>CM060928.1:455673663-456298663 GCA_030765085.1 Allium cepa
AAGCTTATTAAATTCAATATTTTAATTACCGAAATTAAGGGTCTTTCAAGGAATAAATATATGAATAAACATAAAAATAAATCTTTTGTTCTTTAATACGAAGCTTCAGAAAAAAGAGTTGCTAATGAAAGGAAGCTACAAGAACTAATAGCGCATAAACAAAATAAACTTCAAAAATGGAGAATAGAAAATGCTAATAGGTGGAATGAACATTAATTTGAATGTTCACATTAAATATGAAAAAAGAAAAGGAAAAAAAATTCAAGTGAAGCACTTGAAAGGAGCAAACGAACAAATGAGAAACAAATGAAAAGAATGATGCAATTATTAATTAGAAATAAATCAAGTGAGGTTGTTACTAATTAATAAGAAACGAATTAGAAGTCTAATAATTAAATTGATGCTCAAGTGGAGGCTACGCTAAGAACTTAAAAACGAAAAGAGAGAGAATCTGACGTGATAATAAATGTAATGCAAATGAAGGAACCACCTAGATCCTATAAATAGACCTTTAGGGTCCAAATTTCAAAACTTACTCTAATTAATTCATATCAATATAACCAAATTTACACATATTTACATCATTTAATTCCGTATTAAAACATTCATTTTATGTTAATATATGTGCAACTCATTAATGCAATCAATCAATCAATTAATCAACCAACCAATCTATATATTTATTTAAATTACTCAGACCAATTTAATTAATTAATGAATATATATCCATCGCTGCACTATAAAATGATTTACTTTTTTTAAATTTCTGTAACGGCCACTTTAATGCAACCAATTTACTAGTCCTAACCATATATATATATTGCATGGAAAACTTAATACAATAGAATTCTTAAAGAGGAAAAACATTCAAAATGATAATAAATGTTATTTTTGTAATCTGCATCTTGAAGATATAAAACATATATACTATGATTGCATGGATTCTTATTACATTCTAAATAATACTCTTAAATTTTTTAATTTCAATATAATGACTAAAATTTTGGATTGTGACTTCCACTGGAATAATTTTAGATTTAGGTTCAAAAAGAATATTAGATTTTTACTTGACACTTTATTCATAATTATTATAATAGTCATTTTAACAAATTGATTTTTACAATTTCTTCATTTTGTTTTAATTGGATTTCTAATCCTAAATATAAATTAGCTTAAAATAATCTTTTTAAAGGGTATCTTAATAAGGTTAGTTATAATATTAACTTATTTAAGCATAAAAATAATATATTTAACATTAACAGTATTAGTATTAATATTTTTTCAAATTTATATGATGATCTTAATGTTAATCATAACTTACTTATGATTAATGACTCATAAGAATCTTTTAAGATTTGTTTCAATTATTATTCTTGTCTTTGTTGGTATTAGTTAATAGGTGTTTTAATTCTATTGTATTTGTCCAGTTTAGTCTTATTTAGGTTTTATTTCCTAACTCATCTATACATATATATGTATATTAATTATATAAAATATACATGTATATGTGTCATTCTAACTTTTTCCTTAGTCATCCTTCAGACACATGTATGGATGATAGGGTGTCATGCTCATTTTGCAGGTTCTTATATCTTCAGATTGTAGGATTTCAAACTGTAGAGCGGCCATCGGAGTAGAGTTTTCCACTCAAGATTACTTGCAGTTCCACCACAGATACAAGATACTTTCATCTCTATTTTGGCGTATTATATTCAGGAGGATCCATTCTTCCGCTTGGCACTTCTTCCTCTGTACAAAGTCTTCAGAGCAGATTTTCCATTCAACATCATATTTAGTTCCACTTTAGAGTAGATGCCTCTTCATTCTTCTGATCCAGATGCATGGAGCTTCTTTCTTAGTATGTGATGCGTGGGGCTTCCGATCCAGATGCATGGAGCTTCATTTTCTTTTGTTTTTAGGTAATTCTAACACCTTAGTATCGGATGGTGGCCATGCCTGCACTCGATATTGGGGTGCGACGGGTGGTGGTCTTGTCGGAACTTATATAAGGGATACCTGAGTTTCTTTGATACTTGTATTTAGTTTTGTTACCTGCCAGGCATGTTGACAGCGCCTTATTATTGTGATATATATTTTTTCATTTGTGCTCTCCTCTATTTACAGAGGATCACACGTTTTTCTCAAAAAATTCTTAACCATATATAAAATGGAAAAATAAATATATGTGAATTTATGTAATTAATGTACAACTGTTGATACAAGGTATCTAGTTGATTCTACAACGTTTACACAACCATGAACCCTCTGCTATGTTTGAAAAATTGAATACTAATGTGTGTGTGTATACATTATTCTAAAATTAATCTTTTTTCCAAAATCATACTTATTCAAAATGAAAATTTTATTTTTATACATCTCAAAACATGCAATTATCTTTGTTCATTCCATATTGACACAAAATGCATCCTATATTAACTCATTCATTACACTTTCATTTATGTTTCCTTTTAATTGAATATTTCAATTAATCTAATTCCAAATCATTCCATTACTAATTTCAAACAAGTTCTAATTATAAAACACTATTTTCTTTTCATTTATACCAATTCAAACATGTTTTATAAAATTCCGTATACAACAAAATTTGTACAAAGTAAATTTTTTATCTCATTGAAAGTCAACTTCTCCAAGATGCATTTCAAATAATAACTTAAGTTATTCTTTCATTAAAACATTCACTTCATCCTTTATTCAAATTCAACATTTGTTATTCCGATAGACAAACATACAATTTAATCTTTTCAAGTCAAAGCTTGAATTTCGTTAAAATGTTTATCTTAATTTAATTTAAAATGTAAGTTCTTATGTTGAACTTATTAATTACAATGCACTTGTCTTTTCTTTTCAATCAAAGGATTCTAACAACTCTTCTTGCAGTTTATATTTAATATTAGATTTCAAATGAATTCTCATTATACCACAACTGTTTCTGTTCATTTCAAATATTCCAACATTTATTTCTTAAATTATTCCATTCTTATATTAACATAATATTACAATCAATGGAACTTACATTCAAACAAGCATTAAAATAAATTGAAATTACACTAAAATATTAATCAATTACATTAAATCACATTATTAATTACATTCTAATCGTTTTCTTACTAACAAATCATAAATTTCTTATTTCATACAATGTTAAATCCTAAAATCTTATTAAATTCAATATTCTAATTATCGAAAAAAATACAGGTCGTTACACTCTCCCCCACCCAAAACTTTTCGTCCTCGAAAAGGAACGAGAAGGAATTAAGAAGCTTAAAATAACTTTATTCAATTATTCAATTTATAAACAATTAATTTTACATAATTAAGTATTTTAAATAAAATATACTAATTAATAAACAATTAAATCTTCATATTCAAGCTTACTAAAGTTTGAAAATATTTTAACTTTTCACAAAAAATTTCTAAGTCAAAAATTCAAGGAAAATTTCGACAGAGTCTCCTTTGTATGGAGAGATTCGGGAGAAATAGTAATATCAATGATAACCATACATATCATATTTCGAAATAAGATATCCCAAACCATGGGAAAACAATATAATATTACTATAAAACGGTAATCCGAAAACGTACCTATTTGTCAGGAAAATACGCTTTATTTACGAAACCAAAAGCTGCAGCAATTGCTTCCATAAACCTGTATTTCACTTATATAATCCAAAATAGTGAGAATTTTATTCAAGAGAAATATTTATTTGTTTTCAATTTGCAACAAAAGCATATCAATATAGAACATATACAAACAAACAATAAAACCATTTATGCAACCAAAGAATCCAACATACATCCATAGTAACCAAAACCAAAGGTTTGTTTAGTTCAGTAACTTTTTACCGTAAATAACCATCAAGTGTACCCTACGCTCAATAGCTTTGGATAATTACTCAATAGATTATCCATACAACCTTAAATAATTAGAAGTATCCTTTCTAATCATCTCATAAGCCAAAACAACCAATAATTTCAACACATTATTGGAGTTTATTAAATTGGTTTCTTTTTACCTTGCTTACCGTTTATTTATTTTCATTCATTCATACAATGTCTTTTCCATGTACTTACATAAATTATTTCACATTCATTATCTAAAATAATCAAAGAATTCATTACTTAAGTATTACATACTTTTCATTGCAGTTTAGTTCACATTTATTTACTTATAATGTTTGATATCCATTTAGCATTAATATTCATCAGTAAATCATTTCAGCCATTTTCTTGAGTTTATAATCATTTACCTAAACTGTATTTACCTTTTTACTATTTAATTTAATTATAAGCATTTCACATTATTAACTTATATTTATAACATTTGTTGTACATCAAAGTTCTTATTTATAGAAATAATTCCATTAACCACTTTCATTACTTAAGTTTTACTTGTATAATATTCTATTACATATTCCTATTTAACCTTTTTAACTTTTAACATTTTGGTAATTCATATATATATATATTATATAATTAATTTGAATGTTACACAAATTTATCTTATTCACTTCAGTTAATAGAATGTTCAATAATTATATCTTCTAAATTTTTCATACTTACAAGTTATTTTCAGTTTCTTATACATTTCATTAGTCACTTAGCATCCGATTCCTTAATTTCAATTTAGAAGTTTCCAATTATTAATATAGTGAAGATTTCCTTCATTACAATAATTGAAATCTCTGATTTATTGAAACTTAAAGAACTAAATGTCGAGTTCATTTCAAATCATATGAAATAATACACACACACACTCTCATAGATTTTATGTATCAAATCATATTCAGAAATACAAAACTAGGATTTGTTTGTCAAATCTAATCTGCAGTAAAACTACTACAGCGGTCTTCCCACTTTGAAAATCAAAAACGAACGTCGGTGATGCATGCACTCATCACTGAAATTATTTTCCATCTATAAAAGAGGAGAGTACATTACTTATTTTCCTTTTAAAAATTATTTTAAAACATTTCTTTCAAATCAAATTTGTGAATACTTATCCAAAATACTTCCGAACAATACTAGTATTATATTTCAAAATCACTTGAAAATCAATTTCAAATCCCGAAACTTAAGTTCTCAAATTTCCAATTAAATTCATTTTATTTATAAATACTATTTTGCAATCAATATTTATAAAATTTCACTTCCTATCAAAAAAAATATCATATACAACTATTACTACTTCGAAATTAAGTAAATATTTCCAAAACATACTTCAAAAATAGCATTTCCAATTTATTTTTCAAGCATATCACTAAATAAATTTTCCAAATCATTTAATATCTATATTATACATTCAAAGAAACTCGTATAACATTAATCGAAATAATTATTTGAAACTGCGTTTGCAAATAAATCATCTTTCGTACTTTACAAAATTCATCCGTAAAACTTCTTGCTTCATTTATAAATACCATTTAAAAATATTAATTAACATCTTTATAAATATGTTTAGACTATTTGAAAATAATTATTTACATCATTACTTATATTTAACAAGGAGTTATTGAAAACCTTAAATCCATTATTTATAAATTTATTAGTTTTATACTGCAAAATACTTTTCAAACCTCTTTAATAAATCAACAGTCGTTAGCTTTAAAATATATTTATAATATAATTTATCAAAATATTTTTATTGCTCAATGTTTTAACAAATTTATCCTTGTTCTTGCAGACTCTAGCCTTGCGTTGATTAGGCGCAACAATAGACTTTTCCAAGTATTTAGTAGACCTGTTTCAACACCCAGTGAAAATACTTAAAAACATTAAAAATATATATGGAAAGTACATTCCCCCATGGATCATAGTTACGCAATGGTTATGCCGCTATCCTAGTGGAATCACTTGTAACTGTAGGCATCCCATCCCTCGAATTACGCTATGGTTGATAGATCGCAGCTATGCAATGGTTACGCTGCTATCCCAGCGGAATCGGTTGTAGCTATAGGCATCCCACCCCTCAATTTATGCAATCCAATAATATCAAATGAATATAATAAGTGACCCACCAAAGGGATCCGATAAATGATCCACCAAAAGGATCCGATAAATGACCCAAAAAAGGGGTCCGATGGAAGGTACTTCCCATATCATTTACTTTAAAATACATCATATATACATAGTACTCTTTCAAAATCATAACTTCAAATATTGTACTTATATAAATTCCATTATATATAAGATTTCATGTATAGATAGAGTACTTTTCAAAATCAACGGCTTTCAAAATCACCTTTTACTTACATAAAGTCCATCTTATATAAGAATCAATTTTTTTTTCACAAAATTAATTACGCTGCATGAAGAGTCATATTAGATTGAACATCATTTCTTTATAAAAGGTTTTGAATTTAGGATAGTTTTGTATATGAAATTTTGTTTTGTGAAATAGTTCTATACATAAAATAGTTTTGTAAAATAGTTTGTAAATAAAATAGCTTGTAAAATAGTTTTTTAAATATTACCACTTTATAAAGCAAACACATTACAAATAACTATAATAGTTATAAAATTTTATTCCTAATTTATATAGCATAATATTAGGAAATTATTCCATTTCAAAACTTATATAAAACCCTTTTTATAACACTAACAAATACGCGCTCTCGTATATATACACTCACACAAGCTCATTCTAGGATATCACTACATTATCTCTAATGAGCTAACCCCAACAAGCTAAGGTATGTCTAAACCAAAGCTCGGATACCAACCATAACGCCCACCTTTTTGAAAGATTTAAATCAACAATAAACCACACATGTCTAGTTCAAACCATTCAAAAGGGAGGATTTTTAATAGGGTAAATAAGAAAATAAAAGAAAAGAAATAAAAACAAAACACAGAATCTCGCAGCGGATTGACAAAATAGAATAATCAAATAAACAGTTCACGAAGTTATTTTACAAATAATATTTGATTACACTTTACAACACAAATTAGAGTTATACAGTAGGAGTAAACAAATAAAGGAGTTGAATAATTATAATAAATAACAATAATATACTGAATATTCGTCTTCGTCCTCCAAAAATAGTCTTCAATTCACTGAAAAGCTCAGACTGACCCAAGCGTACTGGAAAGACAAAACACTCAAGTCAGAACTAAACGATCTTATGCAAATTAAATCAAAATTAGATGAAATAAGAAATGCAGATAACTTCATTTTTTAAGGTTCAAATTTTTTGAAAAAGTTATTGTTTTCATATTCAAAATGCAATAGATTTCACAATAGATCCATTCTAGTAACTCACAAATTTACAAAAAAAATCCCAATTAATTTCATAGTTCAAGAGATTTGATTTATAAAAATGTTCCAAAGTTTCAACATTCAATTCTATGGAAACTTCCCAATGTTTCCAAATTTAATCTTGAAAACTTTCAAATAAGGTAACGATGATTTATTTCTCAAAAATCATGTTTATGGTTCAAGTAGTAAATCCAAACATATTAATTTTTTCCTCGTGTAAATATATGAAATTCTTGGGTTTTATATCTTCATTTAATGTAACGACCCATAATTTTTGATAATTAAAAATAATTAATTTAATAAGAATACGTAATTTCATGTTGAAAGAAATAAAATTTATGATATAGGAATGATAAAACTATCTAGAGTTAAGTTTAAAAATATAAATTAATGTAATAAATGTCTAGAATGAATTGTAATAAGATTAATTTAAAGTAATTGATAACTACTTTAGTGTAATTCCAATTAATTAAAATGATTAAAAAGTTATAATTGGTTATAGATTGTAAATTAATGGTAATAATATGTGCATTAATTGATAATTGGATTAAAAGAGTAATTGCTAATTGAAATGTTATATTAATTAAATAGTATGTAATGAATTTTAAATTGAATAAAATTAGTGTTGTGGTAGTAATTATAACATTGTGGATAAAAAACGTATAAGGTGCGATTAAAAGTTAATGGCGACAATTATTATATGTTACCTATTTAATTAGTCCATTAAATTTAAATTGGAAATCAATTGCTATTAATTCACTTAATTAGTGCAGTTAATGTAAATTAAATTCATAATTATAGAATATTGATTCAATAAGATGTAACCCAATGTAAATTTTATTCTGCATATGATAATTGATTGAATAAAAAGAATTGAAATCAAGTTTGATCAATTTATTGGAATTTAAGCTATAATAAATGGATTTATTGCAACTAAATGTAATTAAATACTACATTAATGATAACGAAGATGATAACGGTAAAATATTAGGGCAACAAGATAAATAAATGTTAATTATAGCCATGAGATGCCAATTGATTGAATAATAAAATGGAAAGGCAACTAATAATCACTATATTTCTTTCAATTAGAATTAAACACTGTAACTAGTAAAATAATTGACACTAAATTGACATGTAAATTTGTATTAAATTATTGTAAATGTCCAAGTGATCAAAAATGATGAAATTTGTTAATTATAAACTTTGAATGGGAAAAGTGATTTGATTAATTTAATATTAATTTATTTAACTAACGTGAAATTAGCCGTTTTGGCCACTGTCTCGGATTTCGAGGAAACCAATTTTATCAGATTCGTAATAGTGAACTATTATAGGATTTCAAGTTTTGTAGCGATCGAACTTTTCGTTTGATCGCACGGACTCGAAATGCGTAGAAATCAATTTAATTGAAATCAATTTGAAATAAGATAATTTTAAAACCAACTTATTCATACGATGGAATTAGGACTTGAAACCTATTCCATCGAGTTTAAAACTATCCAAAGCATCTATTTTGATATATGGGATGTTCTGCTTTCGTTCCTAAAGTAGAACGGGCTTTTCGGGTCGTTTTTGTCGTTCCAAATCAATTCGAGTATTATTCATTTCTTATCGAACTTCGTTAGTATATATTGTTCTGTTCTAACCCTAGCAGTCTTTCTATCTCTTATTCCTGTATGTACAATTTCATCTGTCTAGTTCTCCTTCTCAATGGCAAAAATAGATTCAATCTCATATCCCTGTTCCAATTTCAAATTCAATTTCTAAAATCAAACTCGTCCAAACCATATCAAATTGTATACCGTTTCGAAGCTCTCGACGAGCATAACTCAGATTCGCAATTCGTTTTTGCCATCGAATCATCCTTCGTCCAAAAATTGAGGATGAACCACGGTCGTCCACTCTAGGTCTTGGACGATCCAACAGTGGCTCGTCCGATCGATGATCGGGAGACATGGCTTGGTAGAGCTCGTCAAGCAGGTCTTGGGGATGTAGCTACCCATCAAAAAAGTGCTTGATCTCACCGTAAATGGCCAGGGAAGACTGGAGACGGCGGAAGTGGAGGAGGGGGCCGGAGTGGTCGGGAGTGTGGCTCGGTGGACTGAAGGCCATGGCGGTGTCGGATGGTCGTGAAGACGATCAGGGTGGTGGCAAACTCGAGGTGAACGGCGGCAGCTTTTTATTGGTTCGCATTTGGTTGAGTTGGTAAGGTTTCGAGCAAACGATGATGACGTGGCAGGGTATAAACATACGTTTATTATATTTATTTTAGATTTAAATTTCAGTCGTTCTAATTATCATAACCTTTTCACACAAGCTTAGATTTGGACGTGGTTTCTTCCATTGCGATCATATCGAAATTTCGAACAACGTGGAACTTGTTTGGTCGAATTTTGAGACTATTTGAATTTTGGGCTAGATTGGATTTTAAATCGATTTTAAATCGAAGTTGTGTATTTTGACTCATTCACAACTACTAAACTATATTATGTTAGTTAGATTAAATTCAAAATGTGATTAGAAATTTATTTATTGATGTTTGGTATGTTTAAATTGTCTTTCTAGTGAATTTTGACTTTATCACATTTAATCATCATTTAATTTAATATTGAAGTTAGTTGTCAAATTTAATACCTCTTAATGATAATCAGTTACCTATTAATGTTTACTGGTTGATTTGGATGATGATTGTGATGTATGTTTGATTGTTGATATTGGACGATTGGATGTTGTATTTTTATATTATATAACACTGAAAGTTCCCTATGGGTTGAAACGATACATACCCAAATGATCTATAGATTAGGGAAAAATCATTATGTGTTGAAATGATAGACTAAAGCGATTTTATGGATTTTTATTTGATTCAGGATTGTGGTTTGGAATGATATATAACCATAAAATATTAAATTGCGGATTGAAATGGTATACATCCATATCACTTGACCATATGATAGAGAATTATATACGGACAAAGGATTGGTTAAATTAAATGATTTTTAATACTATAAATTCAGAATTCAGTTAACTAGCATTTTAAAATAGAAATGGATTTATATAAATTGAATTATATTTCGATAATCCAAGCGTTAATGTTGAAATTATAATTGATATAATGAATGGTTCAAAGGATTTAAATTGAAATTTCAAAGTTGAAGTGTCCATTATAAATAAACTTATCAGAATTGAGTTGAAATGTTTGGATATAACTTTGAAATCTATTTTGAACTAATTCAAACTATTTTAATTAATTTAATCTATTTTAATCAATTTAAACTATTTTAATTTATTTTAATCTATTATAACCTATTTAATCAAATTTAATCTAATTTACCCGTTTTAAACTAATTAAATTTATTTAATCTATTTTAAATATATTTGGTATAATTTAAATCTATTTTACATTTATTTAATCTATTTAAACCTCCTCAGTATATTTTAAATCTATTTAGCCTATATTCAATCTATTTAAATCATTTTAAATCTAATTAAATCTATTCAATCTATATTTAATCTATTTAAATCATTTTAAATCTAGTTAAATCAAATTTAAATCTATTTAAACTATCTTTACTATTTAAACTAATCTAATCTATTTAGTTTATTTTTTAAACTATTAAACTATTTATGACTATCTAAACTATTTTCTAAAATTCCAGACTGTGTAAAGTTGAAGTACTTACATTTAAATCGTTGATGATGATATAACCTAAGTTGGAACTCAGAATTGATACCTTTTTGTAAAATGACATATTTGAGTAAATATGATGATTTTGGAACGAGGATTTAATTAACATATCTTATCGTTAAATTCAAATGTGAATATTACTTTGAGAGTGAATATGATTTTGAAAGTGAATATAAATTTGAAAGTAAATACGATTTTGAATGTGATTTTGTTTCGAGAATATAAAACTTTAATATCAGTTGTGAATTAACCTTTTGAAATGTAGAAGTACCATCTGGTGTGAAATAAGGGATTAGTTGTTAAAGAGACTAGGATCAGATATTGTTATACTCTCTACCAATACAAAAACCACTTCAACAACTGTGTACGTAGTGGAGATTCCTGAATGAAGAAGGATTGTTTGGCGAACAATTATGTATAAGGTATATACATAGCCCTGACTCCTATGAGTCAGCTTGATGTAGCTAAAACAGGAGCCATGCCGAGCCAAGTGAGGTCGTCCTCTTATCGAGCACATTCCTTCGATACCATCTATTACTATGTGATTGATTTAATGGCCACCCCTTGATTTGATTTAGGAGTTTGTTTCGAGTTAGCGATAGTAGCTGCTATGCTTTACCACCAGTCCGGATCCGCAAAACAGTAGTATCCAACCCTGAGCATTGCCTAGCTTGCCTTGTCACATACCTTATCACGCCTTCTACGAGTTTGTTTTGTGTTGTACCTATGGAGTGCTCCCTAATAGCCCACCCATGGGTGGAGTTTACAGTATCTATATAGACTACGACATTATATAAAATGTGTTAAAGGGGATGTGAGTAATGCCTTAATGCTATTTTAATACTTTACTTTACTGTAAACATATTATAATAGTGCATTGTACTACATAGTAGATAGTTTAATGGATCCTTAGGAGATGGAAATCCCGAACATCTCTTAAGTTATTGCACTCACGTTAGACACTGGATAGGAGATGTCAAACCCGGTAAACATCTCTGATGTCGCTGCACTCATATTTATTTTTTGTTGATTTAACTTATGTAAGATCTTTTAGTTCTGACTCGAGTGTTTTGTCTTTTCAATTCGCGCGGGTCAGTCTGAGCTTTTCAGTTTATCGAAGACTACTTTCTGAAGAATGAAGACGAAGATTTGTATTATTATTACTTATTGTATGTATTCCACTGCATCATGTTGTTCCATTGCATTTATTTATTAATTTATTCCTGTTATATGTAACACTGATTCCGTATTTTAAAAATATAATCAAATGTTATTTGTAAACAGCTTCATCAACTATTTATTTGATTATTATATTTTGTCATTCCGCTGTGAGATTCTGTATTTGTTTTCTTTAGTTCGCTTCTTTTTCTTATTTACCCCATAACAATTTGCCCCTTTAAATGGTTTAAGGTTGATGTGTATGGTTTATCGTCAATTTAAACAATTCAAAAAAGGAAGGTCGTTACAGTTGGTACCAAAGCTTTAGTTTAGCGATAACCTTAGCATTGTAGGGTCTGACTCATTAGAGAAATAGGATAGTAATATCCTAGAATGAGTCGATGAGTGTGTATATATATGAGAGAGCGTATTTGTTAGTGTTATAAAAGGTTTTTATATTGTGTTAATTTGTTCTGTTTAGTATTTATAAATTCTGGTCGATACATGAGACGTTGTGGTACCGTTAGGGATTTCTAGACACTAAATAGGACGGACCGACATAATATTGTTTTGAAATGTAGGTAAATGAAACAAAGTTTTCCTATTTTATATTTTGTATACAAAATAATGAATTTTATAAATGATATAGTTGGTTGGGATATATTTGTTTGTTAAGAAGTGAAATTTATAAATATTGGTTGAAAAAAATGTGAATGGAAAATAAATATGAATTGGGAATTTTTGAATTTAAGTTCTGGGGTTTTTTTTTGAAAATTTCTTCCGAAAGATTTTGGAATATAATACTAATAGTGTTTGGAAGTAGTTTCTAATATAATTATTTCAAGATGATTTGAAGAAATGTTTCAAAAGAATTTTTTTAAAGGAAATAAGTTCTATACTCCTCTCTCTGTCGTTGGAAAATAATTTTGGTGATGAGTGCATGTAACGACCCATAAATTTTAGTGGTTTTATTAATTTATTTAATTTAATTTTTGTGAAAATTTTACATAGTAAAATTTTGAATTCAAAATTTATATTTGGAATACGTCCACTTCAATATAACAAATGGTAAATTTTCATCTGATAATATGAAAATTTATTTTTTTGTATAATTTTGTTTGAATTTGAATGAGTTAATAATTGATGATAATAAGAAAATTTTCAAATCTGAATATTTTTACATAATAAATTTTTAAATCATCTTTTGATTTAGACGTCACTATTTGTTTCACCAAATTTGGACTGCTGTTGCTCTGTTTATCTTAATTCCGGCATTTTAACAGAATTTTCGATATCAATTATCGACTTTTGTCCGGATGATTGTACCACTAATAACTACATACCATTTCGATCATCTCGCCATGCGGATCTCTACAGTATATTCAATCCTGTGTTTTGAAGTCCACAACACAGTAGAACACGTGAAACGATTAACCATATCGGTTCCATACTTGGGCTTTTAGGGTTTCTTGTCCTTTTATCTATCTGAGTGTTGGAAACAAACAACCACTAGACATTATTATTGTTGAATTCATGTGTTGGACTCTTACTCTTCCATCATTTCAATTTATCACTAATCGGTTCGTTTGTTTCTTTTGGTCTCCCCACTTTCTCTACTTCTGTTCAGTTTCTAAGAAAAAGACATTTTTATTAAAACTTTAAATATATTTACCTATTTCTCTTTGTTCCGCCTTCTCCCTCTTCGTTTCCTATTCGTCTTTTATTATTTCTCACAGAAAAAAGGAATAAAACAAATTTATACGAAAGTTGAAGCCTATTTCCTTCATACAATCGAACAACCGAAGCCACGACCTTGTTTCCCCTATCTCCTTCGACCGACCACCCCTAACAGCCATGGCCTTTAGCCTGAGAAACAACCACTCATCCTCCTTGTCCTCTATTGCTTGGCTTGGCAGAAATAATGCACATCATTTTTTTCGGCCTCTTTTGCACTATGAGTTATGTATATGTTATAGATTTTCATAAAGTATAAGTATCATATCATATTATATATATATATATATATATATATATATATCATATTATAAACTTTGCTATTGGATTTGGTTTACATATTACTATATACCCAAAAGCTATATGTTTTACAGTGATCTGCTGAGTTATATATTATATTTTGAAAGTATTATACTTTGTTATTTAAAAGTGTATAGGTTATATGTTTTTATAGCCAAAAAATATACAAATAGTTTATATATAAAGTTCATAAAGTTATTTATGTGTAGTTCTTGTTACATATTTTATAGGTTTACGTAAGTTATATTATAGGCTGTTATATGAATTTTCTTTTAGATGAAGTTATTTGTAACACATATATTTATATAGTGTATATGTGATTGTTTATATAAAGTTTGTTTTATACATACGTATATTTTTATTTCACTTTACAGTTTGTTTTTTACGTACGTAATATATCCAAGTATATTAGTAGTCTGGTGTTTACAGTATGAGTGTGTATATATATAGTTTGTATGTGTATGATATTGTATTGGTTTACATATGTTCTGTTTGTAGTATATATATTAGCTGGTATATTTGTATATATAATTATATATTGTATAGTTATGTGTTGTTTCATATATGTTAATATATAATCTTGTAATCTGCTAAGTATATATACATATGTGTGTGTGTGTGTGTTTATGTGAATTATTTTATCTATTATAAGTCTATACATGTATGCAAGTATTTTTCATTTGTATAAGTTTGTCTGTGTGTGTGTGTGTATATATATATATATATTTGTTTCAAAAATATAATGTGTGTGTATATATGTTTGATTTTTATATGTGTATTTTATTTTAAACCATGGATTTTGAAATACATGTATACATTTCATTTAATATATGTTTGTATTTAGCATATAATTATCTATATATAGTTATATATAAGTCAATTATACCATTTATCATCATCAAATCAGTTCTGATTTGATTTCATCCATTCCTATTTATCAGTTTTGTTCGTCGATTCGTGCTAATCTTGTTTTGCTTTGGGATTCGTAGCTTGTTCTGTTGTCAAACTATCTAGGCTCGAAAGCTGAGAAATCACTCACGATTAACGTTCTTATATTTATTAAATTTAAATTCAATTGAAATATGCTGTTGTTAAGTATTTACATTGTTATTTATATGCTATTATCTATATCTGTTCACCTGTGACATCTGACACCAGTTTCTGTTATTTATATTGATGATATATTCCTATCATGTTATTATCATATTTGTTATCACTCTGCAAGTTTCTTGTTAGTATAGAATTCCCTATGGGTTGAAATGATACATATCCAAACGATCTGTAGAATAGGAGAAAATCGCTATGGTTGAAATGATAAACCCAAGCGATTTTCATTTGAATTGAATTTGGGATTGCAGGTTGAAATGATATATACCCGTATATATTTCAATAATGGATTAAAATGATAAATATCCTCATCACTTGACCATAGGATAGTAAATTATGTACAGGCACCGTGATCTATATGTATATACATATTTTGAAATGATTTTCAAAGTTTAAAAAGAAATTTATATGGTTTATATAAATATTGATTTTTAAATAATATATATATATGTTATTTTAGATATAGTTAAATTCTTGATTTTTAAAATTATACTTTTTGAAAGTTTTAAATTATAAGTTAGTTTTGAAATTATAAGTTTAAGAATTTACTTCCAATTTTACTATTTTAAACACATATAAATAAGTCTTAATATAAAATAGATTTATTAATAAGATATAATTTAATAATGTTTGATTTAATTTATATATAATATGTTTAAGTATTTATATAAAATTATATTTTCAAATACATAGCTTATAATAATTTTTAAGGTTGGGAAGATAGATTTGAAATTGATTTGAAATGGTATTTAATTAAGAAATTGTTTAACTAAATCGATTTGAAACTTATTGAATTTAATATTTTTAAGGGATATTATTTTATAACTTGATTTTGGTTTAAGGTGATTAAATGAACATTTCAAGTTTAAATAAACTAAAGGAAATATTTAGTGATTTGAAATTTGGGGTTTTATTTAAATGATATTGGATTTTATTAAGTGAATATTTCAAAACTAAATAATATAAAGTGAATATATATATATATAATTATCAAATTTATTTTTGAAAAGGTTGAATATTTAAAGCTTTGAAATATATTGAAATTGAAATAGTTTATTTTGTGGTTCAAATCTGCATCTGAAATTGATATAATTTGAAATGGTTTATCGAGAAACTGAATTGAGTTGAAACTGATGAATTTAGATTGAATTAAATTTGAATTTTTGAATTCAAGTTGATTTGAAATGATCTGTGAAATTTGAAGAAGCTATTTTATTATATAAAGTATTTTAAAGATTTTATTTAAAATACTTATATTTTCTTTACTATATAAACTATTTTAAAATAAACTATTTTAAATATTAACTATTTTAATATAAACTATTTTAATATACTAATTATTTTAAATATAAACTTTTTTAACTTATAACTATTTTTAAATAGACTATTTTATTTATAACTATTATACTATATATATACTATTATTAATATCTAAACTATTTAAAGGAAAGTGTTATGGTTTTTCAAAGTGTTACGATTTCAAAGTAGTATGAGTTCAAAGCGCTATGATTTCAATGTGTTATGATTTCAAAATGTTATGATTTCCAAAGTGTTATGATTTCAAAATTTTATGGTTTTCCAAAGGATTATGTTTTCAAAATATTTTGGTTTCAAAAGTGTTATAATTTTAAAAGTACCATGATTTTGGAAATGGATATATTTGAAGTGAAAAATGATATCATGTTGATATGGTTTTGAAACGAAAATGATATGATATTGATATGGTTTTGAAATGGAAATGATATCGTATTGATTTGGTTTTGAAATGGAAATATATCGTATTGATATGGTTTTGAAATGGAAATGATATCGTATTGATATGGGTTTGAAATGGAAATAATATCGTATTGATTTGGTTTTGAAATGGAAATGATATCGTATTGATGTGGTTTTTGAAATGGAAATGATATTTTGGTTTTGAAGTATAAACTATTTTGAAATGACCGCGGTGTTATAATAATGTTTGGTTGTTAAAGAGACTGAGATAGGAAGTTATCATACTCTCTACCAACTCCAAAAACCACTTAACAATTGTGTACACGGGGGAGATTCCAGAATGAAGTAGGATGGTGGCGACGATCCTATATGAGGTGTATGCATGGACCTGACTCCCATGAGTTGGCATAAGGTGGCCAAAACATGAGCAATCGACGGGCCAAGTGAAGTAGCTCCTTCGATCGGACACACTTCCTCGTATGTCATTCTATTACTTTTGGTGCACACCTTTGATTTGGGAGTGTGGCTCGAGGTAGGTGGTAGCTGCGGCTGTGCGTTACCACCAGCCCGAAAGTGTAATTGGTATATCTACCCTTGCATTGCCTAGATGTGTCGTGTCACCTACCCTATCGAGACCGCTACGAGTTTGTTTTGTGTCGTACCTATGGAGTATCCTCTGGTAGCCTTTCGATCAAGAGGTATTACGGTACTGTATAAACTATTAGCACTATAAAATGTGTTAAAGGGGATAAGGGTAATGCCTTAACACTATTTTAATAGTTCACTTTACTATAGACATTATTATAATAACGTATGTAACATCTCGCCTTTTTGGATGCTTTAAGCTGACATACATGCCAACTCAAACCATACAGAAAGGCAGATTGTTATTGGGGTGAATAAGCAAAAAAAAGAAATAAAACAAAATAGAATCTCACAGCTAAATGAAAAAAATATAATAATCAAATAACAGTTCATGAAGCTGCTTATAAAACATTTGATTATACTAATACAATGCAGAATAAGTGTTACACATATCAGAGATAAATAAGAATGCAGCGGAATAGTGTGATGCAGTGGAATAATAAAGTAAATAATGATAATACAATCTTCATCTTCTTCCTCTAGAAATAAGATCTTCAAATCCTAAAATGCTCAGGCTGACCTGAGCGAATTGAAAAGACGAAACAATCGAGTCAGAACTAAAAGATCTTTTGTAAGTTAAACCCACGGTAAATCAATATGATGGAACGATGTCAGAGATGTTTACGGGGTTTGACATCTCCTATCCAGTGTCTAACGTGAGTGCAGTAACTCAGGAGATGCTCGAGATTTACACCTCCTAAGGATCCATTAAAATATCTACTATGTAGTAATATACTCTATTGTAATAATGTCTATAGTAAAGTAAACTATTAAAATAGCGTTAAGGCATTACCCATATCCCTTTTAACACATTTTATAATGTCAATAGTCTATACAGTACCGTAACTCCTCATGACTGGGGCCGCCAAAGGATATCCCATAGGTACGACATAAAACAAACTTGTAGAAGGTGCGCTAGGGTAGGTGACATGACACAACTGGGAAATGGCAGGGTAGATATACCAATTACACTTCCAGACTGTTGGCAATGCATAATCTCAACTACCGCCCAACTTGAAACACACTCCCGAGTAAAAATTGAAGGGTGGCAACCGAATAAATCACAAAGTAAGACTATATATCGATGGAGTGTGCCCAATCAGAGGAATGATCTCACTTGGCCCGTCGATAGCTCCTATTTTAGCCACCTTAAGCCAACTCATGAGAGTTGGGCCCACTATATACCTCATAAAGGATCGTTGCCACCATCCTACTTTATTTTGGAATCTCCACCGCGTATATAGTCGTCAAAGTGGTTTTCGGTAGGCAGAGGGTATGACAACATCCGATCCCGGTCACTTTGACAACCAATATCTTATTACACACCGGATGGTTCTTTTACATTTCCAAAATCATTTCATAGTTGATACCAAAATATCATTTTCAATTTAAACCATATCACTTTCGAAATCATATTCGCCTTTGAAATCATAGTTCGATAACTATATTTCCTTCCAAAGTCAAATTCACAATTTATATCAAAATATCATGTTCCCAAAAAAAACTATACCACTTCAAATCATATTCCTTCCAAAAATAATATTTCCAAAACAGGTTAAGTTCTGGCTTCAAATCAACATTTCGATTGGTTAACATTTAAATCCAAACTTAGGTTATAACATCATTAACAATATTCTCTTTTTAACTAATTAAAATGAATATAAACTCTTCCACGTACTTAGTTTGGAAATTTAGAAATTAGTTTAAACAATTCTAAATAGTTAAAATGCTCTAAAAAGTTTAATTATAGGTAAATACTTTTAAATTGATTTATGATAGTTAAATAGATTTAAATTAGATTAAATATAATTAAAATAGATTGAATAGCTTAAAATAGATTAACGAGATTTAAAATAAATTAAAAACGTTTAGTTAGTTTTTAAAATAAATTAAATTGGTTTAAAATAGATCAAAATAATATATATAGTTAATATTGGTTACATAGCTTGACTAAATTTTAAAATATTAATAATTTAAAATTTATAATAACATATTTTTAAAATGGTTTATACTAAAATATGAATTCAGAATTTTAATCAAATTAAACTTATCAAATAAATTCAAAGAAACCGAGATCATGATTCAAAATATACCAGACAGTCATAATAAACTCCAAATCACATCATAAATTAAATTTAACAAATATGAGAAATTTTAGAAGCTGTGAGTGGGTTAAAACACTCACCTTCGAATTTAAATTGAATTTAAGCCCAAGATTCAAACCGTCTTAGAATTCATCTAAACTAGCGTCAAAATATCCTGAATTTTAATACGATCCCAACGCAAGAAACCGCGCGTGAATTGGACCTCGTATGCAAAAGTTATACATGTCAGAACATCTCGATTTTAAAATGCGAATAAAATAAAATTAAACAGCCAATAGAAACTTGCCACCAATCGTTCTTTCACGTCAAACCCTAGGACACTATCAAATAAATGCGCACGATGATGAACTGCCATCGCCGTCATCCTGAACTTCGTCGTTGACCAGTCGCGGCCTACCTAACTCTGCTCCGACCTCACCTCCCCTCCTCAATCATCTCGCGATCATCCAATCGCTTTCGGTCGCACGAATAAAGGAGCAGCTGCCACCGGTATAATAACCCTAATCGAATTTTGCACAAAAATCTAGCCATCACACCCCCCAACAAAGCACGTCGATGGACTATGCTCGCCGCTCTCCACACCATGGTACCATCAATTTGTCGATCGGACAGAGTTGATCTCGACAAAATGGATGGACAAGAATTTGTCTCAAACTTCTGGAAAAACAGTGGTTCGAATTGGAAAACGAATTACAGATCTAAGATATGCTCGTCGAGAGCTTCAAATTGATATATAATTCGATGTAGTTTGAAGAGTTTGAATTTTTTTTATTTAGTTTTGAAATTGAATTTGAGATTTGGGAATTAGGTTTTCTCTGCCATTGGAATGAAGAGTTGAGGAGGAGATGTACGTACAACCAATAAAAATAAGAAATAAGAAATGACCTAGGGTTTAAAACGAGGTATTTATAGACAAGGCTGGAAACAAAAAGAATGGACCAGATTGATTGCACGATACACGGCCCGAAAAGCCTCTTTCGATTTCGGAACGAAAATGGATCAACCCATATATCAAAATAGATGTTTTCAAATATTTTAAACTCGATGGAACAGATTTCAAGTTCTAATTCCGTCATATCAAGAAGTTGTGATAAAATTAGCTTATTTCAAATTGATTTCAATTGATATCAATTAAGTGATTTCTAGGCGTTTTGAACCCGTATTTCACCATTACAGATCCGATGAAACTGGTTTCTTCAAAATCTTGTCAGTAGCCAAAATGGCTATATTTACATTATTAAATTAATATTAAATCAATTAATCACTTTGTTAATTCGAATTTAATTATTTACCATTTCTATCATTTTAGATTACCTAGAAATTTTTAATCCTTACAACAAGTTTCTATGTTAATTTATTATTGAATATTCCACCAATTTCAATGTTTAATTTCAATTTCAGTAAATTCAATAATTATAAATTAAATTTCCAATAATCCCATTTAATTGAACTTTCATCCTATTATTCAATCCATTGTTTTCAAATGGATGAAATTAACATTGGTTCATGATCTATTACACTTAAGTTTATTTTCAACCAATTATTTTAATTACTTACATAATACTGAATTCAATCAATTACCATAAATCATATTATTTCATTAGTGAATTCAATATTCACATTTGTTTTCTTATATTCAATTTATAGCCTAGTAAACATTTTAAATTATTAGAACTAATTGGAATTTCATACACTTTGTTAATAATCACTTACATTAACATTGTTACACTTTATTTTAGTGTTCACTTTATTATTAAATTATAGATTTTTATTTCTTCACTATTGAATTACCAAAATCTTATTAAATTAACAAATTTAATTATTGAAAATTACGGGTCATTACACTCTCTTCCACTCAAAAAATTTCGTCCCCAAAAAGGAAAAAGAAGGGAAAAGAAGTTAAGTAATCATTATATCTTATTCAAAATATTAAATTCATAAACAATAAATTTACAAAATAAAACAATTTTAACAAAATATATTAATTTATAAATAATTAAATCTTTTATTTTCAAGTTAACAAAAGTTCGAAAACAATTCAAAAAAAATTTCTAAGTCCAAAATTTATAGAAAATTTCGGCAGAATCTCCTTTGTATAGAGAGGCTCGGGAGAAAATATAATATCAAACGTAATAATATATATCACAATATCTCAAAATATTATATCCCAACAATGGGAAAATATATATAATAACGCTAGAAAACTGTAATCCAAGAACGTACCTATTTGTCGAGCAAACAACGCTTATATTATGAAATCAATAGCAGTAGCAATTGCTTCCATAACCTGTATTTCGCTTATATAATCCAAAAGAGTTAATAATTATGGGAAATGAAATATTTAAAGTTGTTTCAACCACTAACAAAAAAATTAATATAAAACAACAATCACTTGCAACCACAGCATACAGTCATCATATGAAATCAATATAATCAATCATCCATCCATAGCAAACAAAACAAATGATTTGTTCGGGTTTAAAACTTTTAATTGTACAGAATGACAAATAAACTACAAAGTATAACGTCTACTCAACGGTCTTAGATAAACTACATAGATTATACATACATCCAAACAATTTTAAAGTATCCTTGCCCAAACAACCATAGATCCAACAAACAACAGATTTACAATGTACTTGATTTATTCTTAATAAATTTCTTTCACAACATTTACAATTTTTTTGCTTTTTCATTCATACAAGGATTATTTCTTTAACTTACATTTATCTCTTACAACATTTTAATCCCATTCATTCACTCATTCATTCAGTATTTATTTCATTTATTACTTACAAAAATTCATTTTCATTTATTCACCTTTAGTCGTACATAGCTTCAAACATTAGCTTAAGTTTATAATCTTTCACTTACAGTATTCATCTTTCTACTTATTTTTATAATAAATAACTTCAACATTTACGTAAGTTTATAATTCATTTACTTATAGTATTCATGTTCAATTCCATTGCTTAGCGTTTCAATTCATTTACTTTAGTTTCTAATTGCTTGCTTATAATACTTACTTTCTATCTCATTTTATTATAGTAACATTAAAATTATAACTTAAGCTTATAACACTATAACATTAT
The DNA here is from genome assembly GCA_030765085.1 of Allium cepa. NCBI lineage: Eukaryota > Viridiplantae > Streptophyta > Magnoliopsida > Asparagales > Amaryllidaceae > Allium > Allium cepa. Next base: position 455,696,488 of record CM060928.1, read on the forward strand.
TCTTATTTATTAAACAATTTCGTTGAGTACCTTCATTACATTAATATTTAATTGTATAATATCCTATACATTTTCTTATTAAACATCACAACTTTTAATGTTTTGTAAATTATATATATGCTTTAAGAATGCAATTGAAAGTTACACAAGCTTATCTTATTTCATTTTAGTAAATAAATGTTCAATAGTTTTCATTTCTTATTTTCATATGCCTTTTTAATTTATAGGTTACAAATTTCAAATTTCTTATATATTCAGCTACACTTAGCATATAATTTTTTACTTTCATTTTAGTTAAAAATTTATTCCACTACAATAATTGAAAATCTATAATTTGAAGAAATTTAAGAATTAAATGTCGGGTTCCATTTCAAATATATAATTATACATACTCATAATTTTTATATCCAATCATATTTAAACTTTGAAATTATATTTGTTTATCAAAATATATCTGCAGTATAACTAATACAATGGCCTTCCCACCTTGAAATTCGAAAATGAATATCGATGATGCATGCACTCATCATCGAAATTATTTTCCAACGACAGAGAAAGGAGTACAGAACTTATTTCATTCCAAAATTTCTTTAAAACAATTCTTTCAAATAATATTGAAATATTTATATCAGAAAATACTTCTAAATAATATTATTATTATATTCCAAAATCATTCGAAAGAAATTTTCAGAACCCCAAAACTTAAGTTCTGAATTTCCAATTTTCATTTACTTTATTTTCAAATCTTATTTTCAACCAATATTTATAAATTTCACTACCTAACACCCAATATATTACAACCAAATATATACCATTTATAAATCGTTATTTTATATATAAAATATACAATATTCAAAATTATTTCATTTACCTATATTTCAAAATAAATATTGTGTTGGTCTGTCCTATTAAGTGTTTAGAAATCCCTATCGATGTCATAGCATCCCATGCACCAACCAGAATTTATAAATACAAAACGGAACAAATTAACACAGTATAAAAACCTTGTATAACACTACAAATTCGCTCTCTTGTATATGTACACTCAACGACTCATCTAGGGTATTACTACCCTATTAATAAAGAGTCAGACCCCACAAAGCTAAGGTTATTGCTAAACCTCGCTCTGATACCAATTGTAACATCCCGCCTTTTTGGATGCATTAAGCTGACACACGTGCCAACTCAAACCATATAGAAGGGCGGATTTTTATTGGGGTGAAAAAGAAAAGGAGAAAGAAATAAAACGAAAAGGATCTCATCGTGGAATGACAAAATATAATAATCAAATAACAATTCATGAAGCTGTTTAGAAAACATTTGATTATACAAGTACAATGCAGAATCAGAGTTACACATATCAGAGATAAATAAGAAAGTAGCGGAACAGTGAGATGTAGTGGAATAATATAGTAAATAACAATAATACAATCTTCGTCTCATCCTCCAGAAATAAGGTCATCAAATCCTGAAATGCTTAGGCTGACCGAGCGAATTGAAAAGACAAAACACTCAAGCAGAACTAAAAGATCTTATGTAAGTTAAATCGACGGTAAATCAATATGAGTGGAATGGCGTCAGAGATGTTTATGGGATTTGACATCTCTTATACAGTGTCTAAGGTGAGTGTAGTAACTCAAGAGATGCTCAGGATTCACACCTCCTAAGAATCCGTAAAACTATCTACTATGTTGTAATATGGGCTATTATAATAATGTCTATAGTAAAGTAAACTATTAAAATAGCGTTAAGGTGTTACCCATGTCCCTCTTAACACATTTTATAATGTCAATAGTCTATACAGTACCGTAACTCCCCGTAAACTGGGGCCGCCAGAGGATATCCCATAGGTACGACATAAAACAAACTCGTAGGAGCATGCTAGGGTAGTTGACACGGCATAACTAGGCAACGCCAGGGTAGATATACCAATTACGCTTTCGGACCATTGGTAACGCATAGCCGCAACTACCGCCCAACTCAAAACACACTCCCGAGTAAAATCGTAAGGTGGCCACCGAATATATACAAAGTCAGAATATAGATCGATGGAGTGTGCTCGATCAGAGGAATAACATCACTTGGTCCGTTGATTGCTCCTGTTTTAGCCACCTTAAGCCAACTCATGGGAGTCGGGTCCACGTATATACCTCATATAGGATCGTCGCCACCATCCTACTACATTTGGAATCTCCATTACGTACATAGTTGTCAAAGTGGTTTTTGGCATTGGTAGAGAGCATGCAAAATCTGATCCCAGTCTCTTTGACAACCAATCAATTATTACACACCGGATGGTTCTTTTACCTTTCCAAAATCATTTCATAATTGATATCAAAATATCATATTCAATTCAAACCATATCACTTTCGAAATCATTACTTACTTTTGAAATCATCTTCGCCTTTGAAATCATAGTTCGATAATTATATTTCCTTCCAAAACAAAATTCACAATTTATATTAAAATGCTGTGTTCTTAAAGAAAACTATACCACGTCAAATCATATTCCTTCCAAAAATCATATTTGCAAAACACGTTAAGTTCTTGCTTTAAAATCATCATTATGATTAGGTAACATTTAAATCCAAACTTAAATTATAACATCATTAATAATAATCTCCTTTTTAAACCAATTGAAATGAATATAAACTGTTCCACGTACTTAGTTTGGAAATTTAGAAATTAGTTAAAATAGTTAAAATGCTCTAAACAGTTTAATTATATGTAAATGCTTTTAAATTGATTTATGATAGTTAAATAGATTTAAATTATATTAAATATAGTTAAAATAGATTAAATAGCTTAAAATAGATTAATTAGATTTAAAATAAATTAAAAGGGTTTAATTAGTTTTTAAAATAAATTAAATTGGTTTAAAATAGATCAAAATAATATATAAACAGTTAATATTGGTTAAATAGTTTGAATAAATTTTAAAATATTAATAATCTGAAATTTAAAATGAAATATTTGTAAAATAGTTTATATTAAAATATGAATTCGGAATTTTTATCAAATTAAACTTATTAATTTCATTTCAACATATTTGGACTATTTCAAATTTCCAAATCAACAAGCCAAATTTCAACCCTTTAAGTTTTCAAATTTAAATAACTATCGAATTTCAAATTGGTTTCAATCCATGTTCAAATATCAATTTGATCCCTCCAATTTCAAAAATATTTCAAAGTTATTTTCAAACAAATTCATTAACTCAATTTTGACAAAATTTCATTTATAATTAAAGTTAACTTCAAACTTCCTATTTAATTTCTTCAAAAATTCCTTTTTAAACCAATTTATGTTTCAATGCAAAACTTGATTTTCCAATAATACTTCTGTTTATATAAATCAAATTTCATTTCTAAATATCATTTTATTAAATTCCAAAAACCAAGGATTTTGAAATCATTTAATTTAATCAAGCCGATGTCCGTATATAATTCTCTACCCTAGGGTCAAGTGATACGAATATTTATCATTTCAATCCGTAATTTATAATTTTACGGTTATATATCATTTCAAACCGCAATCCCGAATTAATAATAAAAATCCATAACGAACTTGCAGTTTGTAACGATATAAAATTAAACATCAATTCAACCAATATCAATAACCCACATCCATCACAATCATCATCCAAAACAATCAATAAATATCAATATAGAACTGGTAATCAATAACATGTATCTAACTGGCAGTTTATATTCAATAATAAATTAAATAACTATTTAATTCAAATAAATTCAGATTAACCGAGAAACGATTTAAAATATAGCAAACAGTTATAAATAAATTCCTAATCACATCATAAATTAAATTTAACAAACATAAGAAATTTTAGAAGTTGTAAGTGGGTTAAAATACTCACCTTTGAATTTAAATTGAATTTAAATTCAATTTAAGCCCAAGATTCAAACCATCTTGGAATTTGTCCGAAGCAACGTCAAAATGTCCGGAATTTTAATACGATTTCAACGCAAGAAACCGCACATGAATTGAACCTCGTATGCAAAAGTTATACGTGTCAGAACATAATGATTTTATAATATGAATAAAATAAAATGAAACACCCAATAGAAACTTTCCACCTCATCGTTCTTTCATGTCGAAACCTAGCACACTATCAGATATATGCGCACGATGATGAACTGCCGCCGCCATCATCCTGGACTTCACCATTGACCAGTGACGGCCTACCAGACTCCACTCCGACCTCACCTCCCCCCTCGATCATCTCACGATATCCAATCGCTTCCGGTTGCACGAATGAAGGAACAACCACCGTCGGTATTATAATCCTAATCGAATTTTTCACAAAAATCTAGCCGTCACAATGCCCAACAAAGCACGCCAGTGGACTATGCTCGCTGCTCTCCATACCATGGTACCATCGATTTGTCGATCAAATGGAGTTGATCTCAACGTGATGGATGACCAAGAATTGTTCTCAAACTTATAGACAAGCAGTGGTTCGAATTGGAAAAAGAATTACAGATCTGAGATGCACTCGTCGAGAGTTTCAAATCTATATATAATTCATTATAGTTTAAGTAGTTTGAATTTTTTTTGATTTAGTTTTGAAATTGAATTTGAGATTTGGGAATTAGGTTTTGTCTGCCATTGGAATAAGGCGTTAAGGAGTAGATGCATGTACAGACAATAGAAATAAGAAATAAGAAATGACCTAGGGTTTATAACGAGGTATTTATGGACAAGGCTGGAAACAGAAAGAATGAGTAGATTGATTGAACGATGCACGACCCGAAAAGCCCATTTCGACTCTGGAACGAAAATGGGTCAACTCATATATCAAAATATATGTTTTTAAATATTTTGAACTCAATGGAACAGGTTTCAAGTCCTAATTTCATCGTATGAAGAAGTTATGTTAAAATAAGCTTATTTCAAATTGATTTCAATTAAGTTGATTTCTAAGCATTTCGAGCCCGTACGATCAAATGACAAGTCCGATCGCTATGAAACTTGAAATCCTACAATAATTCACCATTATAGATCCGATGAAACTGGTTTCGTTGAAATCCGAGCCAGTGGCCAAAATGGCTATATTTACATTATTAAATTATTAAATTAATATTAAATCAATTAATCACTTTTTCAATTCAAATTTAATTATTTACCATTTCTATCACTTTAGATTACCTAGAAATTTTTAGTCCTTACAACAAGTTTCTATGTTAATTTATTATTGAATATTCCTCCAATTTCAATGTTTAGTTTCAATTTCAATAAATTCAATAATTATAAATTAAGTTTCCAATAATCCCATTTAATTGAACTTTCATCCTATTATTCAATCCATTGTTGTCAAATGGATGAAATTAACATTGGTTCATGATCTATTACTCTTAAGTTTATTTTCAACCAATTATTTTAATTACTTACAAAATACTGAATTCAATTAATTGCCATAAATCATATTATTTCATTAGTTAATTCAATATTCACATTCGTTTTCTTATATTCAATTAATAGCCAAGTAAACATTTTAAATTATTACAACTAATTGGAGTTTCATACACTTTGTTAATAATCACTTACATTAACATTGTTACACTTTATTTTAGTGTTTACTTTATTATTAAATTACAGATTCTTATTTCTTCGCTATTAAATTACCAAAATCTTATTAGATTAACAAATTTAATTGTCGAAAATTACGGGTCTTTACAGTGTATATTACTATATAGTAGATAGTTTAATGGATCCTTAGTGGATGGTTATCCGAAACATCCTTTAAGTTACTTGTATTTCAGTTGTTATTTCACTTGAGTTGGGTTTATTGATATAAGTGTAACGACCCTGATTCGACCTTCGAAAATCGACATCCATATTTCACCCGTATTCGAATGCCACAGATTCAAATGTTGAGTCTGGTTCATTGGAGCTTACAACAACATTAGGTGAATAACAACACAGCGGAAACAAAAGAAATAATTTTATTAATACACAACATTTGACACAACAATGATACAAATGAAATGATTAACATTATCAGAGATACACAATAGTAGAAAAACACAGCAGCGGAAAGATAATATTTTTATTTCTAAAGCTTCAAAGCTCCAAACCAGAAGCGAGAACCTCCAGTCATGCTGAAATTATAGCAAACTCGGTGCATAATGCGAGTGCCAAAATCCAAAAACTTCAAAGATTTCCAAAAGCTACATCTACTAGTTGACTATCTGAAAACCTGACTCTAGGCTGCCAGTGTGGAAAATTGTAGGCACCTAGAGTTTAGAAAGGGAATAATAAACTCCATGTCAGTCATGGGACTGGTGTGAGAAAACAAAAACAGTTTATCTTTGTACAAGAGAAATAAAAACAAATTCGCCTTGTTTTTAAAAAAATGAAACTACCATAAGGCCATCCGCCACACATACATTGCAATCGCATAATTGGAGGAGATTTCTCCTTATGATAGTCAAACATGCTTGATACGCAAAAATCCTTTTGATATTATTATTAGTGTATAGTGCAAAAAACATTTTGAAAGTATAATATTAATCTTAGCCAGCATAGGTACCATTATAGTATGTCTACTATAGCTACCATGTTAAATGACAGGTTCTACAATTAAAACCGTACAGGGCTTGTATTGGGTGACTGGATTTCCAATAATTGGCCAAGGCTAAGGACCTTTCTTTCCGAATGGGTACGCCTCTGTAGGGATGCCCCGAGAACTTAACAAGCCCTCTTCCAACACAAGGCCGGGTTACCTCTATAACTATGTAACTAACTGTCACGAGTATGCCATTCCCCGGTCGTCATCGACCTTTATCCGAGGATCCTCAACACCGAAAAATTCCAACAACCACATAAGTTAAATATCTGGGCTCCATACCTTGATACCAATTTTTATCCAGAAGGAAATGCACATACCCTAAGGGGCGGGACCCTCGTAACCTTGCCGCATCCTTCCTGTTTCGACCATTTCCGGGATGTGAGGTTTGACGAAGCCTCGTCCACAAAGCTACGCTTTTCACAAAAGCCATGCTCCGATCAACAAATGATCATCACTTTACATGCCACATTACCAAATTTGGAAAATAGAAAATATCACTAAACCATCAACTACATAACCTCTGAGCATGTATGTCTTAGAGAAGGGTGTTAAGCTAAGAGAATAAATTCTCCGCCGCAAACAGAAATGTATTTGATAGAAACTAGCTTGAAATCTCAAAGTGTAATGTCAGACAACAAGTCTATCCTAGGTCTGAATGGAACCGAAGGCACTTCAAAGAAGCTCTTGCAAATCTAGGTAACCACAATCCTGACAGGACTCCCCATCACAAATGGAGATCTCTATACCGGAGCAACTTAGTGCAGAGTCATTCGACAGGTAATCCTTTCATTCTTGAAAATACCCGGTCTTCACCATCGTCTTCAAATGCTATCCATTACGTCGTATCATTAATTCAGAATGAGTTTTATGATATAAAGTCCTCTTTCGGCTAAACCAAATAATGAGCGCTTATTTTTAAAAAGCATATGAACATATTGGGATCTTAGTTAAGTCACAACTTTTAGCCCAAACATTTACTTTTGAATGGTTTAAACAAATTCCCATTTTAATCTTTTAAACAAAAGATTCACCTTTAAGATCCTCTTCAATTTGAAACAATGCTCACCAAATCTTTAACAAAGATTTATTCATAGTTTTCAAAACTGTTTACATTTTGATTCACCCATAACTTGAAATCCTTTCAACAAAACTGGAAATTCTTTCTTTCTGTGAAAGCTATTATCATTTGAAAACAAAAGTCTTTCATTTTCAGAAAAATCCACTCAACTTATAGCCTTTTAAAGTATAAGTCGGAAAATTAGCGAACTGCTGAATCCTTGGCAAGTACTATTTGAATTAAATTTAAATTCCTAAAATAATTCATTTAATATACTTTAAAAATGGTTTAAAATCCACATATATATATATATATTGTATAACTTATATAACCCTTTCAAACCATAGGTTCCAAAATAATTTTAAAACTTTAACAAGAAATAGTATATTCAAACTAAAATTTAATTTCAAAACTTCCTTTTCAAAAGCTTTTCATATTCAACTCAATTTCACTTTCAAACCATTTGGATTCAAAGTCCATCTTTTAAACAAAATAATATATAGATTCAAAATATCTGTGACGTAACCAATTTTCCGTGAAATCCATATTTGTTAGTGTGATATAGTCCAGGGATTTCATAGGCAACAATAAAAATATCAACTATCATCAGTTCAAGCACAACAATATCGATAAGCGGTATAATCTTATAACGCTTATCTTTCATTCACATATAAATATATAAATTCATCATAGATAAATAATTCACAGTTCACAGCACAATCTACACAATTCATATTACAGAGCATCACACATTAGAGATATCAACCAATTCAAGGCATTCAATAGAATTCAATCATCCATAAGTAAGATCAATAAATCACCTGATTATAATTAATTTAAACCATTATGAATAAATTACTAATCCTGGTTAATTAACATTAATTTATTACAAACCATTGGCTATTATTTTAATTAATTAATGAAATTAATTAATCATCCTTAATTATCCAACTTAAATAATTATCCTTAATTAATTAGCTAATTATCCTTAATTAATTAATTAACCTTTAGTTAATTACATGAATTAATTAACCCTTAATTAATAATTAACTAACCTTTAATAAATCTCATTAATTAATTAACCCTCAATTTATTAATTAACAAATTATCCCTTTAATTACTATCATTAAGTAATAATCTTTTAATCACTTGATTAACTGTTCTTTAATCATTAGTCAATTACCCTTTAATCATAAATTAGTTAACTTTTAGTTAATTAATTAATTAACTTTTAATTAATTAATTAATTAACCTTTAATTATCAAATAATTAACCTTAATTATTTAATTATTCTTTAATTAATTATCCTTAATTAATTACATTAATTAATTAACCCTTAATTGATAAATTAACCTTTGATCATTAATCAATCATCCTTTAACCATAATTTAATTAACCTTTAACTAATCAATAAAATTAACCTTTACCTAATCACATTGATTAATTAATCACATTAGTTAATTATTCTTTAAGTAATTAAGTAATTAATCCTTTAATTAACTAATTATCTTTTAATTAATAAATTAACCTTTAACTATCAAGTAATTAATCAGCCTATAATTACCCAAGATTTTAAAGATAAATCATTAACCTAATTAATTACTTAATTATATTTTAAATAATTAATAAATCTTGAAAATAAATTATTATTACATACAAATTAACTTAATACTTTTAAGTTAATTACTAATCAAAAACATTATTTTTAAGATAAACCATTTATCTTTTTAATCAACTTCTTAATTAAATTATTAAATTTTATTTCAAAATAACTTAAGAAAACAAAACTTAATTAATTTTAAGTTAAAAATAAACTCTACAACTTTTATCAACCAAAAAAAAAAAAAAACTTTTATTATATAAAAGAAATTGAAATTGTTTTAAGAATATAATTTTTAAAACTTGTTTTATTTTAAATTTCAAAACTGATTTATCTAAAACACATAAAAAATCAGACCCAAGACAACCTCGGGTGCTAACCCGAGCCCAGACCAGTTTTCCCCGAGAAAACCATCGAGTCACTTCCTTTTTTCTTTTAAATTTTTAAACGTATTAAAACTCACGCGAACTCTCCCGTATACACAATCGAGCTCCAACATCTTTTCCCCGAAACAAAACCCGAGCAACATGTTTCTTCCCCAGTCACAAACGATAACAGACACAAACACTCACGCGTGCACGTGTACAACCTGACTAGCCATATCCGACCAAGTCGCCAACCACCACCAAGTTGCCGAACCTTGCCTACATCGTCACGAACACCCATATTAACGAACTAATGACGAACTTGAAATCGAGTTGAACAGCACCCAACTGGAACTAAATTCGATCGGCAAAACTCCCTCGGCCGACGATTCAGATCATCAAAGGCTACGCGATGATGACCAAAGCTGCACCACGACGTCATGCTTCGATTCCCCTCGATCCTATCAAGTCCGATACACCCATGCCTACATAATCACCTTGCAAATCTTGTTGACTCGAACAGGGCTTTAAACCTTATTTCATCGTCGATGCACCACCACGATCTTTAATAAATTCCACCACCATTTTTCTGATGATCTCTGCTACCCAGGCTATCTCCAGCCCCAACCTCGAGACCACCGAACTTCGCAATTGCCAGAATTCGATGAAAAACCCAATCCTGTTCAACTTTCAATTTCTTCCGAAATACTGACTTGAAAATTCCAGTTTTATTTTGAAAATTCATGGATTTTGAAAACAAATCATATTATGTAATTGAATCAAGAAATTAAAATACTTGAATTTTGACATACTTTGGGTTTCACTGTAAACCTGTTTTCCCTAGTCAAAATTACTTTCATATTCTACATAATTTTTTTTTTAAAACCTAGTTCTTAATTATATAAACATGTTTTGTTTACAACTTGAAGACTAAAAAGGGTTAGAAAGAGATATTTTTGTTTTTGAACAGGTTTTGAAAATTTGTAGGCAAAGCAGAGGCAAATTTGCCTGTTTCTTTGATATGCACAGACATATCTATCTATCTATATATATATAAACAAAAAATATCTTATTTATTTTGGAAAAAATTCAAATTAATTCACAATAAATCCAAAATATTAAATTAATTACTAAATTTAAATTTGGCTCGAAAATGAGATAGTTATAATAAGAATGTTAATCCTGACTCGAGTGTTTTGTGTTTTGCTTTGTGCTCGGGTTAGATTGAGTGTCACAGCATTTGAGACTCACTTTTGAAGTTGGAGCTTCGCTTGAAGATCCATCTATCGATTCAGCTTTCAGATATTCAGTTGATCCCAGTGATGTATTCAGATTTTGTTATTTGATTATTGTATTCAAGACTTTTGTTGTACCTTGTTTTAACTCTGTTATATATATAGTAGCTTCATGAACTACTATTCATTTGTTTCCGCTACTTATTGCTATATTACTCTGTGTCTGTGATTTTGTGATATATTTATTTACGATATATGCTGAGTTTTGCCAAATATAAATTAACAATCTGATATTTTGAGAAATTCAAGTCCGACATATGCGGATGCAGATGGAAATGGTTGAAAATATTGAGATGTTACAATGCATGCATCATCGGAATTCATTTTCGAGTTTTCAAAGTGTGTAGACAGTTGTAGTAGTTTTACTACACCTTATTTAGAAAAACAATCTTATTTTTGAATTTCTAAATATGATTTGATCTATAAAAGAAATATATATGATTTTCTAAGTGACTAAAATGAACCCGGATTTTAGTTCTTAAATTTTCTAATAATAATTAGTTTTCAATTATTGAATTGAATGAAATCTTAATTATTTTAATAATTGAAAGTTTGTAGAATGAAGAAATATAAGTAATTAGATGCTAAGGGATTAATGGTATATATAAGAAATTGGAAACTTGTAAACTTAAGAATAATGAAAATTTAGAAGTTGAATCATTGAACTTTGAAAAAATGAACGAGATGAACTTGTATAGCTTTCAATTGCATTCTTAAGACATATATAAGTTACCAAATTATTAAAAGTTGTAATGATTAATAGGAATACGTAATAGAAGACTATACAAGTAAACTTTAGTGAATGAAAGTGCTCTATGGAATTACTTTTATAAATAAGAATTCTGATATTATAAACTGTTATAAACTTAGGTTAATAGTTTGAATATTTATTAAGTAAATGTAATTAAGGTGAATAATGTAAGAGAAATGATTATATGTCTAAGTTAACATTTAAGCTATCTATAATCAGATTAAATAGAAAAGGTGAACACTATAAGCAAATAATTATAAACTTAAGTTAATATCGAAGCCATTTATAATTAAAATGAGTATTATATTAATTGAATAATTATAACTGTAGAAATGTTGAAATGATTAGAAATGGATTTAACATTCAATAATACTATATATGGAAGAATGAACATGGAAAATAAATAATCTATTAATGGCGAATTAAATTTGTAAAGAGACTAACATAGTAATGAACAATCTAATAATTGAATGGAAATAACTTGTGTAAAAAATGAATATAAATTAAAAAGTAAGAAACTTAAGCATAAACTTATGCACTAATGAATATTAATATCCAATGGAAATCAAGTATATAAATTAATAAATGTGAACTAAACTACAATAAAATATATGTGATACTTAAATAATGAATCCACTAATTATTATAAACAATTAAATGCAAACAACTTATGTAAGAAATGAATGTAAAGAAACGAAAAGAATTTGGCATTATATGATTAAATGAAAATGAATTTTGTAAGTAATGAATGGAAATAAAGGAAATTAAGTACTAAATGAATGAATGAGGATTGAATTTTATAAGGAATAAATGTGAATTAAAGAAATAATCATTGTATGAATGAATATTATGAACAACATATGATATAAAAGGAAGTCATAAGAATAAATGTAAACAATACTTGAAATCATTATTTGTTTTGGCTATGGGATGGTTGGGAAAGGATACTTCTAACTGTATAAGATGTATGAATAGTCTATTCAGTTTATCAAAGACTGTTGAGTGTGTGGTATCTTAATAGTTATTCATCATTTTATACAATTAAAAGTTTCTGAACCCGAATAAACCATTTGCTTTGGTTGTTATGAATGGATGGTTGACTATTTTGATTACATTTGATGATTGTATGATTTTGATTGCAATTGACTATTGTTATGTTGTTTTTTTGGTATTAATTGAAACAACGTAAACATTCCTCTTTTATATAATTGCTAACCTTTTGGATTATATGTGTGAAATACAAGTTTATGGAAGCAATTGCTACTGCTTTTGCTTTAATAAATAAGCGTTTGTTTGCCCGACAAATGGGTATGTTCTCAGATTACGGTTCTATAGTGATATTATATTATTTTCTCGTGGTTTAGGGTATATTATCTTGAAATATGATATATATATATATATGTTAATTATTGATATTATAATTTCTCCTAGACCTCTCCGTACAAAGACGAATCTGCCAAAATTTTGTATGAATTTTGGACTTAGAAAAATTTTGTGAAAAAAATAGAAATGTTTTCCAACTTTTATTGAACTTGAATATAAAAGGATTTAGTTGTTCATAAATTGATATATATTTTTTAAATTACTTAATTATGTAAATTATATGTTTATAAATTTAATATTTTGAATAAGATATATTAATTTATTAGTTCCTTCTTTTAACTTCTTTTCCCTTTTTGAGGACGAAAAGTTTTGAGTAAGGGAGAGTGTAACGACCCATAATCTTTGATAATTGAAAATAGTTAATTTAATAAGATTATGTAATTTAATGTTGAAAGAAATAAAATTTATAATATAGGAATGATAAAACTGTCTAGAATTAAGTTTAACACAATAAATTAATGTAATAAATAACAGGAATGAAATGTAATATCATTAATTTAAAGTAATTGATAACTAATTTAAATGTAATTCTAATTAATTAAAATGATTACAAAGTTATAATTGGTTAGATTGTAAATTAATGGTAATAATGTGTGCATTAATTGATAATTGGATTAAAAGAGTAATTGATAATTTAAATGTTGTATTAATTAAATAGTATGTAATAAATTATAAATTAAATAAAATTAATAATATGTGATTTAAATTTAATGGCAACAATTATTATATGATACCAATTTAATTGGTTTATTAAATTTAAATTGGAAATCAATTGCAATAAATTCACTTAATTGGTGCAGTGAATGTAGATTAAATTGATAATTGTAGAATATTGATTCAATAAGATGTAACCCAATGTAAATTTTATTCATAATATGATAATTAATTGAATAAAAAGCATTGAATCAAGTTTGATCAATTTATTGGAATTTAAGTAATAATAAATGGATTTATTGCACTTAAATGTAACTAAATACTACGTTAATGAAAACTAAGATAATAACGGTATTAGTGTAATAAGATAAACAAATGTTAATTACAGCCATGAGATGGCAATTGATTGAATAATAAGATGGAAATGCGAATAATGGATTTATCGGAATTTAAAGTAAAAATCACTATATTTATTTCAATTGGAATTAAACACTATAACTAGTAAAATAATTGATACTTAATTGATACGTAAATTTGTATTAAATTATTTTAAATGTCTAAGTGATGAAAAATGATGAAATTTTTTCATTATCAAATTTGAGTGGGAAAATTGATTTAATTTATTTAATATTAAATTATTTAATTAACATGAAATTAGCCATTTTGGCCACTGTCTCAGATTTCGACGAAACCAATTTTATCGGATCTGTAATAGTGAATTAATATTGGATTTCTACTTTTGTAGCAATCGGACTCGTCCTTTGATCGTACTGACTCGAAACGCATAGAAATCAATTTAAATGAAATCAATTTGAAATAAGATGATTTTAAAACCAACTTCTTCATACGATGGACTTAGGACTTGAAACCTATTCCATCGAGTTTAAAACTATCCAAAACGTCTATTTTGATATATGGGATGACCTGCTTTTATTCCAGAAGCAGAACGGGCTTTTCGGGTCGTATTTGTCTTTTCAAATTAATTCGGGAGTTATTCATTTCTTATAGGGCTTCGTTGGTATATATTGTTCTGTTCTAACCCTAGCAGTCTTTCTATCTCTTATTCCTGTATGTAAAATTTTATCTGTCTAATTCTCCTTCTCAATGGCAGAAATAGATTCAATCTCAAAATCCTGTTCCAATTTCAAATTCAATTTCAAAAATCAAACTCCTTCAAACCATATCAAATTATATATTGTTTCGAAGCACTCGACGAGTGTAACCTTGATCTACAATTCGTTTTTACCATCGAATCACCATTCGTCCAGAAATCGAGGATGAATCGCAACCGTCCATTTTAGGTTTTGGACGATCCAATGGTGGATCATCGTCTGATCGACAATCGAGAGACATGGGTTGGTAAAGCTCGTCAAGCAGGTCTCAGGGATGTAGCCGCTTATCTTAAAAGTGCTCGACCTCGCCGTAATTGGCCAGGGAAGCATGGCAACGGCGGAAGTGAAGGAGGGGGCCGGAGTGGCCGTGTTGGTTACCGGGGGTGAGGCCCGGTGGGCTGGAGACCGTGGCGGTGTCGGATAGTCGTGAAGATGATTAGGGCGGTGGCAAACTCGAGGTAAACAATGGCGTCTTCTTGGTGGTTCACGTATAAGATTGGTCGAGTGGGTAGGGTTTCATGTAAATGATATTGGTTGTAACGACCTGGATTTTTCGTTGTTTGATTTTGAATATTTTAAATGGTTTAAAATATTGAATTTGAATTATAGATTGATTTTGAATATGGAAGTTTGGTTTTTATTAATGAAATAAATTTATAATTTAAATATCACAATTTATTAGATGGTTAAATTTTTGTATCTTGAGTTTTGAGCCCGATAGAAGAAAAAAAACCAAGGCTTGTAAAATTCATATTGATAATAATGAAGATAATAGTAGTTTCTAAATTGAATTTAAAAGTGATTTGTTCAGTGTTAAAAATATATTGTTTAAATTGGCATTAAAAATAGCCTTCCGGGACACAGTCTCGAAATTCGACGAAACTTGTTCCATTGGGTCCATAATATAGTATTACTGTCAGATTTAAAATTTCATAGCATTTGGGGTCATTATTTGGAAGCAAGGGATATAAACGCGCTGAAATCAATATCGAAAATTCAATATAATAAATTGGGTCCAAAAAATCTATCTGCTCTATATGATCGAATTAGGACTCAAAACCTTTTCCATTGTGTTCCGAATAGGGGTATAACATTATGAACGTCTAGCGGCACGCCTTGAGAGAAGTTCGAGATTTTAGGTTATGTAAACGAGACAATTTGAAAAAAAATCATATATATATATATATATAATTGACATGACCTTTTAATTCACATTAGCTGGATTCCTTCCTTTTCAAATCACTGTACATTCATCCCTAAGGCCACCGTTTCCTTCCATATTTTCCCTCCTTCTCTTTTAAATGCCAATCGAACAACAGAAAAGAAAATTGGATCAAAAGTTAAATAGCGTCTTCCCCTCTTAATCTTCCAGTTCAAATCATTGGAAAGGAAGAGAGGAAAAAATAATAAATGTGTACGAGCTTTCCCTGTTTGTTTCGCAATTTCACTTCTTTTCCAATTCGAAATTGAAAAAGGAGGGTCGCAAGCGAATCGCGAATCGCTTGGCTTGAATGCGACTTGGTCGGCAGTGGTGACATTCGAATTTGAAGGCTGGAGTGTCGGCGACATTCATGGCAGGGGACGAGTAATCGAAGTTGATTTGGAGGGCTGAGCATAGTGGTTCGGAGGCGGGTGTCAAAGGCACGAGGGGTATGAATGGTATCGCAATGCTTTGGCAAATCACGAGTCAAGGTGGCGAGCGATGGTGGGGGAAGGTGATGCGATTTGGGTGAAGTCGCAGTCCTGAGGGAGCTTGGTGTCGCACGGCCTGGAGTAGCCCCGAGGTTGGAGGTGGACGATGAAATCAAGCGATGAAGTCAGAGGATGTGCTCGAGTGGATAGGTGTAATGACCCAGAATTTTAATTTATTAAAATTTGAATATTTAATTAATTTTAAATATTAATAAGTGAATTTATGCAAATAAATTTTTATTTGAATTATTGGATTTAATTGAATAATTAAATCGATAATTTAATATGTTAAATTATGGAAATAATTGAAAATTGGGTTAAATATGATTGAAAATGATTTGTAAAATTTTATTTTATCATATGGAAGTTAGAACGATATTTTAGAACTTTTAAAATCGAATTAAAAGTTAATTTGTGAAAATTGAATATTTTAATATTAAAATCGACTAGTGAAAATAGTCAATTTTTGAACAATCTCAGAATTGAACGAAACCAGTTCCATTGGATCCGTAATAGTTAGTTATTACCGGATTTCAATTTTCGTGTCAATCGGAGTTATCGTTTGATCGTGGCAGCTCGAAACGCATCGGTTTATTTTTAATTTAAATTTGGCGAGTTAAAATAGCCATTTTTCAAAAAGTCTCGGATTTCGACGAAACCAGTTTCATCGGATCCGTAATGTGATATTATTGTAAGATTTCAAATTTCAAGTCAATTGGATTTACCGTTTGTCCGGTACAAATTAAAACGCCTAGAAAATCGCTTAAATCGGTTTAATTTAAATTGAGCGTTTGTAGCCATAACTCGCACATATGTCCGAATTAGCTTCCAAAACCTGTTCCATTGTGTCCGGAACGCGGGATAAACCCTAGGAATGTCAGTTTCGGCGCGTAAATTGGAGTTTGGAAAACCCGGATGAATAGTGATTGAAAAAAAATTCTCTATAAATACCCCCATTCTAAAAAAAAAAAAAAAAAATTAAATAACTAAACCCTAATTTCATCTTCAGGCCGCCACTTACAAAACCAATGGCCGACATTTTCTTCTTTTCTTCCCTCTCGTTCTTCCAATCCATTCACTTTTAACAAAGGTCATCAACTACAAAAACGTCGAGCGCATCGAGTTCCACTAGATCAACGGTTGTGATTGAATATCGTTGTGTGGATGGTCGAGAATTTTGCCATGAAGGGGCCGCGTTCGAGTGCAGTTTTCGGGCAAGATTTGACGTCGAGTTCAACAAGCCTTCGACCGAAGGTAGGGGGCGTGGAGGCGCATGTCACGGGGGTGATGGATCGTTGTCTAGGCGAGTTGTTTGGGTCGCGTTATTAGGGTTTTCAACGTGATCTATGGGTTGATGGGCACGGCTGTTTCGAACGATGGGGAAGATGAATGTTGCGGCCCAGATTTCTCAAATGGAAACGTGCGGCTGTGATGCGATTAGGGTTAGAAAATAAAATTAAAATTGTAAATAAATTTTAGTTTAAATTGTGTAAATTTCAAATATTGATATCCTTTTCATACGAGGTCGAAAACGCGCGAAACCAGTTGCGTTGGAATCGTATGGACGAGCACTACGCGATGGAGTTGGTTTGGAGTAGTTTGGAGTTAGTGAGAATTTTGGGTAAAATTAAACGTCCGTTTAATTTTATTCGAAATAAATCGCTAAAACGGAAATTAAAATCAAGGTGAGAACTTCTCACTCAATCGAATCAGTTTCGATTTTATTTTAAATAGTTAGATTTAAAATATTTGAATGCATGTTTGAATGTTGATTGTTATCTATTGATTGTTAAAATAGACATTATGCGCCGTTAGTAAGCGGATGTTATTTATTAAAAACGTATACCGCGAATATTTCATAAACAGTGAAATTGGTATTATATATAATAGCAATATATATATATATATATATTGGCATATGTATATATTGGAGTTATTGATTTCCCGCATTTATTTGTTTAGCGGATGAGACCCTATTACGCCGTTATTAAGCGGATAATATTTAATAAGAACATATACCGCGATAATTTCGTACTGGAGCGAAATTGGTATTGTGCTAATGTTTTTGGATGCAGGAAAACAGGTTGGAGGGATCCAACTGGATTCCTCAACAGTTTTTATTTGATTTCAGATATTTTGATATTTGATTGATTATCATATCGATATATAATATCGTTGTTGTCGTGATTGACTATTTGGTATGTAGCATCATTGGACCAAGTTTTGGAATTTTAAAATAATTTATAAAGTGATTTTTGAAAATATACTATATGTTTGGAATTGGATCTATTTATAATAAATAAACGTTATAATTTTAAAGTTATAAAAATTATGATTTTTGAGAAATATAGTTAAAAACTGATTTTTTGAGAATATGATGCTAATGATTTTATAAATTAGTTTAATCGGGATTTTTGAATGTATTGTGAAAAGTTTAAATATAGGATTTATAAAATTTAATTATTTTATAAATCAAAATGGTGAAATTATAAAGGAGATTAAATATGTTTTAAAGAATAATATAAATTTATTTATATTAAGAGATTTATAAATGGATATGTATAAATTGAAATATTGACATTATAAAACGAGTTTTTATAAGTGTTTGAATGAAGTGAAAATAAATTTTGTAAATGAATGGAATTCATAAAATTATAAATGGTGAAGTTATAAATGAAATTTATAAATAGTAAGATTTATAAATTTTGTGAAATTATTAAAGAATATATTTGGATGAATAATTGAATCTTATAAGTTATAAGATTTATAATTATGAAGTTCAAAGGAACGATTTTGCAAACGAATAAATTATAAGTATTTCACTTATGATATGAACTTTTGTTTATAATTGAGTTATAAAGTGGAATAGGTTAATAAAAGAATTTATAAAAAGGAAGTTTTTATAAATAAATAGAAATGGAATTTATAAACGTTGTTTTATAAATTCGCAAATGACTTATTTTGATAAGTAAATTGCTGAAACCTATTAATGGAGTTATATTCACATTTTTGAATAGTGAATAATCCTTTGAATTAAAATGAATAAAAGGATGAAATTGTTAATGAAGTATATTCACGTTTTTGAATAGTGAATAACACGTTAAAGAAATTGTTTTGGATTTGGATGTTTTAAATAGAATTAAAACGATCGAACAATGTTTTAAAATGTGTTGAGATTCGAAACCATAGATTTCAACATTTATTGTTGAAATAGACGTTTTCGAGAAATAGAAGGAAATAGTGGACTATAACACTGTTGTTATAGTAAATGATTTCCGAAAGGAAATGTTTTGTATAGTATTGGGATTTATATATCTATTTTAATTTCGAATCCGTATACTAGTGATTTTGGGTTGTCGTAACGATGTTTTACGCAACATTCGTTTTGGCCCAAATAAATATGTTTAAGTGAATGATTTCCTTAAAGAATGAAATATATACTTAATTCGATTTAAGTATATTAAATATTTTCCAAGGTTGAAAATAAAAAGATTTGTGAATTACTTATTTTTAATAAGTATGGAAATGTTTTCCAATATGAAGTGAATATTTAGAATTTATCTTTTTGAAGATAAATTGAAAATGGATAGTTGAAATCGTATATGCATGAATATTTTGGAATATAAATTCACTAAGGAATTTATAAATGAAAAGTGGAATTTGTTTAAAAATAAATATTGATTTATTTTTGAAGTGTTGAAATTATATATCTTGTAAAGATACTTTGGAAAGTAAATAATTTGGAAAATTATTTGGAAATCTGGTGATGTGTGCATATCAATTGATAGTTCAATAATCGACTATCAATATTTCCCTTTGAATGGGTAATTGATGTGATTTGATTGAATGTGAATGCTACACTTATTTTTGAATAAGCGCTCACTATTCGGGTTAACCGGGAAAGGACCATGGGGTCGTATAACCCATTCCGAATATGTGATACGTCGTTGTGAATTGCATTGAAGATCGGTGTTGAAGACCCGGTATTTGCGAGAGCGATAGGATGACCTGTCGATTTACTCTGCACCGAGTTGCTCCGGTATAGAGTTCTCCATATGTGATGGTGAATCCGATCAGGATTGTGAATATCCGGATTGCAAGGACTTCTTTGTAAGTGCCTTCGGTTTTGTTCGAGCCCGGAACAGACTTGTATGGATTGTATGTCTGACATTACAAGTTGAGATATAAAGCCGATTTCTTTCAAATATATTTCTGTTGGTGGCGAAGAATTTATTCTTTTAGCTTAACACCCTTCTCTGAGACGTACGAGCTCAGAGGTTATATAGTTGAAGTTATCAGCGATATATTCCCAATTTGGTAATGTGACATGCTGAGTGTTGCTGAAATGATCATTGTGTTGATTATTGTGATAGGATCGTTTATTTGATCGTCTATCTTAGTGATCATTGTGTTGATCATTTGTTGACCCAAAGCATGGCTTTTGTATAAAGTATGTTTTTGTGGACGTGACTTCGTCGAACCTCACACCCCGGAAATGGTCAAAACAGGAAAGATGCGGCAAGGTTATGAGGGGTAGCACCCTTTAGGGTATGTACATTTCCTTCTGGATAGAGGTGGTATCATGGTATGGAGCCCAGATATTTGACCTATGTGGTTACTACGAATTTATTACTTTGTGGTTGTTGGTTATCGGGATCCCGTGAGAAAGGTCGTTTACGATCGGGGAATGGCGTGCTCGTGTCAGTAGTTACCCAGTTAGGGGTAACCCGGCCTTGTGTTGGCAGAGTTCCGGTTTGGTTCTCGGGGATGTCTTTCCAGAGGCATTCTCATGTGGCAATGGGAAGTTCCTTGGCCTGACCATTTGTTGGAAATCCAAAGAAACAATACGTGACTTGTTCGGTTTTAGTTGTATAACCTGCTATGGAATGTGGCGGTAACCTGCTATTGAACATAGTTAGCTATAGTAGGCATACGATAATGGTCGTATGTTGGCTAAGATTTATATTCTACTTTCGAAATGAATTTTTCCTACACTATGCACTAATAATAATATCAAATGTTATTTTAAATGCGTATCAAGCATCTTTGACTATCATAAGGAGAAATCTCCTCCGATTCTGCGTTTGCATGTGTGTGTGTGCGGGAGGCCTTATGGTAGTCTCATTTTTAAAAGCATTACGAATTGAAATAAAAATATTCTTCTATTTTGATTTTAAAGTAAATAAACTGTTTTGAGTTCTCACACCAGTCTCATGACTGACTTGGAGTTTATTGTTTTCCTTCCTAAACTCTGGGTGCCCACCAATTTCCACACGGGCAGTTAAGAGTTAAGGTTTATCAGGATATTCTGGATATTCTGGAGTTGCTGGAGGCAAGATGGATGGCATGGCTTATTATTTATATAGTATTTCTTTTTCCGCTGCACTATTTGTTGTTGTTGTTGTATACTCTGATGATATGATGTAATGAAATGTAATGTAATAACTGATATAGTTCTTTGTTTAAAGATTATTCATTTATTATTATATGTTGTTCCGCTGCGAATTGTGAGATTCTGATGTTGTTCTGTTGTTTTCTGTTCCGTTCCATTTTCTATTTTCTTTTCCCTCCATCTTCTACCTTATCTATTATGTTCATTCCTCTCTTTTTTATCTTCTTTTCTTTCCTTCTCTTTTCTTCTTTTCTTTTTCTTAAACCCATAACTATTCGGTTTTTCGGCAACGAAAAATCCGAAGCGTTACATTTGGTATCAGAGCTTATGGTTAAGCGACAACCATGGTTCTGTTGGGTATTACTCGTTAGAGATAGAGTCAGCAGTACTCTAGAATGAATTTGAGTGTAATAATAGCTATGAGAGCGTATTTGTTAGTAAATATAAAATTGTTTTATATTGTGATGATTGGTTTGTTGAGTGGTATATAGATTCTGGTTAATACGAGTAATTAACGTTGTTGATAGGGATCTATAAACACTTGAATAGAACAATTCGACACAGTATTGTTTAAAATTGGGTAAATGAAATAATTCTACTTTGATTATATTTTATATATAAAAGAAATAATTTTTCAGAATTATTAAAGTGTATATAAGTTGATTGTTTAGATGTTTGAATAATCTAAATTGAAGAATAATTGTATAAGCAAATGAATTATAAGAATTGAATTATAATTAAAGTGATTGCAATTGTGAAATAAACTTATATATATGAGAAGTGAAACTATATGAATATAAACTTGAGTTATATAAATGAATGGATTGAATATTAATCAATTGAATGTGAATAAATTGGAATGAAATAATGGATATAAGTGTTAATTCATTAAAATCTAATGTTATTGAAAGTTGAATAGTTGAATAAAAATCAATTTGATTAAACCAAATATAAGCAAAGGAATTTGGTTGTAATTAATATTCATTGATTGTTATATGATTGTTAGATTGATTGTATATAATTCATTAAGTGTTAATGAAATTGATTTAATGAAATTGAAAGCTAAAGTAATTGAAATTCGATTGGAAGTTAAGTAAATCTTAAATAGAATTGAATTTGATTTGGAAGTGAACCAACTTATGAATTAGTGAATATAAACTAGTTGAAAATGAATGTTAGTAAGAACATCCACTGTAAATGAATCAAATGTGATTAAATTGAAAAACCTATTTCATTGAATATTAATGAGAATATGAATGAATATTGATTTGGTTATGGATGTTAGTTGGATGATAGTTGGTTGATGGTTGAATATATTGCTTTAGTTGCATTTGCTATGTTGACATATATAGTCATTATGTTGCTATATGTTGTATATTGAGATTATTGTCATATATGCATGTTCTCATGTTGTTTGTTGAGTGATTAGTAGGTGCGGATCGCGTTTGCTTCGCATTTGGAGCTCGCTTTCGCGCTATATTAGCCGTATAGGCTCGCTAATAAAATATAAGGTACATATCTCGGATTACATACCGTACTTTTATACCTTTTTCCCTTCGGGATGCCTCATTACTTGATGAGATGTATATTTGTGATATATATACTGTCATTTTTTTTTCGGATCGAGCCGCGCAAAGGAGACTATGGCGAATTTTTCCGAAAATTTAAGGCATTAGAAAAAATTTGAGAAATTTAGAAAATTTTTGAAAACTTTAACTTTGATTTGGAATTGAAAGTTAAACAATAGTAATTGTTTTTGAAAAGATAACTAAGTATGATTTGAAAACTTAGTAAAAGATTTATAAGAAGTTTAACTATGAATTTTGGGAAAATTAATAGATTCTATAACCTTTCTTACTTATAATTTCGAGGACGAAATTCTTTTAAGTGGGGAAGATTGTAACGACCCAGAATTTTAATTTATTAAAATTTGAATATTTAATTAATTTTAAATATTAATAAGTGAATTTATTAGTCAAATAAATTTTTATTTGAATTATTGGATTTAATTGAATAATTAAATCGATAATTTAATATGTTAAATTATGGAAATAATTGAAAATTGGGTTAAATATGATTGAAAATGATTTGTAAAATTTTATTTTATCATATGGAAGTTAGAACGATATTTTAGAACTTTTAAAATCGAATTAAAAGTTAATTTGTGAAAATTGAATATTTTAATATTAAAATCGACTAGTGAAAATAGTCATTTTTTGAACAATCTCAGAATTGTACGAAACCAGTTCCATTGGATCCGTAATAGTTAGTTATTACCGGATTTCAATTTTCGTGTCAATCGGAGTTATCGTTTGATCGTGGCAGCTCGAAACGCATCGATTTATTTTTAATTTAAATTTGGCGAGTTAAAATAGCCATTTTTCAAAAAGTCTCGGATTTCGACGAAACCAGTTTCATCGGATCCGTAATGTGATATTATTGTAAGATTTCAAATTTCAAGTCAATTGGATTTACCGTTTGTCCGGTACAAATTAAAACGCCTAGAAAATCGCTTAAATCGGTTTAATTTAAATTGAGTGTTTGTAGCCATAACTCGCACATATGTCCGAATTAGCTTCCGAAACCTGTTCCATTGTGTCCAGAACGCGGGATAAACCCTAGGAATGTCAGTTTCGGCGCGTAAATTGGAGTTTGGAAAACCCGGATGAATAGTGATTGAAAAAAAATTCTCTATAAATACCCCCATTCTAAAAAAAAAAAAAAAAAATTAAATAACTAAACCCTAATTTCATCTTCAGGCCGCCACTTACAAAACCAATGGCCGACATTTTCTTCATTTCTTCCCTCTCGTTCTTCCAATCCATTCACTTTTAACAAAGGTCATCAACTACAAAAACGTCGAGCGCATCGAGTTCCACTAGATCAACGGTTGTGATTGAATATCGTTGTGTGGATGGTCGAGAATTTTGCCATGAAGGGGCCGCGTTCGAGTGCAGTTTTCGGGCAAGATTTGACGTCGAGTTCAACAAGCCTTCGACCGAAGGTAGGGGGCGTGGAGGCGCATGTCACGGGGGTGATGGATCGTTGTCTAGGCGAGTTGTTTGGGTCGCGTTATTAGGGTTTTCAACGTGATCTATGGGTTGATGGGCACGGCTGTTTCGAACGATGGGGAAGATGAATGTTGCGGCCCAGATTTCTCAAATGGAAACGTGCGGCTGTGATGAGATTAGGGTTAGAAAATAAAATTAAAATTGTAAATAAATTTTAGTTTAAATTGTGTAAATTTCAAATATTGATATCTTTTTCATACGAGGTCGAAAACGCGCGAAACCAGTTGCGTTGGAATCGTATGGACGAGCACTACGCGATGGAGTTGGTTTGGAGTCGTTTGGAGTTAGTGAGAATTTTGGGTAAAATTAAACGTCCGTTTAATTTTATTCGAAATAAATCGCTAAAACGGAAATTAAAATCAAGGTGAGAACTTCTCACTCAATCGAATCAGTTTCGATTTTATTTTAAATAGTTAGATTTAAAATATTTGAATGCATGTTTGAATGTTGATTGTTATCTATTGATTGTTAAAATAGACATTATGCGCCGTTAGTAAGCGGATGTTATTTATTAAAAACATATACCGCGAATATTTCATAAACAGTTAAATTGGTATTATATATAATAGCAATATATATATATATTGGCATATGTATATATTGGAGTTATTGATTTCCCGCATTTATTTGTTTAGCGGATGAGACCCTATTACGCCGTTATTAAGCGGATAATATTTAATAAGAACATATACCGCGATAATTTCGTACTGGAGCGAAATTGGTATTATGCTAATGTTTTTGGATGCAGGAAAACAGGTTGGAGGGATCCAACTGGATTCCTCAACAGTTTTTATTTGATTTCAGATATTTTGATATTTGATTGATTATCATATCGATATATGATATCGTTGTTGTCGTGATTGACTATTTGGTATGTAGCATCATTGGACCAAGTTTTGGAATGTTAAAATAATTTATAAAGTGATTTTTGAAAATATACTATATGTTTGGAATTGGATCTATTTTTAATAAATAAACGTTATAATTTTAAAGTTATAAAAATTATGATTTTTGAGAAATATAGTTAAAAACTGATTTTTTGAGAATATGATGCTAATGATTTTATAAATTAGTTTAATCGGGATTTTTGAATGTATTGTGAAAAGTTTAAATATAGGATTTATAAAATTTAATTATTTTATAAATCAAAATGGTGAAATTATAAAGGAGATTAAATATGTTTTAAAGAATAATATAAATTTATTTATATTAAGAGATTTATAAATGGATATGTATAAATTGAAATATTGACATTATAAAACGAGTTTTTATAAGTGTTTGAATGAAGTGAAAATAAATTTTGTAAATGAATGGAATTCATAAAATTATAAATGGTGAAGTTATAAATGAAATTTATAAATAGTAAGATTTATAAATTTTGTGAAATTATTAAAGAATATATTTGGATGAATAATTGAATCTTATAAGTTATAAGATTTATAATTATGAAGTTCAAAGGAACGATTTTGCA
Source organism: Allium cepa (assembly GCA_030765085.1). Lineage (NCBI taxonomy): Eukaryota > Viridiplantae > Streptophyta > Magnoliopsida > Asparagales > Amaryllidaceae > Allium > Allium cepa. Next base: position 455,722,920 of record CM060928.1, read on the forward strand.
AACGAATAAATTATAAGTATTTCACTTATGATATGAACTTTTGTTTATAATTGAGTTATAAACTGGAATAGGTTAATAAAAGAATTTATAAAAAGGAAGTTTTTATAAATAAATAGAAATGGAATTTATAAACGTTGTTTTATAAATTCGCAAATGACTTATTTTGATAAGTAAATTGCTGAAACCTATTAATGGAGTTATATTCACATTTTTGAATAGTGAATAATCCTTTGAACTAAAATGAATAAAAGGATGAAATTGTTAATGAAGTATATTCACGTTTTTGAATAGTGAATAACACGTTAAAGAAATTGTTTTGGATTTGGATGTTTTAAATAGAATTAAAACGATCGAACAATGTTTTAAAATGTGTTGAGATTCGAAACCATAGATTTCAACATTTATTGTTGAAATAGACGTTTTCGAGAAATAGAAGGAAATAGTGGACTATAACACTGTTGTTATAGTAAATGATTTCCGAAAGGAAATGTTTTGTATAGTATTGGGATTTATATATCTATTTTAATTTCGAATCCCTATACTAGTGATTTTGGGTTGTCGTAACGATGTTTTACGCAACATTCGTTTTGGCCCAAATAAATATGTTTAAGTGAATGATTTCCTTAAAGAATAAAATATATACTTAATTCGATTTAAGTATATTAAATATTTTCCAAGGTTGAAAGTAAAAAGATTTGTGAATTACTTATTTTTAATAAGTATGGAAATGTTTTCCAATATGAAGTGAATATTTAGAATTTATCTTTTTGAAGATAAATTGAAAATGGATAGTTGAAATCGTATATGCATGAATATTTTGGAATATAAATTCACTAAGGAATTTATAAATGAAAAGTGGAATTTGTTTAAAAATAAATATTGATTTATTTTTGAAGTGTTGAAATTATATATCTTGTAAAGATATTTTGGAAAGTAAATAATTTGGAAAATTATTTGGAAATCTGGTGATTTGTGCATATCAATTGATAGTTCAATAATCGACTATCAATATTTCCCTTTGAATGGGTAATTGATGTGATTTGATTGAATGTGAATGCTACACTTATTTTTGAATAAGCGCTCACTATTCGGGTTAACCGGGAAAGGACCATGGGGTCGTATAACCCATTCTGAATATGTGATATGTCGTTGTGAATTGCATTGAAGATTGGTGTTGAAGACCCGGTATTTGCGAGAGCGATAGGATGACCTGTCGATTTACTCTGCACCGAGTTGCTCCGGTATAGAGTTCTCCATATGTGATGGTGAATCCGATCAGGATTGTGAATATCCGGATTGCAAAGACTTCTTTGTAAGTGCCTTCGGTTTTGTTCGAGCCCGGAACAGACTTGTATGGATTGTATGTCTGACATTACAAGTTGAGATATAAAGCCGATTTCTTTCAAATATATTTCTGTTGGTGGCGAAGAATTTATTCTTTTAGCTTAACACCCTTCTCTGAGACGTACGAGCTCAGAGGTTATATAGTTGAAGTTATCAGCGATATATTCCCAATTTGGTAATGTGACATGCTGAGTGTTGCTGAAATGATCATTGTGTTGATTATTGTGATAGGATCGTTTATTTGATCGTCTATCTTAGTGATCATTGTGTTGATCATTTGTTGACCCAAAGCATGGCTTTTGTATAAAGTATGTTTTTGTGGACGTGACTTCGTCGAACCTCACACCCCGGAAATGGTCAAAACAGGAAAGATGCGGCAAGGTTATGAGGGGTAGCACCCTTTAGGGTATGTACATTTCCTTCTGGATAGAGGTGGTATCATGGTATGGAGCCCAGATATTTGACCTATGTGGTTACTACGAATTTATTACTTTGTGGTTGTTGGTTATCGGGATCCCGTGAGAAAGGTCGTTTACGATCGGGGAATGGCGTGCTCGTGTCAGTAGTTACCCAGTTAGGGGTAACCCGGCCTTGTGTTGGCAGAGTTCCGGTTTGGTTCTCGGGGATGTCTTTCCAGAGGCATTCTCATGTGGCAATGGGAAGTTCCTTGGCCTGACCATTTGTTGGAAATCCAAAGAAACAATACATGACTTGTACGGATTTAGTTGTATAACCTGCTATGGAATGTGGCGGTAACCTGCTATTGAACATAGTTAGCTATAGTAGGCATACGATAATGGTCGTATGTTGGCTAAGATTTATATTCTACTTTCGAAATGAATTTTTCCTACACTATGCGCTAATAATAATATCAAATGTTATTTTAAATGCGTATCAAGCATCTTTGACTATCATAAGGAGAAATCTCCTCCGATTCTGCGTTTGCATGTGTGTGTGTGCGGGAGGCCTTATGGTAGTCTCATTTTTAAAAGCATTGCGAATTGAAATAAAAATATTCTTCTATTTTGATTTTAAAGTAAATAAACTGTTTTGAGTTCTCACACCAGTCTCATGACTGACTTGGAGTTTATTGTTTTCCTTCCTAAACTCTGGGTGCCCACCAATTTCCACACGGGCAGTTAAGAGTTAAGGTTTATCAGGATATTCCGGATATTCTGGAGTTGCTGGAGGCAAGATGGATGGCATGGCGTATTATTTATATAGTATTTATTTTTCCGCTGCACTATTTGTTGTTGTTGTTGTATACTCTGATGATATGATGTAATGAAATGTAATGTAATAACTGATATAGTTCTTTGTTTAAAGATTATTCATCTATTATTATATGTTGTTCCGCTGCGAATTGTGAGATTCTGATGTTGTTCTGTTGTTTTCCGTTCCGTCCTATTTTAAAATTTTCTATCTTCTTTTCCCTATCCCTATTCTCTCTAATTTCTATTTTCTATTTCCTTCTTTCCTATCTTCTTTTTTTCTTCTGTTCTTCTCTCTTCTTCTACCTCTTTCTTTTCTTAAATTCTTTTTAAAAAACAATAACATTCCGTGTTTCCGGCCTTCGATTTCTCGGCAGTCGATAAAGTGAGTGTCGATGTTGAATTTTCGAAAGTCGAAAATTTTCGGGGCGTTATAATAGGACAGCAATGGAGGCAACAGGCTGAGGGCTAGGGTCTCGATGATTCGCACGTGTAGTAAGGTATTCTCCGTGTTAAAATTTAAATTTCCTAGTTGGTGAATTGACTAAAAATTTATATCGAGTTAGCTAATAAAAATATTATAAACTTATTTTGCTTGCGACGTACCAAAAAAATCGCATATTATAATCTGGAATTTGTTTAGGGATTTTTGGAGGCAAGTGAAATTTTAATTTAAGTTGAACAATGTTAAATTTATTTTAAAATGAAACAGACTATAAATAAAAAAAATCAAGGTGAGAATTTCTCACTTATTTGGATTCTTGTATTTAAATATAAATTTAAATTATTGGATGTTGGATTAAATTGATAAATTATAATTGTCTATTGGATGTTATAATATATATATATATATATATATATATATATATATATATTAGTATTGGAGTGATATTCCCACATATTATAGTGGATGAGATCCTATGCGCCCGCATAATGGCGGATGACCCTATATACCACGTTGCCCCCCTCGAAGTAGAAATGGTATTTTTATTACTGTCTAACATCCGTGGATGTAGAAAAACAGGTTAGAGGATCCAACTGGATTCCTAAAAAATGTTATTATTTTTCATATATATAAAATGCTTGATTATTGTCTGTTGTAAAATTTTAAATATTATAATGGCATGGAAATTAATTTTGTGTATATTCAATACAATAAATATTATTTTAAACTTTTAAGAATTAAAAGGAGATTTTTAATATAAAAATTTGTATAAATATGGGTTATTTAGAACAGATTGGTTCGAATAGGAAATGGCGAATTTTTTATCGTATTAAATAATGCGGAAAAATATATTAAATAGAGAATTTGAAATAAATTATATAATGGAATTTTTAAAGACGAGATTTTGAGATGATGCTCGAAAAATATGGGAAGAAGTTAAAATCGGTATTAAAAATAGATTGACAAAAATAATGGATTTTTAAAGGAATTGAATTTATAGAGATGGAATTTTATAAATGAGATTTATTTTTGGTGAAACTCAAAGGAGTTATAAAAATTTATAAATGAAGTTTATAAATGAAGGAAAGTGATATCAGATAATAAATTGGAAATATAAAATGTACAGAAAGAATTTATATTTGAATATGGAAATAGGGTAAGAGAAAAATAGTGGATACTATTTTGAAGTGAAAATGGTTAAGGAGACCGAAATGAAAGTGATGTGATGGAAATCGAGAGGGGTTATAAATTGGAAATTTAGTTACCCATATTTAAGTATATATTTTTATAAATAAGTTAAGTTTTAAACTTTTAAAAAGGGAATTTTATTTATTAAACTATGTAATTTTAAAATTAGTTAGTATTGAAATATTTCAGAAGTGAATTTTAGTTACTTAATATTTATTTTAATAAAAATCATTAATTTTTAAAAATCTACTTTGAAAGTGACGTTATAAAAAAGTATTTCAATATTTCAAATAATTATTTGAATATGTCTTAAAAGTAAATTATTACTATTTCCTTAAAATACTTATTCGAAAATATATGTAGAGTTTGAAATGGTTTAGATTTATTTATAAACCATCTCAAAAGTGTGGAAAATGGGTTTATTCAGTGGATGGGATTATAAGGAAATCCTTAAAATCGAAATTGGAAGAAAAGTAAGGGAATTTCCAAAGTAGTTGAGTAAAAAGTGAACTTTGGGAAAATGAAATGGAATTCATAAAGAGGCAAAAAGGAAATTGAGCTATAGGCAAGTATAATTGGTTTTGAAAATATAAAAAGGAATTAATTAAGGAATTCCGGATTTATAGAATTCGTTATAAACTAGTCAAGGAAATTTACAAATAAAATTGTAAATGATTTTGAGAAAGAAATAGGAAATAAAAGGAATATTTTCTAAGTGTTGAATATAAAATGAAGTGGGAAATAATATTCTAAGTATTGGGAAGGGTTGGAAATGTTCCACTGAAAATATAAGGATTTGAAAACTATTTTCAAAATGTTGAAGAACTGGAATTAATATCTTATAAAGATATTTTTGAAATAAATTTTGAAAAATTATGATAAGGCCTGATGATTGTTTATGGATGTTTGTTGATAGTTAAATGACCAACTATCAATTTTGGCCAATTTCATTAATTGTCTCGAAGAGACCGGGATCAGATTTGCTTTATTACAGCATGATAGGGGTTCTCGCTTCGTGTTTGGTGGCGAGCAGGAGACTCTTACCTCTACGTGTCCTGGAGTGGTTGGTTGCAGTCGAGAGGCTCGCGTTAAAAGTAAATTCAAGGTACCAGTGTATACCACGATGGAAAGCAGCCGCTGTCGATGGTTGAAAAGCCTAGACCGCTACATTTGGTATCAAAGCTGAAGATTAAGCAAGAACCTTGGCTCTATCGGGGATTACTCATTAGAGATAAGGTCAATAGTACACTAGAATGAGTTTGAGTGTATTGATTGATACGAGGGCGTATTGATTAGTGAGTATAAATTATTTTCTATTGCGTTGGTTGATTTATTGAGTGGCTTATGAACTCCGGTTGGCACGGTTCGTACAATTGAATCGATAGGGGTTTCTAAACACTTGAATAGAGAAATTCAACACAGTATTGTTTTAAAAAGTGGGTAAATGAAATAATTTTACCCAAATCATATTTTGTTATAAAAGAAATAATTTTTTGAAATTATTATATGTAGAATTGCAGTGTTTGGGTGATAATATTATGATCAAATAGGATCATAAAATTGGAAATGGTTTATATAACCAAATGAAAATTTGTATGAGCGTAAATTATGCGAATGGATTATAATTAAAATTCGATTCAAACTAGAATCTGGAAATTAAAAATCCCAGGAAGTTTGGAAAAAATATTTTTCAAAGTGGTGTGGAAAAATAATAGCAATGTTATTATGGAAATATTTTTGAAGAAAATGGTTTAAAAGGATTTTTGGAAGTGATATAGTGCTGAACTCACTTCAGTCACTGAAAAATAATCCTGGTGGTGACTGCACAGCATCATCCGAATTCATTTTTGAGTTTCTAAGTGAGGATTGCTACCTTAATTGATTTGTTCATATTTGTTGGGCAAACCAATTTTGTTTTGGAAATTCCAAAGGAAGTTTGTTTTGGATAAAACGAGGTTTGGTTCAAAATGTAAAAAGTGTGATTTCGGGATATTTGAGATTTCAAAATGATTTGTAATAAATTCCAGGTGTTTAAATTTCGGAATCCTTATTTAAAATGTTTAGGAGAACATTAGAAAATGAGTATGAACTTATAAAAATTGAGGATAATTTTAAGGAAGAGGGAAATGTGTGGAATTTGAATTTTGGAATTAAATTTTAACTCGAGAAAGTTAAGTAAATAAAATTTAACCTGAGCTAAGTAAGATTGAGCTGAAGTTGAATAAAATTGGATTGAGATATAAAATTGAATGGAATTCATATTAAGCTAAGTTAAACGAATTAAACTTTGGAAAACTTAATCGATTTTGATTTGAGATTGGAATTAAATTCTTACTTCGTTAAATTAAATTACTAGAAAGGTCTTGTTTGGGTAGGATTCAAATTAAGTATGGCTTGGAATGATGGTGAAGAAGAATTGAAATTTAAATTAAACGGGTTAACTGGATTTGAGTTATATGGGATTGAATTAAAATATGTAAATGGGAATTATAAAGTGACTATATAACTATCAGTTATAAAATTCGAATTGGGCTAGTAATAATATTGAATTGAATTAAGTATAAAAATTTGAGTTGTGGAACGTTGTAAAAACCATATGGATAAGATTTTGAATGAAATAAAATTTAGGTGAAAAATATGGAATTGCGAATTAAAAAAACATGGGATAGCTTATAAAAATTAAAGTAAATTGAATAAAAATACATTTAGGCTATTAGTCTCGAGCTCAAAATAAAATATGAATATATTAAGTATAGAGTTGATGGAAATATGAAAAATAATAATTTTTGATGACTTATGAAATTTGGAATTGGAATAGATAAGCCAAAATAAAAAGACTAGGTTGTGACGCTTCCTGTTGAGTACAAAATTAAGACTTTGATAATTTGGAAACGAAATAAAATCCCAAACTTGAATTACAAAATAAATTTTAACTCAAGTAAATTGGTTGAAGTGATTTTTAAAATAAAAATTAGATATTAAATTATAAAGAGGAAGTGAACTAATTAGTTAATTGGATATAAAATGGATATTAAGTGAGTTGAATAAATTGGATTGCGAGTTAAAAATGAAAATAGTTTGAAATGGTGATAACTCAAGTTATAATTAAATTCAATTACTGCATAAATAAATTGATATGACTTCGGATATTAAATAAATGGATTTGAGTATGGAATTAAAATTGAAGTGGATTAAATGAATAAACTAATTAATTAATTAGTAATTGAATTGGAATTCGACTGAATAGAAATCAATTTAAAAAAATGGTTTTGAATATAAAGAAAGTGGATATGAATGGAATGCAACCGAGTTGATTGAGAATCAATTTGACATAGAATAAAATTAAATATAAATTGGTTTGGAATCAATTAAAAATAGTTATAATCTTAAATGGTTATTCATTTAAATGAATAGCGTCGAGTTTGCATAGAAAAATATGGCGTTTGGCGTAAAGGGAAGCAAATAAAATTCTATGATTAATAGAAGTGAATAAAATTTATTTTCAAATCAAATTGGAATGGATATGAGGTGAGCGCTAATTAATTGAGTGATAAAGCATTCTGGGTTGAATGAAATGGTAAATGGATCAAGCGGGAGTAACTAAATTAGTAACGGGACCTTGTAATTGCTTAGAAATTTGTGCTGGCATGTTACATATGAAATTCATGTGTTAAGATAGTTAAATGAATGAAATGCTACCGAACTTTCATATTTTGGTACTTACATGGTTTATATTGAGTAAGCACGGGTAACCGGAGGCTTTCGGACAAGATTTTGATTGCTTAGTTGCATATGAAGTAAATTGCTTGCCTAATAATGTTTAAAAATGCTAAAATAAGGTACGTTTTCGGATTAAATAGAGAAAATATATAAATATTGATATATATATATATATATGTACATATTTGCTTTCCGATCGTGTGGGTCAACGTATATATATTTATCTCTCTTGTCATATTGCAAAAGGTCCTCCGTACTAGAGAGACTGCCAAAAAATTTAGAAAATTCAGGGTGTTAGAAACATTTTGAAAACTTTTGAAAAAAAATTGTTAATGAAAATTTGATTTCGTAATCGAAATAAAGGATTTTTGGTTTAGAATCGAAAACTAATTGTTTTATTGAAAAATAAGAGATTAGAAAAGTGGAATGCCAAGTTAGCTAAGCAGGTTTTTGATAAGTAAATAAGTTTAGGGCATTTTCCTACCTTAGCAATTTCGAGGGTGAAATTATTTTATGAAGGGAGGAATGTAACAACCTGGGTTTTTCTTTGTTTGATTTTGAATATTTTAAATGGTTTTAAATATTGAATTTGAATTATAGATTGATATTGAATATGGAAATTTTGTTTTTATTTATGAAATAAATTCAGAATTTAAATAACGCAATTTATTGGATAATTCCATTATTGATGTTTATTGGTTAAATTTTTGTATCTTGAGTTTTAAGCCAGATAGAAAAAAATTTGTAAGGCTTATAAAATTCATATTGATAATAATGAAGATAGTAAAAGTTTTTAAATTGAATTTAAAAGCGATTTGTTCAGTGTTGAAAATATATCGTTTAAATTGGCATTTAAAAACAGCCTTCCGGGACACAGTCTCGAAATTTGACAAAACTAGTTCCATTGGGTCTGCAATATTGTATTGTTACCGGATTTCAAATTTCGTAGCATTTGGGGTCATCGTTTGGTCGCACGGGATATTAACGCGCTGAAATCAATATCGAAAATTCAATATAATAAATTGGATCCAAAAAGCTATCTTCTCCATACGATCAAATTTGGACTCGAAACCTTTTCCATTGCGTTGAGAATAGGGGTATGACATTATGAACGCCTAGCGGGACGCCTCGATAGGAGTTAGAGATTTTAGGTTATGTAAACGAGGCAATTTGAAAAAAAATTATATATATATATATATATAATTGACGCGACCCTTTGATTCACATTAGCTAGATTCCTTCCTTTTCAAATCATTGTACATCCATCCCTACACGCCACCTTTTCCTTCATCTTTTCCTTCCTTCTCTTTTAAATGCCAACCGAACAATAGAAAAGAAAAGTTGGATCAAAGGTTAAATAGCGCCTTCCCCTTTTAATATTCCAGTTCAAATCAACGGAAAGAAGGAAAGGAGAAAAAATAAACGCGTACAAGCCTTCCCTATTTGTACCGTGATTTCACTTCTCCTTTTTCAATTCGAAATCGAAAAAAAGAGGGTTGCGAGCAAATCGCGAATTGCCTGGGTCGAAGGCGACTTGGTCGACAGTGATTACACTTGAATTTGAAGGCTGGAGAGTTGGCGAGATTCATGGTAGGGGACGAGTAATCAAAGTTCATTTGGAGGGCTGAACATAGTGGTTTGGAAGCTGGTGTTTGAGGCGCGAGGGGTTTGAATGGATATCGTGATGCTTTGGCGATCGAGAGTTGACGTGACGAGCGCGAGGTAGGGGAAGGCGATGCGATTTGGGTGAAGTCGCGGTCTTGAGGGATCTTGGTATCACACAGCCAGGAGTAGCCTCGAGGTTGGAGGTGGGTGTTGCAATCAATCGACAAAGTCAGAGGGTGGGCTTGAGTGGATAAGACAGTGATGGGGGCAGCAGGCCGAGAGCTGGGGTCTCGATGATCCACGTGTGTGGTGAGGTATTCTCTGTGTTAAAATTTAAATTACCTAGTTGGTGAATCGATAGAAAATTTATATCGAGTTAGCTAAAAACATTTATAAATTGCTTTTGCTTGCGAGATCGCATATTACAATCTGGAATTTGTTTTGGGATTTTTGGACGCAAGTGGAATTTTAATTTAAATTGAACAATGTTCACATTAATTTAAAAATGAAAAGGACTGCAAATAAAAAAATCAAGGTGAAAATTTCTCACTCATTTGGATTGCCATATTAAATGTAAATGTTTAAATTAACATTATTAGATACTAGATTAAATTGATAAATTATAATTGTCTATTGGATGTTGTAATATATGTAGTAGTATATATATTAGTATTGGAGTGATATTCTCGCATATTATAGCTGATGAGGCCCTATGCGCCCGCATAATAGCGGATGACCCTATATACCGCTTTGTCCCCCTCGAAATAGGATTGGCATTTTTATTGTTGTCTAACATCTGTGGGTGTAGGAAAACGGGTTCGAGGAACCCAACTGGATTCCTCAAATATGTTATTATTTTATATATATATATAAAATGCTGGATTATTATGTGTTATAAATTTCTAAATATTATAATGGCATGGAAATTAATTTTGGGTATATTTATTACCATAAATATTATTTTAAGTTTTTAAGGAATTAAAAGGAGACTTTTAATATAAAAATTTGTATATCAAAATATGGGTTATTTAGAAGAGATTGGTTCGAATAAGAAATGGTGAATTTTTGATCGTATTAAATAATTCGAAAAAATATTTTAAACAAAGAATTTGAAATAAAATATATAATGGAATTTTTAAATACGGGATTTTAAGATGATATTCGAAAAATATGGAAAGAAGTTAAAATCGATATTAAAAATAGATTGACAAAATAATGGATTTTTAAAGGAATTGATTTATAGAGATGGAATTTTATAAATGAGATTTATTTTTAGTGAAACTCAAAGGGGCTATAAAAATTTACAAACGAAGTTTATAAATGGAGGAAAATGATATTAGATAATAAATTGGAAATATAAAATGTATACAAAGAATTTATATTTGAATACAAAAATAGGGTGAGAGAAAAATTGTGGACACTATTTTGAAGTGGAAATGGTAAAGGAGACCGAAATGAAAGTGCTGTGATGCAAATCAAGAGGGGTTATAAATTGGAAATTTAGTTACTGAGATTTAAGAATGTATTTTTATAAATAAGTTAAGTTTTAAATTTTTGAAAACAGAATTTTATTTATTAAACTACATAATTTTAAAGTTAGTTAGTATTGAAATATTTCAGAAGTGAATTTTAGTTACATAATATTTATTTTGATAAAAATTCTTAATTTTTTAAAAACCTGCTTTAAAAGTGATGTTACAAAAAGTATTTAAATATTTTAAATAATTATTTAAATATTTTAAATAATTATTTAAATATGGCTTAAAAGTAAATTATTACCATTTCCTTAAAATACTTATTTACATATATATATATATATATATATATATATATATATATATATATATATATATACACGTGTAGAGTTTGAAATGGTTTAAATTTATTTATAAACCTTCTTAGAAGTCTAGAAAATGGGTTTATTCAGTGGATGGGATTATAAGGAAATCCTTAAAATAGAAATTGGAAGAAAAGTAAGGGAATTTCCGAAGAAGTTGAGTAAAAAGTGAATTTTGGAAAAAATGAAATGGAATTGATAAAGAGGCAAAAGGGAAATACTTGGTTTTGAAAATATTAAAAGGAATTAATTAAGGAATTATGGATTTATAGAATTCATTATAAACTAGTCAAGGAGTTTACAAATAGAATTGTAAATGATTTTGAGAGAAAAATATCAAATAAAAGGAATATTTTCTAAGTGTTGAATATAAAATGAAGTAGGAAAAAATATTCTAAGTATTAGGAAGGAATGTTCCGTTGAGAATATAAGGATTTGAAAAATGTTTTCAAAATGTTGAAGAACTGGAAGTAATATCTTATAAAGGTATTTTTGAAATAAATTTTGGAAAATTTATGATAAGGCCTGATGATTGTTTAAGGATGTGTTTTGATAGTTAAATAACCGACTATCAATTTTAGCCAATTTCTTTAATCATTTTGAAGAGACCGGGATCGAGTTTAATTATCCGAAAACCACTTCGATCCGGTTTGAACGTTGTGAATGAAAACCATGAAGATGATGAAGATGGTGATTCGATTTGTCCAGACCCAAGATGATTTGTATGGACGAATGCTGGAAAAACATCGTCATTGGGGGACGATGAGCATTCTAAGTAAAATTTTGTTCTTGAAAGGTAGTGTTTAGCCTTGAGCCTCATCAACCGGGAATGGCTAAAACAGGGAAGATGCAACATGGCTAAATGGGTCTCACCCAAGTAGGATATGTTATCACCTTTCTAGACGTCCTCAGAAACCCATTATTTATGGGTATGGTTGTGCATGGTAGGAGTGCTCAATAGTAAGGGTGGAAACACCCAGGGTGATGACATATTCAGTCTATCCAGGTCAGGGGTATACCCGTCTTGTGTAGTAGAGGACCCCGACGTGGTCCTCGGTACATTGTTCTAGAGGTGTACTGTGATGGGCGGTACCCCAATGGCCCAGTCATTCGTTGGAATCCATTCTCCAATACGAGCTTGCAGTTTTGTTTGTAGAATCTAGTACGCTGGAATTTAATTAATGTAACAATTTCAGCTGTTTGAATAAGTATTTGTATTTAGACACTGTTATAATATCAGAGGATTTTATATAAAATTTTTGGGTTATCGTAAGGTAAAAACCGTCGTGTTTATGTGCAACGCGGTCTTACGAGATACCTTTATTTTTCAAAGGATTTTGATAACTCTAATAATTCAAATTGAGTGTGTTTTCTCATGTTGGTTTTCCAAACCGACTCGGGTATTATTTTGTTATAATGCTCGGATCAAACCGAGTACTACAGTTTCAGGTTAAATGCCATAGAGCTCAGGAGACAAGCTAGAGGAGATCAGACCTAAATCACGTACTTGGTTATTTCCGCTGTGTGAGGACAAGTTATTATAATTGTCCATTTGATGTACTGAATTATTGTACTCTGATAGTGGTATGTATATTAATAGTACAGTTCGTGTATTTAAAATATGTTATTATATATTATATTTTGTCCCGCTGCGATCGTGAGATTCTGTGTTGTTCTGTTTCTTTTCTTCCACCTTTTTCTTTTTCGTCCTAATGAACTGGTATTTCCTGCACTCGACTACTCAGCATTTTTTACAGTGGGCGTATTAATGTCGATTTTTGAGGGTTGAAAATCCCCATCAGTTACAATGACGTGGCAGGGTATTAATGTGCTTATTTATTTTAAATTTAAATTTCAATTGTTCTAATTATCATAACTTTTTCATATGAGCTCGGATTTGGACGCGGTTTCTTCAATTGCGATCGTACAGAAATTTCAGACAACACCGAATAGGTTTGTTCGAATTTTGAGACTATTTGAATTTTAGGCCTAGATTGGATTTGAAATCGATTTAAAATCGAAGATAAGTGTTTTGACCTACTCACAACTATTAAACTATCTTATGTTTGTTAAATTAAATTCATGATGTGTTAGAAATTTATTGATTGATTTTTGGTATGTCTAAGTTGTCATTCTAATTAATTTTGACTTTTATCGCATTTAATCATCGTTTAATTTAATATTGAAGTTAATTGTCAAATTTAATACCTATTAATGATAATCCGTTATCAATTGATGTTTATTGGTTGATTTAGATTATGATTGTGATGGATGTTTGATTGTTGATATTGGATCACTGGATGTTGTTTTTTATATTGTATAACACTGAAAGTTCACTATGGGTTGAAATGATACATATCCAAACGATCTATAGATTAGGGAAAAATCGTTATGGGTTGAAATGATAGACTCGAGCGATTTTATGGATTTTTATTTGATTTGGGATTGCAGTTTGAAATGATATATAACCGTAAACTGTTAAATTGCGAATTGAAATGATAAATATCTGTATCACTTGACTATAGGATAAAAAACTATATACGGACACCGGATTGGTTAAATTAAATGATTTTTAATTCTTTAATTTTGAATTCAACTAACTAGCATTGTGAAATAGAAATGGATTTATATAGTTGAATTATATTTCGATAATCCAAGCGTTAGTGTTGAAATTGGAATTGATATAATAAATGGTTCAAAGGATTTAAATTGAAATTTCAAAGTTGAAGTGTATAAATAACTTATCAGAATTGAGTTAGTGAAATGTTTGGTTATAACTTTGAAATCTATTTTAAAATAATTCCAACTATTTTAATTAATTTAAACTATTTTAATCCATTTAAACTATTTTAATTTATTTAAATCTCTTATAACCTATTTAATCCAATTTAATCTAATTTACCTATTTTAAATTAATTAAATTTATTTAATCTATTTTAAATCTATTTGATGTAATTTAAATCTATGAAATTTATTTTAAATTTATTTAATCTATTTGAAACCTATCAATCTAATTTAAATCTATTTAACCTATTTTTAATCTATTTAAATCATTGTAAATCTAGCTAAATCTATTCAATCTATATTTAATCTATTCAAATCATTTTAAATCTAGTTAAATAAAATTTAAATCTATTTAAACATTCTTTATTATTTAAACTAATCTAATCTATTTAAATTATTTTTTAAAACTATTAAACTATTTATGACTATCTAAACTATTTTCTAAAATTCCAGACTGTGTAAGTTGAAGTATTAACATTTAAATCCTTGATGATGATACAACCTAAGTTGGAACTCATAATTGATACCTTCTTGTAAAATGACATATTTGAGTAAATACAATGATTTTGGAACGAGAGTTTAATTAACCTATCTTATCGTTAAATTCAAAAGTGAATATGACTTTGAGTGTGAATATGATTTGAAAGTGAATATAGTTTTGATATTAAATATGATTTTGAAAGTGATATGGTTTTTAGAATATGATACTTTGATATCAATTGTGAATTGACCTTTTGAAACGTAAAATGACCATCTGGTGTGAAATAAGCTATTGGTTATTAAAGAGACATGGATCGGATATTGTCATACTCTCTGCTAATACCAAAAACCACTTTGACAACTGTGTACATGGTGGAGATTCCAGAATAAAGAAGGATGGTATGGAAAACGATTCTGTATGAGGTGTATACGTAGCCCTGACTTCTGTGAATCAGCTTGATGTGGCTAAAACAGGAGCCATGCCGGGCCAAGTGAGGTCATTCCTCCTATCTTGCACATTTCTGCGATACCATTCTATTATTTTATGATTGATTTAGCGGCCACCACTTTATTTGATTTGAGAGTGTGTTACGAGGTGGGCGGTAGTAGCTGTTATGCGTTACCACCAGTATGGATCCACAAAACGGTAGTATCCTACCCTAGACATTGCCTCGCGTGCCTTGTCATATGCCTTATCTCGCCTACTACGAGTTCATTTTGTGTCGTACCTATGGAGTGCTCACTGATAGCCCACCTTTGGGTGGAGTATCTGCAAAGACTACGGCATTATAAAAAATGTGTTAAGGGGGATATGGGTAATGCCTTAATGCTATTTTAATACTTTACTGTAGACATATTATAATAGCGTATTGTATCCACATATTCGATAGTTTAACGGATCTTTAGGAGACGGAAATCCCAAACATCTCTTAAGTTATTGCACTCACGTTAAACACTGGATAGGAGATGTCAAATCCTATACACATTTCTGACGCCGCTACACTCATATTTATTTACTGTTGGTTTAATTTATGTAAGACCTTTTAGTTCTGACTCGAATGTTTTGTCTTTTCAATTTGCTCGGGTTAGTCTGAGCTCAGTTTATCGAAAAGTGTTTTCTGGCCATTTTGGTTCTAACTCAAATGGTTTGAGACTGATGTGTGTGGTTTATCGTTAATTTAAAACATTCAAAAACGGCAGGTCGTTACATTCAGTGTTCACATAATCAATATGAAAATTTATATGATTATAATAAACTACAGGATGATAACAAGGATATATCAAATCAAATGAACAATGCACATTTAATCACAATAGAATCCATCACAACATACAATCAAAATTCAAATCAACCAATTCAACAAATCAACCATTTCAATAACATGTCTCAATAATTATTAGTTTTCACATATTAAAGTTTAGGTATGCAAATTAAGTATAAATTAGAATTCCAAACCAACAATAAAAAATTTATCGCTAATTGACCTGGTTTAACTTGCAATAAATTTTTTGTATTTCGTGAGTGAGTTTAAACACTCACCTTATGAATTTCCCTTTTCTAGTCGGATTTGGATTCGCTACTACTTCCTCCTTTTAATTTATTTCCTTTCCATCTTAATCTTCACTTTTTTAGAAAGTTTTGGATGGGACAAAGAAGTTTGTGTAGATCTGGATTTGAAGAAAAGGATTTGAAAAAAGAAGAATGTTTGGAAAAGAAGAATTTTTTTGTAAAGAAGATGAAGAATTGAAAAAGAAAACGAAGCTTTGAAAACAAAGAAAAAGATTTGAAAAATAAGAATAAGGAAAAGGATGCTTTGAAAAATAAAGAGAAGAAGGAGATTTGAAGAAGAAGAAAAATGAAGAAGGAGGAAAATGAAGAAAGAGAGGAAAAAAATGAGATGGAAGTTCGTTTGAAGAAATAAAGCTGTGGAAGATGAGGTTTGAAAAATGAATTGAGGCTATAGGAATGAAGATGGAAACAAATGAAAAGCTAACAAAGTATATATAAACAAAGTAGGAGTTGAAACAAAGTAAAAATATGAACAGCCTTAAAATGGTACTATTAAAAGAGGTGAAGTAAAGGAATAAATATATGAATAAAGATAAAAATAAATCTTTCGCTATTTAACATAAAGCTTCAGATGAAAGGATTGCTAATGAAAGGAAGCTAGACGAACTAATAACGCGTAAAAAAAATAAACATCAGAAACGAAGAATAGTAAATGCTAATTAGATGGCACGAATATTAATTTGAATGTTTACATTAAAAATGGAAAAAAGGAAAGGAAAAAAAACTTCAAGAAAAGCACTTGAAAGGAGCAAATGAACAAATGAGAAACAAATGAAAAGAATGAGGCAATTATTAATTAGAAATAAATCAAATGAGGCTATTACTAATTAATAGGAAACAAATGTGCAGTCTAATAATTAAATGGATGCTCAAGTGGAGGCTACATTGAGAATTTGAAGAAAAAAAGAGAATGAGACGTGATAATAAATGTAAAGCAAATGATGGGACCACCTATATCCTATAAACAAACTTTTGGAGTCCAAATTCCAAAACTTACTCTAGTTAATTCATATCAATAAACCCAAATATACACATATTTACATCATTTAATTCCATATTAAAACATTCATTTTATGTTAATATATGTGCACACTCCATTAACGCAATCAATCAATTAACAATCCGTCAATCAATTAATCAACCAATCAATCTATATATTTATTTACGTTACTGAAACCAATTTTATTAATTAATGAATATATATCATTCTATGCACTATAAAATGGTATACTTTGCTATTTTTAATTACCGTAACGGTCACATTAATGCAACCAATTTAAAAGTTTTAACCGTGTATAAAGTGGAAAGATAAATAGACGTGAACGGATGTAATTAATGTACAGCTGTTAATACAAGGTATCTAATTGATTCTACAACATTTACACAACCATGAACCCTCTGATATATTTAAAAATTTGAATGTTAATATGTGTATATATAGATTACTCTAAAATTATTATTTTTTCTCCAAAATCATACTTATTCAAAATGGAAGTTTTATTTTTATACGTCTCAAAACATGCAATTATCTTAATCAAAATGTTCATTCCATATTGACATAAAATGCAAGTTCCTATATTAACTCATTCATTAAACTTTCATTTATATATCCTTTTAATTAAAATATTTCAGTTAATCTAATTCCAATTCATTTCATTACTAATTTCAAACGAATCTAATTTAAAACACTATTTTCTTTTCAATTATACCAATTCAAACATGTTTTATAAAATTTTGTATACAACAAAATTAATACAAAGTAAACGTTTTATCTTATTGAAAATCAACTTCTCCAAGACGTATTTCAAATTACAATTTATGTTATTCTTTCATTAAAATGTTTATCTTAATTTAATTTAAAATATAAGTTCTTATGTTGAACTTATTAATTTCAATGCACTCGTCTTTTCTTTTCAATTAAAGGACTCTAACAACTCTTATTGCAGTTTATATTCAATATTAGATTTCAAATGAACTCTCATTATACCACAACTGTTTTATTTTCATTTCATATATTTCAACATTTATTTCTTAAATTATTCCATTCTTATATTAACATCTACTATTACAGTCAATGGAACTTACACTCAAACAATTATTATAAATTGAAATTACACTAAAATAGTGTAACGACCCATAATTTTTGATAATTAAAATAGTTAATTCAATAAGGTTTTTTGATTTAAAGTTGGAAGAAATAAAAATTTATGATATAATAATAAGAATATAATTGGAATAAAATGTAATAGTATTATTTTAAGGTAATTGATAACTGCTTTAAATGTAATTCCATTGATTGAAATGATTAAAAGTTATAATTGGTTATAGATGGTAAATTAATTGTATAATGTTTGTATTAATTGATAATTGGATCAAAAGAATAATTGATAATTTAAACATGGTATTAATTAATGAAATAATATGTAATTAATTGAAATTGATAAAAGTAGTATTGTGATAATAGTTATGACATTTGTGTGTAGATAACAAAGTTACAAATGTTATTAAATTAAGAAAAGATAACGACTGTCATTTGTTACCAATTTATTTAATCTGTTGAATTAAATTTAAAATCGATTACAAATAAATGTAATTAAATGTTACGTTAATGTGAGTGAAGACTATAACTGTAAAAGGTGAATGCAATAAAATGTATAAAATGTCAATTATATTCACAAGGCAATAATTCATTAATAAAAAGAGTGCAACAAAGATAAATTGATTTATTGGGATTTTAAATCATAATAAAATTGAGAAAAATTCAATATAATTGAAATATTGCAACTAATATGGTAAAAGATGATAAAAGGAGAATATTAATGTAATAAAATATAAAAAAAAGTTAACTATGTCTATGGAGTAATGATTGATTGAAAAATAAAGATTGAAATCAAATTTAATCAATTTACTGAAATTAAATTATAGTTAATTAGATTTAATTATAGTTGAAATTGAACACTGTAATTAGTGTAACAATTAACATGGAATTGACATGTATATTTGTTTAAATTATTGTAAATGCCTAAGTAATCAAAAATGTTAAAATTAGTTAGTTAATAAAAGTGGAATTAAAAAGTGATTTAATCATTTTAATAATATTTATTTAAATAATGTGAAAATAACCATTTTGACCACTGTCTCGGATTCCGATGAAACTAGTTTCATCAAATCTGTAACGATGAATTATTGTAAGATTTCAAGTTTCGTAGCGATCGGACTTGTCGTTTAACCGTACAAACTCGAGACGTGTGGAAATCAATTTAATTAACTTTAATTGAAATCAATTTGAAACAGGATGATTTTAAGCTAACTTCTTTATACTATGGAATTATGACCTAAAACATGTTCCATTGAGTTTAAAAATATCGAAAACATCAAATTTTATATATGGGATGACCTATTTTCGTTCCGGAGACAGAACGGGCTTTTTGGGTCGTTATCGTCAATTCAAATCTATTTGGATGTTTATTCTTTCTTATCGGGTTTGTTAGTATATATTATTTTGTTCAAAACCCTAGCCGTCATTTCTTATTTCAGTATGTTCAATTCTATCTACTTCCCTTTTGTCAATGGCAGAAACCAATTCAATTTCAAAATCAAACTCCTCCAAACTCTATCATATTATATATAAATTCGAAGCTCTCTCACTGGTGCAATTGGTTTTTCGATTTGGATCACCATTTGGATAGAAATTAGCGTTCGATTTCGATCGTACATACTAGGTTATGACAATCCAACGGTGGATTGTCGTCTAATCGACGATCGAGAAGCTGGTGTCGAGCAGGTCATTAGGGTAGTGTTCTTTGGTGCTGGAGGCTTAGGATTTGCCAGACAATTCGAATATAGTAGCGGCGGCGGCTACCATTAGGCAGAGGCGTAGGCGGTCGCACCACCTGGGGTGGAGGTGCCCAAGCTTGACGATCTGGGTGATGGTGTTTAGTCACGGTGAAACTCGATCAGGCGACAACAAATTCCAGTGAAAGATTGACAGCTTCAGTTGGTTCACACGCTATTCCGGAGTTGAACAACTAGGGTTCAGCTACATGAAAATCAAGTGACGTGGCCTTTATTATTTTTTTATCAAAAATTTAATTTCGATCATTCTAATTGTCATAACTTTCATGTACGAAGTCAGATTTATGCACGGTTTTCTCTACTTGAATCGTATCGAAATCCAAACATTTTAACGCCGGTTTGGATGAATTCTGTGACTGTTCAGATTTGAGCCCTTTTTTTGATTTTAAATCGATTTGAAATCAAAGGTGAGTGTTTTAACCCACTACAATTACTAACCATCTTATGTTAGTTAAAATAAATTTCTGATGTGATTGGAAATTAATTAATCGATATTTGGTATGTTTAAATTGTTTAAATTGTCATTCTAGTTAAATTTGACGTTTATTGCATTTAATCATCTTTTAATTTAATATTGAATTTAAATTGATGATCAGTTATCTATTGATGTTTATTGATTGATTTGGATAATGTTTATGATGGATGTTTGATTGTTGATATTGGATGACTGGATGTTGTATTTTACATTGTTATAACACTGCAAATTCCCTATGGGTTGCAATGATACATATCCGATGATCTATAGATTAGGGAAAAATTATTGTGGATTGAAATGATAGATCGAGCAATTTTATGAATTTTTATTCCATTCGGGACTGCGGTTTGAAATGATATATTATCGTAAAATTTTAAATTGCGGATTGAAATGATAAATATCCGTATCACTTGACCGTAGGGTAGAAAATTATATACGGACACTGAATTGGTTAAAATTAAATGATTTTTTAATTCTTTAAAGTTTGAATTCCATTAATTGGCATTTTGAAATAGAAATTTATTTATACAAACCAAATTATTTTCGATAATCTAAGGATTAATGTTGGAATTGGAATTGATTTAATAAATTGTTCAAAGGATTTAAATTGGAATTCTAAAGTTGAAGTGTCAACTATAAATGAATTTATCGGAAATGAGTTGCTGAAAATGTTTGGATAAAACTTCAAAATCTATTTTAAATTAATGTAAACTATCTTAATCAATTTAAACTATTTTCTAAAATTTCAGACTGTGTAAAGTTAAAGTATTTATATTTAAATCCTTGATGATGATTTACAACCTAAGTTGGAATTTGGAATTGATACCTTTTTGTGGAATGGCATATTTGATTAAACAATGATGATTTTGAAAGGAGAATTTTATTAGCCTATCTTATTCGATAATTTCAAAAGCGAATATGTTTTTGAGGTGAATATGGTTTTGAAAGTGAATATGATTCCGAAAGTGATATGGTTTGAAATCGAACATGATACTTTAGTATTAATGATGAAATGGTTTTGGAAATGTAAAAGAACCATTCGGTGTGCAATAAGCATTTGGTTGTTAAAGAGACCGGGATCGGATATTGTCGTAGTCTTTGCCAATACTGAAAACCACTTTAACAACTGTGTACATGGTGGAGATTCAAGAAATGAAGTAGGATGGTTTGGCAAACGATTCTATATGAGATATTTACGTGACCCTGACTCCTGTGAGTCAGCTTAGATGTGATTAAAACAAGAGCTATACTTGGGCCAAATGAGGTCATTCCTATGATCGAACATGCTTCTACGATACTATATTATGAATTTGTGATGATTTGGCAGTTACACCTCGATTTTGATTATGGAAGTGTGTTCCGAGGTGGGCAGTAGTAACTGTTATGCGTTACCACCATCCCGGTTCTGCGAAATGGTAGAGTCCTACCCTAGCATTGCCTCAAACGCCGTGTTCACATGCCATATCGCGCCTTCTACGAGTTTGGTTTGTACCATACCTATGGAGTTCCCTTTGATAGCCCTCCACTTTACAGAGGAATTATGGTACTGTATAGACTATGGGAATATATAAAAATGTGTTATGGGGGATATAGCTAATGCCTTAATGCTATTTTAATACTTTACTTTACTGTAGACACTATTATAATAGCGTATTGTAATACATAGTAGATAGTTTAACGGATCCCTAGGAGATGGTAATCCCGAACATTTCTTAAGTTATTGCACTCTAAACACTGGATAGGAGATGTCATACCTCGTAAACATCTCTGTTGCCATCACACTCATATTTATTTACCGTTAATTTAACTTACGTAAGATCTTTTAGTTCTGACTCGAGTGTTTTGTCTTTTCAATTCATCGGGTCAATCTGAGCTTTTCAGTTTGTCGTAGACTGCTTTTTTGAGGATGAAGATGAAGATTTAGTACTATTATTACTTATTATATGTATTCCACTTCATCATGTTGTTCCACTGCATTTATTTATTATTTAATCCTGTTGTATGTAACATTGATCTATATTATAAAGGAATAATCAATGTTTTTTGTAAACAGCTTCATAAACTGTTTATTTTATTATTATATTTTGTCATTCCGCTGCAAGATTTTGTATTCGTTTTTCTTTCGTTCTGTACTTTTCTTATTTACCCCATAACATTCTTCCCTTTTGAATGGTTTGAGTCTGACGTATTTGGTTTATCGTCGATTTAAATCGTCCAAAAAGGCTGGCCTTTATAGTTGATATCAAAGCTTTGGTTTAGCGATAACCTTAGCGTTGTGGGGTCTGACTCATTTTAAATACGGTATTAATACACTGGAATGAGTCGCTGAGAGTATATATATAAGAGCGTATTTGTTAGTGTTATAAAAAGGTTTTGTATTATGTTAATTTGTTTCGTTTTGTATTATAAATTCTGATCGGTACATAGGACGCTATGGCATCGATAGGAATTTCTAAACATTTAATAGGACTGAGCGACACAATATTGTTTTGAAATATAGGTGAATGAAGTAATTTTTCCTATTATGTATTTAGTATATAAAATAATAAATTTTATAAATGATATAGTTGGATGTAATATGTTGTTTGTTAGGTAGAGAAATTTTAGAAATATTGATTATAAAATAGGATTTACAAGTAAAATGAATATAAATTGAAATTTCAGAACTGAAGTTCTGAGATTTTTGAAAATTTCTTTCGAAAGCTTTTGGAATATAATACTAGTTATGCTTAGAAGTATTTTCTTGTACAATTATTTCAAGATGATTTGAAATAAATGTTTTAAAAGAATTTTTTTAAAGGAAGTAAGTTCTGTCTCCCCTCTCTATCACTTGAAAATAATTTCGGTGATGAGTGCACGCATCATCGATGTTTATTTTCGAGTTCAAAGTGGGAAAACCGTTGTAGTATTTTACTACACATTTGTTTTGATAAATAAATAATAATTTTAATTTCCAAAATACGATTTGTTATATATAATTAAAATAATTGAAAAGGAACTCGGTATTTAGTTCTTAAGTTTCTGCAAATTGAAATTTTCAATTATTATAATGAAATGAAGTCTTAACTATTTAATAATTGGAAACTTCCAAGATGTGTAACTAGAAACTAGATGCTAAATGATTGATGAAAATATAAGAAATTGAAAATTTGTAAACTGTAAATAAAAAGGAAATGAAAATAAGAAATGGTAACTATTGAACATTTTGTTAACTAAATACATAAGTGAAACTCGGGAAATATTAAATTACATCCTAAAAGACATATATATCATATATATTACTTACCAAATTATTAAAAGTTGAAATGCTAATAAGAATATGTAATAGAATATTATACAAGTAAAACTTGGAAGAATGAAAGTGTTCAATGGAATTATTTCTATAAATAAGAATTTTGATGCTATAAGCTGTTATAAACTTAAGTTGATAATTTGAAATGCTACAAATTAAATGTAATAGAAAAGCTAAATACTGTAAGTAAATAATTATAAACTTAAGTTAATGTTGAAGCTGTTTATAATTAAAGTGAGGACTATATTAATTGAATGATTATAACTTCAGAGAATTGAAATGATTTAAAAACGAATTTAATATCCAATAATACTATATATGGAAGAATGAATCTGAAAAAGAGATAATCTATTAATGGTGAATTAAATTGTAAAGAGACTTACATAATAATGAATAACCTAAAATAGAAATAACTTATGTAAGCAATGAATGCAAAGTAATGAAAAGTAAAACGATATTGTATAAATGAATGGAAAATGAATTTTGTAAGTGATAAATGTAAAGAAATTAAAGAATCGTTATATGAATAAATGAAAATGAACGGTGAATAATGTGAAAAAGTAAGAGTAATTTGAATAAAACTTAAATATTAATTGAAATTATTATTTGTTTGGCTTGTGGATTGGTTTGGAAAGGATATTTATAAAAAATATGTAAATAATCTATTGAATTTTATCTAAGGCTGTTGAGTATATGGTATACTTAGTAGTTTATTTATCATTTGATACGAATAAAAGTTTCTGAACCTGAACAAACCTTCATTTTGGTTGCAATGGATAGATGATTGTTTTCTTTGTTGAAATGATGTTTGTACTATTTGTTCACAAGTGATCGTTGTTATGTAGTATTGATTTGTTTTGTTATTGGTTGAAAACAACTTAAAATATTTCTATTTTACATAATTATTAACTCTTTTGGATTATTTAAGTGAAATTCGGGTTATGGAAGCAATTACTACTGCTTTTGGTTTCATAAAGTAAGCGTTGTTTGCTCGACAAATAGGAACGTTCTCGGATTACGATTTTCTAACCTATGGTTTGGGATATATTATTTGAAAAAAAATATGATATATTGTTATTATTGATATTATTATTTCTTCCAGACCTCTCCGTACAAAGGAAACTCTACCGAAATTTTCCATGGATTTTGGACTTAGAAAATTTTGTGAAATGTTTTTCAAACTTTCATTAGCTTGAATATAAAGGATTTAATTGTTTATAAATTGATATATTTTATATAAATTATTTAATTATGTAAATTAATTGTTTATAAATTTAATATTTTGAATAAGATATATTGATTATATAAATTCCTTCTTTTCCTTCTTTTCCTTTACGAGGACGAAAAGACTGAAATCAAATTTGATCAATTTAATGAAATTAAATTATCGTCAATTCAAAACAGGCTTTACGAATACCGGATTGACGATATATAGTTTTCGTTACACTCTTCTCTATTCAAAACTTTTCGTCCCCAAAAAGGAACGAGATTGGAGAATAGAACAACTAGAAAGAAAAATAGTTTGAAATACATATGATCAAATACACAAATAATTCAAAACCATATAAATTTCATTAGTTTTTAAATTGATTTATAAATAAATTTGGTTTCAATCCATTTTATTTAATCAATAGTATTCATTTATATTCATGTTGTTGATTTTCAATTCACATTGGATTTGGTTTGTTTCATTTTATTAGTGTTTGTTACAAAAAATTTTGTCAAAACGAAATTTATTTTGTTCAGCTCATTTATTTATTCCATTTGATTTCACTTAAGTTAATTCCTCATATAATTCAATTTCAACCATTCTTTATAATTTACCATTTATTTACAAAGATATGAATTCTTTTATTACCTGTTTAGCTTCTTAAGTTTACATCTATTTACTCACTCTTTATTTATTATTCAAATTACATTTCAATTTACATTTATTATAACATAAATTAAATGTATTACATTCATTATAACAACACAATTCTTATTTAAAAATTCCCTTATCATAATTTATTTTTTGCATATTTTATTTCTTACATTTTATATACTATTCAACTACATACTCTTATTGCATCCAAACTTTTCTCAAGAAAGTTTTTATTAATGTTCCATATGTAATTGCGCACTATATCAATTTGCCTGTTATTTATAATATTTTTATTAAGAAAACTTTAATTTGAACATTTTGTTGCCTAAATTTTCTCTTATATAACCTTCAATTGCAAATTCAACTTGGACATCTTATTTATTATTGTATATTATTCAATTACGTTCAAACCCATCCAAGTAAGTCCTATTAATGTTCTCGAATATAATTGGACAATATGTTATCCCGCTTTTTGGCAAAGCCGTGATACCAAAAGATTGATCGAAAACAAAGGACAGTTCGTCTCAGAGATTGGCCATACTTTGCTTCACTATGAATATCGCTGAATTTTGTCCAAGTCTAGATTGAGCAACAATTGATAGGACATCACAAGAAAGATCATAGAAGTCGGCATCTCAAATTTCAAGTCAATCCAAGTTCATACACTCAAGTTATGATCGATTCAATTTGAAGGGAAAAGCCCAGATTTCGTATCCATCACTATGGGTGATTTCGTATCCATCACCGAACTCTGGTACGAATCGATCACTTTCGTATCGATCAACTTCGAATCCATCAAAGTGTTTCGGTTCGTATCGATCAACTTCGAATCCATCGAAGTACCTCGGTTCGACTCGGTCTCATTCGAACCCATTGGCAGAAGGCCCACTTCGCATCTATCGGAAGATGACCTACTCCGTATCGATCAACCCCCATGAGTTCGTATCGATCAGGATCGGCCGTGTTCGAATCCATTGAGTTCGTATCGATGGACTTCGTACCCATCAGCAGATGATGCACTTCGTAACGATCGGCCAATGTCTTCTTCGTATCCATCATGGAAGCATCCCTTCGAATCCATCTGGTCAAAGCACTTCGTATCCATCAGGTTACCCTGCTTCGTATCCATCAGTGATTCGTATCCACCAACAGTTGCAGTTCGTATCCATGAATAAGGCATCATTCGAATCCATCGAGTCAACTAGGCTTGGTGACGTGTCATCCCTCGATACAAACCAGCCGAAGTATATGGAGTCGATGCGGTCAACTCGGAGTGAAGACCAAATCGAGTCGAAGTTTGCGCTCCACGTCACCATAAAGGCACGTGCCGCCATCGATTCGAAACCATCAATGCGAAGAGATGGATTCGAACCAAACAGCCACTCGAAGAGCCCCATTTCGTATCGACCATATCTCATGATCCACTGATCCAAATGCCGTGAAATTTTTACAGAAGCTTGCACACATGCTAAGGAATGTCTCCACCAAATTTCAGCTTAATTGGACATCATCTTGATCGATACGATATGACTTCGTATCGATCACAGATCGACTCGAAACTTCCTGAGGTTGGTCGCATGGGCCCACTCACGTGCCAGAAAAAGTCTCCCGAGATTTGAGCGCGATCTCAGCCTCCTACGCCTATAAATAAAGCCCCAGATCCATCCGAAAAAGGGATCTTTTGGATTCTGAAGCGCCCAGACTCTGCCGGATCGAGATCTCTATCATCATACATCATATTCTTGCTGTAGTATTCGAATATCCAGTTGTAACTTGCTGTTGATCGTTGTAACAACTTGTAATCATTGAAAGACAATCAATAAAACTGCAAAAAACTTCACAATGGACGTAGGCAACACGCCAAACCACTATAAATCGCTTGTCTACGCATTTACATTACTGTTGATTGGAGTTTTTGTCAGATAATACTCGTTTTCAATTTACATTCTTCATTATTATCTCTTTAATGACTCCTGAAGAGTGTTGTGACCAATTTTGGTGCAAACACTTTGGTACTTTCATTGAGAAAACCCAGATTTTCTCCTACTCTTTGGATCTGTCATCGATACTGGATTGAATAAATCTAAGAGAGAGATCCTGATCACAAATCCGAGTTCCTTCCCTTCTATTCAGATTTTCATAAAGTCTAGGAAAGGAATCCAACTTTCAAGATGGTTAGCACAAGGACCACCTCTAACGCTATCAATCAAGAAGAACAGGATAGACAGAATCCTGCGCCACTACCTCCATCTAATCAAGATGCTACTGGACATTCGAAACCATCAGGTCCGGTTACCCGACAAGAGTTGCAGTTGCTACTCCAAGAGCTGACCCAGAGTCGGCAACAATTAGCAGAACAGCTATGCGCTAACGCCGAGCCGATCAACCAGCTGGATCGCCAGAAGCGAAAGAGATCCAAGAGAGACCATGCTTCTCGCTCCTCCAGCGAAAGATCTTCATCTTTTGATTATCATAATCAATCTCCATGACCCCGTCTAGATGGGAGTCCCATACAAACTGCTGTAAATCAACCGGCAATGACTGTTGGACAACTGAGAGTTGGTCCATCAGCTAGTTTCCAAACCAGGCCCTCCTCCCGAGGAGGTGCCATTCCTCACGGCACCACAGAATACCGCGCCACGAATGTCGCGGATGAACCAAGGGTCGATGCCCCAAATCAGTCAAACCCGGACAGTCGCCATCATGGGCGTACCCCTGAACCGTACGTCCCAGAGGACTACGAACCAAGAAGGAAAGTTTTGGACCGCCAACAGCATCTGGTCCAACTCCAGGATGTGGGATTCAATCACATTCCGGCACGAGCCGCAGAGAACATACAAATGCCGGATCTTTCGACCATGATACGTCAGATGATCCGTGAGAGCCAGAGTCTCACCAATGACGATTGGGTAATCTCCCGAAGCCACACTCCTTTTACGGACGATATTCTTACTGCTAAACCACCACGTCGATTCAGGATGCCAACTCTACCCATGTACGAGGGAAAGTCCGACCCTAACCAACATATTCTGAAATATGAATGGTCGATGACCACAGCCAGAGATGACGATGCAGTGAAGTGTCGTAGTTTCCCCATATCCTTAAGGGGAATCGCTACCATGTGGTTCACTCGACTGCCATCTCGATCCATTTCCTCCTTTGACCAGTTGGCCACAAAATTTGTTGAACAATTTCGCATGCACGTCGCAAGGCCAAAAGATGTCAACACTCTGTCTAGCATCACCCAAGCTCCTGGAGAAACGCTCAGACACTACTTAAAGAGATTCCATACTTCATGTGCGGAGATCAGCAATCCGAATGATAACTCCATCCTTATGGCGTTGACTAAGAGGATCGACCCCGATTCTAAGTTTGCCAACTGGTTGGCTGGAAAACCACCTGCATCATTGGATCATTTCCACGCCAAGGCGGCTCAATTCCTGAAAAGGGAAGATGCGAAACAGTCTAGGAAGCAGACTGATGCAGGGCCAAGCACGGAAGGAATCCAAAGCAATGTCGCAATCAAACAGTCCGGTGAGAGCTCATAAAAGGTTCAGTTGAACGTTAAAAACAAACAAGCTAGGCGGAGAGAGGGCGCGAATCAAACTAGAAAACGAGATCAAAATCGTGACCAACAGCGCAATAATCCTATGTTTGACAGTTATACTCCTTTGAATACTTCACTAGAGAACTTGTATTTACAAACCTGTAATACAATTCAGTATCAAAAACCTGCACCAAAACCGTTGTCAGAGAGGCTAATCCAGACGGGAAAATTTTGCAGGTTCCATGAAAGCTACGGGCACAATACGAACGAGTGTCGTCACTTACAAGATCTCGTTGAAAAATTGATCAGAGAAAGGAAGCTGGAACAGTTTGTTCGGGCACCGCAGCCTGGAGAAGCGGGCCCATCGAATCAAAATAATGAACCCAATCGACCGAGACAGGAGGACACCACTTGTCCCCGCGGAAGATTGGTGATAAATGCCATCAGTGGCGGACCAACTTTTTCAAGAGCCTGAAACGACGAAGATCTTCGTCACTGTCACACATGACAGGCTCATTCAACCTATGAATACTTTGCAATTTCCTTTACATTCTGAAATTTGAATTTGGAATAAGGCACTGACTTGCCATGTTTTTCCGTTCCAGCAATAAATTACTATCTCTTCAAGCTAGAGCTGTGATTCACCGAATGCAACATTCAACAATCACGACACACGAAGAGCTAAGTTCCATCGAACAATGGAATTTATTCAAATAGGGAGTGACCGTGATACGACCGGTCACTCACTAAGTGACACCTCAGCTCGGGGGCAAGCCATCACATCAAAGGCTGAACTGGACCGACACACGATAGTCCTACAACTAACTCCAAATTCGCAGAGTGCGAATTGGAGTATAAACATCAAATAAATCGTTCCCAGAGTGCGAACGGACTCCAACTTCCCAGAGTGCATATTGGAGTATAAACATCAAATAAATCGTTCCCAAAGTGCGAACGGACTCCAACTTCTCAAAGTGCGAATTGGAGTATAAACATCAAATAAATCGTTCCTAGAGTGCGAACGGACTCCAAGTTCCCAGAGTGCGAATTGGAGTATAAACATCAAATAAATCGTTCCTAGAGTGTGAACGGACTCCAAATTCCCAGAGTGCGAATTGGAGTATAAACATCAATAAATCGTTCCCAGAGTGTGAACGGACTCCAAATTCCCAGAGTGCAAATTGGAGTATAAACATCAAATAAATTGTTCCCAGAGTGCGAACGGACTCCAAATTCCCAGAGTGCGAGTTGGAGTATAAACATCAAATCCATCGTTCCTAGAGTGTGAACGAATTCCTAAAAATCCCAAATAGGTGTGACTGACCATCTATCGGCTGACTCCAACTTTCCAGAGTGTGAATTGGAGTATAAACATCTATTCCAGGTTCCCGGAGTGCGAACCGATACATCAATGCGAACTCCAACTTCCCAAAGTGTGAATTGGAGTATAAACATCTATTCCAGGTTCCCGGAGTGCGAACCAATACATCAATGTTAACTCCAAGTTTCCGGAGCGTGAAGTGGAGTACAAACATCAATTCCAAGTTCCCGGAGCGTGAACCGAAACATCCATGCTAACTCCAAGTTCCCAGAGCGTGAATTGGAGTGTGAACATCAATACCAGGTTCCCGGAGTGCGAACCAAAACATCAATTACAGGTTCCCGAAGTGCGAACCCAAACATACATGCTATCTCCAAATTCCCAGAGTGTGAATTGGAGCACAAATACTAAGTTAAAGTTCCCGGAGCGCGAATCGAAATATCAATACTAACTCCAAGTTCCTAGAGCGTGAAGTGGGGTATAAACATCAATTCCAGGTTCTCGGAGCGCGAACCGTATTACAAACATCGATAACTCTTAAATTCCCAGAGTGCGAACCAGATTATCGATCACAAATTATCCTAAGTCCCTAGAGTGTGGACATGTGCTTAAGATTTGCAATAAGTGCGATCAACCACCGAAATACAAATGTCGTTCCCCGAAACTGGGGGGCAAAAAACTTAAGTGTTAATCACTAACCGAAGTGAAACAATGACCGAAGTTCAACTTATTCATCGATCACACCATGTGACCAAGATTTTCAGACTTGGCAAATAAAACAAACTCTACTTGACGTTAAAAACACCACAAGTACACCGGACTGAAAGCCAAACACTGAAAATACTTAAGCTCAAAAGAAATGAGAATTGAAACAAAGAAATTGAATTTTATTTCAACTAACTGTATGTGAAGATTCATGCACAAGTTCTTCTAAAAAATTCCTACTAGTAGGGGGCCAAGCCTGCATCTATACATAGCCAACGAAAGAAAAATAAAAGTGACTTCCTAACTACCAAAAATGCACCAGAGGGGATCGTCTACTTCTTTTTCTTCGGTTTCCTCTTCAACACAGAACCACTGGAACCACCAACAGTCTTCCGCTTCAACCCCGTACACTTCGGCGGATCTTCTTCTGGCGAAGGCATGATATCGATGTACTCCTCCGAACTTGAACTTAAAGGAATATTCTCTTCTGGAGGAGTCGGGTCTACCACCGGGGGAGGAATGGGCGCGCTGGTTCCGACTAGCGTGTCCCTAGAAGATGTCACCACAAGAGGAGTGGGACCAACTGCCGTCGTAACACTTTCAGAATTACCGCCGTGTGCTGCCGCTTCCATCTCTGCATCGATTTGAGCAAGTATCACAGCCTCACGAGCAGCGCGAGATTCACGATAGGTAGCGGTGGACTGTGACGGTACAATAGAAACAGGTGAGAACATGCCGAGAACAAATGACATGTCAACAAAGGGGTCACTGTGCTGGCTCAAGAGTTCATTCATCATCTGTTCGTCGAAAGTAATTGAACCCCCTGTGTCACCTCAGTTAGCGCGACTGTCGTCGTGGCGATCGCTTCAGTAATAATGGCCTCCTGTTCTTGATGTGGCTTTTGGACTACAGGAGGCGATGTCAGTGTAACTTTGCTCACTGGACAACAAAGAGAAGAAGTTGTCAGAACACACTTCAATATAAATACTTTAGTTCAGACACACAGTAGATTTGTGTAGAGTACCTTCCTCAACTTGACTTGTAGCCGACTGAACAGCTTAAGAAGAATGCTCCCTTATGGGAGATAAGCGTGGCTGCTCAGGGTCATAGCCTGGGACCAACTGCGGCTCAGTCGCTGGCGTCGGTTCCAATCCATATGAAGTAATCGTCTCTGAACTTATAGTTGGATGCACAATTCCAGACCCCTCACTAACTTCCAAGTGTTGGGTACCCAGTCTCTCTTTAGCATGAGAGATCGTGAACTCGTGGAGAACCTTCTTCTCATCATCGGTCAAAATACGGTCTCCAACTCAAACTCATCAAAAACTTCGCCTGGTTGCAATGCTTTCTCTTCTTCGGCTAATAAATTCCAGGCGTTGAATAAGTGTGTCGGATAATCGTCAAGCCATGTCAGATTTCTGTGCCTCAGCACATTAGCATTATAAGTAATGAGAAGTTCTTCTATCTCTTTCTCTAGCTTAGTCTCTGCTTGACGAACTTTCTCACCGACTTCGGCTTCCGTCTCGCGGACCTTCTCCAAGGCCACATCTCTTTCTCTCCAAAATTCCACCGCCTGATCACGCGCTTCCTGTGCGGAAAAGTTAGCGGTGTCCCTCTCCTTCATAATCTCTACAACTTTGGCCTTGAGCTCGTTTAGCTCTTTCAAGGCCGCATCCCGCTCGGCAGTTACGATGGTATTTCGGTGGCCCATGTCCTCCACCGTAGCGTAATGTTCACGCTTCATCCTATCCATCACTGCCTGAGCTTCATCCGCTTTTCTAAGAGCTTCAATCTCTGACTTTCGAGAGGACTCGGCCTCACTGTCGAGCGCCTGAATAATGCGGTCCTTTTGACGAAGTTCCTTCTCCAATTTCTCAATCGTAGCCGCTCGATCAAAGGCCACCTTTGACGCTTTCTTAGCGGTCTTCGACCATTCTTGAAACTGAAAGAATACGTCTGAGAGATAGTCATGCATCATAGGTGCAACTGTCGACGGTATCCTTTTTAGATGCGGGGGAAAAAAAAACCCGTCAAAGCAAATTTCAGGAAATTCTTTCCTCAGCTGAGCAAGCCTAACCGCTCCTTCTCCCGAAGGCTCCGTCAATGTTTTCTCCGTTGACGGGGAGGCCGCGATCTCCATTCTGCGATGAGTATCCGACCTCCTTGGTTAGGAAGACGGCTTGGGCCGTGAAGTTTCCGAAGGCCTCGAAACATGAACCGGAGGCGGTGCAGGAGCTCTAAGAGGTGGCATGCGAGATCGAGACCGACGCCTATAATCTTTATCTCTGTCAGAGCGCTCATGAATCGAGCGCCCATAGTCATAGTCTCTATCTCCTTCCTTCCTATACGCTTCATAATATGAAGAAGACTGGCGTTTCTTACGGAGACTGCCAAGCATCGAACCTCTACCAGACATAGTATCTGCGAAGCAAAAACATAAAGCAAAATTAGTAATCTATCACAGTGAACGTATTACACTTAGAAATCGTGTAGTGTCGTGAAGTGTGAATGTGGGTGCAACCCCCCGACCAACCAGATGTGTCAACTTCACTAGTGGGCAGAGACTCGCTGAAAACTAAGGCTTCTGAAAGTTCGTCCAATCTGACATCATGCTGAAAGGACACATCGTCCGGAATTGGAATATCGGCGAGCCCTTCATAAAGATTCTCAGTTCTCGGGGAAGACATCTCCGAAATTCAAATTCCGGAGACGAGTCGAGCCGTAACAACCGATTTCCATCTTCCCTCTTTAGGTGGCTTAACAACGGCTGCCTTGCCTTTTCTTTGCCCTTCAATATCTTGGGCTACATCCGCAGATTCTCCCAAGTTTCTTCATCAGTATGAGTTCTCTCGGAGTCAACCTCCTCAATTATGACAACTTTAGGTTTCTTCGTTTAACTCGTTCTTTCGAGGCAGTTCTCAAGACACCATCAAGCATTATGCTTTGTCTTCGTTCAATCAGCCCAAGAATCCTGAAATTCCTATCTGTCAGCAGCAACTCGATATTCCTCTCTTCACTTGGGATTTCATGAAAAACCCGAACTATCTCCTTGAAACGTTCACCTTCGGGTCGCTGAATTACGGCTGAAAAGGAAAAGAGATGTGAGTTCGACTTCAAACACATCAGTTTCATCAACTACCCGAAAAAATAGCAATACTCATGTCTGAATAGCCATCTCCAAGCAAACCCTGGGGGGCATCTAACATAAAACCATTCCGTCCGGAAGTAGCTCATTCTAGTCCAAGCCCCCGTAATCACTTGGCAATTCCTTACCGCCTCCAGGAATGTGAAAGATGGACTACCGGCCCGACTCTTGAAGTTAAACAAGTATCTGATCTCAATCGGGAGTGGCGGTCGATAGAGGTATTCCATAAATGCAATGAACAAGCTATTGAGTGATGCATATCCGTTCGGATGCAGTTGAGATGGGGCGATCCTCAAAAACGACAATACTTCTCTTATATACTGGTTAAACGGAGGGAGTGTCCCAGCTGCGCACGTGTGGCGATTGAATGCGGGATATCCCTCTGGTGGATTGTGCGGTCTATCATTTGGCCCCGACAGTAGCATGTCATCCATCGATAAACCATGCCTTAAACATATCCTTCCTAGCATGTCTTCCGAAATGTTAGACGGAACAGAGTCTGATGGGTTACTAATGAAGGAAGCGTCAGGTAACTCGTCCGGAGCTGGACCGATAACTTCAATCTCAATCTCCGGTACTTCAAGCACGGAAGGGACTGAACTCTGAGTTTCTTACGGCTGCGAACTTGAAGTTTCCATAACTAGCTAACTCACGAGAAATCATCGTTAGATGCTAAAAAGCCCGTGCATTCCCCGGTGTAAAGTGCATGAATGTGTCGTGCAGTGTTGTGCATTACTTGAGCAAATTCTATAGAATAAACTGAAATGTATGAACGACAAAACTCAGAAAATCAAACCGGGAATGACCGTCATCGCTGATCGTCACTACTGTGCCATCCAGACGTAAGCGGTCGATTCAAGTTGAAGTTCGTTATATTTTTGTTAAGTTACAGTTCCATCGGCGAGCTTCGAAAGGTAGTCCAATATGCAGTTCTACGGTCAAGTTCAGTCATGAAAGGCAGAAGCTCGTCGGAGTCAAGTATTCTAATGTGCAATAACTAAATTCATCTAATTTCTACTTGGAATCGGTCGCTGCAGTTCAAATTCATATCGAGTCAAAGATATGTCATCAACCATGTTCGAACCGATACGTTTCGTATCGATCATGTTCGAATCGATACGTTTCGTATTGATCACGTCCGAATCGATGCGCTTCGTATCGATCAGGTTCGACTTGATACGTTTCGTATCGATCAGGTTCGACTCAATACGTTTCGTATCGATCCAGTTCGAAACGATGCGTTTCATATTGATCAAGGGCACACCATTTCGCATCGATCTGAGAACATTGGTTTCGCATCGATCGCCGCTCTCGTATTCGCATCGATACGAAATAGCTTACTCTCCTTCGATTCAAAAATTCCTATTACTGATCGACACGAAACGAAGGCAGAATCTTTCCTCCACAACTCCTTCTTCTCCAAAAAGGCCTCAACTCCATGGTCGCGCTGCATCCCTAATCTTGCTCTCACCCGTCCAGATCTTAAATTCATCGAAACCGATCATAAAAGCAAGAAGGATGGATTGAGATTTCGAGTTTTATCGTTCTAAACATGATTCTATCCATTAATTACCAGATTCTAATGTTTAATTTTGAAGGATTGAAGGACTGTATCGATTCGAAGGCTAACAGTTCTTTCTCTGGGACTTTCTATCGATACGAAAGTGAAAGGCGGCAGTAAAAGTAAAAAAGGTGAAAATGGCTAAGTCCACACTATTTATACGAAGCCATGGAACAACCGAGTCGATTCGCCTCCCAGTCAACTTGACCGGTCGTAACCAGTCAAAACATGGATCGGTTTGAAAGCTCCATTCGAATCCATATGCCTGAGGCCTTACCGATGCAAAATTACCCTCATACTTCATCGATACGAAGTACACAACTAAGGCTGTGCTGAAGACATTGAATTCCATCGATGCGAAACGGACAGTGAGAACATCGACTCGAAGCCCTCGTTCACATCAACAAGTTCACAACTCCATCCACAGCATATCGATACGAACAACAATTTCGTATCCATCAAAACTCATCGATACGAACGGATGTTTCGTATCCATCCAAACTCATCGATACTAACGGATGTTTCATATCCATCCAAGCTCATTGATAAGAACTATCATTTCGTATCCACCATTTCTCATTGATACGAACGGATGTTTCGTATCCATCCAAGCTCATCGATACGAACTATCATTTCGTATCCATCATTTCAACTTGCATCGATATGAAAAACTACTTTTCAACCTTATACATCGATTCAGGAGAGGATCGATACAAGAGGACAGTCAAAAACAACCATCAAGCGTTTCGAATTCCAAATCGCTTCAGGAGAGAATCGATACGAAGTTCAATAACAAACAAACTAACAACGACTCGTGGACACACAACGTTAACGAGAGTCAAATTAACATATGTGCGTATATGTCAAACTAATATTCGATTTTAAACATTTACAGGGATCGAATACTCATCTTGTTACAATTACAACAACCAACAGCTAAGCATTATTATACAGCAATCGATCATATCAACGCAAGGTTACAACCTTCGACGAAAGAGAGCAATGATTGTTCAGAGAGAAATTGCAGCTTTTCAAAGCAAGTCATGTTTCCACAGGACGTACTTTGGGGGGCAAATGCTATCTCGCTTTTTGCCAAAGTCGTGATACCAAAAGATCGATCGAAAACAAAGGACAGTTTGTCTCAGAGATTGGCCATACTTTGCTTCACTATGGATATCGCTGAATTTTGTCCGAGTCCAGGTTGAGCTACAATTGATAGGACTTGACAAGAAAGATTATAGAAGTCGGCATCTCAAATTTCAAGTCAATCCGAGTTCATACGCTCAAGTTATGATCGATTCAATTTGAAGGGAAAAGCATAGATTTCGTATCCATCACTATGGGTGATTTCGTATCCATCATCGAACTTTGGTTCGAATCGATCACTTTCGTATCGATCAACTTCGAATCCATCAAAGTGTCTCGGTTCGTATTGATCAACTTCGAATCCATCGAAGTACCTCGGTTCGACTCGATCTCATTCGAACCCATTGGCAGAAGGCTCACTTCGCATCCATCGGAAGATGACCTACTTCGTATCGATCAACCCCCATGAGTTCATATCGATCAGGATCGGCCTTGTTCGAATCCATCGAGTTCGTATCCATGGACTTTGTACCCATCAGCTAATGATGCACTACGTAACGATCGGCCAATGTCTTCTTCATATCCATCATGGAAGCATCCCTTCGAATCCATCTGGTCAAAGCACTTCGTATCCATCTGGTTACCCTGCTTCGTATCCATCAGTGATTCGTATCCACCAACAGTTGCAGTTCATATCCATGAATAAGGCATCAAATGAATCCATCGAGTCAACTAGCCTTGGTGACGTGTCATCCCTCGATACGAACCGGCCGAAGTATATGGAGTCGATGCGGTCAACTCAGAGTGAAGACCGCATCGAGTCGAAGTTTGCGCTCCACGTCACCATAAAGGCGCGTGCCGCCATTGATTCGAAACCATTAATGCGTAGAGATGGATTCGAACCAAACAGCCACTCGAAGAACCCCATTTCGTATCGACAATATCTTGCGATCCACTGATCCAAATGCCATGAAATTTTCACAAAAGCTTGCACATATGCTAAGGAATGTCTCCACCAAATTTCAACTCAATTGGACATCATCTCGATTGATACGAAATGACTTTGTATCGATCACAGATCGACTCAAAACTTCCTTAGGTTGGTCGCATTGTCCCACTCACGTGCCAGAAAAAGTCTCCCGAGATTTGAGCGCGATCTCAGCCTCCTACGCCTATAAATAGAGCCCCAGAGCCATCAGAAAAAGGGATCTTTTGGATTCTGAAGCGCCCAGACTCTGCCGGATCAAGATCTCTATCATCATACATCATATTCTTGTTGTAGTATTCGAATTTCCAGTTGTAACTTGCTGTTGATCACTGTAACAACTTATAATCATTGAAAGAGAATCAATAAAACTGCAAAAAACTTCACAGCGGACGTAGGCTACACGCCGCACCACTATAAATCGCTTGTCTACGCATTTACATTACTGTTGATTAGATTTTTTATTAGATAATACTCGTTTTCAATTTACATTCTTCATTATTATCTCTTCAACGACTCCCGAAGAGTGTTGTCACCAATTTTGGTGCAAACACAATACATGAATTTTCCCTTTATTTAAAATATTTCTATTAAGCAAAGTTTTAGCTTGAACAAAAAATTTTCCCTTTTTTCCTTATATAACCTTCAATTACAAATCCACATTAATAATTTAACTTTTTGAATATTTTAGGTAAGTTATGTGTGTGTGTGTGTGTGTGTTAGAATGCAATTGATCATTATACAAATAATTTTTTATCCTATTTCTACTGTTTAAGTTGTTAATTTTCCAATTCTCTTTTAGTTTCTTTAGTTTTTCAAAAAATTTAAAATCTTCAATTATTGAAAATTATCACTTAACAAAAAAAATTAAGAGTTAAATTTTCAGTTTCACTTTAACCATTTTGAAATATATATATATATATATATATATATATATATATATATATATATATCAAATCATACTAAAGAAATTCAGATCAACTCTATTTTCCAAAATAAACATGTACCAAAGCTACTAAGTGGTCTCTCCACTTTGAGACTTGAAAAATAAATATCGACAATGCTGCAGTTATCACCAAAATTATTTTCCAACAACAAGTAGGAGATACTGAATTACTTCTTTTAAAATTGTAGGAAAATAATTTTCATTCGAAAATACTTCCAAGTAATATAATTTCAAAACTTTAAAAACCGAATTTTGAAAATCACTGGAAATTATATTCTAAGATCCTTAATTTAAGGTTATTTTTAAATTTTAAATCAAATTTATAAACCATTTTATTAAATTCATCTCCTTATAACAACAATAGTTAATAGTTTAGAAAATGTTGACAAACAATAAATGATAATCTAGCATTATCATTTCTAACAACCAATTCATTTACTATTTATTTTCAGAAAATTTATACTTACATATATAAAATATAATCATGCAAAATTTATTTCATTTACCAAATTTGAAAACAATATTGTATAACTTTGTTCTGTTTAAGTGTTTTTGGAATTTCTTTCAATTGCGTTGGCCAGACGAACCGATCGAAACCCCCAAATCAACTTAACAACTCAAACAACACAATATTAAACATTTATATTTACAAGTACACCCTCATACAATGATTCGATAATGGATTCTAGAACAAGGACAGAGATTCAAATTTAGATGAACCCTAGTCAAAAAGAATTCTAACTACGAAGATAGACTCAAAAAGAATATAAGATAATTAAATTATAGAAAAAGAAATGGATAGACCTATATATATACACATCTCGGGCGACCTTAGCCAGGTCAACCGAGATTCCAGGAATAAGATCAATGCGAAAATTTAATTTTCTTCTTGAAGGGAAGAGAAGTTACTTCACCCAACATCAGGATAATCTTTGATTATCGAAGTGGAATCAAGATTACAAGGGAATTACCTTGATTGTCTACTAAAGACGATTCGGGCTTTGGAAGAAATAATAACATCTAAACTAAGGACGTAGAAATCTCCGGTGGATCGACCTTGTTGTAAAGGAGTTTCACCTCTTTACAAATCATACTAAGGTTATCGGAAGAGAAATGGAGCTATGGGATGCTCTAGTACCAAGAAGAATACGAATAGGAAGGACACGAATGGATTTCAGAACAAAGGGGGAGAGTTTCAAAAAATCCAAAATGAATCTTAAGCAAAGAGAATCCTAACAAAGAAATTCAAGATCGAACGAATATGATGCTATGACTAAATTTTTACTCCATATGCTAAGTTTTGCCTAAACCAAAGATCTGATACCAACTGTAACGACCTATATTTTGAAGCACTCGCATCCACACATGTCAGACTTGAATTGCTCAAAACAACAGATTGTTAATTTATATTTGGCAAAACTCAGAATATATAGTAAATAAATCAAATCAAAGAATCACAGACACAGAGTAATATAAATACGGTTATGGAAGCAATTGCTACTGCTTTTGGTTTCATAAAATAAGCATTGTTTGCCCGACGAATAGGTACGTTCCTGGATTACGCTTTTATTACGATATTATATTATTTTCTCATGGTTTAGGATATATTATTTGAAAGAGATATGATATATAATGTTATTATTGATATTATTATTTCTCTGAGACCTTTTCATACAAAGTAGACTCTGCCGAAATTTTCCATGGATTTTGGACTTCGAAAATTTTGTGAAATGTTTTCCAGACTTTCACTACCTTGAATATAAAGGATTAAATTTTTTATAAATTGATATATTTTATTTAAATTATTTAATTATGTAAATTAATTTTTTATAAATTTAATATTTTGAATAAGATATATTGATTATATAAATTCCTTCTTTTTCCTTTTTTTCCTTTTTGAACACGAAAAGTTTTGAACGGGGGAGAGTGTAACGACCCGTAATTTTCGATAATTAAAATAGTTAATTTAATAAGGTTTTGTGATTTAAAGGTGGAAGAAATAAATTTTTGTGATATAATAATAAGAATATAATTGGAATAAAATGTAATAGTATTAATTTAAGTTAATTGATTACTGCTTTAAATGTAATTCCACTAACTGAAACGACTAAAAAGTTATAATTGGTTATAAATGATAAATTAATTGTAATAATGTGTGTATTAAATGATAGTTGGATCAAAAGAATAATTCATAATTTAAACGTGGTATTAATTAATCAAATAATATGTAATAATTATATTTGATAAAAGTAGTGTTGTGGTAGTAGTTATGACATTTGTGTGTAGATAATAAACTTACAAATGTTTTTAAATTAAGAAAAGATAACGATTATCATTTGTTACCAATTTATTTAATCTGTTGAATTAAATTTTAAATCAATTACAAATAAATGTAATTAAATGTTACGTTAATGTGAGTGAAGACGATAACTGTAAAAGATGAATGCAATAAAATGTATAAAATTGTTAATTATATTCACAAGGCAATAATTGATTAATAAAAAGAGTAAAACAAAGATAAATTAATTTACTGGGATTTTAAATTATAATAAAATTGACAAAAATTCAATATAATTAAAATATTACAACTAATATGGTAAAAGATGATAAAAGGAGAATCTTAATATAAAAAAATATAAAAAAATGTTAACTATGTCTATAGAGTAATGATTAATTGAAAAAAAAGATTGGATTAAAATTTAATCAATTTATTGAAATTAAATTATAATTAATTGGATTTAATTACAGTTGAAACTAAACACTGTAATTAGTGTAATAATTAACACTGAATTGATATGTAAATTTGTTTAAATTATTATAAATGTCTGAGTAATCAAAAATGATAAACTTGGTTAGTTATTAAAAGTGGAATTAAAAATTGATCTAATCAATTTAGTAATAATTTGTTTAATTAATGTGAAAATTACCATTTGGGCCACTATCTCGGATTTCGACGAAACTAGTTTCATCGGATCTGTAATGGTGAATTTTTGTAGGATTTCAAGTTTCGTAGCGATCAGACTTGTCGTTTGATCGTACGGACTCGAAACGCATGGAAATCAATTTAATTAAATTTAATTGAAATCAATTTGAAATATGCTAATTTTTTTCTAACTTCTTTATACGATGAATAAGGACCTGAAACCTGTTCCATTGAGTTTAAAAATATCGAAAACATCTATTTTGATATATAGGATGACCCTTTTTTGTTCCGGAGACAGAACAGGCTTTTCAGACCGTTATCGTCAATTCAAATATATTCGGATGTTCATTCTTTCTTATCGGGCTTCGTTAGTATATATTGTTTTGTTCAAAACCCTAGCATTCATTTCACATTTCAATACATATAATTCTATCTGCTTCTCACTTGTCAATGGAAGAAACCAATTCAAACTCGAAACCCTAAATCCAATTTCAAAATTCAATTTCAAAATCAAACTCCTCCAAACCCTATCATATTATATATCAATTCAAAGTTCTTGAAGAGTGTAATTCACTGGTGCAGTTCTTTTTCGATATGAATCACCCTTTGTCTAGAAATTAGCGATCAATTCCGACTGTCCATATTATGTTTGGACGATCCAACGGTGGATCGTCGTCCGATCGACGATTGGGAAGCGGTGTTGGGAAGCTGGTGTCGAGCAGGTCATCAGAGTGTTATTCGTTGGTGCTAGAGGCTTTAGGATTCGCCAGACAATTCGAATATAGTACCGGTGGCGGCTACCACCAGGCTAAGGTGTAGGCGGTCGCACCACCTGGGATGGAGGCGCCAGAGCTTGGTCATCTGGGCGGCGACGTTCGATCATGGTGAAACTCGACCAGGCGACAGCAAAT
Organism: Allium cepa; assembly: GCA_030765085.1. Lineage (NCBI taxonomy): Eukaryota > Viridiplantae > Streptophyta > Magnoliopsida > Asparagales > Amaryllidaceae > Allium > Allium cepa. The sequence goes on from CM060928.1 coordinate 455,765,720, forward strand.
TCCAGTCTAAGGTCGGCGGCAACAGTTGGTTCACATATGTTATTCCATAGCCGAACGAATAGGGTTTCGGCCACGTAAAAATCAGGTGACATGGCCTTTGTTGTTTTTTATTTTATTTCATTCAAAATTTAATTTCTATCATTCTAATTATCATAACATTCACGTACGAGGTTGGATTTACATGTAGTTTTCTCCTCTGGGATCGTATCGAAATTCTGGACATTTTCTCTTTGATTTGGACAAATTCTGAGACTGTTCAAATTTAGGCCCTATTTTTTATTTTAAATCGATTTGAAATCAAAAGTGAGTGTTTTAATCCACTCACAACTACTAAAATATCTTATGTTAGTTAAATTAAATTTATAATGTGATTGGAAATTAGTTGATCGATGTTTGGTATGTTTAAATTGGCATTCAAGTTAAATTTGACTTTTATTGCATTTAATCATCTTTTAATTCAATATTGAATTTAAATTGTCAATTTAATACCTATTATTGATGACCAGTTGTCTATTAATGTTTATTGATTGATTTGGATGATGAATGTGATGGATGTTTGATTATTGATATTGGATGATTGGATGTTGTATTTTATATTGTTATAAGACTGCAAGTTCCCTACGGGTTGACTATAGATTAGGGTAAAATCGTTATAGGTTGAAATAATAGACTTGAGCGATTTTATGGACTTTTATTTAATTCAGGATTGTGATTTGAAATGATACAACCATAAAATTTTAAATAGCGGGTTGAAATGATAAATATCTGTATCACTTGCCGTACGGTAGAAAATTATATACGGACACTGGATTGGTTAAAATTAAATGATTTTAATTCGTTAGAGTTTGAATTCTGTTAACTGGCATTTTGAAACAGAAATTTATTTATATAAACTGAATTATTTTCGACAATCCAAGCGTTAATATTGAAATTGGAATTATTTTAATGAATTGTTCAAATGATTTTAATTGGAATTTCAAAGTTGAAGTGTCAAATATAAATGAATTTATCAGAATTGAGTTATTGAAAATGTTTGGATATAACTTCGAACCCTATTTCAAATTAATGTAAACTATTTTAATCAGTTTAAACTATTTTAATTTATTTTAATCTATTATAACCCACTTAATCCAATTTAATCTATTTTGCCTATTTTAAACAAATTAAAAAAAATTAATCTGTTTAATATAATTTAAATCTTTTTATCTATTTTGAATTCATTTAATCTATTTAAAATATATTAATATAATTTAAATCTACTTAATCTATATTTGATCTTTTTAAATCATCTTAAATCTAATTAAACAATTTAATCTATATTTAACCTATTTAAATCATTTTAAATCTAATTAAATCAAATTTAAATCTATTTAAAATATTTTACTACTTAAACTATTTTAATCTATTTAAACTATTTTTTTAACTATTAAAACAATTTATGACTATTTAAACTATTTTCTAAGATTTCAAACTATGTAAAGTAGAAGTATTTATATTTAAATCTTTGATGATGATTTACAACCTAGGTTAGATTTTGGAATTGATACCTTTGTGAAATGACATATTTGAGTAAACAATGATGATTTGGAAGGAGAATTTAATTAGCCTATCTTATAGATAATTTCAAAAGCGAATATGATTTTGAAGTGAATATGGTTTTGAAAGTGAATATGATTCCAAAAGTGATATGGTTTGAAATTGAACATGATACTTTGATATTAATTATGAAATAGTTTTGCAAATGTAAAAGAACCATCTGATTTGAAATAAGCATTTGGTTATTAAAGAGATCAGGATCAGATATTGTCATACTCTCTGCCAATACGAAAAACCACTTTAACAACTGTTTACGTGGTGGAGATTCTGGAAATGAAGTAGGATGGTTTGTCGAACGATCCTGCATGAGGTATTTATGTGACCCTGACTCCCGTGAGTCAACTTAGTTGTGACTAAAACACGAGCTATACCTAAGCAAAGTGAGGTCACTCTTTCGATCGGACGTGATTCCTCAATACCATATTATGACTTTGTGATGATTTGGTGGCTACCCCTCGATTTTGATTATAGAAGTGTGTTCCGAGGTGGGCGGTAGTAGCTGTTATGCGTTACCACCAGCCCGGTTCTACAAAATAGTAGAGTCCTACCCTAGCATTGCCACAAGGGACGTGTTTACATGCCCTATCGCGCCTTCTATGAGTTTGGTTTTTACGATACCTATGGTGTGCCCTCTAATAGCCCTCTAGTTTATGGAGAAATTACGGTACTATATAGACTATGGGAATATATAAAAATGTGTTAAGGGGGTTATGGTTAACGCCTAAACGCTATTTTAATACTTTACTGTAGACACTATTATAATAGCGCATTGTACTACATAGTAGATAGTTTAATGGATCCTTAAGAGATGGTAATCCTGAACATCTTAATGCTATTTATTCTTGTTGTGTGTAACTCTGATCTGTATTATAAAGGAATAATCAATGTTATTTCTAAACAGCTTCATTAACTATTTATTTGATTATTATATTTTGTCATTCCGCTGCGAGATTCTATATTTGTATTTCTTTTGTTCTCTACTTTTCTTATTTACCCCATAACAATCTGCTTTTTTGAATGGTTTGAGTCTGACGTGTGTGGTTTATCGTCGATTTAAATCGTCCAAAAAGGCTGGTCATTACAAATAGTAATCAATTACATTAAATCACATTATTAAATTACATTCTAATTATTTTCTTACTAACAAATCGTGAATTTCTAATTTTATACATTCCTAAATCCTAAAATCTTATTAAATTCAATATTCTAATTATCAGAAAAAATACGAGTCATTACATAGTTTATTAATACCAAAGTGCGAAACTCAAATCAGAAGGAATTTTATTTATTTAACTCGTAAAACCTTTTAAAATCAAAGGTATCATGTTATACCACACCATACATAAATATGGATAGGTTTTTACCTTACGATAACCAAAACCTTTACTATAGAAAATCCAGCGATATTATAATAATATCTAGGATGCAAAAACATATTAGCCATAGCCAAAATTATTACATTAATTAAATTCCAACATAATAGGTGTACAATCAATTCCTAAGGCTTGTATTGGAAAATGGATTCCAACTATGAAAGGGTAAGGGTCTACCCACCGAATCCGTACACCTCTAGATAAAATGCATGAGAGGCTACAACACGTTGCACCTCTACTACTCCAAACCGTCCCTACTCCTTACTTGATAGCGTCGAATATGATGAACCCTTAGTATCGATTAAACAACCATAATAGGCCCCAAAGCATACATAGATATTGACACTAGACCTTGGGATGATCATACCCTAATGGGAGCGACCCACATAGCCATGCTACACGTCCTTGCTTTAGTCATTTTCCTAGTTGATGAGGCTTGAGTCTACAGTTACCACTTTATATAGCAACCACCTTGGAATGCTAACATAACCCTCCAGCAAAAAACGCAAATGCCATCATTCATTCATACAAGTTCGTTCTGGATCTTATAGGAACTGATGGCACTACCTCTACTACATCCATTTAGGAATCAACCTGGGTATTGATAGTAAGTATCCCATGCACTTCAAAAGCTCCATCTTCAATCATCTTCAAGATATCTTCAGTTCAAAATGCTAGTTTGATCGAAGTAGTTTTCGGATAAATTATACTAATACAATCCTGGTCACTTTGAAGCAAAATTTGATAGTTTCGGTAAACTCAAACCTGGTCTTTTCAAAATAATTAGGCAATACATAGGAGCAGGGATCACCCTCTAACTTTTTAAGTTGATGGATCTCCCTATCATTTGTCCTAGGAGAATAAAATGAGATTTATACACACAGTACAACATCATCAAAAATGACTATGCTATATAACTAATGTTTTTCTTCTTATATATTTATAGAGTTATATTTTGGTCTAGATTTGACAGTCGATTATTTTACTATTAAATAAACAAACAAGCAACAATTCAGATATTTAATTATCCACGGTAACCACTAAGCCTCGAAACTAATCTTTTATTTATTTAAATCTCTTTCCAAAATATTTGTCAAAATATTCATATGCTTATCTCACTATCATAAATATATTCACAAAATATTGTGAAGACTCTTGTTTCAAAATCATATTAAAAAGGATCAAATAATTGTTATTTTAAATAGAGATAAGGATAACCCCAAATCTTATTCCTTTTGTGTTAAGTATGGAATGAATGTTCCATACTACCATAATTGAGAAGGTCGGTTAAGGGAATTCCAAATCCTAAATTCTTTTATAAATTTCTTGTATAAATCCTTTTGATAAATCTCTTTCATTTAAAATCCAAATCCATTTATAAAACACCTTATAAATCTCTAAGTTTAAAACTGTTTTATAAACACGAAAATCATTTATAAAACTTCATTTATAAACTTTCTTTATCTAAAACAATACTTTCTTAATAAACTTTAATCAATAAAGTTCCTTTAATAAACAATCAATTATTATAGCCACGTTTATATAACCAAGTTATTATTCAAACATTCTTCATTAAACTATATTTAAATCATATTTAAAAAATGATGATTTTTAAACAATCGTTTAGAAAAGTATCAAATTATTTTAAAATAACTGCAGTGAAATAATTACTTAATCATCCTTTAAATATCATAGTTAAAATGATAATAAACTTTAAGCATTATAAATTTGTAATAAATTTACTTTAAAATCTTTATTAAAAATATAGTTAAATTAATTGATTTCACAAAATCAGAAAGTGGCTTAATGCCTATAATTGTTCATTTAATTGAGTTAGACTTATCCGAGTTATAACATGGTTATTTACGTAATAAGCAGATATGTAAAAGGGGTCAACAACCAACAGTTAATCAACATATAGGTACATTTCCAAGTTATTATAATAGAAGACAACAATTTTTTCATGCTAAGCACATGTCCAAGTTAATGTAATAGCGGAATAGGTTTTTATTCTGCCTAATAGATGTCAACATAATCTATTTGGTGAATTATAGCAGAAGGTGATTTATTCTCCTAAACAGATGTCAATATAATTTAATTAGTAGAATGGTGATTTATTTGGCTAAACATATGTCAATATGATTTAATTAGCAGAGCGGTGATTTATCATGCTAAACACATATCATTGGGTATCATATTCAATTGGGGTTACTTAAGGATAGTTCGCAAAGAAATCCCTTGGATTTAAAACATTTCTTTTTAAAAAAGTTGCTGCTAAACGAAACTGATCTTAAGAAATAAAGTGGTTTGAAATTTTTATTCAATAATTAAATAACATTTAAACCTTTATTTTGATAATAATTAAACCTTTACTTAATAATTAAACAATAATTAACTATTAAATAAATAATTAAATAATAATTATCCTTTACATAAATAATTAAATAATATCGAATCTTTAATTAAATGTTTAAACCATAATCGATATATAATTAATTATTAATTAATAATTTGAACCTTTGTTAATAATTAAATAAATCTTAGTTAAATCTTAACTTCATTAGTAATCAATTAATAATTAAATCCTATTATAAACAATTAATAATTAATATTTAATAATAAATTAAATAATAATAATCCATAAATAATTAATTAAATAATAAATAACCCTTTGTTTATTAACTTAACTATACTTAACTTAATTAAAAATGATTAAATACCAATGATCCTAACTTAATTAATGATTAAGTACAAATTATCCTACTTAATTATTAAATTAGATAATCATTGCATAAATGAATAAATAAATAATATTTATTATTAGATACTTATTATAAGTTTTGCAAAGATTTTTTTAAAAAGATACCAAAGATGGGAATAATTTATAAATTTTGTGGAAGAGTTTGTTTTACGAACTGTAGTTGTAGGGACTATTGCTATATGACCCGAAATTTGAATCTTGTTTAAAACTTCCAAATAATTTTAAAAGCTTTATCTTTTGACATTAATTTATTTTATAAACTTTGAAAAAATGTTTTGTTTAACCACCCACCTTTCATTCCACAGAAAGACGCATCATCAATAAGAAAGAAAGAGGTAGAAATAGAACAGATAGAAGAAAGAACTAAACAATATCAGAATCTCACAGCGGAAACGAAACAAAATATAATATATCACATAATTATTACATAGTCATTACATCAGAGTTACATAGATACAACAACATCATCACATTAAACAACTATAAAGGTCTGTGTAATCCATTACATTTCAAAATACAACGGACAAAGACTTCAACACAGCGGAAATAGATATATATATATAGCTACGTCTGGACTCCTGCTCCGAGCTATCCCAAAATTCGTCAAGCAAAACCTGATCACTTGGCTTCTCATAAAAACTTGAGTACCCAAGAGTTTAAGAAAAATAGAAATAAACACCTGGTCTGACATGGGTCTGGTGTGAGTAAACGGTTAAGCTGTTTAACTTGAAAAACCTTTGAAAGAAAAGGTATCTCGCAAGACTCTCCGCTAATAAATACGGACAATTTTTTCCCTTACGATAACCAAATCATTTGATAGAAAATCTAGTTATATTATAATAGGGTCTAGGGTTTTTAAATAAATATTCACATAGCCGAAATTGTTACATTCATTAAATTCCAGCATACTAGCCACAAAGTGGGTTATACAATCAAGTCTAAGATCACTTATTGGAAGTTGGATTTCCATACAATGGAAGGGCTACTATGGTACCGCTCGTCATAGTACGTAACCTACATCAACGTACCGAGGATCACTCCTGACCCCTTGCAACACAGAGCCTGAACCATCCCTTACTAGACAGTCCTGAATAAGATAATACCAGTAGTTGTTGCGATCAACTAACCACACAACCAAATAAAAAGGGACCTCTAGACAGGGGAAAATCTCATCCTACTTGGGTCTACCCGCTCTGCCTTGCTGCACCTCCCCTGTTTCAGCCATTCCCGGTTGATGAGGATTGAGGCTATGATTACCTTTCCAGAACACAAACTTAGAATGTTCATCGTCCTCTAATGATGATGTTCTGAAAGCATTCAATCCATACAAGTTCATCCCGGATTCGAACGAAACCGAAGGCATTATCTCGTTACACTCATTTTGGTATCACCCTCAGAGTTAACGGCAATAACCCTTGCACTCTGAATCTCCATCTCGATCTTCACTTTGATATTCCACGACCTAACGTTTAACTTGGATCGATGTGGTTTTCGGATAATCAAATTTGATATCCGATCCCGATCTCATCGAAATCCAAACGTTTCTTAAAGGTCAAGTTGTTTAAGGTTTAAACAATTTAGTTCAATTCAAAACATTGAATTCACACAGCATCATTCACAGATAAATATCCCACATTTATCACAGATATATCCAATATCATTCAATATATATCAATCAATCCAGTCATTCTACACAAACAATCATCCATAAGCAAGAATTATTAATCCATATCAAAATTAATTTAATTAACTTAAATTAAATTAATTACTTAAGAATTAATCACCAATTCCCTGCTTAATCAATCATTAATTAATTGCAATCATTTAATTAATTAATCATGCCTTAATTACCTTGTCCATCAATTAATTAAACTCTAGTCACAGATTAATTAACCTTTAACTATTAATTAATAAACGTTAATTATCAATTAATATCCCTCAATATAAATTAATTAATCCTTAATTACTTTATAATTAATTAATTAATCTTAAATTAACTAATTATTTAACCCTTAATTATTTATTAATAAACCTTAATTATTACTTAACAAAACTTAGTTACAAATTAATTAATCCTTAATTACTAGTTAATCATTCCGTACTTAATAGTTAACTAATCCTTAATTAATTTGAGATTAATTATCCTTTAATTATTAATTAATAAAACCTAATTATTAATTAATAAAACTTAATTACAAATTAAGTACTTCTTAATTACCAGTTAATTTATCTCTAATTACTTAATTAATCAATCACTAATCACTGAATTAATCAATCTTAATTACTTAATTAATTAATCCTTTATCATTAATTAATTAATTAAATTAATAAATTATACTTAAATTTCTTTATTAACTTAATTAATCTCAAATCAATAAAACCTTATTTGGCTTTTAAGGTAAACCATTAACTTTATTAATGACTTAATTATCATTACCATTTTTAAAACATTTTATCTTTATGATCTACTTCCTTAATTAGATCATTTAATTAAGTTTTGAAATAAAATAATCATTTAACTTGATAAATTAAAGTTAACAAAACATTCCTTTAAATGCTTTAAACATTATCAAGTAATAGTTTTAAAACTAATTTAAATTTAAAAACTTACTTTTATAAAAACCATTAAAATTTCATTTCTAACTTAAGTTTTAAAACAACTTTAAACTTTACTTAACAAAATTTAAATTAAACGAATTTCAAAACTTCTTAATCAAATGTTAAAGAAAACAATTATTATATATAAAGGAAATTTATATAAGAAAGTTTTTAAACTAAATTTATTTTTAAATTTCAAAAACATTGTTTTAAAACCCTTTTTAAAACTGTTTAAAAATCTACTTCGGATCGAACCCGAGCCCTACTCGGGAGCTACCTCGAGTTCCCTTCTTCTTCCCATTTTAAAAAAAACTTAGTTTATGTTTAAGTTGAGAACCTGAAGACTAAACACTCATGATCTACTCGTGTTTACACTCGAGTCACTACCCCATACACCTGATCCTTCCTTCGAGTCATTCCCATAGCAAAACCCACTGTCACGACCAAAATCCACCATGCACGTGCACCGGCGTCAGAGCCGCCTCCAACCTCCAATAATCCCTCCGGCACATCGACCATCATTGCTGCAACCAATCTCGATCGCCAAAACACAATCACAAGCCCCCGATCAAAATCGAGTTTCACAATTGAAACTGGAACAAAAACCCAAACCAAAAAACTCCTCATCCAAGCTATTCCGACCACTAGAGGTCGAGCAACTCCGACCACCCCTTGCCCACCTTCCACGCCACCATTTCCCAAAGTCCGATGCCACTCGATCAACCAGAGACCCCTCGACGGGCACAATTCCGACCTCAAACTAAACAAGGGTTAAAAATTATTTGAACCCGCCGCCGCCATGGCGATCTGGAACTCCACCAGATATTTTTGTTGAAACCACTTGACATTCTTCTACCTCCAACCATGTTCCCGACCACCCTAGATCCTTCGGCCACCAGAAATTGCTCAAAAACCTCCCTCTGGTCATCTCCAAAATGCATACTCGATACTAATCTAAAATTTGTCATTTTACTTCTAAAAATCATGTTTTTAGATATGGATTCGGATTATATGCCTAAATCGATGAATTAAGATGATTTAATTTTAACATATCTTAAGCTTGCACTGTTCTTCTTGGTTTTTCAAAGAATTGCAAATTATATTTAATTAAATATAATTTTAAACTTTAATCTATGATTTAACAAACATATTTAGTTTGAAACCCAAGTCCTAACAGTGATTAGATCAAGAGATAATGAATCTTGATCAAAAATTTTGAGCCTGAAACTAAAAACAGGAAAGACTCAGATACACAGGCGTGCACACATCTATACACTCATATATACGGAAAATTCACTTATATACATACATGCAAAGCAATCATCATCACAGAAATTTCACAAGCAACAGTCATTTACCTACTTAATCTTTTTAGTTAAATGTTTACTCACCTTTTTAAAAGACAGGGAGCCTGAAAACTGGATTTGAAAACTCGAATTGTTTGAAAGCTTGTTTTACTCGAAACCTTGAATTGCTTTGATTTCTTTTGAAAATGAAGAGCTTTGTAACATCAACTGGAATACTTAGCTGAACTGGAACATGATGATGAGATGATTCAAGACTTTGATTGATGCAGGTTGAAGCTTATTTGCTGATTGAATAAATTATCAGATTGGAGAAAAAAGGTTTATAGGCTTCTGATCTTGATTAACCTTTGGTTCGATAATTCATTACAGACTTTAGTTTGGGTTTGTAGAGTGTTTACAAGGTTTTCGATTTTGTTTTTGAGGAATGCATTTCAGGTTTTGTTTCTTGTTTAGAAATGAATTACGGGTTAAGTTTTCTTACTTTTGAAAATGAGAAGATAAGAAAAGAAATAGAAGAGAAGAGATGCATGTTTATATAACGTAAATTATGATTTATTAAAATTAAATAAAATGAAAAATAAAAAGAATGACACTTGTTCAAATGGTTAACATTTGTCATTGATCATTACTAATCACATTACACTTGTTATCAACATGCTTTATAGTTAAACTCTTGTAATAATACATTTTTATTTATTTTAAAATGTTAATATAAAGCTTTTGTATTTATTTTCCTATTAAATAAGTACATTTCCTAATTTATAAATGATTTTCTTAATTTTAGATAAATAAAACCTTTAAAAGAAAATAAAATAAAAACCAATTATATTCTAAATAAAATCATATATAATATATTTAATTCATTTTTAAATGTTAATATAAAACTTTTGTATTTATTACTATTTAATAAATACTTTCCAAATTTATATAAAGGAAAATAATATAAAACAAATCTTATTTTAAATAAAAACCTTACTCATATAATTTTATATCCAAAATATTTTTAAGATATATATCCTTTAAATTCCAAATTTAAATTCAAATTTTAAATTCAAATTTTAAATTCAAATTCAAATTTAAAAATCCAATTTAAAATCAACTCTAATATATATATATATATATATATATATATATTAATTTAAACAAACACATTATTAAATTTGTAAATAATTATTATATTTGAAATCTATTTAAATTTACATATTAATTATTTGTTTGAAATAACCATTTTACCAAATTTAAATAATAAATAAAGGAGATTATCACATTTTAAATTGTTTGAAATTTCGGGATATCATATTCCTTCTCCCTTAAAAGAATTTCGTCCTCGAAATTTGGTACAAAAGATAATCCAAAGCCTTTATTTCATTTTAACCATCCAAACATACATATCAGTTATACACTATCAACCAAACATACAATTTCATCCAAACAAACAATTCATTCAACAAACATCACTAGCAATCCGGACACAGATCTGGATAAGCTTTCCTAAACTATCCAGAGTTTCACCAAAACAAACTCTGGAATCCTTGCTCCATAACAAAAGATGGGTCATTCACGTATTTCCTCAGATGAGATACGTGAAAAACATTGTGAATTCCAGCCATCCAAACTGGCAATTCAGTCCTATAGGCTACAGCTCCAATCCTCTCAAGCATTCGGAACGGACCAATATACCTTGGGCAAGTTTTCCTGTCTTTCCAAATCTTATCGCTTGTAACAACCCGCATATTTTACGATTGAATATTTAAATATTTTATTTAAATATTTTATCGTTAGTCGGATAGTCCGAAAAGTTACTTTTTGCATATGGTTGAATTAGGACTCAGGACCACTTCCATTGGGTCCAAAACGCCGTTTGCGATCTTTTTGAGTATAAAGTTTGATGTGTTTGGAGTTAGTGGAATTTTACCACTTTTTTACTTTGGGCTTTGGGTTTGGTTTAGCCCATTAGCCTAAACTATTAACTCTAGCTCAACCCCCTCTTCTCTTCATTACTTCACTTTCAATTCCTAACACTCAAGCTTTATCAAAAATGGAGAGAGGAATGGGAAATTAGAACTCCAAGCCCTAGTTCATTTGCAAATCCAACATCTAACTCCAAATCCAAAGAGAAGCCATTGATTCAAGATTCTTGTGTTGAGATTGAAGTGTGGTTGATTCTTGCTTTGCTTTTAAGCTTCTCCTTTATTGATTTTGTGAAAAGGTGAGATTTTTATCTCACATCTTTGTCTATAACTATCTTTGATTGTTGGGTATGAATTCCTAACACTTATTCATGTGCATTTGCTTTTGGTTTGGATTGAATTGGTGAAAATCCCAATTTTTAGTGTTTTGGGTTCAAATCTTTAAAAAATCCTAACTTTGATGTTTGAACATGTTTTTGGTGATGCATCGAGGAGCCAATAGGACCGGGAAGCCGATAGGCGTAATCCCCTAGCGTCCGTGCTCGACCGGTTGCAAATTGAGGGAGTTTTGCACTTCTATCCTCTAGGTCGCTCGGCCTGCACATTTAAGTCGCTCGGCCTGCATATAGGTCGCGCCATGGGATAGGTCGTTCCATTTCTTAAGTCACTCGGCTATGTGTTAAGTCGCTCGGTCATTAAGTCGCACTTGCTATATCTCGCAACCAACATAGGTCGTGCCATGCTTTAGGTCGCTGACCAGTTAGGTCACTAGGCTTGCATATAGGTCGCACCAACATAGGCCGCCCCTTGCTTTAAGTCACGCCATGCTATAGGACGGCTGTGTTAGGTCGCTCGGCTGTATCAACTTAGGTCGGCTACGTTAGGTCGCTCGCCTTGCTATGTGCCGGCCTGCTTTAGGTCGTTGACCACTTAGGTTGCTCGGCTTGCTTGCACCACTTTGGTCGCTCAGCCTCACCTCCTTAGGTCGCTCGGCTTGCTCGCACCATTTAGTTCACTCGGCCTACTGCTATATCTCGCACCTGCTATAGGTCACTGACCACTTAGGTTGCTCGGCTTGCTTGCACCACTTTGGTCGCTCAGCCTCACCTCCTTAGGTCGCTCGGCTTGCTCGCACCATTTAGGTCGCTCGGCCTACTGCTATATCTCGCACCTGCTATAGGTCGCGCCATGTTAAGCCGCATCTCTTAGGTAGCACCACTACTTAAGTCGCTCGGCTTACTCTCACCCCTTAGGTCGCATCACTTAGGTCGCTCGGCTTGGTCGCATCCCTTAGGTCAGTCGGCTTGCTACTATATCTTGCACCAACTTAGGTCGTGCCATGCTATAGGTCGTGCCATGCTATAGGTCGCGTCGTGTTAAGTTGCTTTGTTAGGCCGCACGCTATTTCTTAAGTCGCTGATCTCTTAGGTCGTACGTCATGGAGTCGCATGTGCTGAGCCGTTGATTTCTTGTGTTGAATTATGTTAAGTCATAAGTCGTGGCTGTTAAGTCGCAAGGGTATTTCCACTTTGATGGATTTGGAATCAAATTCTTTGGATTTTATTCACGTCTTCGAATGTTAATTTTTGTGACTTATTGTTTCTACAATCTTTTTTGTGATTTGTCATTTTAAAAATATAAAGGTTTCAATACTAGTAGTAAAGCTCGTTTCTTAAACCGTTTTCCAATCTATTAGTATATATAAACCTTTACCTCACTCGTACGAGAAATCTAATTAAACAGCTTAGTAAAACAAGTGGTCTGAAATGCTTGCGCTTACTTCGCCGGTTAATTATTGGACTTGTTCGATTGAATCTCTTGTGATAATTTTCGAGTGGAGATCTGCAATTTGTTCGTAAATATTTAAGTTAAGCTAGTAGTTATGGGACATGAAGATAAGCTTATATATTTACTAGCTTACTGTAATTGACACTTCTTGATGATCGTTGATGATCATTTTTGTGATTTAGACTAGCAAATGTGCAATGTCTCTTTGTCTACGAGGGAGACTAAACCCCGTTTCTGTGGAGCTTCGGCTCAATTTGGTGGGGTAGCGACCCATGGTCTTCGGGCCGTTTTGTGGAGCTTCGGCTCAAAATTAATGGTTAGCAACCATGGAATAGCGTTCCATTTTGTAATACACGTGTTGGTGAGTTTTCATGCTCCCGTTTTGTGATAGGCCTCCCCCTTTTTGTGATTTCTGGATTTCCATTAATGATTTCTAGAATTTGTGTTTCACCAACTTTCGTGATTTACATTAATAAGTCTGATCAATATTTGTACATTGGTGAATTTGTGTGTCATTAACTTTTGTGATTGGCATTGATATAATGATCAATACTTATGGTTTTAGTGAATAAAAATAAAGAGTATGACATTCGTATTGATCTTTGAGAAGATTCTTGTGATATGGATTAACCTCTTGTTGATTTCCATTACATACTTATCACAGTATGGTTTTATGGTTATCATACGTTTTTTTATATCTCTTATTCTATATCATTTCATCTGATATTTATAGTTAGACTGATCCGTTTGTTATTTTCTTATTAAATAATACTCGGGTCAGATTGAGATGTTACAGGTGCTTCTGCTTGACTTCACATCTGGGATTATCATGCTGACTTTTGGCTAACTACTTAGATTAGTAGTTTTTTTTGTATACATTTGAGATATAGACTCATTGATGTATCCATATTCTTTTATCTAGCACTTGTAGCTATTCTTTTGTGATATTGTGGATCTTGTTTGACCACTGCTGATTTGTGTTATGTTTATTTCTATATTTGTTTCCGAAGAATATATATAGCCACTGTGTAGTAGCTTTGAGTTTGTATCGGTACGTTGGATTTCCTCCTGAAACCAAATGCATGTTGTACTATCTGACATATCGGTGCTCGCACAAAGCAATTACACGGAGGGTCGCTCCTCAACAGCCTTATTCTCCATGCTAGTTGACGGCATTACACCATAGTGTCCTTGGCTAGCATGGGTATAGAGGTGGCGCGTCACAGCTTGGTATCAGAGCCAAACATCAGAACAATGTAGAATAATTTAACAAAGATCATCGTCCTAAGTCCATCTTAGGAGTCGTGCCTTAGGATTTTATTCGGGTCTTCGTACCGTTCTATCCTATTTTCTTTTGTGATTCCTTGTTTTAACAATCATTAACGTTTGATATTCAATTTGTGAATAACCTTTTCTTCTTCCTTCTTCCTTCTTAAGGAAGAGAAATGGTTAGACCAGGCCGTCCCAACGCCGGTCAATCTAGAGCTACTCCCCAAGATGGAGTATTTATGTCTGCCCAGCAGCTTCTTTATCTCATAAAGAATGCTCAGGCAGCCGGTTCACATCCGGAGTCTACGCACCCTAAGTCTGGATTTGCATGGTTGTGCAACGATTATACCAATTTGGGTGGGAAGCCATTCAAAGGTTCTGAAACTATTATTGAAGTCCAGGCTTGGTTGAGAACATGCGATCGAATCTTTTCTTGCATGAATCTTATTGATCTTCACCGTGTTCAGGTGGCCTCTAGCATGCTCCAAGAAAGAACATTAGATTGGTATAAGCTTCTGAAATCTGAAATAAATGAAGCGGATCTTACATGGGAGAAATTCTGGGAACGCTTCGAGTAAAAATTTGGGCCAGAAGCTGAGAAAGTGACATTGTCTCGTCGCTTCATTGACCTTGTTCAAGGTGAATCTTCCGTGGCAGATTATGTCGCATCCTTCGAGTCACTTTCTAAATATGGGGTTGAGTACATAAACACCACATTGAAGAAGAACCAAAGATTTGTCTATGGCTTGAATAAAAATCTCAAGAAGCCATTACTTCTAAAGTTAGAAGTTTCCTTTGATCAGCTCATTGATATCGCTCTTCGTCTTGAAGAGGCAGATAGGGAGAGTGATGTTAGAGTTATGGGTGTCAAACCAAACTTCAACAACAAGAAAAGGCCTAATAAGTTCAAGGGTCCTTATCCCAATAAGAAAGGGAAGCAAGCAACTTCGATGGCAAAGACTTCTACCTCTAGTAGTGGGCAATGCTACAATTGTGGTTTTAAGGACCATTATGCGAACAAGTGTTCAAAGCCTCGTGCTTGTCGCTATTGCAAAAGCCCAAATCATTATTTATCTTCTTGTCCCAAACTTCATGGCAAGAAGGAGGGAAAGCTTAATGTTGCTTAAGCCCATGGCAACACATCGCGTGGTCAAGGTATTTCTCATTCTATCCTTGATGGCATTATTTTATTTCGTGATCACTCTATTTGAGTTCTTTTTGATACGGGTGTGTCCCATTCTTTTATATCAAAAGAACTTGTTGATACTTTTTCTTCGAGTGTTGTCGCTTTAATGACTTCCTTAAGAATTGCGAATCCGGTTGGTGAATCTGTAAGAATTAGTTTGCTTTGTAAAGATATCGAGATTATTTTGTGTGATTTTTCTTTCCAAGCCGATTTGCATGTTATGCGCTACTTAGGCTTTGGAATGATTTTGGGAATGGATTGACTTAACCACTATGAAGCCCAAATCCTATGTCCTGAGGGAACTATTCATCTTCGACATCCTCAATCTGTTAAGCAGATTTCTATTGACCATAAGGATTCGGATTCCAGCTTGGTTGCATCTTTATATTCTTTAAATCCTCATGATGACGATAATGATGATGAGGAAGATAATATTTCTCTTATTCACGTTGTTCGTGAATTTTCCGACATATTTGAGCCCGTTTTAGGATTACCACCTAAGCGAGGAATTGAGTTCAGAATTAATCTCAACCCTGGAGCTCAACCTATTACTCGTCCTCCTTATCGTATGTCCAATAAAGAAAATGAGGAGATGCGCAAACAATTATCCGAATTGGAGACGAAGCAATTTATTCGCTCTAGTTCCTCGCCTTGGGGAGCTTCGGCTATTTTCGTGAAGAAATCTGATGGTACACTTAGGCTTTGCGTTGACTACCGCAAGCTTAATGATCTTACTATCAAAAATAAATATCCTTTGCCTCGGATTGATGATCTATTCGATCAACGTAGTGGTGCTAGAGTCTTTTCACAATTGGACTTGGCTACCAGTTTTCATCAGCTTTGTATTGCAGAGGATAGCATTCCTTTGACATCGTTCCGTACTCGTTATGGATCTTATGAATGGCTTGTTATGCCATTTGGTTTAACGAATACTCCGACTTATTTCGTTGACCTTATGAACCGAGTTTTCAAAGATTTCCTCGATCGATTTGTTCTCATCTTCATTGATGATATTCTTGTGTATTCAAAAACCGAGGAGGAGTATGAAAAGCATCTTCGGATTGTGTTGGAAGCTCTTAGGAGTAATCAATTAAAAGCAAAATTTTCTAAATGCCACTTTTGGCAATCTCGTGTGAAGTTTCTCGGTCACATTATTTCCGAATCCGGAATTTCCATGGATCCTTCAAAGATTGAAGCGATTCAAAATTGGAAGAGACCAGAAAGTGTGATGGAGATCCGCAATTTTCTTGGATTGGCAGGTTATTACCGCCGTTTCATAAAAGACTTTTCCAAAATTTCCGTGCCTCTTACTACCTTAACAAAGAAAGGTGTTAAATACATTTGGTCGGACAAATGTGAAGCTTCTTTTCAGAAATTAAAAGAACTCCTTTCTGATGCTCCTATTCTTGTTATTCCCGAGGGGAATCAAGATTTTATTGTTTGTACCGATGCTAGTCGCATTGGTTTGGGTGCCGTTCTTATGCAAAAAGAACGTGTTATTGCTTACGCTTCTAGGCAATTAAAGCCAGCCGAGACTAGATATGCAACTCATGATTTAGAGCTCACGGCTATTGTTTTCGCCCTTCGTATTTAGTGTCATTATCTTTTGGGAGAGAAATTTGTTCTCTATACCGATCATAAATCTTTAAAGTATCTATTTTCCTAAAAGGAACTTAATCTGCATCAACAACGTTGGCTCGAGTTCCTTGCACCTTATGATCTTGATATTCTTTATACTCCCAGAAAGGGAAATCGTGTTGCCGACGCACTTAGTCGCAAACAACAAGCGGTGGTTTCCATGATGATATCCGAATGGAATGATCTCGACGTTTTATCCACTTGTGAGATTCGAGATCGTATTTTCGATTTATGTTCATCTCTTGTTTTATGTAGCCTTGAAGCTCATCCTTCTATTTTAGACCGCATTCTTGAAGCTCAAAAGCTAGATCCCGAATTGGCTCTTCTTGGCCAAAATTTTAGGGATAAAATGGATATTGAAGGTTTGAAAGACTTTGATATTGATTCTCGTGGCGGTATTCAAAAATCTGGTAGACTTATCGTGCCAAATATTAGTGATCTTCGTAAAAATATTTTAGAAGATTCTCATCGTTTGAAATTTACCATTCATCCGGTAGTAGTAAAATGTACGTGGATATGAAGCGACTTTGTTATTGAGAGGGAATGAAATCTGATATTGCTAACTTTGTTAAGTGTTGCATGACTTGCCAACTTGCCAAGGCCGAACATCAAAGGCCCGGTGGGTTATTGCAACCTTTAGAAATTCCAATTTGGAAGTGGGACCAAATTTCCATGGATTTTATAGACGGCCTTCCCCGTTCTCGTTCGGGTCATGATAGCTTATGGGTGATAGTTGATAGACTTACTAAATCCGCCCATTTCATTCCCGTTCGGTCTAATCGAACCGCACCTCTTTTGGCAAAACTTTTTGTCAAAGAAATTGTTAAATTGCATGCAGTTCCTACTTCTATTGTTAGTGATCGTGATCCATTGTTTACTAGCGGATTTTGGAAGAGTCTTCAAAAAGCTTTGGGAACGAAGCTTAATTTTAGCACCGCTTATCATCCCCAGTCGGATGGACAGACTGAGCGTGTGAATCAAAGTCTTGAAAGTCTTCTTCGTGCATGTGTTCTTGATTTTGGTGGAAGTTAGGAAGATCATATTTCTCTTGTTGAGTTTTCCTATAATAATAGCTTCCAATCTGGTATTGGTATGGCACCTTTCGAGGCATTCTATGGAAGGCCATGCCGATCTCCTTCTTGTTGGCTTGAGGCCGGTGAGAAGCTGGTTTTAGGTCCAGATTTTATTCGTGTTCCACATTGAAGATTGACCTTATTCGTCATAGGATGAAAGAAGCCCTGAGTAGACAAAAATCCTATGCCGGTAACCGGAGAAGGAAATTAGAATTTTCTGTGGGAGATCTTGTGTTTATTCGTGTTTCACCTATGATGGGTGTTGTACGTTTCAGTCGATCGGGAAAATTAGCACCTCGATATATTGGGCGATTTCCTATCACCGAACGTATTGGTTCCGCGGCTTATCGCCTCTTATTATCGGCTCAGTTTTCTGCCATTCATGACGTGTTTCACATTTCTCAATTACAGAAATGCCTTCGAGATTCTGATTCTATTCTTGAGCCCGGTGTTGTGGAAGAAATTGAAGTTTCGCCTAATTTAACTTATGAGCAACATCCTATTCGTATTATTGCTTCGAACGTCAAACGCCTTCGAAATAAAGATGTTCCGCTTGTTAAAGTTCGATGGTCCTCAAATCCTAAGGGTTGCTCTTGGGAATCTAGAGAGTTCATCGAGCGAACACATCCGGACTTACTTTCCCGTGCTCTTTGAGATGAATTTCTTATTTCACATTTCTTTTGTGTTGATATGCTTTCATGGTTGTTACCTTATATTTTCTTCTTAAATATTGCGTGGACGCAATTTCTTTAAGGAGGGGGGTCTGTAACAACCCGCATATTTTACGATTGAATATTTAAATATTTTATCGTTAGTCAGATTTTAGTCCAAAAAGTTACTTTTTGCATACGGTTGAATTAGGACTCGGGACCACTTCCATTGGGTCCAAAACGCCGTTTGCGATCTTTTTAAGTATAAACTTTGATATGTTTGGAGTTAGTGGAATTTTGCAACCTTTTCACTTTGGGCTTTGGGTTTGGTTTAGCCCATTAGCCTAAACTATTAACTCTAGCTCAACCCCCTCTTCTCTTCGTTACTTCACTTTCATTTCCTAATACTCAAGCTTCATCAAAAATGGAGAGAGGAATGGGAAATTAAAACCCCATGCCCTAGTTCATTTGCAAATCCAACATCTAACTCCAAATCCAAAGAGAAGCCATTGATTCAAGCTTCTTGTGTTGAGATTGAAGTGTGGTTGATTCTTCCTTTGCTTTTAAGCTTCTCCTTCATTGATTTTGTGAAAATGTGAGATTTTTATCTCACATCTTTGTCTATAACTATCTTTGATTGTTGGGTATGAATTCCTAACACTTATTCATGTGCATTTGTTTTTGGTTTGGATTGAATTGGTGAAAATCCCAATTTTTAGTGTTTTGGGTTCAAATCTTTAAAAAAAAATCTTAACTTTGATGTTCATCGAGGAGCTAATAGGACCGGGAAGCCGATAGGCGTAATCCCCTAGCGTCCGTGCTCGACCGGTTGCAAATTGAGGGAGTTTTGCACTTCTATCCCTAGGTCGCTCAGCCTGCACATTTAAGTCACTCGGCCTGCATATAGGAGTGCCATGCTTAGGTCACGCCATGCTTAGGTCGCGCCATGGGATAGGTCGTTCCATTTCTTAAGTCGCTCGGCCATGTGTTAAGTCGCTCGGCCATTAAGTCGCACCTGCTATATCTCGCAACCAACATAGGTCGCGCCATGCTTTAGGTCGCTGACCAGTTAGGTCACTCGGCTTGCATATAGGTCGCACCAACATAGGTCGCCCCATGCCTTTAAGTCACGCCATGCTATAGGATGCCTATGTTAGGTTGCTCGGCTGTATCAACTTAGGTCGGTTATGTTAGGTCGCTCGCCTTGCTATGTGTCGGCCTGCTTTAGGTCACTGGCCACTTAGGTCGCTCGGCTTGCTTGCACCACTTAGGTCGCTCAGCCTCACCTCCTTAGGTCGCTCGGCTTGCTCGCACCATTTAGGTCGCTCGGTCTGCTGCTATATCTCGCACCTGCTATAGGTCGTGCCATGTTTAGCCGCATCTCTTAGGTCGTTCCATTACTTAAGTCGCTCGGCCTACTCTCAGCCCTTAGGTCACACCACTTAGGTCGCTCGGCTTGGTCGCACCCCTTAGGTCGCACCACTTAGGTCGCTCGGCTTGCTGCTATATCTTGCACCAACTTAGGTCGCGCCATGCTATAGGTCGCGTCGTGTTAAGTTGCTTTGTTAGGCCGCATGCTATTTCTTAAGTTACTGATCTCTTAGTTCGTATGCCGTGGAGTCGCATGTATTGAGCCGCTTATTTCTTGTGTTGAATTATGTTAAGTCGTAAGTCGTGGCTGTTAAGTCGCAAGGGTATTTCCACTTTGATGGATTTGGAATCGAATTCTATGGATTTTATTCACGTCTTCGAATGTGAATTTTTGTGACTTATTGTTTCTACAATCATTTTTGTGATTTGTCACTTTAAAATATAAAGGTTTCAATACTAGTAGTAAAGCTCGTTTCTTAAACCGTTTTCCAATCTATTAGTATATATAAACCTTTACCTCACTCGTACGAGAAATCTAATTAAACGGCTTAGTAAAACAAGTGGTATGAAACGCTTGCGCTTACTTCGCCGGTTAATTCTTGGACTTGTTCGATTGAATCTCTTGTGACAATTTTCGAGTGGAGATCTACAATTTGTTCGTAAATATTTGAGTTAAGCTAGTGGTTATGGGACATGAAGCTAAGCTTATATATTTACTAGCTTACTATAATTGACACTTCTTGATGATCGTTGATGATCATTTTTGTGATTTAGACTAGCAAATGTGCAATGTCTCTTTGTCTACGAGGGAGACCAAACCCCGTTTCTGTGGAGCTTCAGCTCAATTTGGTCTGTTAGCGACCCATGCTCTTCGGGCCATTTTGTGGAGCTTCGGCTCAAAATTAGTGGTTAGCAACCATGGAATAGCGTTCCATTTTGTGATACATGTGTTGGTGAGTTTTCATGCTCCCGTTTTGTGATAGGCCTCCCCCTTTTTTTGATTTTTGGATTTCCATTAATGATTTCTAGAATTTGTGTTTCACCAACTTTCGTGATTTACATTAATAAGTCTGATCAATATTTGTGCATTGGTGAATTTGTGTGTCATTAACTTTTGTGATTGGCATTGATATAATGATCAATACTTATGGTTTTAGTGAATAAAAATAAAGAGTATGACATTCTTATTGATCTTTGAGAAGATTCTTGTGATATTGATTAACCTCTTGTTGATTTTCAATTACATACTTATCACAGTATGGTTTTATGGTTATCATACGTTTTTTTCATATCTCTTATTCTATATCATTTCATCTGATATTTATAGTTAGACTGATCCGTTTGTTATTTTTTTATTAAATAATACTCGGGTCAGATCGAGATGTTACAGGTGCTTCTGCTTGACTTCACATCTCGGGTCAGACCAAAATTCCACTAAATGTAGATGGTCCTTCCAAAATCCACCAAAATCTAAAACACAAGCCCTTAGCATGTCCTCAAGAATTCTATTCAGCCTTTCCATAGGTCTGGGGATGATATGCTATACTCAACTCAAGCTCGAACCCAAAACTGATAGCAAAGCCTCCTAAAAATTGCTGGTGTAGATAGGATCACGGTCACTAACAATGCTGACTGAAACACCATGCAGTCGGACAAACTCCTCAAGAAAGTCTCAGCCAAAGATGCTGCAGTACGGGTTGCTTTAACCAGGATAAAATGGGCACTCTTAGTTAGCCGGTCCACAATCACCCATACTCCTTTATTTCCCTTTTTGGTCCTTGGCAAACCATCGACGAAATCCAAAGAAATCACTTCCCACTCCCACTTTGGAACTTCCAAAGGCTGCAACAAACCTGCAGTCTTCTACTGATCATCTTAAACATGTTGACAGATCACACAACCATTGGCGAAAGCCGCAATATCCTTCTTCATACCCGACCACCAAAAGACACTCTTCATATCCTTATACATCTTTGAAATCCCTAGGTGGATACTCAGCTTGGAGCGATGACTTTTTAACAGAATTTCTTTCTTCAAATCCTTGAAATTCAAAACATAAATCCTTCCGTTAATCCTCAAAGTTCCTTGGTCATCAATCTCAAAACTGGAATACTGACCATTCTTGACTCTCCATCCATCTATGGCACACAAAAACATCCATATAGCCCTCAAACTTACTCATGCCATTAGGAATAGCTAGAACAAGCGCACTGGTCAGGCTTGCCTTCAAATCCAAGGAAGCGTCTTCAAACTTGGGTCCACTTAAACTTTGCTCCTTCCCGAGTCAACTTGGTTAAGTGCGAAGAAATCTTAGAAAAATCCTTGATAAACTTCCCGTAGTACGCTGCCAAAACCAGAAAACTACGGACTTCTATCGGAGTCTACGGCTGCTTCCATCCCTGAATAGTAGCTACCTTAGCTAGATCTACAGAAATACCCTCAAAAAATGGCATTTCGAAAATTTAACCTTCAGAATATGCCTCCTCAAAGTCTCTAACGCTATCCCAAATGCCGCTTGTGCTCCTCTTCAGACTTGGAGTGGGCAAGAATATCATTGATGAACACAAGAACAAACTTAATCAACATATCCCAAAAATTCGGCTCATCAAATCCACATAGAATCTCAAAGACCCATCCGACTTAGCCACAAAGACAATCGCAGAACCTCAACTGGAAAAAACTAGGCTGGATCAAACCTTTCTCTAAGAAATCTTGGGTCTGCTCCACCAACTCTTCTCTCTTCTTCGGCGCCATCCTTCTACTAATATGAACAACAAATACTGCATCCGGAACTAAGACGATCCGAAACTCTATCTCCCGATGAGGACAAACCTTCACTTCATCGAAAGCATCCGGAAAATCTTTAAACACTTTAATGGACTCTACGCCTTCTGGAGATGCCTCGACTCCATGCAACAGATTACTCAAATGAACTCTGGAATCATCGCAAATCACTTTTGCGATTCTTCCCTCAAATGAACTCTGGAATCATCGCAAGTCACTTTTGTAATTCGTCCCAACTCAGTCTCCAAAGACACAATCATCTCTTCACACGTCAAAACAGCCTTATACTAATCCAACCAATCCATATCCAGAATAAGATCAAACCCTTTTGAAATCCAATACAGACGGGTCACAAGAAAAACTATGAGGGAGATAAGGAAGCCTTAAGTCTCTACAGATCCTATCTAACTCGGTTGCCCCACCTATAGGATTAGATACAAAGATAGGACGATCAACCAAACAAAGAGAAAGATGAAACTCCTCTAGAACTCATGTTGGAAACCCGAGCAGATACCCAACAAATTTAGATAGGTATATAGTTATATAAAAATTACAAATTCGCACTCTCAAGATAGACACTACTCCAGAGCCTAGGTATTATCTCAACCTATGCTTTGATACCAAGTGTGATGACCCGCCTTTCATTCCACAGAAAGATTCATCATCAATAAGAAAGAAAGAGGTAGAAATAGAATAAATAGAAGGAAGAACTAAACAATATCATAATCTCACAGCGGAAACAGAACAGGTATAATATATCACATAACTATTATATAGTCATTACAGAAGAGTTACACAGATACAACATCATCATCGTATTAGACAGTTAAAAAGGTCTGTCTAATCCATTACATTTTAAAATAAAATAGACAAAGACTTCAACACGGCAGAAATAGATATATATAGCTACATTTGGACTCCTACTCCGAGCTATCCCCAAATTCGTCAAGCAAAACCAGATCATTTGACTACTCATAAAAATTTGAGTACCCAAGAGTTTAAGAAAAATCGAAATAAACTCCGGGTCAGACATGGGTCTGGTGTGAGTAAATGATTAAGCTGTTTAACTTGAAAAACCTTTGAAAGAAAAGGTATCTCGTAAGACTCTCCGCCAATAAATACGGACAAATTTTTCCCTTACGATAACCAAACCATTTGATAAGAAATCTGGTTATATTATAATAGGGTCTAGGGTTTTTAAATAAATATTCACATAGCCGAAATTGTTAAATTTATTAAATTCCAGCGTACTAGCCATAAAGTGGTTATACAATCAAGTCCGAGATCACTTATTGGAAGTTGGATTTCCATACAAAAGCAGGGCTACTGGGGTACCGCTAGGGATGGCAATGGGGCGGGTTTAGGGTCCAAACCCGATCGACCCGCCACTGTTTTGGCCCGTCCAGACCCGCCCCATTAGGTCATTGGGGCGGGTAGACCCATGACCGATGCTTGAGTGCTCCGGGTCAAGGGTCGAGTTGGGGCTCAGTTGAACCGCCCCAACCCAACCCGCACTACTAACATCTCATGAAACTGCTTTATTACTATAATGATTTATTAATCTTCTTAGATATGAGTGATTCTAGCATGGGTATTAAAATGTTCCAATAAATAATCTATAGAAAAAATTAGAGTATTAAGTAGCGTTGTTGATAATTATACAATAACATATGTATATATTTTCTGAATTGTTATTGTACACACCATTTTTACCAACTTCCCTTAAACACGTTGTTATTTGTATACCATGTATTATTTGGTGATAACGAGTATAAACAAATAAATATATGTACGTTGCTACATAATTTTGAATCAATACATGAGAGTCATCGGGTCTTGGGGCAGGTCGGGTTTACCCTGACCCGTACGGGTCCCGGGTACGGGGAAAAATTCCAGACCCACAGCGGGTCTACGAGGCGGGTCTGGGGCGAGGTCTAAAAAATCCGAGACAGGTATGGGGCACTAAAAACCGCCCCAACCCGCCCCATTGCCATTCCTATGTACTGCCCTTACAGTAAATGGCCTAGATCAACATACTGAGGATCACTCCCGACCCCCTACAACACAGCCAGAACCATCCCTTACTGGACAGTCTCGAATAAGACAACCCCAGTAGTTGTTGCAATCAACTTCCCACACAGCCGAATGAAAAGAGACCTCTAGACAGGGGAAAATCTCATCCTACTTAGGTGCTACCCACTTAGCCATGCTGCACCCCCCTTATTTTAGCCATTTTCGGTTGATGGGGCTTGAGGCTACAATTACCTTTCCAGAATACATAATTTAGAATGCTCATCGTCCTCCAATGACGATGTTCTGAAAGCATTCAATCCATACAAGTTTGTCCCGGGTACGAATGAAACCGAAAGCATTATCTCACTACACTCATTTTGGAATCACCCTCAGAGTTAACGGCAATAACCCTTGCACTTCGAATCTCCATCTCGATCTTCACTTTGAGATTCCACGACCTAACATTTAACTTGGATCGATGTGGTTTTCGGATAATCAAATTTGAAATCCGATTTCAGTCTCATCGAAATCCAAGAATTTCTTAAAGGTTAAGTTATTTAAGGTTTAAACAATTTAATTCAATTCAAAATATTGAATTCACGCAGCATCATTCACAGATAAATATCACACATTTATCATAGAGCTATCCAATATCATTCGATAGATATCAATCAATCCAATCATTCTACACAAACAATCATCCACAAGCAAGCATTATTAACCCGTATTCAAATTAATTTAATTAACTTAAATTAAATTGATTACTTAATAATTAATCACCAATTCCCTGCTTAATCAATCATTAATTAATTACAATTAATTAATTAATTAATCATACCTTATCCATCAATCAATTAATCTCCATAGATTAATTATCCTTTAATTATTAATTAATAAACCTTAATTATTAATTAATATCCCTCAATATATATTAATTAATCCTTAATTACTTTATAATCAATTAATCAATCTTAAATTAACTAATTAATTATCCCATAATTATTAGTTAATAAACCTTAATTAATAATTAACAAAACTCAATTACAAATTAATTAATCCTTAACTACGAGTTAATCATTCCTTAATTAATAGTCAACCAATCCTTAATTAATCTTTAATTTGAGATTAATTATCCTTTAGTTATTAATTAATAAAACCTAATTATTAATTAATGAAAATTAATTACAAATTAAGTACTTCTTAATTACCAGTTAATTATTCTCTAAGTGCTTAATTAATCAATCACTAATTACTGAATTAATCAATCTTAATTACTTAATTAACTAATCCTTTATCATTAATTAATTAAATTAATAAATTATACTCAAATTTCTTTATTAACTTAATTAATCTCATATCAATAAAACCTTAATTAGCTTTTAAGGAAAACCATTATCTTTATTAATGACTTAATTATCATTAACATTTTTAAAACATTTTATCTTTATGATTCACTTCCTTAATTCGATCATTTAAATAAGTTTTGAAATAAAATAATCATTTAACTTGATAAATTAAAGTTAACAAAACATAACTTCCTTTAGATGCTTTAAACATTATCAAGTAATAGTTTAAAAACTAATTTCAATTTAAATTTAAAAACTTGCTTTTATAAAAACCTTTAAAATTTCATTTCTAACTTAAGATTTAAAGTAACTTTAAACTTTACTTAACAAAATTTAAATTAAACAAATTTCAAAACTTCTTAATCAAAGGTTAAAGAAAACAATTATTGTATATAAATGAGTATATAAGAAAGTTTTCAAACTAAATTTATTTTTAAATTTCAATTGTTTTAAAACCCTTTTTAAAACTGTTTAAAATCTACTTCGGGTCGAACCCGAGCCCTACTTGGGAGCTACCCCGAGTTCCCTTCTTCTTCCCATTTTAAAAAAAAAACTTAGTTTATTTTGAAGTTGAAAACCTGAGGACTAAACACTCATGATCTACTCGATTTTACAATCGAGTCGCTAACCCAAACACCCGATCCTTCCTTCGAGTCAATCCCACAGCAAAACCCACCGACGCACCCAAAATCCACCATGCATGTGCACCGGCGTCAGAGCCGCCTCCGAACTCCGATAATCCCTCCGGCACATCGACCATCGTCGTTGCAACCAATCTTGATCACCAAAACACAATCACAAGCCCCGATCGAAATCGAGGTTCATAGTTGAAACTGGAACAAAAACCCAAACCATAAAACTCCTCGTCCAAGCTATTCCGACCACCAAAGGTCGAGCAACTCCTGCCATACCTTGCCGACCTTCCATGCCACCATTTCCCAAATTCCGATGCCACTCGATCAACCAGAGACCCCTCGATGACCACAATTTCGACCTCAACCTAAACTAGGGTTAAAATTTGTTTCAACCCACCGCTGCCGCCATAGTGATCTGGAACTCCACCAGATATTTCTGCCGAAACCACCTGACATTCTTCTACCTCCAGCCAAGTTCTCGACCACCCTAGATCCTTTGGCCACCAGAAATTGCTCAAAAACCTCCTTCTGGTCGTCTCCAAAATGCATACTCGATACTAATCTAAAATTTGTGATTTTACTTCTAAAATCATGTTTTTAGATAAGGATTCGGATTATATGCCTAAATCGATGATTAAGATGGTTAAATTTAACATATCTTAAGCTTGCACTGTTCTTCTTGGTTTTTCAAAGAATTGCAAATTATATTTACTTAAATAAGATTTTAAACCTTAATCTATGATTTAACAAAAAGATTTATTTGAAACCCAAGTCCTAACAGTGTTTATATCAAGAGATAATGAATCTTGATCAAAAATTTTAAGCTTTAAACTAAAAACAGGAAAAACTTAGATACACAGGCATGCACACATCTATACATTCATATATATAGAAAATTCACTTATATACGTTCACGCAAAGCAATCATCATCACAGAAATTTCACAAGCAACAATCATTTACCTACTTAAGCTTTTTAATTAAATGTTTACTCACCTTTTTAAAAGACAAGGAGCCTGAAAACTGGATTTGAAAACTTGATTTGTTTGAAAGCTTGTTTTACTGGAAACCTCGAATTCCTTTGATTTCTTTTGAAACTGAAAAGCTTTGTTAAATGAACTGAAATGCTTAGTTGAACTGGAACATGATGATGAGATGATTCAAGACTTCAATTGATGCAGGTTGAAGCTCGTTTGCTGATTGAAAAAAAAATTGGATTTGAGAAAAAAGGTTTACAGTCTTCTGACCTTGTTTAACCTCTGGTTTGATAATTTGTTACAGACTTTAGTTTGGTTTTGTAGAGTGTTTACAAGGTTTTTGATTTTGTTTTTGAGGAATGTCTTTTAGGTTTTGTTTCTTGTTTAGAAATGAATTATAGGTTAAGTTATCTTACTTTTGAAAATGAGAAGATAAGGAAAGAAATAGAAGAAGAGATGCATGTTTATATAATGTAAATTATGATTTATTAAAATTAAATAAAATGAAAAATAAAAATAATGACACTTGTTCAAATGGTTAACATTTGTCATTTATCATTATTAATCACATTACACATGTTATCAACATGCTTTATAATTAAACACTTGTAATAATACATTTTTATTTATTTTAAAATGTTAATATAAAGCTTTTATATTTATTTTCCTATTAAATAAGTACATTTCCTAATTTATAAATGCTTTTCCTAATTTTAGATCAATAAACCTTTAAAAGAAAATAAAATAAAAACCAATTATATTATAAATAAAATCATTTGTAATATATTTAATTCATTTTTAAATGTAAATATAAACTTTTGTATTTATTACTATTTAATAAATACTTTCCAAATTTATATAGATAAAATTCTTTCAGGAAAATAATATAAAACAAATCTTATTTTAAATAAAAACCTCATTCATATAATTTATATGAAAAATATTTTTAAGATATATATCCTTTAAATTCCAAATTTAAATCCAAATTTTAAATTCAAATTCAAATTTAAAAATCCAATTTAAAATCAACTCCAATATATACATATATATATATATATATTAATTTAAACAAACACATTATTAAATTTGTAGATAATTACTCTATTTAAAATATATTTAATTTTACATACATAAACAACACATTATTAATTATTTTTTTGAAATAACCATTTTACCAAATTTAAATAATAAATAAAGGAGATTATCACATTTTAAATTGTTTGAAATTCAGGGATATCACATTTTGAATCTTAAAATGTAAAGTTTTGAACTTTAAAAAGGTCCTTTTTAGGAACACTTAGTAAACATAATTTTAAAGTAAGGAATTTCGATGTAACACCACACAACAAACTAAATATATAACCGTACTTTAGCCTACAAGTTTCCATACATGATTACAAACATATACATGCCATGATTAAACATAACCAACTATGGACATATCTAATAATTTACTTAATTACTTGCATATTCAAGTTATATGACATTTTCAACCTGGCACATTCCAAACTTAAATATATACACACATAAATCAATCCTATATCCAACCAATCGCATATGATTAAAGCAACTAATATTTAACTTAACTAAAGTTAGAAATTTTAATTAAATTAGTAAGCTTTACTCACTATAAAGCCTCCAACTTATCTAAAGCGACTCGCGATGCTCTTTACTAGCAGCAACACCACGACACCATCCTTCTCCTCCTTTCCTTGCCAAATGGCTCAGCCTAAGGTATGGTGGAGCTTGACCTTATATGGAAGAGGGACTTGGGATTATCATTGAATTCACAAAATCAATCCCAAAAATTGATCATCTTTCAACTGATTTTTGGAGAAGATACTCATGTATTTCGACAAAGTTGTCAAAGGGGAAGTTCTTGTAAATCCACTTCTCTACAATTTCAAAAAACGAATCACTTAATTTAGATCATTTTTGAGAGAGATACAGCCTAAGGAAGAAGGGCTTTTCTTAAAACAAAAAACTTGGTCCGAAAACACACTGTAAAGACATGAGATTTTGACATGGGTAAGCTCAAAATTCTAAAAACGTGAAAGTTGTAGCTATTGGAACTTTTATGGTATGAAAAAAAATAAACTCCATTTGGATAAGATATGAGGAAGATATGGTAGAAGGAAAAGGAGGTGAAATTGAAGAAGTGAAAGGGCTATTTATAAGAAAGAGAACAAAATAGATTACCTTAATTCCTCTATACTTTACCCTTTATTCTTAAGTTTCCACATCAGCTTGTCTCCTCCAAAACCCCATGAGCCAACTTATTTAAACATGTTTCTAATGACATGACATTCATGTTTTCCATTGATTTATAAAATACTACATATATTATCCTAAATACACACACACTCTCCTATAATACATAACCTGACTTATAACTGTATGTGAATATTTATACTCTAGGATTTATAATGTTTATGACAACTTTTATTCGATGAAAAGTCAAAAATTCGAAAAACGAATTGTAGTCGCATTTTCGATTCTTCCTTGAACTAATTATTTTTGTAATACAATTTTGAAAACTATTTCAACATCATTATTTATTATTTAAAAGATTTTTATTTTAATTATAAAATCAATTATTCAAATATTTAAAATTAATTAAATATTCGCAAATCAAAGTGGTGAAATTCTGTGTCGTTACATTATCTTCTCTTAAAAGAATTTCGACCTCGAAATTTTTACCACATCCTTAACCCTAAACTATTCAATGCATAGCTAACACTACACATAAGTTTGATTGATTTACATCGATCATTCCTATGTAAAATTCGATTTGATTACACAGTTGAATACATAACTTTAATTCAAATCTAGTATCTCTCACGTGATTCCCTAATCTAGACTCTTATCAGGCTTCTCAATTAAAAAACTCTATTCTCCTTACATAGAGATATAATATGATAGAAAAATTTGGTTCTAGATTAAGAATCCTCACTAAGTGTTTGCTGTCAAAAGTGATAAATCCTTATTCGGAATGGTGTAAAACACCTCAAGTCATGTAATTGAATCTTGGATCATGAACCATGCGGAAAGGGAAAATGATCTACATGCAGTCTATGTACTCATCTAAAGGTTACGATTTACCCATTTGCTTTTTACCCTCTCAGAATATTTAAGAAAACATTTCACAAAAATTTTAGATTAGGTTCACACATTTAAATGTTATAATTTATTTATGAAACCTTTTCATAAAATCTTTTTAATTTATTACCTTTTATAATACTCTCCTACATTCTAAGAGTATAAACGAACATTTGATTTTTAATTCTATTCACTTTATTAACAATTCAAAAGTAGGCCAAAAATAATTTTTAATCTCCTAGGTGTTAAAATCAAAAGACACCATTTTTAAATAAACAAAGTGTATTAAACCCCCTTATTAAATTAGCTCAAATTTAGAACTTTATTAATTACCATATTCTCTAATCAAAATACTTAATTTATTTGTAAACTTGAGAGCCAGATACCAAGGTTTTATTTCGAAAACCTTTTGAAAGATACTTTATTTTGAACCCTTAGAAAATATACATATAGTCTGAGTAACTCCAAAATAATATCAAGAAATTGGGTATTATCAAATAGTTTCATTAATACCTTTACCTAGAAGGGTAAACTTCAAGAGAAGCGTTGACCATCCAAACACATATCTTGGCTATGTTTACTCAATTCGAGTTACTCAATTTGTTAATTATAAAAATACTTCTTCTCTCAAATCCTGTTTTGAAATAATACTATATACACATATATCCAGATAAATAGTTTAACAAAGTATTTATTACCAACTTGCTTTGGATTTGTTTGGATTCAAACTCGTTTCGATCATACAATGACAAAGCGAATAATTTACTTAGTGCATTATCACATCTGCCTATGTAAACATCTGATTGTTGCTTAGGAGATTATTTAGATCATCACAAACTAGATCGAGATTTATTCCTTAAATTGTCCAAAGAAAAATCTTACTCTTGAATTCTTTTTCAAAATATTATACTTTAAAATATTTTTAAGAAAATTATTACTAATTTTCCAAGAATCATTTGAAAACTTTATCAAAGTCATTGGGATTTAAATTGGTTGAAAATCCATCTTATCTTTAAAATATAATTTAAAATTCTAATTATAAAATCAACTAAAATATATTTTTTTGATAAGCAGCTTATATTAAACCTGATTTTAATCCAACATTATCATCAGACGCCTTATAGTCAAACTATGAAACTTAATTAACAAGGTGTTCGTTTAAATGTTCTCAGAAATTCTATCCACCCAACCTATGATGAAAAAGGAAAACTACCAATAAATCAGACAATAGTCAATGCTCAAAATTGGAGGAGCATGACTAATCAAACCCTATACAATAATTAAATATTATCAAGTCCTAACAATAGTCACATTATATATAACTATACTTTATTTTTGAAAATTATTTCTTTATATATAAAATATAATCCTATGTAAAATTATTTCATTTACCAATTTGAAACGATGCTGTATTGATTTCCCTAGTTTAAGTGTTTAGAAATCCCTATCGACCCGTGGTACCCCATGTCTCGACTAGAATTCGTAGACCACTCAACAGATAAATCAGCACAATATAAAATATTTTTATAGCACTAACAAATATGCACTAAATATATACACACAAACTCATTCTAGGGTCCTACTTACCCTATCTCAAATGAGTTTACTATAACGACCCGGAATTTTGGATATTTGAAATTATAATATTTAATTGATTTTAAATAATTAAAAGTAAATATGTAACTTGAATTTCAAATATAATCATTTATTAGATAACTAAATTATTGGATTTAATAATTGGAAATTGATTAAAATATTAAACATGGAGTTTTAAGCTGGTTAAAAAATAATTTAAAGGCTTATAAAATTTATGTTGATAATAATGAAGATAATAAATAGTTTAAATTCGAATTTAAAAGTGATTTGTTCAGTTTTAAAAATATACCGTTCAAATTGACATCTAAAAATAGCCTTCCATGGCATAGTCTCGGATTTTGACGAAACTAGTTCCAATGGATCCATAATAGTGTATTATTATTGAATTTCAAATTTTGTTGCATTTGAAGTTATCTTTTGCTCATACGGGATATAAATGCGCTGAAATTTATATCGAAAATTCAATATAATAATTGGGTCCAAAAAGCCATCTTCTTCATACGATCGAATTAGGACTTGAAACCTTTTCCATTGCATTCGAAACAGGGGTATAATATTATAAACGCCTAGTGGCACGCCTTGATAAGAGGTCAAGATTTTAAGATGCGAATTCGAGATGATTTAAATTTAAATAACATATATATAATTGATTGACATATAAATTCACATCGAAACTTTTTCCTTTCTCTCCAGGCACTGTTCATTTACTATTCAAACGCATTTTCCACTTTATCAAATCGTGTTCCTTCTTTTTTTACTTTCATAGCCGTAAATAGTAAAACAAAGAAAAAGAAAAAAATGGCAGCTTTGAAAATTCGTATCTCCACTTATAATCAATGAAAAATCGTGAAACAAATCCCTAAATCCATATTTTTTCATAAGCTTCAATTGATATTAGAGCATGAAGATGATGGAGTTGTATAGCTAGGGTTTGTTTTTTGGATTGGGGGTGAGATTTGAATTGGTGGATGGATTCAAGTCGAGCATGACAAGACGCACCCCTGGCCAGAATTTCGTGAAGCTCGGCCATAGTTTGAAGTCGCGATGTTGCATATAGGAGAAGGGAGACTTGGAGTCGCCATTGGTAGGGAGAGGGCAGACATGTCATGATAGGGACCGAAGTGAACAGACCGAGATGAGAAGTTGATTGGTGGGGTCGTGGTAGGTTTTCATCAAGGGAAGGGAAACTACCGTTGGTTAGAGGCCGGCCACGAGGGTTTTGAATTGTTGATGGGGGAATTTTTTATTTGGGAAGAAGTTGTTTTGGGCTGGGTTGGGTTAGGTATGGGCTTCGTTCTTTTAAAAAAAAGTTATATATTTTATACTAAAATTGTGTAAAACTTGTAAAATTTATAGCTCATGCACATGAGGTCTAATTCGAACGATTCAAGATCATTGGGATCATATCGTCATCATCTACGCATAGGAATAGGTTTGGGTGGATCTGGAGCTTTTGATAATTTCAGGCAATTTAAAACGCATCTGGATTCAATTGAAAATGGAACGCGAAAACGACTGGAAATTAATATGAGTTAATCTCACTCAACTTTGGATTACCGCAATGAATTTTAATTAGTTAAAATTAATTGTTAATTGATTGATAGAATTTATAAATTATTATCAGTTGGATATGATACTATATGGTAGTGTGTGTGTGTGTGTGTGTGTGTGTGTATATATATATATATATTGGAGTGATTGATATTCTCGTATTTATATAGCGGATGAGACCCTATGCATCCGTGTAATAGCGGGTGACCCTATATACCGCGATATCTCCCTTGGAGTGGGATTAGTGTTTTTATACTGTATTAAATTCTGTGCATGCAGGGAAACAGGTTAGAGGGATCCAACTGGATTCCTGAAAAATGTTGAATTTTTTTTTCATGTTCAGTTATATGATTTATTTGAATAATCTATGGTAGATTATATTCGAAATTTAATTTATTGGATGCTATGGTATTGCTGGATAGATTCTTGAAATTTTAAAATATACTGAATTTTTAGAGGAAAATAAAAAGGGAATTTCAAAGTGAAATATTTACAGTAAAGTTAGATAAATTAAAAAAGTAATGAATTTGAAAAAAAAAAGTTTTATTTTTTAAATCCTATTTAATAATCCCGGATATGGAAAAATAGAGATTTTTGAATAAAGTGTGAATAAAAGGGTTTTTAAAAAAAATAGAGAACTTGAGCAATATTTTTAAGTATAAAGTAACTTATTTTTAAAATTGAGTTTTAAATAGTTTGGGGAAAATAAAAGGAAAATTTTGAAAACAAAATATGAAATTGCCGTTCTAGATTTAAATATGATTTTAAATCATAGAAAGGACGTGAATCTGAAATTAGTTAGTTTTGGGATAAATTTGGTTAACTAAGAAATTAATTTAAAAATGGAATTTAATTTGAAAATCGATTTAAAATCGACTAAGTGTTGTGAAAGCAGAGATAAAATGAGAAATGAGACCATGGAATTTATAAACGAGGTTTAAAATAAAGAGAAGCGAATTATCAGTGAATAAATGGGAATTTACGATGAGGATTTATAAGGAAATGGTAAATCGGTTTAAAAATAAATGGTAGATTTATTTTTAGGAAACGTGGAAAGGGAATTTTACGGGATTAGGACGTAAATTAAATTGGTATAAATCGAGAAGGATTTATTAATATTGGACTGGCTATATGGAAGTTAAAAATATATTTTGTTGAGAAGTTCAATTATTTTAAAAGGGAACTTTGAAGTATTAATTAGAAAATTTAAAGTATTTTAAGAATATTTCAGAAATTAATTATTTAGATGTTTAAGATACAGCGGAAGGAACAAAACGACAGTTGCGGAATGATAATGTTTTCAATGCCATAGCTTCAAGCTCTAGAGATCTCAAAGCTATAAGCTCGAACCACCACCAATGTGGACTAAGCAAGGTTAGTCTAAGTGAAACGAATGTTATCGCCAAATCCAAAGGCTGGATGCTATCGAATCTACACCTACTATTTGACTATCTGAAATACCCAACTCTAGACTGCCCATGTGGAAAATTGTGGGCATCCAGAGTTTAGGAAGGGAACAATAAACTCCTGGTCGGTCACGATACTGGTGTGAGCAAACAAAACAGTTTATCTTTATCAAAAGCAAAACAATAGAATTTTAAAAGAAATACGTAATGTTATTTAGAAAATGAAACTACCATAAGGCCTCCCGCCGTACACACAATGCAACCGTAGAATTAGAGGAGATTTCTCCTTATGATAGTCAAACATGCTTGATACGCAAAATCCATTTGATATTATTATTAGTGCATAGTGCAGAAAACCTTTCGAAAATATAATATTAATCTTAGCCAGCATAGACATTTTGCACTAATGCCTACTATAGCTACAATGTTTAATAGCATGTTACCGCCACATTCCATGGCAGGTTATACAACTAAAACCGTATAGGGCGCGTATTGTTTCTTTGGATTTCCAACAAATGGTCAGGCTAAGGAACTTCATATTGCCACATGGGTACGCCTTTGGGGTGATGCCCCGAGAAATTACCCGGATCTCTGCGAACACAAGGCTGGGTTACCTCTGTAACTAGGTAACTACTACACGAGTATGCCATCCACCGGTCGTTTGTGACCTTTAACCGAGGATTCTCCACCACAAAGCAACAACCACAAAGTAACAAATTTGCACTAACCACATAGGTTAAATATCTGGGCTTCATACCATTATACCACCCTTTTCCAGAAGGAAATGACATACCCTAAAGGGCGCAACCCTCGTAACCTTGCCACATTCTTCCTTTTTCGACCATTTTCGAGGTGTGAGGTCCGACAAAGTCTCGTCTACAAAGCTACACTTTTCACAAAGTCATACTTCGATCAACAAATGATCAACAGCACTTCGTATGTCATATCACCAAATTGGGAATGTATCACTAGTAACCATCAACTACATAACCTCTGAGCTCATACGTCTCAAAGAAGGGTGTTAAGCTAAGAGAATAAATTCTCCGCTACCAACAGAAATGTATTTGATAGAAACCATCTTTACATCTCAAAGTGTAACGTCAGACATACAACCATACAAGTCTGTTCCAGGTTCGAACAGAACCGAATGCACTTCACAAAGAAGCCCTTGCAAATCCTGATAATCCCTAATCACGTACGGACTCCCCATCACAAAGGGTGATCAAATCTTTATACCGAGGACCAGTCGGTGCAAAGACATTCGACGGATGATCCTTTCGCTTTCAAAAATATCTGGCCTTCACCACCAGTTTTCAAATGTTATCCATAACGTCATATCATTATTCGGAATGGGTTTTATGACACAAAGGCCTCTCCCGGCTAAAACGAATAATGAGCGCAATATTTAAAAAGCATATGAACATTAGGATCTTAGTTAAGTCACAACTTAAAATCCAAAAACCTTTCTTCAAATGGTTTAAACAAATTACATTTTCAAATCTTTAAACAAAAAGATTCACTTCACAAAGTTCATCAATCTTCCACAAAGATTAATTTATAGCTTTCAAAACTATTTACAATTCCAAATCTTTTATATAAAAGATACACCTTCAAGATCCTCTTCAATTTCAAAACGAGGTTCAACCATCTTTCACAAAGATTCATTCATAGCTTTCAAAATTATTTCAATTCCATTTCGAACTTGAAATCTTTCAACACAAATTGGAAATCCTTTCTTTATATTAAGCTATTATTATTTGAAAACAAATAGTTTTCGTCTCGGAAAAATCCAGTCAAATTTGCACAAGTTATATCCTTTAAAGTATAAACTTGGATTAAATTCAAATTCCCAAAACAATATGGTTTAAAACCCATATAAACACATTTATAACTTGTATAACCTTTTTAAACCATAATTTCAAAACATAGAATTCAATTTCAAATCTTGAATTCAAATTCAAATCTTGAATTCAAATTCAAATCTTGAATTCAAATTCAAATCAAATTATTTAAATTTCAAAACTTTATCAAGTTATTCAAAATAAATTTTATCTTCAATACCCCTTTTCAAAAGCTTTTCATATTTAACCTAATTCCATTTCCAAAACTATTTTGGATTCAAAATTCAACTTTAAAACCATTTCAAAAATCTGTGGCTTAACCAATTTCCTCGTGCAATCCATATTTGTGGGTGTACAGTGTAGTCCAGGGGTTTTACACAATAGTGCAACATCATCAATCATCACAGATTCAAGCACGTCAATATCGATAAGCGGTATAATCTATAACGCTTATCCTCATTCACTGATTTACAGATAAATAATATTAATTCATCACAGATAAAAAAATACATTCATCACAGATAAATCAAAACAGAGCATCGCACATCAAGAAATCAAACAGTTTACAGCATTTAACAAAATCCAAACATTCATAAGTAAGATCAATTAATTATCTGATTAATTTAAACCAGATTAATTACTTATGAATAAACTACTAATCCTGGTTAATTAATATTAATTAATTACAAACCTTCATCATTAATTAACCTTTAATCATTTATTAATTAACCTTTAATAAATTAATTAACCTTTAATTGATTAATTAATCAACTTTGATAAATAAATTATTCAACCTTTAATCATTAAATAATTAACCCTTAATTATTTATCCTTAGTTAATTACATTAATTAATTAGCCCTTAATTAATTATCATTTAATTAATTATCCTCAATTAAGTACAATAATTGATTATTCTTAATCACTCTTATTAATTAATTTTTAATTAATTAATTATCCTCAAATTAATTACCTTAATTAATTAATCACACCAATTAATTATCCTTAATTACTTTTATTAAGTAATTATCTTAAGTAATTAATTAAATTTAATTAATAATTACTTTAATTAATTTCATTAACTATTCTTTGATTTAATTGCACAGGGTAATTAGCTTTCAAATCATTTACACAAAGTAATTAGCTTTAATTTAATTACACAAAGTAATTATTCATCAATTATCATAAAAAACATTTAATATTTAAGCCTTTAATCTTTGAAAACAATTTTTTTATTAATTCATAAATCAACTTAATTCTTTATAAGTTAATAATATGAGACTTTTTATCGTCTTAATTAAACCATCTAATTACACCATTTAATTTATTTTAAATAGGCTTGAAAATCATCTTAATTAATTCAAGTTCAATAAATTATTCAATTTTTATCTCTCCAAAACTTAAAATTAACATCAAATTATTTTAAAGAAATTTTATTCAAGAAGATAGTTTAAAACTTGGTTGATTCTATTTAAATATTTGATTTATATAAAAAAATTAAACTGTTTCATTTTGAATTCGAAACAATCTCGATTCAAACCCGAGTCAGATGTTGATTTACCCGAGCTTCTACCCGAGTTTTCTCCCACGTTCCTTGTCTTCGAGTCCCCTCACGAATTACTTCGAGTTTGAACCAAGCATCTACTTCTTCTTCTCTAGAAGACGAAACACTGATGCCCAGAGAAATCCGGTGCTCGTGCACCCATGGACCAATCACTTTCGACAAACCTCGCCATCACCCACACATCAATGTCGACCTCGCCGATAATTCCATCCACCCAGATCAACGATCGACACGGCCAATCAAACTCGGACCAATTCAAGCGCCTAGAACCCAAAATGATCATCTGAAAAACACCTCGAATCATCTCCACCGACCACCGATGACCACGCAATCTCACCTG
Organism: Allium cepa; assembly: GCA_030765085.1. Lineage (NCBI taxonomy): Eukaryota > Viridiplantae > Streptophyta > Magnoliopsida > Asparagales > Amaryllidaceae > Allium > Allium cepa. The sequence continues at coordinate 455,805,389 of CM060928.1, forward strand.
AACCACCGCCTCAGTCCCCTCCATCTTTCCCCCCAGGTCTGATGACCTGAATCGTCTTGACAATGAAAAATCTTCCCCATATACATCATCGGCAAAATTGGGTTACTAAACCCTAAATCCACGCCGATCGACCGCCACGACGCATTATAAATTTCCTTGCTATTTTTCCATTGATTAACATCCACCAGGCTACCATCAATGTTGAGCACGATCCATATTTCGACGTTGATCATCAGAGTTTTATGAAAATGCAATTTTCGTTCAACAAACAATTTCTTTCGATTTACAAAACTAAAAATCGTGAAATAATTCTCTAAAATCATCGTCTTATAAATTGAAACTGGATATGTAATCGAATTATGAAATTAAAATATTTAATTTTCCTATTTTTTTTTCTCTTTTCAAAGCATCACTGTAATATTGTTTTTGGAATAATTACTGAGTATGGACACCTGAAATAATTTTTAAAAATAATGTTGTAGTCATATAATCATTTTCTGTTTGTAAATCAAAATCTAAAATCGATTAGATAAGGTGCAGTTTGAGTTTTTCTTTAGTGGCCTTAAGCCTGAGATTCAACAGAGTACAACATATGTATGAATATACATATATACAGACATGTAAACACACGGAACAGTAAAGCATTTTGCACAGCAACTCGAAGTATTTATCACAACATCAAATACATAAACAGATTCAAGTTAGAAGTGGCTAGTTTGTTCACCTGGATTGGGAAAGAACAAAGAACAGTCTTGATCTTTTATCATGGAATTTGATTTTTTTTGATTTATTGTTTGTTGAAGTTGATCAGATCTTTGTTTTAAATTTGGGAACTGAAATCTACATTTTCTTTGATCAAGGATTGAGTTTGAACTTTACTTCTGATCTTCATTTCTAGGTTGATTGTGTGCTTTGCTTCCAGATTTAAGATTTTTGAAAGCGGGTTTTGTTTTTTTCTTTGGTTTTGATTTTAGACTTGCTTTTGATCTTGTTTGCTTTCGTTTAGGTTCCAAGTTTTCTGGTTGGTAGATGCTGTTTGAATTTGTGATTTGATACCATTTTCTTCTAAGGTTTTTGGTTTACAAGTTTTTGAAATGAGAAGAAATGAAATTGTCTTTTCTTTTAATAATTTTTTTAATTAAATTTTAGTTTAAAATAAACATGCATTTGCCACTTGTTATTGTTGAGCTAACACATGTAATCACATGAAAATGAATAAGCCTACACTTGTATTAATGCCTTGTTAAAGTATTTACAAATGTTAAATTGTTTTTATAAAATGTTTACACATGTTAAAATCCTTTATTATTATCTTACACTTGTTAAATCTTTAAGTTATATGTCTTACAAATTTTAAATGAAATAAATTTGTGTTTAAGCCCTTGCTTTATTTTAATTTATGTAATCCATATATTCAAAAAAATGTTTTTAAACCCTTAAGTATTTTTATTTTATATCTTAACATATGTTTATGTCTTAAATGTTTATGTTTTTATTTTCTTATATATTTACATTTGCACAATTTAAATTTATCTCAATTGTTTTTCATATTACAATCTTAATTTAGTTTAATATATATATTTTTATATTTTATATTTTCATTCATACATTTTCTATCATTTATATATACACAACTTTTAAAAGAGAATGATTTAAAAATCTTAATTATAGACCGAATAAAAAATCACACACACACACACACACACACAACACACAGATATATATATATATATAAGAATTAAATTTAGAATACCCTTTTAAAAATTTCTATATTAATCTCAAATCATGTCTTCCAAATATAAACACACTTACATAAAAGTAGAAAATAAATTTTTTTATTAAATTTTAAATATTGAATTTTAAATCCTAATTTATTTTTAAGATATTTTATTTTTACAATTTTATTGAATTTTCAAATCAATTTCTTTATTTACATTCTTTTATACATTTACCCCAAATTTTCAAATTAATCCACAATTAAATTTATAATTATTAAATTATTCAAAATATTTATTTCTGAATTTCGAATTAGAAATTCTATTCTAAAATCATATTTATATTCATTTATATTAATAAACAAAAAAATATCTATTTTATTTTTGGAAAAACTCAATTTAATTCACAATTTAATTTCAAAAATTAAATTAATTATCAAACTAAACTTGGCTAAAATCCAAGAATGTTACAGATTCCTTTAGGGTAGTCGAAAACGAAATCCCTTGGATTTAAAACATTCCTTTCTAAAGAGGGTTTCTTTTAAATGAAACCGACCTTAAGAAATAAAGTGTTTAAAACCATAAAACATTTATCCAATAATTAATTAACATTTAAACCTCTATTTTGATAATGACTAAACCTTTAGTTAATAATTAAACAATAATTAACTATTAATTAAATAATGAAATAAAAATTATCCTTTACATAAATAATTAAATAATATTAACTCTTTGAATAAATATTTAAATCACAATTAGTCTCTAATTAATTATTAAACAATAATTTAAACCTTATTTGATAATTAAATTAATATTAATCGAATCTTATTTATATCTTAACTTCATTAGTAATTAAAAAATAATTAAACCCTTTTATAAATAATTAATTAATATTTAATATTTAATAATAAATTTAATAATTATTACTCCTTAAATAATTAATTAAATGATAATTAACCCTTTATTAATTAACTTAGTTATAATTAACTTACTTAAAAATAATTAAGTACTGATTATCCTAACCTAATTAATGATTAATTACTAATTATCTTACTCAATTATTTTATTAAATAATCATTAAATAAATTAATAAATAAATAAATAAAATTTATTTTTAATACTTATAACAACTTTTGAAAACATTGCTCAAAAATATACTTCAGATAGGAACAATTTTTAAATTTTACAAAAGAGTTCGTTTAACAAACTGTAATTGTGACGACCCATCTTATTTCCCACAGAAAGACGTATCATCATTAAGAAAGAAATAGGTAGAAATAGAAAAGATATAAGAAAGAACTAACAAATATCAGAATCTCACAGCGGAAACGGAAAAAAATATAATACATCACATAACTATTACATAGTTATCCATATGTTAGAGTTACACAACATCATTCAAACAAGACAGTCATATATATCTACCATTACATACATCCCAAAATACAACATACATCAACTAACACAGCGAAACTAGATAGATAGATATATCTGGACTCCTGCTCCAAGCTTCTCCAGACTCCAACAATCCAAGACCTAATCACTTGGCTACTCATAAAAATTTGAGTACGCAAGAGTTTAAGAAAAACAGAATAAACTCCGGGTCAGACATGGGTCTGGTGTGAGTAAACGGGTTAAAGTTGCTTAACTTTGAAAACCATTTGAAACAAAGGTATCACGTAAGACTTCCCACACATAAATATGGGTAAGTTTTTACCTTACGCTAACCAAAACATTTTATAGGAAATCCAGTGATATTATCATAGTGTCTAGGGTTTTCAAGTAAATAAAAAATAGTTGAAAGGCATACATCTCAAATTCCAACATAGTTGGGCACAATCAAAACGTACGGCGCTTATTGGAAATTGGATTCCATACAATGGCAGGGCTACTGGGGTACTGCCCGTCACAGTACGGGGCTTAGATCACCGTACCGAGGATCACTCCTGATCCCCTGCAACACAAGGCCGGTGCCATCCCTTACTAGACAGTCCCGAACAAGACAACCTCGCAGTTGTAGCCAACAACTTCCCACACAGCCGAAATAAAGGGACATCTTGATAGGGATATATCTCGTCCGACTTGGGTGCTACCAACTTAACCTTGCTGCACCTCCCCTGTTTTAGCCATTCCCATTTGATGGGGCTTGAGGCTATGATTACCTTTAGAGAACATATCTCCTAGAATGCTCATCGTCCACCTGACGATGTTCTGAAAGCATTCAATCCATACAAGTTCGTTTCGGATTCGAACGAAACCGAAGGCATTATCTCGTTACACTCATTTTGGAATCACCCTCAGAGTTAACGACAATAACCCTAGCACTCTGAAACACCATCTCGATCTTCACTTGAGATTCACGACCTAACGTTTATCTTGGATCGACGTGATTTTCGGATAATCATAACTGATACCCGATCCCAGACTCATCGAAATCCAAACGTGTTTTAAATGCCAAGTTGTTTAATAGTCTAAACAATTTAATCCAACACTTTGAATCCACATAGCATTCATCACAGATAAATCATACATAATCATTACAGATATATCCTAAACACATCACTGAGTATCAAAGGATATCACCCAATAGATATCACAAATCCAGATATCCTACTCATACAAACATCCAAATAGGAATCATTAATCCATGGTATAATTAATTCAATTATCTTAAATTAAATTAATTACTTAAGAATTAATCACTAATCCTGCTTAATTCATCATTAATTAATCAAACCATTAAATTAATTAATCACTTCATAATTACCTTTTAAAATTAATTAATTAATCCTTAATTACTAAATTAGTCACCACTTAATTATTAATTAATAACCTTGATTATTAATTTATAAAACTTAATAACAGTCTAATTAATCCTTAATTATTTATTTAATTAATTAATCCTTAATTATTTATTTAATTAATTAATCTATAATTACTTAATTTATTACAACCATAAATTAATTAAACATTCTTAATTACCTTACAAATAAATTAATTAAATAAAAATCATTTATCTTAATTACCTTCTTACTTAACATTTTACAATCTTCCTTAATAACTTTGAAATCAAATTATTACTAACTTAAAAAGCTTTAATGTTAATTAAATTTCAAACACTTATATTAAATTAAGTACTTAATTAAAGTATTAATTGGATTTAAAAAAACATTCTTAAGAATTAACTTAATTAATGAAGTCTTAAAATAAATTCTTAACTTAAATTTTCAAACATTAATTTATTCCTCGGTACTTAAAATAGTTAAGATAATTAGCTTAAACTTAGTTTTTATCGAAATTAAAATTTTGAAATTAAAATACCTAAGAAAATCTCAGGGATTATTCGAGTCAAAACCCGAGTTCACTCACTATTTTCCTGAGTTCCCTTCTTCTTCTACATTTTTTTAAAAACTGTTATGCTACAGAACTCATGTGAGCAACCTGATAATTTGCTCGAATAAAACACTTCCTTTCCCCAAGCATACTCTCGAGTACCCAAAGCTCAAAATATCAAATCGTGCACGGGACCCACCATGCACTTGCACCCACCGCCGACGAACCTCCGACGCTTGAGATGATCACCAACAAGTCGACAATCGATCTTTCTTTCGATCGTATCAGCCAAAAACCCTGATGAAACACGAGAAGGAAAACAATAGTTTCAAGCTTTCGGACAAAATACTTCGACCATCAATCTCCTCGTCCAGCCAATGCCGACCTCCAGATGCCACCAAACTCCGCCTGCAACATCGCCTCTACCCAAGCTTTCGATCCCCCCACGACCGATCTACTCCGGCTTTTCCACGGCGGCGCAATCACCATTTTTCCGACCTTGCCAAAAGACACATGGAAACCCTACATCGACCAATTCTCGACACTATGACAAACTGGAATAGCTCCGGCCATTTTTCCCGATATCATCGATTACCAAGCTAGCTTTAATCGAAATTTCAACATCCAACATTTCTTCGATCGCCAAAAATTGATTAAAATGCATTTTCTGTTCAACTATAAACTGCTCTTAACATACCAAACTAAAAATCACCAATTAAGTCTTAAAAATTCTATTTTCTAAAGAAGATTCAGGTTATATAATCGAATTAATAATTTATGACATTCAAAATTAGCATATATTTAAATTTTGCTCTACAAAACTAAATTTATGGAGGCAATACATCATCATCATGCTTAAAACAATTTTTAGACCATAATTTATGTTTAAACAAACTTGTTTTGTTTGAAACTTTAAGCCTAATAATGGATAGATGAAGATGTATTGAGTTCTCTTGTTTATTTTCCGCTCGGTAACCAAAAATAGAGAAGAAACTGGCACATTCCCAATACACAAAACAATCACATATACAGACACGGAGTTACATATAAATACCTAAACATGCAGCACCGTCATCATCAAGAATTTCACATGCATTAACATTCATTACCCTAAGAAATTTAGTTAAGTGTTTACTCACCTGTCAAAAGCTTAAACAGAGAACAATTTCTGTTTTGGAGAAAAAACTGCTAGCTTGATCGTCTTTTCAATCTTCTTGCTTTGTTTAGTTGAGTTATATTTGAGCTTGTAAACTAGAATCGCTTACTTTTTTCCTGGTTTGCTGTGTTTTTGTGAACGAAAATGGAACAAGGAGATATATATAGAGAAAGCATGTATGCACAACACTTTTCTTTTTCACATTTTCTTTTATTTTTTATTTACCTAAATTCCTTGGGTCAGCACCTATTGACCAGATATGATATATTGAAAAATGAAGTGATTTATTAAAGTTGAGATGGGATGTTTTATGTGATTGATGGCATAGGCATTTAATGCATGTGTCTCCTTCCATGTTTACATGCATATCCCATTGATATGTATATACAAATATTTTTGTCTTATTGCCTTGCATATCTAAATTCACATACATACCTTTCTTGCATGGTTTTGCTTTATACCTTATGTGCTTAATATAAAATTGTTATAGTTATTGGCATAGGTTTATCTTATGTTGCATACACACAAAACCCACTAATATGCTTATTTCTAACATAAATCCTTCCTTCTATTTCTATTTTAAGCTTAAACTATCAAACACTTAATTTATATTTATATTTTTTTATACTTATATTTAATATTGATAAGATTGATTTTATTTTAAGCATTATCATCAAGATTACATTCATATGCATATATTTAGATCAATGTTAATAAGGTAGAGCATTAATTAAATTATTTGAGAGTTTTTATTTTAAATTTCCAAATCATAACTTTCTTTCAAAATGCATATATATATATATATGTATGTATGTATGTATGTATGTATGTATGTATATATGGTAAAGGCTAAAATTTTTTTTTTTTTTTTTAAATGATAAGTTTGTATTTTAATTAATCAGATTAGAAGCTTAGTAAAAAATATTGCCAAAATCCTGGGTCGTCATATTCCTTCCCCCTTAAAAGAATTTCTTCCTCGAAATTTAAAGCAAAAGATAATCTAAAAGATTTTATATCAATAACCCAAGCATACATATCATCCATACATTAACAATCAGCCAAACAGTTTATCCTAACAAACATTATTAGCTATCCGGACACAAATCCGGATAGGCTTTCCTAAAGCTATCCATAGTTTCCCAGGTACAATCTCTGGGATCCTCGCTCCGCTGCACTTTGACAAGCTTTACTACCTTGCTCCTGAGTTGCCTCTCGTCTTGATCAATAATCTGTATAGGGTTCCTGACCACAATCAAGTTTAGCACGACCTCCAAATCTTCTTGGACTACTAGTTCTACAACCAGTGATGGGTCAGGGACAAACTTCCTTAGATGGGATACATGAAATACATTATGAATTCCAGACATCCGTTCTAGCAATTCAATTATGTAAGCCATAGCACCAATTCTTTCCAACACTTGGAATGGACCAATATATCTCGGGGCAAGTTTTCCCATCTTTCCAAATCTAATAGCTCCTTTGATCGGGGAAACTTTGACAAATACTAAATCTCCAATCTCAAATTCCAATTGTCTCCTTCTCTTATCTGCGTACTTCTTCTGACGGTCCTGAGCAGCTTTCATTCTCTTCTTGATAAGCTCAACATTCGTAGATGCTTCACGAATCAAATCTGGTCCAAGCACAAGATGATTTCTCGACTCTATCCAATAGGATGGGGATCTACACGGTCTTCCATATAAAGCTTCATAGGGTGCCATCTTAATACTTGCTTGGTAACTGTCATTATAGGAGAATTCTACCAAATGAAGATGGTCTTCCCAAGATCTATCAAAATCCAAAACACAAGCCCTCAGCATATCTTCTAAAATTCGGTTAAGTCTCTCCGTCTGCCCATCTGTTTGGGGATGATATGCTGTACTCAATCTCAAACTCGTTCCCATAGCTGATTGCAAAGCCTCCCAGAACTTACTGGTGAAGATAGGATCTCGATCACTTACTATACTAACTGGAACACCATGCAACCTGACTATCTCTTTCAAGAAAATCTCTGCCAGAGAAGTTGCAGTACGGGTTGCCTTAACTGGAATGAAATGGATGCTCTTAGTTAGCCGGTCCACTATTACCCATATTCCTTCATTTCCCTTCTTGGTTCTTGGCAAAACGTCGATTAAATCGATAGAGATCATTTCCCATTTCCATTCTGGAACTTCCAAAGGCTGCAACAAACCTGCCGACTTCTGTTGATCTCCTTTAACCTGCTGGCAGATAGCACAACTATTGACAAAAGCAGCTACATCCCTCTTCATGCTTGGCCAGCAGAAAACCCTTCTCATATCCTTATACATCTTAGATATTCCTAAGTGATTATTCGGTCTGGAGCGATGACACTCAGATAAGACTTCTTGCCTCAATCCATCTATATTAGGTACACACAAACAACCATTAATCCTTAAAGCACCTTGATTGTCCACCTTGAAATCCGAATATCGACCATCCTTGGTTCCAAGAATCGGTTCTTCTAAAGATCTATCCTCCATTTGCTTGCTTATGATTCTTTCCTGGAGAGACGGAACAACTTCTAAAAGAGACAGAACTGCATTCCTGCTAAGAGCATCTGCCATAACATTTGCCTTCCCTGGGGTATACAGGATATCTAAAGCATATGATGCCAGAAACCCATCGCTGCTGCCTCAGATTAAGATCCTTTTGAGAGAAAAGATATTTCAACAGTTTATGATCCGTGAATAACTCGAACTTCTCTCCCAAAAGATAGTGTCTTCAGATCTCTAAAGCAAAAACAATGGCTAACAACTCAAGATCGTGCGTAACGTAATTCCTTTCATAAGGCTTCAATTGCCGACTCGCATACACAATAACTCTACCATTTTGCATCAGAATTGCTCCCAGTCCAACTATACAGGCATCTGTAAAAACCTCAAACTTGCTTTTTCCATCCGGAATAGCCAACACAGGAGCACTTGTCAACTTTGACTTCAACTTCTGGAAAGCTTCCTCACATTCAGGTGTCCATTTGAATTTAGCTCCCTTCCTTGTTAGCTTAGTTAGATGAGAAGAGATCTTGGAATAATCCTTGATAAACTTTCTGTAGTAGTCAGGCAATCCCATAAAACTACGGACTTTATTCGGAGTCTTCGGTTGCTTCCACTCCAGAATAGTCTCAACCTTTGCTGGATCTACAGAGATACCTTCTCCAGAAACAATGTGCCCCAAAAATTTGACTTCCGATTTCCGAAAATGGTACTTTGAGAATTTCGCCTTCAAAACATGCCTTCTCAGAGTCTTTAACACTATCTTTAAATGCTACTTGTGCTCTTCTTCAGACTTAGAGTAGACCAGGATATCATCGATGAACACCAGAACGAACTTATTCAATACATCTCGAAAGACTCGGTTCATTAGATCAACAAAGTAAGCAGGAGCGTTGGTTAACCCAAAAGGCATAACCAACCACTCATAGAAACAATTTGGTTCCCTAAATGAAGTTAAGGGGATACTGTCCTTAGCTGCCCTTAACTGATGGAAACCCGATGCTAAATCCAGTTGAGAAAAGACAGAAGCTCCATGCAGCTGGTCAAAGAGATCATCAATACGAGGAAGAGGATATTTATTTCGGATGGTCACTTTGTTCAACTCTCGATAGTCAACACAGAACCTTAGCGACCCATCCAACTTGGTGACAAACACCGCAGCAGAACCCTAATAAGAAAAACTGGGCCTAATCAATCCCTTCTCCAAAAGATCCTGAGTTTGCTTCACTAGATCCTCCCTCTCCTAGGAGCCATCCTCCTGCTAGGCTAAATCACTGGTACTGCTCCTGGAACCAAATCAATGCGAAACTCTATCTCTCGATGCAGATGTAAACACTTGACTTCCTCGAATACATCAGGAAAATCTTGTACCACATCGATATCTTTAACATCCTCTTGAGAATTCGCAACCCCATGTAAAAGACTACTCAAGTGAATTCCAGAATTACCACACATCACTCTAGCAATCCTACCCAGGTCGGTTTCCAACGAAACTGTTCTCTCATCACAATTCAGGACAACCTTATACTTATCAAGCCAATCCATCCCCAATATAAGGTCAAACCCCTTAAAATCCAACACATAAGGGTCACAAGAAAAACTATGGGACAGATAGCAAATCCTCAAATCCTTACATATCATATCTAATTTGGTTACCCCTCCTATAGGATTAGATACAAAGATGGGATGGTCAACAGTACTAGGGGTAAGAAAGAACTTCTTTATAGATTCCAAAGAAATAAAACTCAAAGAAGCACCCGAATCAAATAAAACTTTGATATATTTGCTATCTAAAAGTAATGTACCTTCCAATACTCCCTTGCCTTTAGATGAAGTTGATGGTGCACCCTCCAAAGAAAATACCTTATTTTGCTGAGCTTTATGAAGTAGTGGGCAATCCTTGATCATATAACTTAGTTGATGACAATTGAAGCATAAAGATTTCTGAACCAAAGCCGAACCCGCTCCACTTTGATGCGATTGCTGCTGCTGCTACTGAGATCCTTTCCTGGGACACTTATTCACCAAGTGACCTTCTTGTTGACATATATAGCATTTGCGAGGTCCATTGTTGCTTCCAGGCTTCTTCTTGTTCGGCTTCTTCAAATTGGGATTCAATTTTCTCTTATTTGGGTTAGAAGAATTCCCTTCCGATGCTGTGGTGCCACTGATCTCTCATACATCAAATCCTCATATCTCAGAGCCAGATCAATTAACTCCACAAAAGGTTCTTTCAAGTGCGTCGTCATCTTTTCATGAAATTCTGGCCTCAATCCTTGCACAAACATTTCGTTCTTTTTGAGAGGAGTATCAATGAGCCTTGGTCCATAGCAAGAAAGTTCATTGAATTTGGTCTCATACTCCGCTATAGTGATGCTCCCTTGCTTCAAATTTAGAAAATCTCGATACAGACGAGTTTTCCCTGCCGTTGGCATGAATTGCTCCTCAAACAACTCTTTAATTCTTTCCCAAGAAATGTCATCCTTAGAGAAATTTGCTATGACTGCATCCCACCAGGCTGCAGCACCTTCTTGTAATTGCCAAGAAGCCATTTCCTTTTTCTGCTCATCAGACAACTTCATATTCTTAAAAATGCGCTCACATGAGCGTAGCCAAGCTTGAACCTCAATTATAGCCTCTGGCCCTTTAAATGGCCTCCCTCCAAGGTTGGTGAAGTCCTTGCATAAAGCGGCAAAACTAACCTGAGGCGGTACTGGATCCACAGCCTCACTAGCAGCTTGACTTCTTTCATTATCGTTCGAGATACTACCCCTACCTCTGCCCCTCCTTCCAGAACTCATGTTGGCAACCTAGACAGATAACCCAACAAATTTAGATAGGTATATAGTTATATAAAAATACAAATACATAATCTCAAGATAGATACTACTCCAGAGCCTAGGTATTATCTCAACCTATGCTCTGATACCAACTGTGACGACCCGCCTTGTTTCCCGCAGAAAGTCGTATCATCGTTAAGAAAGAAATAGGTAGAAATAGAAAAGATAAAAGAAAGAACTAACAAATATCATAATCTCACAGCGAAAACGGAACAAAATATAATACATCACATAACTATTACATAGTTATCCATATATCAGAGTTACACAACATCATTCAAACAAGACAGTCATATATATCTGCCATTACATATATCCCAAAATATAACATACATCAACTAACACAGCGGAACTAGTTAGATAGATACATCTAGACTTCTGCTCCAAGCTTCTCTAAACTCCAACAATCTAAGTCCTAATCACTTGGCTACTCAAAAAAATTTGAGTGCCCAAGAGTTTAAGAAAAACAGAATAAACTCCGGGTCAGAAATGGGTCTGATGTGAGTAAACGAGTTAAAGTTGCTTAACTTTGAAAACCATTTGAAATAAAGGTATCGCGTAAGATTTCCCACACACAAACATGGGTAAATTTTTACCTTAGCTAACCAAAACATTTTATAGGAAATCCGGTGATATTATCATAGTGTCTAGGGTTTTCAAGTAAAATAGAAAATAGCTGAAATGCTTACATCTCACATTCCAACATAGTTGCGCAATATCAAAACGTACGGCGCTTATTGGAGATTGGATTCCATACAATGGCAGGGCTACTGGGTTACCGCCAGTCATAGTACGGGGCCTAGATCACCGTACCGAGGATCACTCCCGATCCCCTGCAACACAAGGCCGGAACCATCCCTTACTGGACAGTCCCGAACAAGATAACCCCGCGGTTGTGGCCAACAACTGCCCACACAGCCGAAAACAAGGGATATCTAGACAAGGGTATATCTCGTCCTACTTGGGTGCTACCCAATTAACCTTGCTTCACCTCCTCTTTTTTAGCCATTCCCGGTTGATGAGGCTTGAGGCTACGATTACCTTTAGAGAACACATCTCTTAGAATGCTCATCGTCCACCTGACGATGTTCTGAAAGCATTCAATCCATGCAAGTTCATTCCGGGTTCGAACGAAATCGAAGACATTATCTCGTTACACTCATTTTGAAATCACCCTCAAAGTTAACAACGATAATCCTTGCACTCTGAAACACCATCTCGATCTTCACTTTAGATTCACAACCTAACGTTTATCTTGGATCGACGTGGTTTTCGAATAATCATAACTGATACCCGGTCCCGGACTCATCGAAATCCAAACATGTTTTAAAGGCCAAGTTGTTTAATAGTTTAAAAAATTTAATTCAACATTTGAATCCACATAGCATTCATCACAGATAAATCATACACGATCATCACAGATATATCCAAAACATATCACAGAGTATCACAGAATATCACCCAATAGATATCACAAATCCAGATATCCTACTCATACAAACATCCAAACAGGAATTATTAATCCATGGTATAATTAATTTAATTAACTTAAATTAAATTAATTACTTAAGAACTAATCACTAATCCTACTTAATTAATCATTAATTAATCAAACCATTAAATTAATTAATCACTTCTTAATTACCTTTTAAAATTAATTAATTAATCGTTAATTATTAAATTAGTTACCATTTAATTATTAATTAATAACCTTAATTATTAATTTATAAAACTTAATTACAATCTAATTAATCCTTAATTATTTATTTAATTAATTAATCCTTAATTACCAATTGATCTCTAATTACTTGATTTATTACAACCATAAAGTAATTAAACATTCTTAATTACCCTACAAATAAATTAATTAAATAAAAATCATTTATCTTAATTACCTTATTACTTAACATTTTACAATCTTCCTTAATAACTTTGAAATCAAATTATTACTAACTTAAAAGGCTTTAATATTAATTAATTTCAAACACTTATCTTAAATTAACTACTTAATTAAAGTATTAATTGGATTTAAAAAAATTCTTAAGAATTAATTTAATTAATGAAGTCTTAAAATAAATTCTTAACTTAAATTTTCAAACATTAATTTATTCCTCGGTACTTAAAATAGTTAAGATAATTAGCTTAAACTTAGTTTTTATCGAACTTAAAATTTTGAAAACAAAATACCCGAGAAAATCTCAGGGATTATTCGAGTCAAAACCCGAGTTCACCCACTATTTCCATGAGTTCCCCTCTTCTTCTACACATTTTTTAAAAAAAAAACTTATATGCTACAAAACTCACATGAGCAACATGACCATTTGCTCGAGTAAAACACTTCCTTTCCCCGAGCATACTCTCGAGAACCAAAAGCTCAAAATATGAAATCGTGCACGCGACCCACTGTGCACTTGGACCCACCGTTGACGAACCTCCGACGCTTGAGACGATCACCAACAAGTCGACAATCGATCTTTCTTTCGATCGCATCAGCCAAAAACCCTGATGAAACACGAAGGAAAAACAACAGTTTCGAGCTATCAGACAAAATACTCTGACCATCAATCTCCTCGTCCAGGCAATGCCGACCTCCAGATGCCACCAAACTCCACTTGCAACATCGCCTCTACCCAAGCTTCCGATCCCCCCACGACCGATCTACTTCGGCGTTTCCACGGTGGCGCAATCACCATTTTTCCGACCTTGCCAAAAGACACACGGAAACCCAACATCGACCAATTCTCGACACAATGATGAACTGGAACAGCTCCGGCCATTTTTCCCGATATCATCGATTGCGAAGCTAGCTTCGATCGAAATTTCAACATCCAACATTTCTTCGATCGCCAAAAATTGATTCAAACGCATTTTCTATTCAACTATAAACTGCTCTTTACATACCAAACTAAAAATTACCAATTAAGTCTTAAAAATCCTATTTTCTAAAGAAGATTCAAGTTATATAATCAAATTAATAATTTATAACATTCAAAATTAACATATATTTAAATTTTGCTCTGTAAAACTAAATTTACAGAGGCAATACATCATCATCATGCTTAAAACAATTTTTAGACCATAATTTATGTTTAAACAAACTGGTTTTATTTGAAACTTTAAGCCTAAAAATGGCTAGATGAAGATGTATTGAGTTCTCTTTTTAATTTTCCACTCGGTTACCAAAAATAGAGAAGAAACAGGCACATTCCCAATACACAGAACAATCACATATATATACACAGAGTTACATATAAATACCTAAACATGCAGCACCATCATCGTTAAGAATTCCACATGCATTACCATTCATTACCCTAAGAAATTTAGTTAAGTGTTTACTCACCTGTCAAAAGCTTGAACAGAGAACAACTTCTGTTTTGGAGGAAAAACTTCTAGCTTGATCCTCTTTTAAACCTTCTTGCTTTGTTTAGTTGAGTTATATTTGAGCTTGTAAAATGGAATCGCTTACTTTTTTCCTGGTTTGCTATATTTTTGTGAACGAAAATGGAACAAGGAGATATATATAGAGAAAGCATGTATGCACAACACTTTTCTTTTTCACATTTTCTTTTATTTTTTATTTACCTAAATTCCTTGGGTCAGCACCTATTGACCAGATATGATATATTGAAAAATGAAGTGATTTATTAAAGTTGAGATGGGTTGTTTTATGTGCTTGATGTCATAGGCATTTAATGCATGTGTCTCCTTCCATGTTTACACGCATATCCCACTGATATGTATATACATATATTTTTGTCTTATTGCCTTGCATATCAAAATTAACATACATACCTTTCTTGCCTGGTTTTGTTTTATACATTATGTGCTTAATATAAAATTGTTATAGTTATTGGTATAGGTTTATCTTATGTTGCATACACACAAAACCCACTTATATACTTATTTCTAACATAAATCCTTACTTCTATTTCTATTTTAAGCTTAAACTATCAAACACTTAATTTATATTCATATTTTTTTATACTTATATTTAATATTGATAATATTGATTTTATTTTAAGCATTATTATCTAGATTACATTCATATGCATATATTTAGATCAATGTTAATAAGGTAGAGCATTAATTAAATTATTTGAGATTTTTTAGTTTGAATTTCCAAATCATAACTTTCTTTCAAAATGCATATATATATATATATATATATATATATATATATATATATATATAAATGGTAAAGGCAAAAAATCTTATTTGTTTTTAAAATGATAAGTTGTATTTTAATTAATCAGATTAGAAGCTTATTAAAAATTATTGCCAAAATTCCCGGATCGTCACAATAATCATACCAATTATCCCTATATGACCCAAAATTTAAATCTTGTTTAAAACTTCCAAATAGTTTTAAAAGCTTTATCTTTTGGTTTAACTTTACTTATAAACTTCCAAATAAAATTTTAAATCTTAAATGGTAACGTTTGAACTTTATAAAAGTCCGTTTTAGGAACACTTTAGTAAAATTAATTTTAAATTAAGGGATTTCAATGCCGCACCATATAACCGACTAAATATCTTACCTTCCTTTAGCCGGCATGCGTGATTGCAAACATATACATGCCATTATTAAACATAACAAACTAAGGACATATCTAATAAACTAGCTTGTGTTAATTACTAGCATATTCAAGTTATATTTCATTTTCAACCAAGCACATTCAAAACATAAATATATCTGCATAAAAATCAATCCTATATCCAATCAATCACATATTACTAAATCAACAAATGTTTAACACAATTAAAGTTAGAAACTTTAATTATAGTGAGATTTACTCACTATTAGGCCTCCAACTTATCCAGAATGACCCGAGATGCTCCTGACTAACAACAACACTATAGAATCCTCCTTCTCCTCCTTTCCTTGCCATCTTTCCTTGCTAAATGGCTCGGCCCAAGGTATGGTGGAGCTTGGCCTTAAATGGTGGAAAGACTTTGGATTATCATTGAATTCACAAAAATCAAACTCCAAAATGAGTCATCTTCCAACTTCTTTTTGAAGTTAAAGGGAAAGATCTTAAATTCTCTTCTCTACAATTATAAAAAAACAATCACTTAATTCGGATCGGATTTGAGGGAGATATGGCCAGAGGAAGAGGAGATGTTCTTGGAATTAAAAATCTAGGTCCAAAAACACTCTACAAAGAAATGAGATTTGGACATGGCTAAGCTCAAAATTCGATTAAATAGTGCACATGAAAGTTGTAGCCGTTATAATTTGTTATGAGTTGAAAAAAAGAAAAAGAAATATTCCGTTTGGATATGATATGGAAATGATATGGTAGAAGAAAAAGAAGGTGAAACTGAAGAAGTGAAAGAGCTATTTATAAGCAAGAGAACAAAGTAAATCTCCTTAAGACACTCGTACCTTACCCTCCATTATTAGTTTTTGATATCGCCTTGTCCCTTCCCTCCCATGAGCCAACATATTTAAACATGTTTCTAAGGACACGACATTCACTTTTTCCATTTATTTATAAAATACACTATATGTTATCCTAAATACACATACACATATACGTGTTTATATATATATATATATATATATATATAAACACACTACAATAATACATAACCCTAACTTATAAATGTATTGAGTATTTGTACTCTATGGTTTACAATGTTTTCGATAACTTTTATTCGACGAAAAGTCGAAAATTCGAAAAAAAATTCCGATCACGTTTTCAGTTCTTCTTTTTGCAAAACTAATTTTAAAACTGTTTCAACATCATTATCTATTATTTAAAAGAGTTTTATTTTAATTATAATATGTATTGTTTGAATATTTAAAATTAATTAAATATTTTCAAATCAAAGACATGAAATTCCGGATCATTACAATTTTATTCATTTTAAATTTTTAAAGAAGAATATTCAACCGCCATTATTTATAATTTAATACATATATATAAGCATATATAATTTAATTAATTAACATATAATTAATAATTTTTCAAATAAATCATTTATTTAATTAACCATTTTATTTTAATAACTTGATAAATTGTATTTAATTTATCTTACACAATTTAAGGTAAATTTTCAACTATATCCTCTGTAGTTACATATACATATATCAATATATATATATATTAATTATCTAAATTTAATTAATTAATCAAATTAATTAAATATTTATAAAATTTTATATATAATACATTGAATTTCTCAGAATAATTATAATTTTTTTTAGTTATATCTATACATTTATAGTAATTCCTTTTATATTTTAAACTTAACAATATGTTTTACATTTTCATGTCATAATTTGAAAATTAATCCAAGGTCCAAAAAAATGTGCCTTATATATGGCCTAACCTACTGGAGTCACTTCACCTATTATGCTATAACAATAACCAAAGAGGGAAGAATATTTTTTATTCAACCATAATACTAGACACTATTATTCTAGACACCCATCTGATAAAAAAGTCTATTATTTCTCCCTTAATGTGGCAAACTAGACTACAAAGACCTTATGGGATCTAATACATTAAAGAATCGATCCACTGAACGAGGGCAAAGTTGATAAATTTCAAAAAGATCCCTATTTGGATCATGATTGGCCCATGAAGTCTAATGAGTTTTGCCAAATTCAATCTAGTTGTTAAATAAAATCATGTTTTATTCAATATTTTTATATATTTATTAATTAATATTATCAATTAATTTAACTAGATATTTTATTTTCAATGTAGCATGTCTACATTCATGATATAACAATATAATATAATAAAATATAAAAATATAAACATGTGTAAAACTATGTGTGTGTATACATGTATGGATTTATATCTATTGTATATACAAATATATTATACTTACGTAAACATATTAAAATTTCATATGAATATCAAGAATAAATGCCTAAGTGCATACATGCATTTGAATATACTATAGTATGTGTATTTGGCTAATACACAGATATCTATAATACCATCAAAATATAGTTTAGACACACATATGTTCTATTTATGTTGACACATATAAATGTAAATATATATGCTGTAAAGACCCATATTTTTTATAATTAAATATATTTAAATTAAATAAGATTGGAATTTAATATTGTCATAGATTAAAATTTATGATGTATTAATAAAAAAATTGTTAGAATTTATAACTTGATCTTAAATGAATTCTAAAACAATAACTACAGTGAAGGGAAAGATGGTAATGCAAATTAGGATATAATTTAATAATATTGACTGAATGTAATTGACTACTGTGTTAATGTAACTTCAATCAATTGAAATAATAAAGGTTAATAAGGAGTAAGATAAATGTTGTATTAAGGCGAATTATATGTTATTTAATTGGAAATAGTTTTAGCATAGAATGAGAAATCAATCAATTTTTAAGTAAATTTATAATCATTGTTTGTAAATGATATATTTATAGATATTCAAATTACAAAGATGTAACAATTGTTGGAGTTTAATGTAATTGAAATGTTTCGATTAATATAAGAAAAGACATTAGTTGTTGAGTGTAATTAATGGAAACTTATGTTAAATAAATTACGTGAAGTTTTGTAGATTCAATAATAAGAATGTAAATCAAATAAAAGAATATGTTGAAATTTAAAATATGATGAACTAGGATTTTGCTACGATTATAATTTAATGTTAAAAATTAATGTAATATTTAAATCTTATATTTAACATGGAAAATTTAATTTTAAAATATTATAAATTGCTGATTAATCAAGGATGATGGTAAAAAACTTTAATTTAGAATTTAAAAGTGATTAAATCAATTTACTAATAATTCGGTTAATTAACATGTAAAAATAAATACAAATTGATTTTAAGGCTAGCTTCTATATACAATAGAATTAGGGTTTGAAATTAATTTCATTGAGTTTAAAAATATTATAAACCTATAATTCGATATATAGGATGATCTATTTTCATGTCGGGAACAAAATGGGCTTTTCGAGCCTTTATTATCGCTTTAGCCTAATTGATTTATATTTAGATGTAAAATGTTATTTTTGAGATGTAATTATTCAAACCTAATTCAAATGTGTAACAATAATAAAATCAAATTATTAATGAATGTCATGGTTTTTAATAATGTATTTGCAAATTAGAAATATTGTGTTTGTCCGTAATTGTGAATTCGTAACATCTTTGAATATAATTTAATTTAAATTTATCACGCTATAAAATGTTAACTTTAGTATACAATGGAATTAGGCTTCGAAACTAGTTCCATTGTGTTCAGAAGGCCTTTTACATATTAATTGCCTATCAGCAAGCCTCATTAGAGTTCGAGTTGTTTTGGACCTCACTCTATAAATAGGCACCCAAATCGAGACAAAATATTATTAAAATATTTCAATAACCTTAATTTTCATGGCCGCTACTTTCAATGGCTGAAAACTTCCCATCTTCTTCCTTCTTGATCTCTCTCATCTCCCATCAAATCGCAAAGACTCCTAAATAAAAGTTGTAGATCTCTTCCTCCTCTATAATCTGAACAGTTAGATCAAGCTAGTCATGTCTTGATTCGCTAGAATCTTGAATAAAAGGCAGAAGCATTTTTGGTTGTCTACGAGTGAAATAGGCGTCGGAGGTGCTGGAATTCTGGGCGAAGGTGGAGCTTGTCAACGTGCACGTGGTGGTGGCCTCCGATCATGGTGCGGCGGCGCACAGGCGACGGCGATAGGTTGTAGAACGTGTGGCCTGATGGGTTGTTTTGGTAACGTGATTGCTATGGTTGAGAGGATAAGCTATTTACATTTTTACCTTTGACCTTGATTTAATTTAATTTTAAATTTCAAATGTTCTAACTTGATAAACTTTTGCATACGAATACGGATTCGCACGCGGTTTCTTCTATTGGGTTCGTATCAAAATTTTGGACAACAAGAAACTAGTTTGGTTGAATTTGGAGACTGTTCAAATCTTAGGCTTTTATTAGATTTTTAGTTGGCTATAAATCAAACGTGAGTGATTTAACACTTACGCAATACTAAATTTTCTTATGTTGGTTAAATTGAAATTATGAAGTGATAAAATTTTATTGATAGTTGTTTGACATTTTAACTTGACATTTGAATTAATTTGAATTTTATATTGAATTAAACCGACATTTGTTTAATATTGAAATCTAATTTCTAGTTAAACACCAACAATGAATAATTAGTAACTATTGTAATAAGTTGGTTGATTTGAATGTTGATTGTTATTGTATGCCTATTGATTGATGTTGGATGAATGGTTATTTATTTATTTGACATATTCTCATTATTACCTATTTATTAGTTGACATCATTTATATTATCATTTGGAATATTTCAAATAAACTAAGAAATATATTGAAATGATGTATACCCATGTCATTTAACTATGGGTTGAAATGATATATATCCATTCATGTAATTAAAGCTGAAATAACTATTCACGTGGCCATAGGGTAGAAAATTATATACAGACACCGGATTTGTTAAAATAAATAATTTTAAATCATTAAAATTGGATTTTTTTTAAAATGATATTGCAAAGAAAATAAAAAAAGCGGATTATATGAATTTAATTATTTTTTAATTTGAGCTTTGAAAATGTTGAAATTGAAACTATTTATTTAAGGATTTAATTTGAAATTTTAATGTTGAAATTTTAGAAATGACTTATATCTATCGAAAGTGAATCGTTTGAAAGGTTTAAATTTACTTTAATCAAAAAAATTAAATTGTCATTTCAAAATTTTGGATGTGAAATGGATTTAAACTAAATTGTGTAAAAATCAGAAATTGAATTGAAACATTCAGCCATTTCTATAGAACTGTTAAAAATTAACTCTGAAGTAAAGTTGACATTGTTTTGAATTCAGGCTGGTTTAAATCGAAACTTGAATATGAAGTTTACTTAACATTGGAAGTTGAAAATTTGAATTTGTTGTGACTTGAAATTGGAACATGAGTTCAATTATTTTAAAAGAAGAAAAGTTTTAATATAAACTATTTTGATGTATAAAATATTTAATAACCAAATTATTTTTATACATAAACCATCTTATTTATCCAAACTATTTTCAATATTAAAAATATTTTATATTCAAAACCATTCCAATCTTTTAACTATTTTAATTATTCCAAACTATTTTCAATATTCAAAACTATTTTAATTATTCAAAACCATTTTCGATATTCAAACTTTATTATAGGGGAACTATTTAAATTTAAATCATTATTTAAACACGAACGTTTTAGGGTGTAACCTATTTTGAGTTCGAAATGATTTTTGAAGAAATATGTTATTTTGATATGAAGTATGACTTGTTCTTGAAATTTAAAAGAATCGACCGGTGTTTAAAATGGACAATTGGTTGTTAAAGAGACCGGGGCCGACGAATGACATACTCTCTATCATTCTACAGAAACCACTTTAAAACCTGTGTATGCTGTGGATGTTATCCAAAATGTGGAGGTTGACTTAGTGACGTTTACTGGAATGAAGAAAGAGAATAATGATGGATGATCCCGACACTTCTATCAATTTGAAATGAATAAAACAGGAGCCTATGTCTGGCCAAGGGGTTATCTACCTTTAGGGGCACCACCCCTTTGTATTATTGTATCTATTTTGACTCGATTAGTGCACCTTGATTTGATTTTGGGGGTGGTGGACTCGTTTGGCAGTCGCTGTGGCGGTGTGTTACGATCAGCCAGAA
Source organism: Allium cepa (assembly GCA_030765085.1). Lineage (NCBI taxonomy): Eukaryota > Viridiplantae > Streptophyta > Magnoliopsida > Asparagales > Amaryllidaceae > Allium > Allium cepa. Next base: position 455,827,644 of record CM060928.1, read on the forward strand.
AGGGTAGACTAGTAGAATCCTACCTTGGGCATTGCCTCACATGCCTTGTCATACTTTTATCTTTATACGCGACCACTATGACTTTGTTTTAGTGTTGTCTTATCATGGCATCTCCCTGGCTACCAATGTTACTGGTGATGCTACTAAGGAAAACTGTAGGACAATGCCTAAAAATATGTTAAGGGGGATCAATGTAAAACCTTAATGCTATTTTAATACTTACTGATATACACTACATATATAGCGTGTCTTACTGCATACAAATAGTTCAACGGATCCTTAGGAGATGGAAAATACTATAATTCTCTTATGTTATTGCACTCACTTTATAAACTTGAAGAAGGTCTTGTTTCTAGCTTTGAGATTGATCTCCAAGGCATATTGAAAATGAATGGATGTATTTGTGTTCCAGACTGTGATGGACCACTTAAAGTTATATTTTCATCCAGGAGTGGCCAAGATGTTCAAAGATATGAAGAGGGTATTCTGGTGGAAGGGGATAAAGCGACATATTTCAATCTTTGTGAGTCGTTGTGCAAGTTTCCAACGGATTAAGAGTGACCAGCATAAGATAGCCAGACTGTTCAACCACTTGAGATCCAAAAGTGGAAGTGGGAATAGATCTCTATGGACTTCATTGATGGGTTTCCTAGGTCAAAAAGAGGCAACGATGGCATTTGGATTATAGTTGATCGACTAACCAAGAGTGCCCATTTCATTCCTATTAAGCTGACCAGGACTGCTACAAGTCTGGTGAGTTGGTACGTAAAGGAGATTGTGAGACCCTATGGGATTCCTCATAGTATTGTAAGTGACCGAGACCCGATATTCACTGGTAGGTTCTGGGAGGGACTGTAGACTGCTTTAGGAACTGAGCTAAATCTAAGTACAGCTTACCATCCCCAAGTAGTTGGGCAGATAGAGAGAGTGAACTGGATCTTGGAAGATTTATTGCAAGCATGCATTCTAGAATTCGGGGGTTCTTGGGAAGATCATTCACCTTTAGTCGAATTCACTTATAACAACAGTTATCAAGCAAGCATTGGTATGGCCCCTTTCGAAGCTCTTTATGGTCGTCCATATCGTTCTCCTTTGGGTTGGGTAAGATCTGGAGATAGACTTATACTTGGACCCGACATGATCTTAGAAGCTTATAAGAAGATAGCTGATATTAGAAGAAATATGAAGGAAGCGCAAGAACAGAAAAAGTGTTACATAGATAAAAGGCGTAGGGATGTAGAGTTCTTCGTCGGTGACTTTGTATTTGTAGAAGTCTCTCCTCTGAGAAGTGTCATGAGGTTTGGAAAGACATGGAAGTTAGTCCCTCGATATATTGGCTCTTTTCCCATACTGGACCAGATCGGTTACTTGCATATAAAAGTGGAGTTACCAGTTCGACTATCAGATGTGCACAACATATTTCACGCATCTCATTTGCGTAATTATGTACATGACTCTTCGATGACAGTAGAACCAGGACAACAAGTTGATTTAGAGGTTCAGCCTAATCTTAGGCGGCCTATTCTTATTATCGCTCGAGACATAAAGTGACTAAGGAAGAAGGTTGTGGATCTTGTTAAGGTTCAGTGGAGTGAAAATGCTAAAGATTGTACTTTGGAAACTTAGGACTATATTAGAAATTCTAATCCCAAGTTGATATATTTTTGTCAGTATTTTGTTGTTTCTTTTTAGTGTACTCACCAGTTGCGTTAAGGTCACTTTCCATGTATCTTTTTGTGGTATATATGATATCATTTGGGTTTCTTTGATATCTTGAGTTTATCTGATTAATTTCGAGGACGAAATTTCCTTTAAGGAAGGGAGGATGTAACGACCCATAATTTGATCACTTTGAACTTGAATAGTTAATATCTTTTTAAATGATTAAATAACTGATTTTATATCTAAAATAAAATTTTGGACAAAACATCTTGAATGGATTTTTAAAACTGATGTAAAATGTTATAAGACGGATCAAGTTATAAGGGGTCAGGGGTACTGATTTATTTAGGAATAAGTTTGCCTAATAAACCAAATGAGAATGATTACTTAAGAAAAGAATTTGCCTAATAAAACCGAATAGTATAGTTACTTGCCTAGTAAAATATGAAAGAATTATTAGCTTTGTCTAATAAAATAGAATAGTACAATTACTCCCTAATAAAACAAGAAAAAATTATTAACCTTTCCTAAAAAATAGAATAGCATAATTACTTGCTTATAAAACAAAATAGCATAATGATTATTATATTCCACATGGATGGTTGCCATTGGACCAAAATATGATCGAATCGGATTAGGGTATAGTTGATAAGGAGAATTCCTATTGGACCAAAATGTGGTCGAATCAAATTAAGCCATAAGGATGTTTTCTAAAAGGACCAAAATGTGGTCGAATCAAATTAGGCCATAAGGCTGGTTTCTATTGGACCAAAATCTGGTCGAATCAGGTTGGTTATAAGAAATTACTAAACTACCCTACTCTTCACCTGTAAATAGCCAAGTCCGTATCTCATTTTAATTCATTCATAAACTAAAGAAAAGAACTAAATTTCATTATTAAAGACGAAGTAATCCAAGTCTCCAGCAAAGCAAATAAGATGTGAGTATATTCCTTGTTTTCATAGTTTAGTGGGTATAACTTATTCTGTGAGTATAATTTAATTATTTTACCGTGAGTGTAATCTTAATCTCTTTCCTTTGACTCATTCACATTTTAATAAATATTGTGTTAAATTTTGGTTGTAAATTGTTAATAATAATGGGTCTGTTATTATTCTTATTTGGTTGTTTGATTTGTCCTCGGCCAGTTTATGAGCAATAACCTTGATATTTAGTTAAAAGGAATTTACACCGCCTTTTAACTTAGGATTAACATTTAGTGACTTTTCGGCTAAGGAAATAGCACCCCTTTTTGCTATCTCATTTGATTAAGAGGGAGCTTCACCCCACTTGGTTGTATTCTCCTTTAAAGATGATGGGTTTAAGTTATGATTTGAATGGAAGTTTTAAATCTTGGTTTAAAGTATTTTAAAGGAGCTTCGTAATTTATATATTGATTTAAATGGGTTATTTATGGAAAGTAAGTAGTCCTATACTTGGCACTAAAAGCCGATGAGTAGGTTGATCCTCTATTTGTGAGATCTAGAACCAAAGTGTCTAGGCAAGGCTAGGAGCAACCAGTGCCCTAACTTACCTGGCTTTGTTTTTGGGTAAGGCGTAGTGTAAGTCGAGAATTTTGGAAACACGACAAGTATAGGAGATTTGATTTCCATAAATGATCTTTATAATTATGATGGTATAGAAAACATTCACCTTTCCTATAGACAATTGTTTTTGACCCATTTAAGTATGCTTTTGAAATATGAAATCCTCCCAAATGTTTTTTGAATATACTTATATAGATGAGATAAGTACGTGGATATTTTCCAAGCATTGAAAGCGTATAGATATAATTTCCATATACGATCGTTTTATTATCCCCGATAGTTGATACCTTAACTATCGATTTCGATACACTTCTTCAATTTTTTCACCGATCTAATATGATTTGTTGCTCATTTAGAGCATTGATATCCTTTATTGAAAATGACTAAATAAAGAGCGAGTGGGGGCCAAGCTATGTGGGATTGCTTCCATTAGGGTATTTTCACATCTACTCTAGATCGGTTTCGGTTGTATGCGCATGGAGATGTGAAATACTTGAATACTCGGTAAGGTTGGTGGGGTCCAGCTTGAAGGTTTCCGAGAGCCATCATAGTTCTCAAGTATATTTTCTAGAGGTGTACTTTCGAAAAGAGGGGCGCACCCTCCTAGTCATTGTTGGAAAAATTCATTTTCCTTAGTTTTGATTCAAATCTTTAGACTTATTCTTTCTTAATTGTATCGGGAAGCATCTTGTGCTCTTCGTGGTGTTTAATTATTTGTGTCCATTCTTTTATGCTTGGTTGTTGTACTCATGAGGGAAAAACATGTTCTGCTTTATTGAAATGTGGTCTCATTAGTTATTTTGTGTGTTCTATTTTTTGGAGTTTACTCATACCGGACTTATTATCTGACCCGAATTGTTTGTTTTCCCTAAACATTCGAGTACTCATTTATATTTGAGTAGTCAGAAAATGACATGTTTCTTTTCTCTTTTTGAAGATAGTGGACGAGCAGGAGGCTTCTTATCTATCTTGCTATTTATTTCCACTGTTATAAGATGTTGGTTCTATGTATGTATATTTAAAATAAGGTTGTTATAACTACCTAGACTGATAGTATTACTTTCGTTGTAACTCCGATAACTCTATGCAGGGGAGTAACCTTATGTACTGTCTTAATTTTACATTATATTTAACCTTTCGTTGTGAGGTTATTGTTCTGTTCTTATATTTTACCTCATGAAAACTCGACTTTCAGATACTTGGCAACGACACATGAATACCATGGATGTATTAATCTCGTTCTCCGGGGTCTTAAAAATGGGTAGTCACAGTTGGTACCAGAGCTTTGGTTGAGCGAACACCTTAGCCTGATTGGGGTACAACTCATTAGAGAAAGGGTAAGTGATGCCCTAGAATGATATAATCTTGAGAGAGCGTATTTATAATTTTTGTAATAATAATATTTATCCTCTAAAGTCTCGTTTTAGATGCTTTGGTGTTATTTCCTTAAACCATTTTAATCCTATTTTTGTATTCTTATTATTTGTACAGATAGTAGAAAATGAATACAAGAAGATGGTGAAGGAATGGATCTAGAACTAGCACGGCTAGTAATGGCAGGGTACCTAGAAATGCTACAATGTCAGCTGTAGATCCGATAGAGGAAATGCTAGTGCAAATTCAAATCCTTATGAACTTTGCAGCTTAGTGTAAGAATTTTACCACTGTGTGTGGGAAACCGTTCTATGGGACTGAAGACATTCTTGGAGTGCAGATGTGGCTTTGAACTTGTGAAATAATATTTGGTGATCTTCGGTTGGAAGATGCGAAGAAATGGCTGTTGGCATCGCGACAACTTCAAAAGTTGGTGATGGATTGGTGGGATTCGAAAAAGCTAGTACTTCGGACGGGGAGTTTTCGTAGGCCTAGTTCAAGGAATTTTTTGAAGCACAGTTTATTCCAGAAGCTAGAAGAACTCGGTTATTTAGAAGTTTCATTGACTTCAAGTATGGTGATACGACAGTGTCGCAGTATAAGCATAAGTTCAATGCTTTGTCCTGTTTTGGACTTGGATTGATAGACAAACCGCTCAAGAGAAATGAAATGTTTGTGAATGTAATGCGACTAGAGTTCCATAGTGAAATGACCAATCATCTTATGAGTACATTCACCAATATAATTAGCATGGCTTTGAGCTTTAGGGCTCTTGATATTAAGGAAGGAGTCTAAAAGGGTGTAGTACCAGCGGTATGTGCCAAGCCTTTATCGGTTATGCCAGTTGAAGGAAAACCAAACTTCAAGCATAAGTTTAAGGGAAAGAAGTAGGGTGCATGGAAGAAACCCGAAGATGGCAGTCCAGCACAAAAGAAGCAGACTGACTTGGCTAACATTCTTTGTTTCAAGTGCAATAAGATGGGCCACTTTGCAAATTATTGCCCAATTGTCACATGTTTTAATTGTGGCTAGCCAAAACATATGAAGAATGAGTGCCCTTTCCTAAAAAGGAATGTCAAGGATAGACTTTTACCATTGAAGAGATACCATCCACTTCTTCAGATCTAGAAGGGAAGAAAGTCTTACAAGGTACATTATCCGTCTTTGATATTCCTGTAAGGGTGCTATTTGATACAAGTGCTTCCCATAGTTTTATTTCTTTTGATCTAATGAACAAACTAAACCTTAAATATGTTATCATAAGGAATCCTCTTTGTGTGTCAAACACAATTAGAGGTCCGACAAATCTTGGCATTGTGTGTCTAAATGTACCTATTTCTTGTTAAAATCATCCCTTTCCTTTTGACTTGTTTGTTCTAAGGTTTATGGGTTTTGGAGTGTTGCTGGGAATGAATTGGTTATATAAGTTTAAAGCTATCTTGGATTGTGGTAGATGGCTCGTTAGAGTTAGTAATGCAGGAGATATTGGTGTTGATATTAGTTGTGAAGAGCCTAAGAAGTTAACGAGCAATTTCCTCTATTCACTCGTAGTGACTGAAGCGGAGCTAGGAGATGTGTTGGTTGTTCAAGGTTTCAAAAATATTTTTGATGAGGTGCAAGGTTTACCTCCTCACCGTAAAGTTGAGTTCCGTATTGATTTGGTTCCAGAAACTAGACCTATTGTACAAATCTTATGAAGGATGGCTCCAAAAGAGAAGAGGGAGTTAGAAAGGAAGACTTATGACTTGTTGAAGAAGGGCTTGATCCAACATAGTACCTCGAGTTAGGGATCGCCAGTCATCTTTCTTACAAAGGCGGATGGTTCTCTAAGGTTATGCGTAGACTATCGGGAGTTGAACAAAAGGACTGTTAAGAATAAATATCATTTGCTAAGAATCGATGATATGTTTGACCAACCCCATGGTGCTCGGATATTTTCTCAATTAGATCTTGCCACTGGTTTCCACCAATTAAGAGTGGCAGGGGAAAGTGTTCCCTTAACAGCTTTTCGGACTCTAGAAAATTTCTACGAGCGGTTAGTTATGCCATTTGGATTGACTAATGCACCCACTTATTTTATGGACTTAATGAATCGAGTATTTTGAGATATTCTCAATAAATTTGTACTCATCTTTATTGATGGCATTCTTATCAATTCAAAGATAGAGGAGGAACACAAATCTCATCTCTGTGTCATACTCGATATCTTAAGGAGCCATGAGTTGAAGGCTAAGTTTTCTAAGTGCCATTTCTGGAAATTTGAAGTTCGATTTCTAAGGCATGTTATTTCGGGAGAAAGCATATCGATGGACCAGCTAAAGTTGCGTTTCAAGACTGGAAGAAGCCCAAATGTGCAATGGAAGTTAGAAGTTTCTTGGGATTGGCTGCTTTTTACCGTAGGTTTATCAAGGACTTCTCAAAGATTGCTTCTCATATGATGAAGTAAACAAAGAAAGATGTTAAGTTCTTTTAGACTTCTAAGTGTGATCAAGCATTCAACGAATTGAAAGAGAAGTAGACCAGTGCTCTTGTATTAACCATTCCAAATGGCAGCGAAGGTTTAACTGTGTATGCAGATGCTTATAGAACCGGAATGGGAGCAGTTTTGATGTAGCATAGGAAAGTTATTGCCTATGCGAGTCGACAACTAAAGCCACATGAGAAAAATAATGCTACACACGATTTGGAGCTTTTAGCTACTGTCTTCGCACTAAAGATGTGGAAGCATTACCTTTCGGGTGAAAGGTTCGAGTTATACATGGACCACAAATCCTTAAAATACCTTTTTACCTAAAAAGATTTGAATTTGAGGCAGCAAAGATGGCTGGAGTTTCTCGCGTCTTATGATCTAAAGGTTCTTTATACCCTTGGAAATTCAAATGCTATTGCTGATGCATTGAGTAGGATTGTAACAATGGTTGAAAATTTAGAAGTTAAGCCAGTATTGTTAGAGAGAATTGCATCCAGTCAAGAGGCAGATCCTATTTTGGCTCGACTTAAGAAGGATGTTGAAGAAGGTCTTGTTTCTAGCTTTGAGATTGATCTCCGAGGCATATTGAAAATGATTGGGCGTATTTGTGTTCTAGACTATGATGGATTTAGGAAAGATGTATTAGCCGAATGCCACCATTCAAACTTCTCATCCAGGAGTGACCAAAATGTTTAAAGGTATGAAGAGGGTATTCTAGTGGAAGGGTATGAAGCGAGATATTTCAATTTTGTGAGTCGTTGTGAAAATTTCTAGCAGATTAAGAGTGACCAGTAGAAGATATCCAGATCGCTTCAACCACTTGAGATCCCAAAGTGGAAGTGGGAACAGATCTCTATGGACTTCATTGATGGGCTTCCTAGGTCAAAAAGAGGCAATGATGGCATTTTTATTATTGTCGATCGACAGACCAAGAGTGCCCATTTCATTCCCGTTAAGCTGATTAAGACTGCTACGAATCTAGTGAGTTTGTATGTGAAGGAGATTGTGAGACTCCATAGGATTCCTCATAGTATTGTAAGTAACCGAGACCCAATATTCACTAGTAGGTTCTGAGAGGGACCGCAGATTGCTTTAGGGACTGAGCTAAGTCTAAGTACAACTTACCATCCCTAAATAGATGGGCATACGGAGAGAGTGAACCAGATCTTGGAAGATTTATGGCGAGCATGCATTCTAGACTTCGAGGTTCTTAGGAAGATCATTTACCCTTAGTCTAATTCACTTATAACAACAGCTATCAAGCAAGCATTAGTATGGCCCTATTCGAAGCTCTTTATGGTCATTTATGTCGTTCTCCTTCGTGTTGGGTCGAATCTGGAGATATACTTGTTCTTGGACCCGACATGATCTTAGAAGCAAATAAGAAGGTAGTTGATATTAGAAGAATGATGAAGGAAGTGCAAGATCGAAAAAAGTGTTATGAAGACCAAAGGAATAGGTATCTTGATTTCTTAGTCGGGGATTTGGTATTTGTAATAGTCTCTCCTCTGAGAATTGTCGTGAGGTTTGGAAAGACAGGGAAGTTAGCCCCTCGACATATTGGCCATTTTCCTATACTGGGCCGGACTGGTAAAATTGCATATAAATGTGGAGTTACCAGATCGACTATCAGATATGCAAAGCGTATTTCACGTATCTCATTTACGTAATTATGTACACGACCTTTCGATGATAGTAGAACCAGGAAAACAAGTTGATTTAGAGGTTCTGCCTAACCAAACCATTCTTAGACGGCCTATTCATATTGTCGCTCGAGACATAAAGATTAAGAAAGAAGGTTGTGAATCTTGTTAAGGTTCAGTGGAGTGAAGATGTTAGAGATTGTACTTGGGAAACTGAGGACTATATTAGGAATTCTTATCCGAGTTGATATAGTTATTGTTTGTATTTTGTTGTTTCTTTTTAGTGTACTCACCAGTTGTGTTGAGGTCACTTTCCTTGTATCTTTTTGTGTTATATATGATATCATTTGGGTTTCTTTGATATCTTGAGTTTATTTGATTAATTTCCAGGACGAAATTTCCTTTAAGGAAAGGAGGATGTAACGACCCATAATTCAACCACTTTGAACTTGAATAGTTAATATGTTTTTCAATGATTAAATAACGGATTTTATATCTAAAATAAAATTTTAGGTAAAACATCTTGAATGGATTTTTAAAACCGATGTAAAATGTTAGTTTAAAGATGCTTCGAATTATAAGGTGGTTAGGGGTACCGATTTATTTAAGAATAAGTTTGCCTAACAAACTAAATGAGAATTATTACATAAGAAAAGAATTTGCCTAATAAACAGAATAGTATAATTACTTACCTAGTAAAACCAGAAGAGATTATTAACCTTGCTTAGTACTTGCCTAATAAATTAGAATAGTATAATTACTTGCCCAATAAAACAAGAAAAAATTATCAACCTTGCCTAATAAAACAGAATAGTATAATTACTTGCCTACTAAAACAAAATAGCATAATGATTATTATATTCCACATGGATGGTTGCCATTGGAATATAATCTGGTCGAATCAGGTTAGGCCATAGTTGATTAGGAGGATCCTATTGGACCAAGATGTGGTCGAATCAAATTAAGCCATAAGGATGTTTTCTATTGGACCAAAATGTGGTCGAATCAAATTAGGCCATAAGGCTGGTTTCTATTGGACCAAAATCAGGACGAATCAGGTTAGGCTATAGGAAATTACTAAAGTGCCCTTCTCTTCACCTATAAATAGCAACGTCCGTATCTCATTTAAATTCATTCACAAACTAAAGAAAGAACTAAATTTCATTATCAAAGACGAAGTATTCCAAGTCTCCAACAAAGAAAATAAGATGTGAGTATATTCCTTGTTTTCGTATTTTGGTGGGTTTAACTTATTCTATGAGTATAATTTAATTATTTTACAGTGAGTGTAATCTTAATCTCTTTCCTTTGACTAATTCACATTCTAGTAAATGTTGTGTTAACTATTGATTTAAATTTTTAATAATAATGGGTCTGTTATTATTCTTGTTTGGTTGTTTGATTTGTGCTCAGCCAATTTATAAGCAATAACCTTAACGTTTAGTTAAAAGGAACTTACACCACCTTTTAACTTAGGATTGACATTTAGTGACTTTTTGGTTAAAAGGAAATAACACCCCTTTTAGCTAACTCATTTGATTAAGAGAGAGCTACACCCCTCTTGATTGTATTCTCCTTCAAAGTTGATGGGTTTAAGTTATAATTTGAAGGGAAGCTTTAAATCTTGGTTTAAAGTATTTTAAAGGAGCTTCGAAATTTATATAATGATTTAAGTGGGTTATTTATGGAAAGTAAATAGTCCTATACTATGCACTAAAAGCCGATGAGTAGATTGATCCTTTAATTGTGAGATCTAGAACCAAAGTGTCAAGGCAAGGCTAGGAGCAATCAACGCCCTGACTTACCTGGCTTTATTTCTGGGCGAGGCATAGAGTAAGTTAAGAATATCGAAAATGTGATAAGTGTAGGAGATTTGGTTTTCATAAATGATCTTTATAATTATGATTGTATGGAAAACATTCGCCTTTCCTGTTAACAATTGTTTTTCACCCATTTAAGTATGCTTCTGAAATTAAAATCCTCCCAAATTTTTTTTGAATATACTTATACAGATGAGATAAGTATATGGATATTTTCCAAGCACTGAAAGAGCATAATATATAATTTTCCATATATGATCGTTTTGTTATCCTCGATAGTTGATATCTTAACTATCGATTTTGATACCCTTCTTGGTTTTGTTTTTGTTTCGTCAATCTAAGATGATTTGTTGCACATTTAGAGCATTGATATCCTTTATCGGAAATAACTAATAAAGAGCTTATGGAGGCAAGCTATGTGGGGTTGCTCCCACTAGGGTATTTTCACATCTAATCTAGATTGGTTTCGATGGTATGTGCATAGGGATATGAAATACTCGGATACCTAGTAAGTTTGGCAGGGTCCAGCTTGGAGGTTTCCGAGAGCCATCGTAGTTCTCAAGTATATTTTATATAGGTATACTTTTGATAAGACACCCTCCTAGTCATTGTTGGAAAATTTTCTTTTCCTTATTTTTGATTCAAATATTTGGTTTGATTCTTTCTTAATAGCATTGGAAAGCGTCTTGCGCTCTTTGCGAAGTTCAATTATTTGTATCTGTCCTTTTATTCTTGGATGTTGTCCTCGTGAGGGAAAAACCCGTTTTGCGTTTTCGCGATGTGGTCTTACTAGTTATTTTGTGTGTTCTATTTTTTGGATTTTACTCATACTAGACTTATTGCCTGACCTGAATTGTTTGTTTTCCCTAAACTTTCGGGTACTCATTTGTAACATCCCAAAATTTATTAAATTTGGTAACTTATTTGAACTTTTGAAATTTAATTTGAAAAGTTTCAAAACAAATAAAATATGTGTTAATTTATATGAATAAAACTTCAATTTCTTTTGATTGAAATAATTAATGTTTTAAAATCATTTGAATTTTAAAAAAAGATAAAACTATACAAATAACTAAAACAATTTTTTTATAAGCAAAGAAATCAGACAAGTTGATGTATGTGAATTTTGTGTATGCCAGATAATAAAACAAAAATGTATGCAAGAAGATAAAACAAAATATCTACATACAAAAATCAAATGAGATAAGGCTGTAAACAAAATGGGAGGCATATGCATTTAATACCATCTATTCTTAGTACAAAATAAGTCATTTCATTTTCCACCAAAAAAAATCATTTTAGTTTTATAAAAATCTCTGGTCAAAGAAGGAGGCAAAAAAAAATCTGACCAAATAGAAATAAGCTGCACCAGAAATACCTCCCCTGTACAAAGCCCTTCTTCTATACATATGTGTATTTTCTTGTTTCATTTCGTTCATCAAAACATTATAAACCAGAAAATAAACATTAATACTTTTACAAATTTAAATTTAGTTCAAAAACAAAACAGAAAAGTGATTAACAGGAAAATTAAAAACTGCACCTTTTCAACACAAAAGTGTTCTCTGTTCAAACTTGTTTCCAGGTGAGTAAACATACTATTTTTAAAATTTAAATCTGGGTATTTGATTCATGAAAACTTTGTGCTTTCCTATATAGTTTGAATAGATAGTTCTGTATGTTTTCTGTTGTACCGGAAATTTTAGTATGGCTTGTTCTTCTGTACCTCTGGTTACAGAGCAAAGTAAAGTAGAAAGAAAAATTAATAAATCTTTATACAGACATTTTTAAGTTTAGGATTTCAAAGAAACAAGTTTTTTTAAACTTAAATCAAGGCTTAGACTTTGTTTTAAGCTCGATATTGAAATATTTTCTCTGCAAATTAAATTTTATAGTAAAAGGATGAATATATGAAAAATTCAAATATTCTAAACCATCGATTCAATTACATAGCTTGAATCTACGTACGAAGATAGCATTTTTAAAACAAATATGATGATTTTAGTTGAGTGTGCAAGGTGCAGTTCCTAGTTATACCAAATATGTTTTTTAATCAATTTCTGGTGATCGAGCAAATCTTAAATGTTGAATTTTTGTTTGAAGGTAGTTTGTTGATCAATGATTCCAGGAAAATTGTTAAAAAAAAATTCTACTTCAAGAATCGATATGACGAGAGAAATTTAGGGTTTAAGCTTGAGTTTTACAGTGGTCTGGAAACATGGTGATTTCGTCACCATCGGTTGATCGAGTTGCGTAAGCTTCAAGGAGATAGTAGAGTGGGGTATCAGCAACGTGAGGCCGGAGTTGTGGATTTTTTGATGAACGACGTGAGTGGGACAAGGCGTTTTCGTTTTGGTATGTTCGAGTTACAGTTTCAATGAAAGGGTAAATTTCGATTTCGAGTTTTTGGCTTCGACTCGAGTTTTGTTTTCAAGTGTAGGGGGGTTTCGCAACTTGCCAGAGATGACGAAATTCGTCGAAGGGACGATGAAGTGTCATGCAGATGCACGACATCGATTTTGTGTCAGGAAGTTTTGGGCTTGGGAGGAACTCGAAGGAGTGCTCGAGTAGGAGATGGCTTGGCTCGGGTTTCTTGCATTCGTGTGGAATTGATTCAGCAGTTTATAACCTAAAAAAAAGAAGAGGAAGAAACGTATGAGAAGAAGGAAGAATGACTCGGGAAATAGGGAGAGAAACACGAGTTGTAACTCGAGTAAACTGGGGGTTTTTCTCGGGTTTCATTTTCAAGAGGTTAAGCCTAATAAACTTTTAAGTTAAAAATGTTAAACAAAGTTTAGTATTAATGAAGTAAATAATGTTGGCCAACTTTAAGTTAAGATTTGAATACGTCTTTCTGTGAAATATATCTTGCGAAAATATTTTAAGTTAAGCAAATTTTTTAAAAAACAATTTTAAGTAGTATTGACTAATTAATGTTTGACAATTTTAAGTTAAGACTTTATTTCAAGTTTTAATGAATTAAGCAAATACTTAACAACGTTTTAAATCTTAATTAATACTTTAATTAAGTAGTTAATTAAAGATAAGTGTTAAAGTTAATTAACATTAAAGCTTTTTATAATTGTAATAAATTGATTTCAAAGTAATTAAGGAAGTTTTAAAATATTAATTAAGATAAATAATTATTATTAATTAATTGTTTAAAAGGGTAATTAAGAATGGTTAATTAATTTATAATTGTAATGAATTAATTAACTAGTGATTTATCAATTTGTAATTAAAAATTGGTTAATTAATAATTAAGTGTTTAATTTATTTGTAATCAAGGTTTGTTAATTAGATAATTTAAGTTGATTAATTTATAATTAGTAGTTGATTAAGATAATTAATTAAGGAATAATTAATTGATAAAGTTGATTAAGATTTGATTAATTTATCATAAGAATAATTGGTCATTGATTTAAAATAATCAATAAAAATAGTTATGTGGTTAATTCATTTAAATCACATTCACCTTGATTGAAAATAATTAACTATTGTTGTGCACTGGATTGATATTTCTGTTGTGGTTGTGATACTGTGTGATGTGAGTTGCTTTGAGCTGAATAGTGATTTGTGATTTGTTTCTGTATTTATGTGAAAATCCTTTTGCCCGTAAAACGGCATTTAAACTTCGATGCGACAGGGAGTCGGATTTCAGTTAGATATCTAAAACCCACATCGAACCCTGAATGTGAATCTTTGTAATTGATAATCTAAGTGTTTTAAAATTAAGTGCTCACTATTCGAATTTTCCGGGAGAGAAGCTTTGTGTCATATAACCCATTCCGATTAGTGATACGACGAAATGAATAGCTTTTGAAGACGATGTTGAAGACTGGGTGTCTTCGAAAACGATAGGATAACCTTTTGAATGTCTCTGCACTTAGTTGCTCTGGTATAGAGATCTCCACATGAGATGGGGAGTCCGATCGGGACTGTGGATACCCGGATTTACAAGGGCTTCTTCCTTTATTAGACAAAGTGCCTTCGGTTCTGTTCGAACCCGGAACAGACTTGTATGGTTGTATGTCTGACACTACACTTTGAGATATAAAGCAGATTTCTTTCAAATACATATCTGTTGGTGGCGGAGAATTTATTCTCTTACTTTAACACCCTTCTCTGAGACGTACGAGCTCAGAGGTTATGTAGTTGAAGGTTGTCAGCGATATACTCCCAATTTGGTAGTGTGGCATGCTAAGTGCTGATGTGTGTTGATGATCATTTGTGATCAGAGCATGGCTTTCATGTAAATCGTAGCTTTGTGGACGAGACCTCATCGGACCTCACACCCTGGAAATGGTCGAAACAGGAAAGATGCAGAAAGTTTATTAGAGTCGCACCCTTTAGGGCATGTCATTTCCTTCTGGAAAAAGGTGGTGCCATGGTATGGAGCCCAGATACTTTACCTATGTGGTTGCTGCAATCTCATTACTGTGTGGTTGTTGCTTTGTGGTTGAAGGCCCTTGGATAAAGGTCGCAAACGACCGGGGGGTGGCATACTCGAGTAGTAGTTACCTAGTTACAAAGGTAACCCGGCCTTGTGTTGGCAGAGAGCTGGGTAGGTTCTCGGGACGTCCCTCCATAGGCGTACCCATGTGGCAGTAGGAAGTTCCTTAGCCTGACCATTCGTTGGAAATCAAATTCCCAATACGAACCCAGTACGGTTTTAGTTGTAGAACCTGCCATTTAACATGGCAGCTATAGTAGGCATAGTATAATGTACCTATGCTGGCTAAGATTAATATTATATTTTCGAAATGTTTTCACACTATGCGCTAGTAATAATATCAAAGAATTTTTTCGGTATCAATCATATTTGACTATCATAAGGGGAAATCTCCCCCAAGTGTGCGACTACATTGTGTGTGTGCCAGGAGGCCTTATAGTAGTTTCATTTTCCAAAAGCATACCGGATTTTCTTTTATAAATCTTGTTTATTTAAAAGCAACTGTTTTTGTTTACTTATACCAGTCCCACGACTGACGTGGAGTTTATTTTTCCTTTCTAAATTCTGGGTTCCCATAATTTCCACACGGGCATCCTAGTAGCAGGTTTCCGTGTTCTGGTGTTAGCAGTATTTTGGACGCTTTTACCTTGGAGATATTTTGAAAGCTTTTGGATCTCAAGTTGCTTAGTTTTGGAAGTTCGCTATCACTTTATTTCCTTGAAGAATTTTTTTGGCATATGATCACTTGTTGTTCTATTTGGAGTTGTGATATATGTATAAGAATACTCTGATGTAGTAATGGATACTATGATGATGTTGTATCTGTGACGCAATGCATGATATTCATTTTGTTTCCGCTGTTTTATATTCATCTAATGTTGCTATAAGCTCTATCCAACTGGACTTCGATGTTTGAATTTTCGGCAGTCGAATACAAGTGAGGTATTTAGTGTCAATTTTCGAACATTGAATTTTGGGTCATGACATGTGGTATCAGAGCTAAAGGTTGAGTAAGAACTTTAGCTATGGAGTATAACACATTAGATGGATCATTAGAGATAGGGTGAAGTATACCCTAGAATGAGTATAACCGAGACCGAAACACTAAATTTTCTTAGTCTATTTTCTTTTAACTGCTAATATTCCTTAAGATATCTCATCTGAATATTTAAACCAATTTTTTTACTAATTACAGATAGTAAGAATGAGCGACGAAGAGGAAGAGCTAGGGGCGAGGAAATGCCACAGCACCTAGTCAAGTTCCCCCAATAGTAGAAGCAACTTTATCTACTCAGCATCAGCCGAATCTGGCTGATTTATATAAGAGTATCTCAAGGCTTGGTGGCAAGCCGTTCACCGGTAAGGAGTCGATTGTTAAGGCCCAAGCATGGATCAGATCATGTGAAAGAATCTTTAAAGGGCTGAAGTTGCAAGACGATTAGATGCGACTCATAGCTCTTGGCAACTTCAAGAAGAAGCCTTAGCATGGTGCGAGACAGTTACTGTAGATAAGCCAGAAGACAAGTTTACTTGGGAGATATTTAAAGAAATATTTGAGAAGCGCTATATGCCAACGGCTGGAATTTCTCGAATGTACCAGGAATTTATGGACTTAAAGCAGGGGAGTTTGTCATTCGAGAAGTATCTAAACAAATTTAATGAATTGTCTCGATTCGGTCCAGAATTGGTGAACACACCTTTAAAGAAGAATGAAAGGGTCATTCGTGGGATGAATAAGAAGTTCCACAAAAGGATGACTGGCCACGTCAAAGAATCCTTTTCATATTTGGCTGATATGGGGTATAGATATGCTACACTTGATATGCAAGAAGCCCCGGTAGAGAAAGGAAATTCGAGCAATCAAAATTGGAAGAAGAGGAAATTTGGAGGCAAGAAACCATGGCAGGGTAAGGAGAAAAAGAAGACCAATCAAGGAAGCACAGTAGAGAATGTCAATTGCTTCAATTGTCTAGAAAAAGGGCACTACTCAAACAGCTGCAAGAAGCCAAAGAGAGATCAATCCGTTCAAGCGAAGCCCATAAAATGTTATTATTGTCAGAAATTGGGACATGAAGTTAAAGACTGCCCAGCCATGAAGCAAGCTTAGACAGCCAAGGTGTACATAGTCAAAGACAAACCTGCATCTTCCAAAGCAGAAAAAGGGAAAGGAGTTCTGGAACGTAATCTCACTATTTATGATAGCATTGTTAAAGTTCTGTTTGACACAGGCGCTACATATAGTTTTGTCTCTCAGCAAGCTATAAATTAATTAAATCTTGAACCTGATTTTGTTGATGAGCCTATATGCGTAAAGAATCTAGTTGGAGGTCTCGTGAACCTTTGTCTTCGATGTAGAGACGTTCCTATCTCATATTCTTGTTACCAATTCTCTATCGGTCTCTTTATCCTTGATTTTAACGAGTTTGAAGTCTTACTCGGAATGGATTGGCTAGCAAAATACGAAGCCAAATTGGATTGCAATAATCGATTGATTTTGATTAAAACCGAATTTGGAGATTTCATCGAGATTTCTTGTGAGGACCCTACTCCTAAAAGAGAAGGGTTGATGTATAATTTGGGTTGTCCCGAACCCAGTCTGGAGTCCATATCCATTGTTAGACATTTTTCGGACGTGTTCAAAGAGGTAAAATCCTTACCTCCACACCGAGAAATAGAATTCGGAATCGACCTAGTGCCCAATGTTCGTCCTGTCGTTCATGCAAGTCACAGGATAACACCCAGGGAAAGGGTTGAATTAGTCAAGCAAACTGATGATTTTCTAATAAAGGATTAATTCGCCCCAGTGTTTCTGAATGGGGTTCAGCAATAGTGTTTGTTGCTAAATCGGATGGATCTTTGAGATAGTGTGTAGAGTACCGCGATCTCAATAAGCTGACTCTCAAGAATAAATTTCCTCTACCTAGAATTGATGATTTGTTTGATCAATTGCACGGCGCTCGTTTCTTTTCAAAGATGGATCTTGCCCAGGGATTCCATCAACTATGAATCGCCGAAGACTGTGTTCATTTGACTGCTTTCAGGGGTCCTAATATGTTCTACGAATGGTTAGTCATGTCTTTCAGGCTTAACCAATGCTCCAGCATACTTCGTAGATCTTATGACTCGTGTGTTCCGGGAAGTATTGAATAAATTTATGCTTGTGTTTATTGACGATATTTTGGTCTATTCTAAGACCGAAGTGGAGCATGCCGAGCATCTTAGAATCATTTTGGTGATATTAACGAGAAATATTCTGTTCGCAAAATTTTCCAAATGCCATTTTTGGGTCAAAGAAGTTAAATTTCTCGGCCATATTGTTAGTGAAGAAGGAATTCCTGTTGATCCTAGCAAAATTTCCGCTATTCTTGATTGGAGGAAACCCACTACCCCAAAAGAAGTTCGAAGCTTTTTGGGTTTAGCAGGTTATTATCGAAAGTTTGTTCAAGACTTTTCTAAGATAGCTAGTCCATTGACTAAGCTAACAATGAAGGATGTAAAGTTCAATTGGACTCCGAAATGTGACGAAGCTTTTCAGAAGTTGAAGAAGAGATTAACCACCGCTCCTGTTCTCGTTATTATCAACGGGAATAAGGGATTATCTGTTTATACCGATGCTTGTGGTGATGGTTTGGGTGCGGTATTAATGCAGAATGGGAAGGTAATTGCCTACGCAAGTATACAATTACGTCGTCATGAAAGAAACTACCCAACCCATGATTTGGAACTCTTAGCTGTTATCTTCGCTTTGAAAATATGGCGACATTATCTTCTGGGTAAAAATCTTTTCAGCTTTCCTAACAAATTTATGAATTTAACTTAACTTAAAAATATACTTATTGAACTCTCTTTATTCTAGGTGAAAATTTTGAATTATTCACCGACCACAAATCTTTGAAATATCTCTTCATCCAGAAAGATTTAAATCTACGACAACAACGTTGGTTGGAATTTTTAGCATCTTATGACCTAGATATTCTATATACGCCCGGAAAAGCCAATGTAGTTGCCGACGCCTTGAGTAGAAAGCATGCTATTCTTGCTCACCTTGTCATTGCTCCCACTCTTCTTGAAAAATCGCCAACAAGCAAAAAGAGGACAAGTTTCATTAGGAAATATATGGGAGGATTCATCGAGGTGAAGATTCTAGTTTTGCAATTGATGATAATGGAGTTATAAGGATGAAAGGTATAATATGTGTCCTAGACATTCCTGATCTGAAGCGTGAAGGTTTAGATGAATGTCACAAATCTAAATTCAGCATCCATCCAGGAGTTAACAAGATATATCGTGATATCAAAAGAACTTTCTGGTGGAAGACAATGAAAAGGGACATATCTATATATGTGAATCGCTGTTCTACTTTCCAACAAATCAAAATCGATTAAAAGAAAACGGCAGGTTTACTTCAGCCTTTAGAGGTACCCAAGTGAAAATGGGACCAAGTATCGATGGATTTCATCGATGGGTTGCCTCGTACTTGGAAAGGCAATGAAGCAATTTGGGTTATTGTGGATCGTTTGACTAAGACAGCCCACTTCTTGCCAGTGAAATCTACCTGCACGGCAGCAAGTTTAGCTGAGTTATATGTGAAAGAAATTGTTCGTCTCCATGGTATTCCTAGCAGTACAGTGAGTGATTGTGACCCGATCTTCACTAGTAGATTTTGGAAGGCATTTCAAGACGCATTGGGAACAAAACTGAATTTCAGCACTGCTTATCACCCACAATCTGATGGGCATGCTGAGAGGATTAACCGAATCTTAGAAGACCTATTGCGTGCTCGTATACTTGATTTTGGTGGTTCTTGGGAGGACCATTTACATCTGATCGAATTCTCATATAACAATAGCTATCAAGCCAGTATAGAGATGGCGCCATTTCAAGCTTTATATGGTCGTCCGTGTCGATCACCGGCATGCTGGATTGAGGCTGGTGATAGACTTGTCCTTGGACCAGATAAGATTAAAGAAGCCACTGAAAATGTTGATTTTATACGGAAGAAATTGAAAACGGCTCAAAGTCGTCAAAAGAGTTATTATGATCGCAGAAGAAGGGATTTGGAATTCCAGATTGGAGACTCTGTCTTTCTCAAAGTATCTCCAATGCGAGGTGTATTAAGGTTTGGAAAGACCGGTAAGCTGGCACCACGATATATTGGTCCTTTTCCTATTCTGGAGAGGATCGGTTCTTTAGCCTATCGAGTGCAGTTGCCTAGCTGGTTATCTAGCGTGCATGATGTATTCCACATTTCTAATCTTCAGAAGTATGTGCACGATCCAGATAGTATTATTGAAGAAGCTGCTCAGCAGGATCTCGAAATCACTCCTAATTTAACAGTTAAAAGAGAACCGATAAAGATTGTAGATCGCAATGAAAAGCAATTGAGAAACAAAGTTGTGGAACTAGTTAAAGTTCAGTGGAGTGGCAATCCAAAGGACTGCACTTGGGAAACTGAAGATACTATGCAGAAATCATATCTCAATTGCAGAGTGGATATCTCGGCTTAAACTGGTAAGCCATTTCTCTATCCTTTCTTGAATTCGTATATTCTTTGTTTGCTTTTCTCACGCTTTCAAATTTCGAGGACGAAATTTTCTTAAGGGGGAATATCTGTAACATCCCAAAATTTATTATATTAAATTTGGTAACTTATTTGAACTTTTGGAATTTAATTTGAGAAGTTTCAAAACAAATAAAATATGTGTTAATTTATATGAATAAAAATTCAATTTCTTTTGATTGAAATAATAAATGTTTTAAAATCATTTGAATTTAAAAAAAGCTAAAACTATAAAAATAACTAAAACAATTTTTTTTATAAGCAAAGCAAATCAGACAAGTTGATGTATGTGAATTTTGTGTATGCCAGATAATAAAACAAAAATGTATGCAAGAAGATAAAACAAAATATCTACATACAAAAATCAAATGAGATAAAGGTGTAAACAAAATGGGAAGCATATGCATTTAATACCATTTATTCTCAGTACAAAACAAGTTATTTCATTTTCCATAAAAAAAAATCATTTCAGTTTTATAAAAATCTCTAGCCAAAGAAGGAGGCAAAAAAAATCTGACCAAAAAGAAATAAGCTGCACCAGAAATACCTCCCTTGTACAAAGCCCTTATTCTATACATATGTGTATCTTCTTGTTTCATTTCGTTCATCAAAACATAGTAAAGCGGAAAATAAACATCACTATTTTTACAAATTCAAATTCAGTTCAACAACAAAACAGAAAAGTGATTAACAGGAAAATCATAAACTGCACCTTTTCAACACAAAAGTGTTCTCTGTTCAAACTTGTTTCCGGGTGAGTAAACATACTATTTTTAAAATTTAAATCTGGGTATTTGATTCATGAAAACTTTGTGCTTTGCTATATACTTTGAATAGATAGTTCTGTATGTTTTCTGTTGTACTGGAAATTTTAGTATGGCTTGTTCTTCTATACCTCTGGTTACAGAGCAAAGTAAAGTAGAAAGAAAAATTAATAAACCTTCATACGTACATTTTTAAGTTTAGGATTTCAAACAAACGAGTTTGTTTAAACTTAAATCAAGGCTTAGAATTTGTTTTAAGCTCGATATTGAAATATTTTCTCTGCAAATTAAATTTTACAGTAAAAGGATGAATATATGAAAAATTCGAATATTTTAAACCATCGATTCAATTTCATAGTTTGAATCTACGTACAAAGATAGGATTTTTAAAACAAATTTGGTGATTTTTAGTTGAGTGTGCAAGGTGCAGTTCCTAGTTGAACCAAATATGCTTTTTAATCAATTTCTGGTGATCGAGCAAATCTTAGATGTTGAATTTTTGTCTGAATGTAGTTTGTTGATCAATGATTTCAGGAAATTTGTTAAAAAAAATTTCTATTGCAAGAATCGATAGGACAAGACAAATGTAGCGTTTAAGCCAGAGTTTTACAGTGGTCTGGAAACGTGGTGATTTCGTCACCATGGGTTGATCGAGTTGCGTAAGCTTCAAGGAGATGGTAGAGTGGGGTATCGGCAACGTGAGGCTGGATTTGTGGATTTTCTGATGAACGGCGTGAGTGGGACGAGGCGTTATCGTTTTGGTATGTTCGAGTTACAGTTTCAACGAAAGGGTAAATTTCGATTTTTAGTTTTTGGCTTCGGAAATATAAGAGGAAGGAAGAATGCTCGGAAAATAGGGAGAGAAACACGAGTTGTAACTCGAGTAAACTGGGGGTTTTTCTCAGGTTTCATTTTCAAGAGGTTAAGCCTAATAAACTTTTAAGTTAAAAATGTTAAACAAAGTTTAGTATTAATACGTAAATAATGTTGGCAAACTCTAAGTTAAGATTTGAATACGTCTTTCTGTGAAATATATCTTGCGAAAATATTTTAAGTTAAGAATTTTTTTTAAAAAAAAACAATTTTAAGTAGTAACGACTAATTAATGTTTGACAATTTTAAGTTAAGACTTTGTTTCAAGTTTTGATGAATTAAGTAAATACTTAACAACATTTTAAATCTTAATTGTTACTTTAATTAAGTAGTTAACTTAAAGATAAGTGTTAAAGTTAATTAACATTAAAGCTTTTTATAATTGTAATAAATTGATTTCAAAGTAATTAAGGAAGATTTTAAAATATTAATTAAGATAAATAGTTATTATTAATTAATTGTTTAAAAAGGGTAATTAAGAATGGTTAATTAATTTATAATTGTAAGGAATTAAGTAATTAGGGATTTATCAATTTGTAATTTAAAATTGGTTAATTAGTAATTAAGTGTTTAATTTATTTGCAATTAAGAATTGTTAATTAGATAATTTAAGTTGATTAATTTATAATTGGTAGTTAATTAAGATAATTAATTAAGGAATAATTAAGATTAAGATTTAATTAATTTATCATTAAGAATAATTAATCATTAATTTAAAATAATCAATAAAAATAGTTATGTGGCTAATTAATTTAAATCACATTCACCTTGATTGAAAATAATTAACTATTGTTTTGCACTGGATTGATATTTCTGTTGTGGTTGTGATACTGTGTGATGTGAGTTTCTTTGTGCTAAACTGTGATTTGTGATTTGTTTCTATATTTATGTGACAACCCTTTTGCCCGTAAAATGGCATTTAAACTTCAATGCGATAGGGATCGGATTTCAGTGAGTTATCCGAAACCCACATCGAACCCTGAATGTGAATCTTTGTAATTGATACATCTACGTGCTTTAAAATTAAGCGCTCACTATCCGAATTAGCTGGAAGAGGACCTTTGTGTCATATAACCCATTCCGAATTGAATAGCTTTTAAAGACGATGTTGAAGACTGGGTGTCTTCGAAAACGATAAGATAACCTATCAAATGTCTCTGCACTGAGTTGCTCCGTTATAGAGATCTCCACATGTGATGGGGAGTCCGATCGAGATTGTGGATACTAGGATTTAGAAGGGCTTCTTTCTTTATTGGAGGAAGTGCCTTCGGTTCTGTTCGAGCCCAGAACAAATTTGTATGGTTGTAAGTCTGACACTACACTTTGAGATATAAAGCAAATTTCTTTCAGATACATATCTGTTGGTGGCGGAGAATTTGTTCTCTTAGCTAACACCCTTCTCTGAGACGTACGAGCTCAGAGATTATGTAGTTGAAGGTTATCGGTGATATACTCCCAATTTGGTAGTGTGGCATGCTAAGTGCCGCTGTGTGTTGATGATCATTTGTTGATCATTTGTGATCAAAGCATGGCTTTCGTGTAAAGCGTGCTTTGTGGACGAGACCTCATCGGACCTCACACCCCGGAAATGGTCGAAACAGGAAAGATGCGGCAAGGTTATAAGGGTCGCACCTTTAGGGTATGTCAGTTCCTTCTAGAAAACGTGGTATCATGGTATGGAGCCCAGATACTTTACCTATGTGGTTGCTGCAATCTCATTACTGTGTGGTTGTTGCTTTGTGCTAGAGGGCCCTCGGATAAAGGTCGCAAACGACCGGGGTGGCATGCTCGAGTAGTAGTTACCTAGTTACAGAGGTAATCCGGCCTTGTGTTGGCAGGGAGCCGGGTAGGTTCTCGGGACGTCCCTCCAGAGGCGTACCCATGTGGCAGTAGGAAGCTCCTTAGCCTGACCATTCTTTGGAAATCCAATTCCCAATATGAACCCAGTACGGTTTTAGTTGTAGAACCTGCCATTTAACATGGCAGTTATAATAGGCATAGTATAATGGTACCTATGCTGGATAAGATTGATATTATATTTTCGAAATGTTTTCACACTATGAACTAGTAATAATATCAAATAATTTTTTGCCGTATCAAGTATATTTGACTATCATAAGGGGAAATCTCCCCCAAGTGTGCGACTGCATTGTGTGTGTGCCAGGAGGCCTTATGGTAGTTTCATTTTCCAAAAGCATACCTGATTTTCTTTTATAAATCTTGTTTATTTAAAAGCAAATGTTTTTACTCATACCAGTCCCACGACTGACCCAGAGTTTATTGTTTCTTTCTAAACTCTGGGTGCCCATAATTTCCACACGGGCAGCCTAGTAGCAGGTTTCCGTGTTCTGGTGTTAGCAGTATTTTAGAGGCTTTTACCTTGGAGATATTTTGGAAGCTTTTGGATCTCAAGGTGCTTAGTTTTGGAAGTTCGCCATCACTTTATTTCCTTGAAGACTTTTTTTGGCATATGATCACTTGTTGTTCTATTATGATATTCTATTTAGAGTTGTGATATATGTATTAGAATACTCTAATGTAGTAATGGATATTATGATGATGTTGTATCTGTGATGTAATGCATGATATTCATTTTGTTTCCGCTGTTTTATATTCATCTAATGTTGTTATAAGCTCCATTCGACTGGAGTTTGATGTTTGAATTTTCGGCAGTCAAATACAAGTGAGGGATTTAGTGTCAATTTTCGAACATTGAATTTCGGGTCGTGACATCATTTATATTTGAGTAGTCCGAAAACGACAGGTTTCTTTGGGATCTTTTGAAGATGGTGGACGAGCAGGAGGTTCCTTATGTTTAGCTATTTATATCCGCTGTTGTGAGATGTTGGTTCTATGCATGTTGATTTTAAAGAAAGTTGTTATAATTACCTAGACTGATAATAGTACTTTTGTTGCAACTCTGATAACACTATGCTGGGGAGTAACCTTATGTACTGCCTTAATTTTATGTTATATTTAACCGTTCCAATGTGAGATTATAATTCTATTCTTATATTTTACCCTATGGCAACTCATCTTTTGATACTTGGCAACGGCACATGAATACAATGGATGTAGTAAGTGTCGTTCTCAGGGGTCAAAAAGGTGGGTCGTCACATGTAAGTTGTGCGTAGATCATTTTATTCACATAACAGTTTCGATCCAAATTTGAATACATGATTTGTGGAAATTCACATCAATCAGAATTAGGATGTTTTTCTCGATTCTTGACGGTGAACATTTGATACCAATTTTTGATATGATTTTGAAGTTTTCTAATATAGTTATGGCTATGAAGGAGAATGGAGATTTCTAATCAAGAAATCGAATCATAGTCCGCAATAG
Source organism: Allium cepa (assembly GCA_030765085.1). Lineage (NCBI taxonomy): Eukaryota > Viridiplantae > Streptophyta > Magnoliopsida > Asparagales > Amaryllidaceae > Allium > Allium cepa. Next base: position 455,853,155 of record CM060928.1, read on the forward strand.
AGTAGTCGTGTTAACAATATTAGTTTAAAAGTGGAATTTTTGTATTCAAGTAAGCGATCAAAATTGATTTTGTGTACAAATGATATATGTGCATTGTACAAATTTAAGTAATATTTAAGTTCTTTGTTGTTTGACTTATGGGAAGTTTGGGAAATGATACTTCAAATTGTTTAAGGTTGTATGAATAATCTATTGAGTAATTACCTAAGGCTGTTGAGCATAAGGTACACTTGGTAGTATATTTATCACCCTTGTATGATGAAAAGTTTCTCAACCTGGACAAACCATTAGTTTTTGATTGCTATGGTTATAGGATGGATTCTTTTGTCGTGTAAAATAGGTTTACTGATTTAGTTTGCATATGATTATTATATATTGTGTATTACTTGTGTTATTAATTGGAACAACTAATATATTGCTCTTTTTACATAGTTTTAACTCTTTTGAATTATGGAAGTAATAACAATTGCTTTGGTTTCATAAATAGAGCATTGTTTGCCTGACAAATAGATACGCTTTTGGATTACGGTTTCTGTAATGGTTTTTTGTTGTTTTCTCATTACTTAGGATGCTTCATTATTGAAAGATGACATATAAATGTAAATTATTGATATTGTTAATTTTCCAGACCTAGCCACGCGAAGGAGCTACTACCGAATTTTTCCTTAAATTTAGGACTTGGAATTTTTTTTTGTGGATTCAAGTTTATACTGAACTTAAGTATGTAAGTTAATTTTTTATATATTGATTATTTTGAACAAGATATATCAAATTTATTGATTCTTTCTTGTTCCATTTCGAGGACGAAAAGTTTTGAGTGAGGGAGACTGTCATGACCCGTATTTTTTATAATTAAAAATATTTAAATTAAATAAAATTTAGGAATTTAATTAATATATCATAAATTAAAATTTATGACATATTAATGAAAAAAATTGTTAGAATTTATAACTTGATCTTAAATGAATTCTAAAACGATAACTACAGTGAAGTGAAAGATGGTATGAAAATTAGGATATAATTTAATAATATTGATTTAATGTAATTGACTACTATGTCAACGTAATTTCAATCAATTAAAATAATAAAGGTTAACAAGGAATAAAATAAATGTTGTATTAAGGAGAATTATATGTTATTTAATTGGAAATATTTTAGCATAGAATGAGAAATCAAACAATTGTTAAGTAAATTTATAATCCTTATTTGTAAACGATATGTAACAACCCAAAATTTAACCCATAATAATTAATTAATGAATGAAATAATAAAATAACATTGTGAAATTGTCAGAATTGAGCTATGGGAGTTGCACCATTGTGTCTGTGGTAATTTTCTAGTCAATTTCCATATATAGAACGTCAGAATTTGAACTAATATGAGTAAGATACGAGACGAGTAAGATATATATATATATATATATATATATATATATATATATATATATATATATATATATATATATATATAGGTCTAGGCCGACCAAGAAGTCGACCTAACATTCCCTCGGTCGACCATCCGATCGACCTAGGAGGAGAGGCGGTCGGTCGCCCAATCGACCTGCCAACGGGTATGGAACGAAGAAAATTTTCTTCGTTCCCGAGGTTTTTCAAACACGTATTTTTCGTTCTTTAGATTCATCTGGTCCTTCCGTTCTTGCATCTGACGGCTCCTACTCAGCCTATGACATGGTTGCATCATATTCAATCCTCAAATCTAACGGTCTGAGATCCACTTCTACCCCTATAAATAAGACATTAGGCTTAATACTTTTTCTCATTCTAACATTTTCTCCAATTGGGTTCACATTTTCAGGAAGGACCATAAGCGGAATAATTTTTCCAGGAGAAAATCATTTTAAATTAAAATATTTAACAACCCCAAGTGGATCCAAAAAGGCCTAAAGGTAAGAGTTTAGGACCACAGGTAAGTGATTGTAATTATTTTAGATTTTTATGTAATCTAAAATAACAGGGTTTCCAAAAGTTGTGGTTTTACGAGGATTTTTTGAATAAACTTTTTAGTAATTTATTTACAACTTTTACAATTACTTTCAGTCTATTTCTTTTAGCTATTTTTTTGGTTAATTTTATTTTATTTTTGTTAATTATAGCTTTTTCATTTATTTACAGTTTATTTACAGCGTTTTAATTTATTTACTGTTATTTATGTGTTATTTACATCTTTTTCCTACGTTTTGGATTTTCTTCTATTTTCAGTTTTCTTTTATTTCTCCTTCTTCTTCGCATATGGATTAGAATAGATTAAACGTGAATATGGATTAAGATTATAAGAATACTAAAATAACGGAAGATAAGATGTAAATTGTAAAATCTGTAACAAAAATGGAATTAAGACTGAAATTAAGCCTAATTATGATATTGATGTTAGAATTGACTAATTAAAGATAATTGGCCTAGTTATAACTTAGAATTATAATTAAAAAGAGTATAAAATGAAAGAAGCTTATATTTACACATAGACCTTGGGTTAAGTAAGAAGCATGATTACAACGTAGGTTCTAATAAGAAATAGAAAGAGTGAGGCTTATTTTAAGACATAGGATAAAATAATAGGCACAGATAGTTAGAACAAAAGTAAAGGATTATTTAAATAATTTTCCTAAGTTAATAAGCAAAGAATTAAAGTAGGACCTGTACCAAGTAACATTCCCCTATATCTGTGGACACGGTGTTTCACATAATCCTAAAGTGAGACGAGGGGCACGCTTATGTTAATGACGATAATAAATGGTCAATAAGTAGAAGTCAAATTCATGGGGATTTGGGCAAGGGGTGCAACTAGATATTGTTTAGATGACGGGCCAATACCAACATCATTTCCCCTATTATTTTTATGGACACGGTGTTTCATATTACCTTGAAGTGAAACGAGGTGTCTCACACAACCCTAAAGTGAGACGAGGTGCCTCACATAATCCTGAAGTAAGACAAGGGGCATGCTTATGCTAGAGCTTGAGGTAATAAGAAGACCCAATATGCGGAATTACAGATAACACGAGCATGGTGGCGGTCATGCATGCGACTTCCATTCAGGCGCTCAATAATCATTATAAGTTCCAAGCGCTTAGTATGTGTATCTTTCGTAGACACAATTGCCTTCTATGTAGAGAGCTATATAACGTCTAGTCCATAATAAATACTTTGTGCGTCTTACGTAGGCACCATTGTACCTTGTGCGTCTTTAATAGATGCAATTAAATTGTGTGTAGGGAGTTATATGGCGTCTAGTCCACACTAAGGTCTATGGGGTAGCAAGATGATCGAAGGGTGGATTTAGGATTTCAGCCTAATTATAGGATTAGGAATTCAACCTAATCAAAGCAGCGATCAAAGACAAGTACAAACAATCAAAGTTAATCAGTCATATTAATCGAACTAATTCGTATTTATTTCCATCTTGTTCCTTCTTCCTATTTCTTTTGTTTCCTTTACTAGAAGTGTTGTAGAGCCTATTACCTTTACTTTGTTAAAAAATACTAGTAATTACTCTGAGTCACCAGACTTTTAGTCTGACCTACTCCTTTATTTTCCCCTTCCTCCCCCCCCCCCCCCCCAACCACCACAAGCCATCAAGGGCGAGCGAGGTAGATTTGTGGATTCAGGGAGGTTGCAGCAGTTGAGATTCTTCCTATGTATTTCTCTTCTTTATTTTCAGCTTTTAGTTCTTATATTGTGTTGGCACTATTTGAGGGATGATTTGTATTCTAATTTTATTCAGACTATGGTTTTTAATTTCGCAAGACAAGTATGGATATTTGAGACATATGATGCCTTTGGTATTTGGCAACTTTTTTGATTTATAAACTAATCCTGAGGTTTCTCTTTAAACAAATTATTATTATTATAATTTTTTTTGCTGTTTGTTTATATTTTTGTCTTGTGAATCTTAGTTTCTGCTAGTTTGGTTATACCAATAACACTGTATGCCATTTTGTGTGTCCCTTTGGGTATAGTAAAGGGTATGGGGTGTTACATTTGGTATCAGAGCCTAAGTTTACAGGATTCCTAAAAATTTATTTTAAAGAAAGCATTTTTCAAAATAATTTATTTTAAAAGTAGTTTTTAGAAAATAACTCTTAGAAATAGTTTTTAAGTATAAAAGAGTTTTTATCAAAATCCCCTCAAAGTCCAGTTCAACTTTCTTTTAATTCTTTCGAGCCTAAATTTTCTTTTCTTTCCATAGTATGGCTGATTGGTTCCGTAGAGCTACGATACCAGAGGTGCATGGGCAAGCGTCCAATACAACACCAGTAGGTGGAAATCCCTTTAATGCACCTATATCAGCCTATTTTCCTAAGCTATGCAAGGACTTAGCTAGTATAGGAGGCAGAACGTTTTCTAGCACAGAGGATTTCAAGGAGACCCGAGCTAAGTTGGAGGATACGGAGCGAAGGTTTAGGCTATTAGATTTGACGGATCGACAGAGAGTTCAGCCTACATCTTAGCAACTGAAGGGAGAGCTAAAGAAGTTCCTAGATTGGAAAGCTGTAAGGAGCCATGATGGAAGGAGGATAAGGACAAGAGGAAAGGAGGAGGACCTCAGAAGCAGATTAAGAAAACCAGAAAATGTCATAGTTGAGGATTGGTTGGGCATTTCGCAAAGGACTATAAGAATAAAATGACGAAGGGGAGGTCTTTCAACTATGGGTAGCCTGATCATCTTAGTAGAGCTTGTCCTTAGAGGACGATGCAGAAAGCAGATGCACCTATAGCGCAAGTACAGGCTTTGGATGCAGCACCTTATAGTAGTGGACCAGATCGAGGTAGGAAAGTCTCTGTAGAAGGTTTTGATCTCTATTTCGGATTTTCCCATTCGGACTCTTTTCGATTCTGGGACATCATACTCTTTCATCTCTAGTTCTCTAGTAGATTGTTTGCACGCAGATATTTCTTTAGTAGTAGAACCCATTGTTATTTCGAACCTCGTAGGAGGATTGACACACTTGTCTATGGTTTGTAGGGGTTTGAAAATTTTTATTCTTGGCGTAGAGTTTGATTGTGACGCCTATGTATTGGGAATTTTGAGGTATGGGATGATTTTGGGGATGGATTGGTTATCCATTGGTTATCCACATATGGAGCTTTATTAGATTGCGAGAGGAGGGTCGTTAGAATAAAGATATGCAACGGTAGGACTCTCAAGGTTTCTTACGACCCGCAAGGGTCGGTTATGTTGATCTTCCTTTATTTCCTTGATTCATCATCGGCATAATTAGATTCGGCTCCTACGGTCAGAGATTTTCTAGACGTCTTTAAGGAGGTTATGGGATTACCCTCCTAAGAGAGAGATTGACTTTAGGATTTATTTGACTGATAATGCTAAGCCAGTAGCATTACCCATGAGGCAAATGGAACCTAGGGAGCAGAAGGAATTGAGTAAGCATATCCATGAGCTTTTGGAGAAAGGTTCCATAAGAAGAAGCATATCAAAGAGGGGAGCTCCAGTCGTCTATACTACTAAGGCAAATGGTTCACTTTGACTATTCGTAGACTATAGAGAATTAAATAAGCACACGAAGAAGAACTGTTATCCACTTCTTAGGATAGATGATCTTTTTGACCAGTTTGCTGGCTCTTCAGTATTCTATCAGCTTGAATTAGCCACTGGATTTCATTAGCTTAGTGTGACGACCCGAACTCGATATCTGATAATTGACATCAAATTCGTATCGCCGGAGCTTATAACAACATCGGATGAATATAAAACAGCGGAACAAAATGAATATCATGCGTACATCACAGGTATAATATCATAATATCCAACAATACATCAGAGTATTTAATACATACACCACAACTCCAAATAACATCATGATAATAAGTCGATGATCATTTATCCAAAAGTCTTCATAGGAATGTAATGGTAACAATCTTCCAAAACACTAAACTCCTGAGATCCAAAAACTTCTAGAATATCTCCAAAGAAAAAGCTCCAAAATACTGCTAACTTCCAAGTATGGAAACCTGCTGTTAGGCTGCACGTGTAGAAATTATGGGCACCCAGAGTTTAGGAAAGAACAATAAACTCCAGGTCAGTCATGGGACTGGTATGAGTAAACAAAAACAGTCGCTTTTAAATAAACTAGATTTATAAAAGAAAATTCGTTATGCTTTTGGAAAATGAAACTACCATAAGACCTCCCGCCACACACACAATGCAATCGCAGAATTGGAGGAGATTTCTTCTTATGATAGTCAAATATGCTTGATACGAGAAAATTTCTTTGATATTATTATTAGTGCATAGTGTAGAAAGCATTTCGAAAATAGAATATCAATCTTAGCCAGCATAGACTTTCCGAACTATGCCTACTATAGCTACCATCTAAACAGTGAGGCGCCACCATAAGTAAATGGCAGGTTCTACAACTAAAACCGTACAGGGTTTCGTATTGGGAATTGGATTTGCAACAAATGGTCAGGCTAAGGAACTTCCTACTACCACATGGGTACGCCTCTGGCGGGACGTCCCGAGAACCTACGCGACTCTCTGCCAACACAAGGCCGGGTTACCTCTGTAACTAGGTAACTACTACTCGAGTATACCACTCCCCGGTCCTTTGGGACCTTTATCCGAGGGCCCTCTGTCACAAAGCAACAACCACACAGTAAATGAGATTGGAGCTACCACACAGGTAAATATCTGGGCTCCATACCATGACATTACCTTTTTCCAGAAGGAAATGACATACCCTAAAGGGCGCGACCCTCATAACCTTGCCGCATCTTTCCTGTTTCGACCATTTCCGGGTTGTGAGGTCCGATGAGGTCTCGTCCACAAAGCTATGTTTTACGCGAAAGCGTTGCTTTGATCACAAATGATCAACTAATGATCATTAACACACAGCAGCACTTAGCATGCCACACTACCAATTTGGGAATATATCGCTGATAATCTTCAATTACATAACCTCTGAGCTCGTACGTCTCAGAGAAGGGTGTTAAGCTAAGAGAATAAATTCTCCGCCACCAACAGATATGTATTTGAAAGAAATCGGCATTATATCTCAAAGTGTAGTGTCAAACACACGACCGTACAAGTCTGTTCCGGGTTCGAACAGAACCGAAGGCACTTCGTCCAATAAAGGAAGAAGCCCTTGCAAATCCGGGTATCCACAATCCCGATCGGACTTTCCATCACTTAGGAAATCTCTATACCGGAGCAACTCAGTGCAGAGACAATCGATAGGTTATCCTATCGTTTTCGAAGACACCCGATCTTCACCACCGGTCTTCAAATGCTATCCATTTCGACGTATCACTATTCGGAATGGGTTATATAACACAAAGGTCCTCTCCCGGCTAAACCGGATAGTGAGCGCTAAATTTTTAAAACACGTGGATATATCAATCACAAAGATTCACATTCAGGGTTCGATGTGGGTTTCGGATAAACAACTGAAATCCGACTGCCTGTCGCATCGAAGTTTAAGTGCCGTTTACGGCAAAAGGGTTTTCACATCAATACAAAGCAAATCACAGTCATAGTGCATCACACTATATCACAATCACAACAGAAATCAATATAGTGCATAGCAATGGTTAATTATTTACAAATCAAAGTGAATATGATTTAATAATTTAACCAAATAATTATCTTTATTGATTATTTTAAATCAATGTTTAAAATTTCACTTAACTCTAAATTTGTTAAAATTTTAAACTGGCTTTATTAATCACGTAATCTCAAATTAACAATCTTAATTTATTAATTCTTAATGGTTAATTACTTTTATTTGCTAATTATTCTTTAAATTAATTGACCTTTAATTTCAAAGTAATTAATTATTAATTATTTAATCATTATTTAACCATCATAATATATTTGTTTTAAGTTAACAAATTTGAATATACTTCTTAAATATTTTGTTAAGTAAAACAAACACTTTACACTATCTTAACCAACTATCATCATTTATGAAGAAGAAAGTAGAAACTTATTTAAAATTATGTTGCAAAACTGGGATTTTGTGATCTTCAGGTCCAACCCGATGGGTTCTTCGAGTCATCCCCGAGAAAAATGGGCCTCTGCTTCGGGTTTTATCTAAAACTTACCCGAGTGCTATTTTTTTTTCAAAATTTCTTAAGTTCCCATATCAACACGCTACAACCTGGACAAACTCGAATCTTTCTTCGAATTTCTAACCCACTTTCCCGAAAGTGACTTCGAGTCACACTGCTCTCTTTCCCCGGATCTCACCACTGACACACGACCACTGCATGTACACGTGCACACCACCGCTCCTCCGCTCCAGTGGCCGCCGCGACCTCCCACACATCACTCATCGACCCTACACTCCATAGCAACGATAGATTCGATGCTAACAAGCCCAGAACGAAAACGAGCTTTTCAGTTCGAAACTTGAACCCATCCTCACCACCAGAAATCAAACCCCGCGCTGTCTCCTCTGGCCATCAGAGGTCACGAAAATTCGCCTGGAGCTTCGCCTTGATCAGATACTCCTATCCCCACCGGCGGCTCGAAGTCCGATCGCCTATCTATGGCGCGACACCCCCTTTTCTGACACGAACGAAAATGGGTTCTTGAACCCTAGTTCGATCTCGTGTTCAAAATTTTTAGTTTTATAAATTACATTTGTATTTTTCCAGTAATCACGATCATCACATCTTGCTGCCACCACGAATTTGAGGCCTGCCATTGCTTGGATCATCAGAGTTTGACAAAAATGAAATTTTTTGATCAACCCAAAAATCTCGATAAAGACTCGATGAAAAATTCAGTTTTTTTATCTCTAAAATCATCATTCCTAATAGTGATTCAAATGGAATTATTAGAAATCAAATTCATGAGGTTCGAATTTTATTGATATTTTGAGTTATAACTGGGTTTACCTCTCCCTGTAAAAACAATAAATCAAGTTTCACTGCTTTCTTTTATTACTAAATCAAAGTACAGATTAAACAACATTTTTTTTTCACTTGTTTAAAATTTTCCAGAAGCAAAAAGAGGGAGAGAGTGTTTGGGTTTCTTTGACATGGTTTAACTCTGCATAACAGGACTTTGAACATGCCTGTGTGACACTGTAACTCTATTTGTTACAAAAAAACAAAACACAAGCCCATTATCCATCCAACTTGAAGCCATCACATTCATACAGGAATTCAAGCACAAAAATTTGAATAAACATAGGTTTACTCACTTGGCAAATGTTTTGAAACAGAGGCTATATTGATTTTTCTTTGAACTGCAGTTTGAATCTTTAGTATATTGCTTTCACTTGAACATAGTGATACTTTCCTCTCCTTTTTTATTTTATTTCCTGTTCTCTGCTTATTTTTCTTTCTTTCTTCAGTAACAAGTTTTGAACGAAATGGAGGTAGTATGGATGTGTTTATATAGCACTGCATATATAGAGTAGATAGTTTGTATGAGGGTAGGTGATAACTGGTTCAATTAGCTTATCTCTTTTTTTCTTTTGTTCAGATATTTTTTTTTCCTTGCCTACAATTTTTGACCAAGCAAATTTTCTTGTTGACTAAGCCAATTTAATTCGGCTGATATGATTTTTGTTTGTGCTAAGTAAGATTTTCATTTGTGTTTGAATAGATGGCATTTACTGCCTTTGTTCCCATTTTAGTTTACATATATATGCTGTGGATTGTTTTCTTTTTTTCATAAGTACAATTTTTTTTGTTTTGTTTTGAAAAGATTTATCTTCTTCCATAAGCTTTGTTTCCTTGTTTATATTTTAGTTTACAACCCACTGATATGATTTTGTTTTGTTTTACATACAACTCTTCATTTTATTTTTTCTTGGTTTACAATTTATATGCAAGTTATATCTTACATATGTCATGCTATAAATCATAAGATTTTAACTATATAGTTTTTTTTTTCGTAAGCATACTCTTGAAATTTTTTTCTATTTGAAGTTTAACTATAAGTTTTAATTTGTCACATATATTTTATTGTTTAAACAATTCCCTGTTTATTATATATATTTTTTATTTATTTATCATTATTGTTATTGTTTGTTTATTTAATTCCATATATCTTTCCTTTATCTCATATTAATGATATTTAATTTGTCTTGAAATTTCACAATTTGAATTTAAAAGTTCAAATAAATCACAAATTTAAACACACAAATTTCCGGGATGTTACACTTAGGGTCGTTGATGACAGCATTGATAAGACCACATTTAGGACACCAAACGGATTCTTTAGAGTGGTTGGTTATGCCATTTGGACTAACCAACGCCCTGGCCTATTTATAGACTTGATGAGCCATGTTTTTAGAGATGTCCTAAATAAGTTCGTATCGGTATTCGTAGACGACATTTTTTCAAGGGTATGGAAGAGCATGTTATTCATCTAAAGAAGGTTCTACGTACACTTCGCGTTCATTAGTTGAGAGCAAAGTTCTTGAAATGTCACTTTTGGAGTAAGTCAAGGTATCAAAAGAGTTTGATAAACGGTTTTGTGCATCTAGTTTCGGATTGTGAAAATCTAAAGAGTTGTAGGTGAAGATTGGAGACGCACAATAGATGTAGTTGATAAGAAAAGAAGAGAGCCCTTATATAGATAGTTTCAGAAATTATAATTGTTTCAAATAAGTGGAATTAACAGAAATGCCCGGGAATAAATATAAGCATAGAAGAGGAATAAAAGACTTTAATAAAGAAATGAGATTCCCGAGATTTAAGAAGGGTATCCTAGGGTAGTAAAATGGAAAACTCACTTTTTGGTCTATCCCAATAAGAACAAATAATTGAAATTATTAAGCTGGAAATATAACTATTAGAATTGAAAATTTTCATGGTTAAAATTTTCTTTTAGGAATTATTATTTGTTTTTTTTAAAATGGTATGAAATTTAAGTTGATTTTTGTATGACACAAATTTTGTTAAAAGTGGGATTCTTTTGAAGAATTATAACTTGCTTGTTTCTTTGTAGATAAACAAAGATTTTAAACATAAAAACCTAGAGTGTATTAAGTATTAGAAACATAGGTTACTAAATTTATTAATAGATGTTTTCGTGGAAAATAAAGGGAGCATAAACTATAACACTATTGTCATAGTAGGTGACTTTCAAAGAACATGTTTTTACATAGTATATGAGATTTACTAGTATTTATTTAAATCCATAAACTAGTTTTTTTGGGTTGTAGTAAATATGTTTTATTCAATATCTGTTTTAACTTAAATAAAAATGCATTTTAAAAGATAATTTCTAAGAATAGAAATAAAGTGATTTGTAAAGTATACATATTATTTTAATATAAGAAAATGTTTTCTACTTACGGATGTATTAAAACAATTTTGAAGAGGGTTTTTTTTTGAAGAAAATAGTGTGTAAGTTAGGTATAAGAAGATGTCTATCGTAAGAAAATATAATCTAAACAAAATTTTATCTGTGGGAATGAAAAGAATAATGGTATAATTTTCTATGAAACTAATAAAAATGTGTTATGCAAGTTACAAGGAATGCATGAAAGAGATATACAAGGTGTGGGCGCACCATATTTTGTGTAGTCTATTTTGAAAATGTAAAATTAGTTCTTTATAATTCTACATAAACATGAAATCCTCTTTTAAAAGGTTCATAAAAGATTTTAGCGTTAATAATTTCTCATAGGAGAAAGTAGTTCCAATACATTAAGGTATGAGACCGTTAAGTGTAATAGGAAGATGTTTTGAAAACACATAAGGATATTTTAAAGATATTTGAAAAGGAAATTGGTAAAAAATAAATAAGTTTTTGAAAAGAAAAACTCAATTAAAAATAAAATTTGGAAATTCAAATTTAATATAAAATTGAAAAGGTCTTTAAAAGAAAGGGAGGATTAAGTTTTGGACTTAGAATTTGAATGGTTTTCCCTCTAGATTTGGGAAATAATGTAAATTCAAAAAGATGTAAGGATGCAAATCTAGAAACATAAAATGCTAAGCAACCGAGTATTTTTGGATTTAAGAAGAACTTAAAGATAACACTTTTAAGGACAAAGATTTTGGGATTTGAAAATTTAGAAGCCTTAGTTTTTGAAATGAGAGGATAAATGTCAAACCACACTCTTAAAAGTGGAATAGATAGGAATCATTCCCTAAGGATGGCGGAAAAGGTATAAGGCTATAAAGGAGACAACATTAATTACTTTTGGAAGTAATAATAGAGCTTCCCGTAAACCATATAGGGTACTATTGAGAACCTAGGAATGTTGATTCATGTGAGCAGGCTAAAGAAGAACTAGTAAAGTGAAATTAGTAAGATTGTAAGGCACATACGGTGGAGGACGTGCATTTTTGATTTTGAAGAAACTTAGGAAAAACATCTTCCTTTAGTGGAATTCTCACATGATAGTAGTTTTCAAGCTAGCATTAGAGTGGCACCTTTCGAAGCTCTTTATGGAAGACCGCGGAAGTCGCTTTCGTGTTGGATAGAGTCTACAGAGGTTAAAAAGACTTCGGAGAAGACTAAATTTGATTTGAAGAAAATTCGTATCTCATATCCGCATTTCTTTGATATTAATTTTTTGAATTTCCTATTTTCCATCATTACTTTTGAATAGGTTCTTACCTTTATTATCCTTTGCAAGGGTAGAACTTAGGAGTTAACCTATGCATGGTAGGATTTGATGTAAACATGTTATTAGAACATGTTATGGATGATGTATGCGAATGGTTGCAAGTGTTTGCTAGTAGTTGCAGATGGAAGCATATACTTACACTAGGCACTATTATCTCTTAAGGATCGGCTTAACTAGAACACTTGAGCATATGCATATGAATTTGTGCGCATTTGCATTTTTATTTTCATGGTTTCTATAAATGGACAAATGGTTATTGCATTTGGATGATGATTGAAGCACAGATATGGAACTATCAGTTATCATTAGGAATTTTTGCATTCATTGGATACATAGCACGGACAGATTGCATAAAAGTCAGTCGACTGAATCAGTGGCCACTTAATCTTCTGCATTAGTTAGGGACATTAATACTACACTAATCACATAAGTATCATAAACTGCATTAGAAAAACTTAAGGATAATAGATGAATGGATGATGGTTGATTAGTTAGTTGTAGAACTTGGATGAAAACATTAATTCATTCTTTTCTCCTTACAGATTTCGGGGACGAAATCTCTTAAGGAGGGGAGAATGTAACAACCCGAGATTTAACCCGTAATAGTTAATTAGTTAATTAATGAAATAATAAAATAACTTTGTGAAATTATCAGAGTTGAGCCATGGGAGTTGCACAATTGTATCCGTGGTAATTTTCTAGTCAATTTCCATGTATAGAACGTCAGAATCCAAGCTAATATAAGAAAGATATGAGACGAATAAGAGAAACGGAATATATATATATATATATATTGGGCTAGGTCGACCGGTTGTTTGACATAGTAGGAGGGGCGGTCGATCGCCCAGTTGACCCGCCTATGGGTATGGAACGAAGAAAATTTTCTTCGTTCCAGAGGTTTTCGAACATGTATTTTTCATTCTCTATCTTTATGTGGTCCTTCCGTTCTTCCATCCGATGGCTCCTATTTAGCCTATGACGTGGTTGCATCCTATTCAATTCCCAAATCTAACGGCCGACGATACCGTTATAAATAAGACCCTATGCCCAACACTTTATCTCATTCTAATATTTTCTCCAATTGGGTTCACCTTTTGGGAAGGACCCTAAGCGGAATAATTTTCCAAGGAGAAAATCGTTTTAAATTAAAATATTTAACAACCCTATGTAGATCTGGGAAGGCCTAAAGGAAAGAGCTTAGGACCACGCGTGAGTGATTGTAATTATTTTAGATTTTTAAGTAATTTAAAATAATAGGGTTTCCAATAGTTGTAGTGTTACTAAGATTTTTGGGATAACCTTTTTAGTAGTTTATTTAAAGTTTTTAAAATTATTTTCAATCTATTTCTTTTAGCTATTCTTTTCAGTTATTTTTAGTTTATTTATATTAATTATAGCTTTTCCATTTATTTATAGTTTATTTACAATATTTTAACTTATTTACTGTTATTTATGTGTTATTTACATCTTTTTCCTATGCTATGGATTTTCTTCTATTTTCAGTTTTCTTTTATTTCTTCTTCTTCTTCGCATATGGATTAGAATAGATTAAACGCGAATATGGATTAAAATTATAAGAATACTGAAATAACGAAAGATCAGATGTAAATTGTAAAGACTATAACAAAAATGAAATTAAGACAGAAATTGAGCCTAATTATGATATTGATGTTAGAATTGGACCAATTAAAGATAATTGGCCTAGTTATAACTTAGAATTACAACTAAAAAGAGTGTAAGATGAAAGAAGCTTATTTTTGCACTTAGACCTTGGGTTAAGTAATAAGCATGATTATAACGTAGGTTCTAATAAGAAATAGAACAGAGTGAGGCTTATTTTAAGACTTAGGATAAATTAATAAGCATAGATAGTAAGAAAAAAAGTAAAGTCTTGTTTAAATAATTTACCTAAGTTAATAAGTAAAGAACTAAAGTAAGACATGTACGAATAACATTCTCTTATTTCTATGGACATGGTGTTTCACATAATCCTAAAGTTAGACGAGAGGCACGCTTATGTTAATAACGATAGTAAATGGTCAATAAGTAGAAGTCCAAATCATGGGAATTTGGGCAAGGGGAGCAACTAGATATTATTTGGATGATGGGCCAATTCCAACAGCATTTCTCTTATTGTTTCTGTGGACACAGTGTTTCACATAACCTTGATGTGAAAAGAGGTGTCTCACATAACCCTGAAATGAGACGAGGTGTCTCACATAATCCTAAAGTGATACGAGGGGCATGCTTATGTCGGTGCTTGAGGTAACAAAAAGACCCAATAGGTGGAACAACAGGTAACATGAGCATGTGGCGGTTACGCATGCGACTTCCATTCCGATGCTCAGTAATCATTATGAGTTCCAAGCGCTTACTATGTGTGTTTTCATAGGCAGCATTGCCTTCTATGTAAGGAGCTATATAACATCCAGTCCACAATAAATACTTCATGCGTATTTCATAGACACCACAATTGTACTTTATGCATCTTTCATAGATACCATTACTTTATGTGTAGGGAGTTATATGAAGTCTAGTACGCAGTAAGGTCTATGGAGTAGCAGGCCGATCAATAGGTAGAATTAGGATTTCAGCCTAATTATAGGATTAGGAATTCAGCCAAATCAAAGCAACGATCAAAGACAAATGCAAACAATCAAAGTTAATCAATCATATTAATCGAATTAATTCGTATGTATTTCCGGCTTGTTCCTTCTTCCTACTTCCTTTGTTTCCTTTTTAATACTAAAAATATTTTAAAGCCTATTACATTTACTTCATTTAAAAATACTAGTAATTACTATCAGTCACCAGACTTTTAGTCTGATCCACTCCTCTATTTTCTCCTTTTCCCGCATAGGCCATCAAGGGCAAGCAAGGTGGATTTGTGGATTCAGGAAGGTGGTAGCATCTAAGTTTCATCCTACGTATTTCTCTTCTTTATTTTCGGCTTTTAGTTCTTATGTTGCATTGGCACTATTTGCGGGATGATTTGTACTTTTATTTTATTGGGACTATGGATTTAATTTCGCAAGACAAGTATGGATATTTTGAGACATATGATGTATTTGATATTTGGCGACTTATTTGATTTATAAAGTAATTCTGAGGATTTTTTTAAATTATTGCTATTACATTATTTTCGCTGTTTATATATATTTTTTCTTGTGAATCTTAGCCTCTGCTAGTTTTAATTATACCAATAGCACTCCTTGCCTTTTGGTGTGTTCCTTTAGGCATATTAAGAGGTGTGGGGGTGTTACACAATATATTTATTGATATTCAAATTACTAAGATGTAATAACTACTAGAATTTATTGTAACTAAAATGTTTCAAATAATATAAGTAAAGAGGTTAACTATTGAGTGATGAGTGTAATAAATGAAAACTTATGTTAAATAAATTACAGAAGGTATTTGTAGATTGAATAAAAAGAATGTAAATCAAAATAAAAGAATATGTTGACATTTAAAATATGACAAACTAGGATTTTATTACAGTTATAATTTAATGTTGAAATTAATGTCGTATATAAATCTTGGATTTAAAATGGAAATTTAATTTCAAAAGATTATAATTTCTTTTTGATCAAGGATGATGATAGAAAACTTTTAATTTAGAATATAAAAGTGATTAAATCAATTTAATAATAATTCGGTTCATTAACGTGTAAAAATAAATATAAATTGATTTAAGGCTAAATTCAATATATAATATAATTACGGTTAAAAATTAGTTTCATTGAGTTTAAAAAAATTAAAAACCTATATTTCAATATATGGGATGAGCTATTTTCGTTTCGAAAACGAGACGGTCTTTTCGGGCCTTTGTTATCACTTTACCCCTATCGATTTATATTCACATGTAAAATATTATTTTTGAAATGTAATTATTCAAACCTGATTCTAAAGTGTAACAATAATAAAATTGAATTACTGATGAACGTAGTGGTTTGTAATAACGTATTTGTAAATTAAAAATATTGTATTTGTCCATAATTTTGAATTGATAAATTATTTGAATATAATTTAATTAAAATTTATCGAGCAATAAAATATTAACTTTTGTATATGATGGAATTAGGCCTCGAAACTAGTTCCATTGTGTTCAAAAGGCCATTTTACATATAGATTGCCTGTCAGCATGCCTCGATTGGAGTTCGGGCTGTTTCAGATCTCAGGCTATAAATATGCAGGAATCAAGACAAAATATTATTAAAATATTTTAGAAACCCTAATTTTCATGGCTTCCACTTTCAATGGCTAAAAACTTCCCATCTTCTGCTTCCTTGATCTCTCTCATCTCTCATCGAATCACAACGACTCCTAAATGAAAGTTGTAGATCTCATCCTCCTCTATAATCTGAATGATTCGATAAAGCTAATCACGTCTGGATTCACCAGAATCTTAGATAGAAGGCGGCAGCATTTTTGGGTGTTCGCGAGCAAAATAGGGTATCGGAGGTGCTGGAACTCTAGGCGAAGGTGGAGCTTGTCAAGGCAATCATGGTGTTGGCCTCCGATCATAGTGTGACGGCATATAGGCGGAGGCGATGGGTGGTAGAACACGATGCTAGATGGATTGTTTTGATAACGTGATTGTTGGGGTTGGGAAGATAAGCTATTTGCATTTTTTTCCCTTGACCTTGCTTTAATTTAATTTTAAATTTCAAATGTTCTAACTTGAATAACCTTTTGCATATGAACTCGGATTCGCACGCGGTTTCTTCCATTAAGTTCGTATAGAAATTCCGAACGACTTGAAATTAGTTTGATTGAATTTGGAGACTGTTCAAATTTTGGACTTTTATTGGATTTTTAATTTGTTATACATCAAACGTGGGTGATTTAACACACTCATACAATACTAAATTTTCTTATGTTAGTTAAATTAAAATTATGAAGTGATAAAATTTTATTGATTACTGTTTGGTAGTTTAAATTGACATTTAAATTAATTTGAATTTTATAGTGAACTAAACTGACATTTATTTAATATTGAAATTTAATTGCTAGTTAAACATCGATAATGGATAATTATTAATTGTTGTGATATGTTGATTGATTTGGATGTTGATTGTTATTGTATGCCTATTGATTGATGTTGAATGAATGGTCATTTATTTATTTGACATATTCTTGTTAGTACCTATTTATGAATTAACATCGTTTATATTATCATTTGGAATATTTGAAATAAACTAAGAAATAGGTTGAAATGGTATATACCTATGTCATTTAATTATGGGTTGAAATGATATATATCCATCCATGTAATTAAAGCTGAAATAACTGATCACGTGGCCATAGGGTAGAAAATTATATTCAGATAGTGAATTGGTTAAATTAAATAATTTTAAATTATTAAAATTGGATTTTTTTTAAATGATGTTTTAAAGAGAATAAAAAATGGAGTATATAAATTTTATTATTTTCTAATTTGAGCTTTGAAACCATTGAAATTGACACTGTTTAAATGAAATGGTTTAAGAATTTAATTTGAAATTTTAAAGTTGAAATTTGAGAAAAGACATAAATTTATCGAAAGTGAATTGTTCGAAAGGTTTTAATTTTTGTTTAAACTTTGAATTTAGTTTAATTAAGATGGTTTAAATTGGTATTTCAAAGTTTTGGATGTGAATGGATTTAAACTAAATTGTGTGAAAACGAGAAATTGAATTGAAACATTCATCTATTTGAACAGAAGTCTTAAAAATTGAATGTGAAGTAAAGTTGAAATAGTTTTGAACTGAAGCTAATTTAAATCGAAACTTGAATATAAAGTTGACTTTAAATTAGAAGTTGAAAAATTGAATTTGTTGCGATTTGAAATTGGAACATGAGTTTGAAAAGAAGAAACAGTTTTAATATAAATGATTTTTATATATAAACTATTTTAATGACCAAATTATTTATATATATAAGCTATCTTAATTATCCAAACAATTTTAAATATTAAAACTATTTTATATTCAAAACTGTTCCCAATTTTAAGCTATTTTAATTATACCAAACTATTTTAAATATTCAAAACTATTTTAATTATTTAAAAAATATTTTCAATATTCAAACCGTTTAAAGAGAAACTATTTAGATTTAAATCGTTGATATAAATACGAATGTTTTGAGGGTATGACCTATTTTGAATTTGAAATGATTTTTGAAGCAAATCTGATATTTTGATAAGAAGTATGACTTGTTCTTGAAATTTAAAAGAACCGACCGTGTGTAAAATGGACGATTGGTTGTTAAAGAAACCGGGGCTGGATGAATGACATACTCTCTATCATTCTAGCGGAAACCACTTTAAAAACCTTGTACGCAATGGATGTTATCCAGAATGTAGAGGTTGACTTGGCGACGTTTACTGGAATGAATAAAGAGAATGATGATGGATGACCCCGACACTTGTATCAATATGAAATAGCTAAAATAGGAGCCTATGTCTGCCCAATGAGTTAGTTACCTTTAGGGGCCCCGTCTCTTCGTGTTATTATATTGATTTTGACTCAATTGGTGCACCTTGATTTGATTTTGAGGGTGGTGGACTCGGTCAGCAGTCATTGCGGTGATGTGTTATGATCGGCCAGAAATGGTAAACTGGTATAATCCTACCTTGGGCGCTTCCTCACGTTCCTTATCATACTTTTATCTGTATACGCGACCACTACGACTTTGTTTTAGTGTTGTCTTATCACGACACCTCCCTGGCTACTTACGATACTAGTGACGCTACTAAGGAAAACTGTATGACAATGCTTAAAAATGTGTTAAGGGGGATTAATGTAATGCCTTAACGTTATTTTAATACTTTACTTACAGACACTATATAGCGTATCTTATTACATATAGATAGTTTGATGGATCCTTTGGAAATGGAAAATCCCATAACATCTCTTAAGTTATTGCACTCACATTGTTCACTTGATAGGAGATGTAAAATCTCGTAAACTTCTCTGAAGCTATTACACTCATATTTACTTGTTGTTGATTTAACTGACATAAGAACTTTTAGTTCTGACTCGAGTGTTTTGACTTTTCATTACGCTCGGGTCAACTTGAGCATTTCAGTGTTTGAAGACATTATTTCTAGAGGACGAAGATGGAATTTGATATATTATATTATTAGTATTACTCCATTATATTATTTTGGTATGTTTGTTGATTGTACTCTGATTATGTTGTGAAAATTGAAATCAAATGTATATTGTAAAACAAATCCATGAACTATTTATTTGATTATCATATTTTTTCATTCCGCCATGAGATTCTATGTTTGCTTTCCATCTTCCCCTTATTTTTTTTAATAAATCCCATTGATAATCTACCTCTTTGAATGGTTTGAGTTAGATATGTGTGGTTTATTGTCGATTTAAACCGTCCAAAATGGTGGGCCATCACTCTTGGTATCAGAGCTTTGGTTTAGAGATATCTTAACCTATAAAGGTTAAATTCATTAGAGATAGGGTTAGTAATACCCTAGAATGAGTCTGAAGTATATATACAAGAGAGCATTGTGACGACCTATAAATCCGTACCCATTGAATCGACAATAAACCACACATGTTTGACCCAAGAAGCACAAATTGACGGAAAGTCATGAGAAAGAAGAGAGAAGGTGAGAAGAAAGAAAGAAGAGAGAAACAGAACAATAACAATATAGAATCTCACATCGCAGTGGAATAATATATAATATGGATGAATAATCTTTACGGAAGAGAAACTATAATATACATACATCATTCAAAGTACAAGGATAAATAATTATCAGCTTGGACAATTATAACAACTTGTCCTTATCAATGCTCATAATTTACAACAAGAATGCAGTGGAAAATAAACAGATACTTGTATACGACATGAAGATCTCTAGCTTATTTTCTGAAGCTCCAAAAGCACCAAATCTAAACCTGTAAATATACTCGGTATGACCCTGCATTGAAAGGGAACAACGCCCAGATCATTCTGGTAAACTCGCATGTTAAAAACACATCTCAACTGAATTTTAAAGTTTTAAGATAACCAAACTTTCTTTATCAAAACAAAGGGTATCTTGTAAGACACTCCCACACATAAACGCGGACAAGTTTATACCTTATGGTAACCAAAACATTTCATATCAAATCATGTTATATTATACTAGTGTCTAGTATACAAATAATAAGTAATATAGCCGAAACTGTTACCATTATTAAATTCCAGCATACTAGGCTCTACAAACAAAATGGCAGACACATAGAGGAGAATGGATTTCCATATAAATGACCAGGTCAAGGGATTACCTTCCAACGGGTACACCTCTAGATGGATGTCCCGAGGATCCATCACAAAGCTCCACTACCAACATAAGACCGGCCTACCTCTATAACTAGATAGTACCGAATATGTCATCCCTCGATCGGTACTGACCTTTATCCGAAGGCCCACATAGCATACATCCACAATAATTTACATCCTGAACGTCATAGCAGGAAGCAATATATCTAAAAGAAGATGATCATATCCTAACGGGAATGAACCACATAGCCCTGCCGCATCTAACCCTATTTCGGTTTTTTCCAAGGAGGTGAGGCCAAAAGAGGTATCAAATACCTTTCACATATCACAACATCTTTGAACGCCACATTGCTATTTCCGTTGACTACTAATTGCCTTCCACAAAAATACAACCCTTGAGCTTGTATATCTCAAGGAAGATGTTAAGTTAACAGAAGTTGCCTACTCCGCCGCCACAGATGTATGTTTATAAAAACCAATGTACGCAATCTCATAAAATGCATGGTCAGACATCCATCCTACATGTTGTCTAGGAACAGGACCAACCGAAGGTACTTTCCCACCACATCCTATCAGAAAATCTCTAGGTTCAGTATAGAATAGTCCTTACATGAATATTATTGCTACTATATGTATATTGGGATTTTAACCCCAAATGATCAATGTGCAGTCCTTCACTATGAAATCCTAAATAACAATGGAATCAATAACATGCACAATCGTCGCAAAAAAGTTGGTCCGAGTGGTTTTTCAGATAAATCTGATCCTGGTTTCCTCGCACCAACAATGTAGAAGCTTTACTCAACCTCATATAGAAACCAAGTCTCGTAGACTTATTCCAACTTTCAACTTGCTATCCTTCGGCCAAGAAGGAAACTTGATAGATAGGAGCAATCACTCTGCACTACTCGAATCAATCCTTTACACCAAACGATAATCAAGCCTTCACAGATGGCTATGTACTAAGTGTATGACTAAATAGTTTCCACATCAAGTAGAGAAACTAAAATGGCCAAGAGTATAATTTAGCACTTAAATAGTCACTAGGCCTGATTTATTAACCTTTCATTAATTAAGTCGCATTTCCAAATATATTACTTCAAATTATCTTTAAAAAGATATATTGTCAAAACCATCTCAACATTTCAATATCTGAAAAACATTTCCACAT
Source organism: Allium cepa (assembly GCA_030765085.1). Taxonomy (NCBI): domain Eukaryota; kingdom Viridiplantae; phylum Streptophyta; class Magnoliopsida; order Asparagales; family Amaryllidaceae; genus Allium; species Allium cepa. The sequence goes on from CM060928.1 coordinate 455,875,177, forward strand.
ACTTATTTTAATAATAAGTGAATTCACAACTTATTGTATTTTCAAACCATTAAAACTCCATTTTATATTATCACTTTCCAAAACATTCATTTTAAGGATATTCCACTTTAAAAGCGTGAATATATTTTCTTTTATAAAAATCCATGTTTAGCTTATCAAATTAAATTGATTTCACATTTATAAAACAGTGTCTATAATTCACATTTCTATTTTATATGAACTTCCAATTGTAAATGTAACATTCTCGGATTTAAGCTAAGTTTAGTTTGATAATTAATTTAATGTTTGAAATTAAATTATGAACTAAATTGAGTTTTTCCCAAAACAAATTATAATAATAGTTGTGTATATATATATATATATATATATATATATATGTATGTATGTATGTATGTATTGATTTTTAATTGAAATTTGAATTTGAAAACTTAAAAATAAATATATTGGAAATAAATTGGATTTAAAATTTTATTTTTAAATTAATAAAAATTTGTTTCTATTTTTATTAAATATGTATTTTGATTTAAAAATGATGTTTTGAATTTGATATAATAAATTTTTCAAAGGCTAATTAATAATAATAAATTCTAATATATTTATTCTTGTGTAATTAAATTTTAAAACCATTTTTCTTTAAAGAATTATATAAATGATTAATAAAGAAGATGTATTTATTTAAAAAAGAAATATGATATTAAGTTATATTTAAAATATTATTTGTAGTGTTTAAAATATAGTAAAAGTTTAAAAGTTGTTTAAAAGCTAGATTTTATAGTTTATATATATGTGATTATTTATTTAAAGTATAATTAGATTTTTAAAAATCAATTCCTTGTAAGTATAAATATATACTTTAGTATTAAATCATTCTCTTTTAAAAGTTATGCAAATATAAATGATAGAAAATGTATGAATGGTAAATATAAAAAATATATACATTAAACTAAATTAAGATGGTAATATGAAAACAATTAAGATAAAATTAATTGTGCAAATGAAAATATATAAGAAGATAAAGACATAAACATTTAAAACAAAAACATATGTTAAGATATGAAAATATAAATGCATAAAGGGTTAAAACAAAATTTATAAAATAATTTAAATTAAGGATATAAACACAATTTAGTTCACCTAGGACATTTGTAAAAGGATTAAAATTTGCAATTACAAGTGCTAATACAATACAGACAAGTGTTAAGAAAATTAAAACAAGTGGCATTAATTTTGTTTAAAATGAATTAAATTTTATATTGAAAAATGAAAAATAAACTACATTCATTTTTTCTCATATTTTCAACATCAAACTGAGATCAGTAAATAAAAGAAGAAACAAAAATCATCTCAAATTTGAAACAAAAACAAAGATCAAAACCTGAATTAAAGCAGATTTTAAAATTCAAAGAAATCAATCTTCAACTTAATTCAAAAAGGAAATAAGCAAGGATCAAGCATGCAATTCAAATTGATTTAAACAGCAAGCAAAATCTGAAAGTATCAAGGCAACAATCTTGTGCACTTTAAATATGAAACAACAAACAAAGCCTAGAAAAAGATTCAACTCAATCTTTTACAATTTCAAAAGCCGGAAGCAAGTCAGGATCAAAAATTCAAGTTCAGGCTCAAACATCATTCCTAGTATTCAAGCCTCTATTCTTTTCTACTTTCAAGTGAACCAGGTGAGTAAACTTCCCTTTGTTCTGATTTTTGATCTGATGTTGTGATAAATGTTGAAGTGAAGTTGTGAATATATTTGTGTGTATGCAAATATGCATGTATATATGTAGAAATGGGTATGTGCATGTCTGTACTCACCTCTATTTAGAGGTTACAGGCACAAGTGAAATTCAAAAATTTAAATCTCTCAATCGAGTCAGTGTTGACCATTGACATTTAAACGAAAATTGTTTGTTGAAGTATAAAGATGATTATAAAAATAGTTTCAAATGTTTTTATGGAATGAATATTTTAAAATTTGAAAACTACAGTGGTAAACAAATTTTATCAGAAATCCAAGTATCAAGATTTTTGCAGTTATATGTTTGGATTCGCACTTGAATTTTATGAATTTTGATGACAATATCAAATTTTCAAGCAAGTATTTGGATAGTATATGCGAGATGAACGGAAAACAAATTTTGGTCGAATTCAGGCGATCCATAGTTCCAGTGGTCTTGGGGTTGAGGCTGGAGCATACTTACAGGCCAGTGACCTAGGGAAAAATAGTGGAAGCATTCATAGGTGAACGTGGTGGCGGGTGGACGTCGAACTAGGGTTCGATCTGCTTTTGGGGTTGGTTGAGTTTCTGTGGTTACTGTAGTGTCGACGGTGAGTTCAGGGTCATCGGACCTAGGGGAACAAGGAGTGGGGGTTCTGACGAATCTGTGGTCGTGGTCGCAGGGTCTATGGCGGCTAGAGGCGGCGAAATGAAGGGGTTTCAAGTGACCGAGTTGATTCCAGTGGAAGCTCGATTTTGTTCGATTTTGATTCTCAACATATTCCGGTGATCTAGGTGTTTGAAAGGGACAATGGCGTCGTCAGTGAATTGGTGAGGGGGACGGTGATGATCGATCATCGATTTAGTGGACGTGCACATGCACGTAGTCATGATTGTGTCTGGGTGGTTGAAATTCTGGGGAAGAAAACGAATGCTCGGGTTCGTGCTCAAGTCGCTTGCGAGAACAACTCGAAGCAAATGATGTATGGGGAAAGTCCGAAGTTGTGCTTGAGGAAACTAAGAAAAGGCCCGTGTTTCTTTAGCAACCTTAAAAGTTTAAAAGAAGGTTTTAACAATTTGGCAAGATAAATTAAAAATAAATGAAGTTTTCAAAGCAATTGTTAAATAAATTTTCTAATGTTGATGTTAATAAGCTTTTAACAGGTTTTCCAAGGTTTATAAAAAATGTTAAATTTAAAATTTTAAATTGTTCTGTTTAAAAGTAACTTTACATAAGTTAATTTCTAAATATTTTCAAAAGGTGATTTAATGATGTAATTAGTTACTTAATGTATTTATTTATTATGGTAATTAATTAAAAGATAATTAATTTATTAAAGGTTAATCAATTAAAAGTGATAAATTAAAGGATAATTTATCAAAGTGATTCTTTAATGTGATTAATTATAGGTTGATTAATTAATTAATGTTATTAATTCAAGATAATTAATTTGTGATTAGGAATTGACCAATCAAGTGATTAAAGGAATATCACTTATTAATTAAGATTAATTAAATGGTAATTAAATAAGAGTTAATTAATTTATTAATTAATTAAGTATAATTAATTAAAGAATAATTAAATAATTAAGGATTAATTACTTAATGATTAAAAATTTATTCAATTATTAATTAAGGTTGATTAATTAATAATTTAAAGTCAATTGATTTATAATTGATTAATTAACCTGGATTAGTGATTAATCTGGTTTCAATTAATCAGGTGATCAATTTATCTTCATTATGGATGACCGTATTCTATTGAATGCTGTGAATTGTTTTCTCTACTATGTGATGTTGTATATTATGAATTGTTTTAATTCAAGCTATGATGAATGTAACTTATTTATCTGTGATGAATGTATATTATTTATCTTTGAATTTGTGAATGAAAATAAGCGTTATAGTATTATATCGCTTATTGATATTGTTGTGCTTGAATCTATGATGATTGATGTTGTTGCACTATTGTGTGAAACCCCTGGACTACACTATACACATACAAATATGGATTGCACGAGGAAATTGGTTAAGTCAGATTTTGAAATGGTTTTAAAGTTGGATTTTGAAACCAAATGCTTTTGGAAATGGATTTGAGTTAAAGGTGAAAAGCTTTTGAAAAGTAATTTCAAAAATAAAAGTTATTTTGAATATCTTGATTAATTTTTGAAATTTAAATAATTTAATTAAATTTGAATTCAAAATTTGAAATTTAATTTTATGTTTGGGAATTTTGGTTTAAAAATGTTGTACCAATTATAAATGTGTTTGTATGGTTTTTAACCATTCTAAAGATAAAGTGTTGAGAATTTGAATTTAACCCAAGGACTTTAACTTGTATAAATGAAATCGGATTTTTCCAAAACGAAAACTATTTCTATTCAAAAAATAAAATAAGTAAAAGCTTTCATATAAGGAAAGAACTTCCAATTTGTGTTGAAAGGATTTCAAGTTTGAAATGAAAATGGTTTTCCAAGTTATGAACGAATCTTTGGAAACAGTTTTGAAAGCTAGGAATGGAGTCTTTGATTTAAAGATTGGACGTGTTAATCCGATTTGAAGTGGAAATTGTTTTGAAATCTATGAATGAATCTTTGTGAAAAATGGGTGAACTTTGTGAGGTGGATCCTTTTGTTTTAAAGATTTGGAAATGGTAATTTGTTTAAACCATTTAAAAGGAAAGTTTGGGTTTTAAAGTTGTGACTTAACTGAAATCCCAATATCCATACGTTTTTAAATATTGCGCTTATTATTCGGTTTAGCCGGGAAAGGACCTTGTGTCATATAACCCATTTCGAATAATGATATGATGCTATGGATTGCATTCGAAGACCAGTGGTGAAGACCGGGTATTTTAGAGAATGAAAGGATAACCCGTCGAATAACTCTGCACTGAGTAGCTACGGTATTGAGATCTTCATATGTGATGGGGAGTCCGATCGGGATTGTGAATACCCGGATTGCAAGAGCTTCTTTGGAAGTGCCTTCAGTTCTGTTCGAACCCGGAACAGACTTGTATGGTTTTGTGTCTGTCGTTACACTTTGAGATGTAAAGCTGGTTTCTTTCAAATACATTTCTGTTTGGTGGCGGAGAATCTATTCCCTTCGCTTAACACCCTTCTCTGAGACGTACGAGCTCAGAGGTTATGTAGTTGATGGTTACTAGTGATACATTCCCAATTTGGTAATGTGGCATATAAAGTGCTGCTGATCATTTGTTGATCGAAGCATGGCTTTGTGAAAAAGCGTAGCTTTGTGGACGAGACTGCATCAGGACCTCACACCCCGAAAATGGTCGAAATAGGAATGATGCGGCAAGGTTGCAGGGGTCGCACCATTAGGCTATGTCCATTTCTTCTAGAAAAGGGTGGTATCATGGTATGAAGCCCATATACTTAACTCATGTGGACACAGTATATCTATTACTGTGTGATGTTGCATTATGGTTGAGGATCCTCGGATAAAGATCGCAAATGACCGCGGATGGCATATCTTTAGGTGTTACTTCCGATAAGGGGCAAACCGGCCTTGTATTGGCAGAGAGCTAGGTAAGTTCTTGGGACGTCCCTCCAGAGGCGTACCCATGTGGCAATAGGAAGTTTCTTAGCCTGACCATTTTGTGGAAATCCATTCACCAATACACGCCCTTTACGATTGCAATTGTATAACCTGCCACCTCAGGTGGTAGCTATAGCTGGCATAATATAACGGTACATATGCTGGATAAGATTAATATTGTACTTTTGAAATATTTTCCACTATGCACTAATAATAATATCAAAAAGGATTTTGCGTAGTAAGCATGTTTGATTATCATAAGGAGAAATCTCCCCCAAGTGTGCGATTGCATGGTGTGTGTGCCGGGAGGCCTTATGGTAGTTTCATTTTCCAACAAGCATTGCGGATTTCAATGTTTTAAATTCTTTTGTTGTTTTTTTATTCAAAACTGTTTTTGTTTGCTCACACCAGTCCCATGACTGACCCGGAGTTTATTGTTCCCTTCCTAAACTCTAGGTGCCTACAATTTTCCACATGGGCGGTCTAGAGTTTGGTTTTTCAGATAATCACATAGTAGGTGTAGATTCGATAGCTTTCGAAGTCTTTGGTTTGGTAGCATTTGGAAATCTTCTTCAGCTTTTGGATCTTTGAAGTTTTTGGTTGGCAATCGTGTTTGAGATCGCACTTGCTACAAATTCAGCTTGATGGAGGTTTCGAGTTTGAAGTTTTAGAGCTTAAGCTTTGGAGTTGCAATATTGGATTATCTTGAAGACTTTGCTCATGTCGATATATTTCCGCTATAGTGTTGTATTATGTACATGCTTTGATGGTGTTGGGTTGTTGTTATCAAATAATGTATATCACATTGTATCTATGTTGTATATCAATGTTATCTTCTTTTGTTTCCACCGTTTGTCTATCATCTAATGTTGTTGCAAGCTCCGGCGATACGGATTTCAATGTTGTTTGTCAGGCATCGAGTTTGGGTCGTCACATTTGGCATCAGAGCTAAAGGTTCAGTAAGAACTTTAGTTACGGAGTGTAACACATAAGATGGCTCATTAGAGATAGGGTGAAGTATACCCTAGAATGAGTACAACCCGTGAAACGGAAACCCAAAATACTCAATCTATTTCCTTTAACTGTTGTTATTCCCTAAGATAACTCGTCCGAATGCCTAAATCAGTTTTCTTACTATTTACAGATAGTAAGAATGAGTGGAAGAAGAGGATGAGGTAGGGGATGGGGAAGTACCACTTCAACTCGTCAAGTCCCTACAACAACAGATATTCCCACTCAACCTCATTCGAATATGGCTAATTTATATCGAAGTTTTTCTAGACTTAGTGAAAAGCCATTCACAGGCAAGGAAACCATTATCGAAGCAAAAGCTTGGATTTGATCGTGCGAAAGGATTTTCAAAGGACTAAAATTGGAAGATGATCAGATGCGATTGATAGCTTCCTGGCAACTCTAGGAAGAGGCTTTAATATGGTGGGAAACTATCACATTAGATGAGCTGGTGGATGAGTTTACTTGGAATCGATTCAAGGAAGTGTTCGAGAAGCGATATATGTCGTCTGCTGGTATTTCCAAAATGTACCAGGAGTTCACTGATTTGAAGTAGGGAAGTTTATCGTTTGAGGAATACTTGAAAAAAATCAATGAATTATCTCGGTTTGGTCCGGAGTTGGTAAATACACCTTTGAAAAAGAATGAAAAGTTTATTCGAGGAATGAACAAGGAATTCTAGGAAAGAATGACTACTCACGTAAAAGAATTTTTTCTGAATTGATCGATATGGGTTATAAATACGCTACTCTGGATAAGCAGGAAGTTCGGAGGAGAAAGGGAATACAAGCAATCCGAATTGGAGGAAAAGGAAGTTCGATGGAAAGAAACCGTGGAGAGGCAAAGGAAAGAAGAATACATAGAATAACAAGGCGAAAGATGTTACTTGTTTCAGTTGCTTGGAGAAAGGCCATTACTCGAACAATTGCAAGAACCCCTGGAAGCAAGGAAAGAGAGAGCCATTTATGAAGCCAGAACGGGAATCTAGGGAATGCTATTTATGCCACAAGCCATGACATAGGATCAAGGATTGCCCAGCACGGAAGCAAGCTCAAGTTGCAAAGGTGTATACAAACAAAAATGATCCTTCAACCCCAAAGGCTGATAAAGGAAAAGGAATTTTAGCAGGTAACCTTCTCATTTACGATAAAAAAAATTGAGTTTTGTTCGACACAAGAGCTATACATAGTTTTATTTCTCAACAAATCGTAAATGAGTTAAATCTTGAATCTGAGATCGTAGTCGAACCTATTTTTGTCTGTTTCACTGGGTTTCGATATATTCTACGAATGGTTGGTTATTCCTTCGAACTAACCAGTGCCCTTGCATATTCGTAGATTCGGATAACCCGAGTAATTCGTAAAGTATTGAATGAGTTTTTTCTCATATCTATTGTTGATATTCTGAATTGGTAAGCCAAATGCAGAATAGATATTCAGTTTGATCTGAAAAGATATTTCTCTATCTTTCATCTATTCTTGGTTGTCTCCCTGGCAAATTTCGGGGACGAAATTTTCTTGAGGGGGGAATCTGTAACATTACCAGATTTTAGCCAAATTTAATTTGATATTTCATTTTTGGAATTAAATTACGAACTAAATTGAGTTTTTCCTAAAATAAAATATAATATTAGTTGTTTATATATATATGTATTGATTTTTAATTGAAATTTGAATTTGAAAACTCAAAAATAAATATATTGGAAATAAATTTGATTTAAAATTTTATTTTTAAATTAATAAGAATTTGTTTCTAATTTTATTAAATATGTATTTTGATTTAAAAATGATATTTTGAATTTGATATAATAAATTTTTCAAAGGCTAATTAATAATAATAAATTCTAATATATTTATTCATGTGTAATTAAATTTTAAAACCATTTTTCTTTAAAGAATTATATAAATGATTAATAAAGAAGATGAATTTATTTAAAAAAGAAATATGATATTTAGTTATATTTAAAATATTATTTGTAGTGTTTAAAATATAGTAAAAGTTTAAAAGTTGTTTAAAAGCTAAATTTTATAATTTATATATGTGTGATTATTTATTTAACGTATAATTAGATTTTTAAAAATCAATTCCTTGAAAGTATAAATATATACATTAGTATTAAATCATTCTCTTTTAAAGTTGTGCAAATATAAATGATAGAAAATGTCTGAATGGAAAATAAAAAAAATGTACATTAAACTAAATTAAGACTGTAATATGAAAAACAATTGAGATAAATTTAATTGTGCAAATGAAAATATATAAGAAGATAAAGACATAAACATTTAAAACAAAAAATATGTTAAGATGTGAAAATATAAATGCATAAAGGGTAAAGACAAATTTGTAAAATAATTTAAATTAAGGATATAAACACAATTTAGTTCACCTAGGACATTTGTAAAAGGATTAAAATATGCAATTACAAGTTTAATACAGTATAGAAAAGTTTAGCCAAATTAAAACAAGTGGCATTAATTTTGTTTAAAATGAATTAAATTTCATATTGAAAAATGAAAAATAAACTACACTCATCTTTTCTCATATTTTCAACATTTAAACTGAAATCATTAAATAAAAGATGAAACAAAAATAATCTCAAATTTGAAACAAAATAAGATCAAAACCTGAATTAAAGAAGATTTTAAAATTCAAAGAAATCAACCTTCAACTTAATTCAAACAGCAACTAAGCAAGGATCAAGCATGCAATTCAAATTGATTTAAACAACAAGCAAAATCTGAAAGTATCAAGGCAACAATCTTGTGCACTTTAAGTCTGAAACAACAAACAAAGCCTAGAAAAAGATTCAACTCAATCTTTTACAATTTCAAAAGCCTGAAGCAAGTCAGGATCAAAAATTCATGTTCTGGCTCAAAAATCAGTCCCCGTACTCAAGCCTCTGTTCTTTTCTGCTTTCAAGTGATCCAGGTGAGCAAACTTGCCTTTGTTTTGATTTTTGAGCTGATGTTGTGATGAATGTTGAAGTGAAGTTGTGAATATGTTTGCGTGTATGCAAATATGCATGTATATGTAGAAATGGGTATGTTCATGTCTGTACTCACCTCTGTTTTGAGGTTACAGGCACAAGTAAATTTCAAAAATTTAAATCTCTCAATCGAGTCAGTAATGACCTTTGACATTTTAATGAAAATTGTTTATTGAAGTATAAAGATTATTATAAAAATAGTTTCAAGCGTTTTTATGGAATGAATATTTTGAAATTTGAAAACTATAGTGGTAAACAAATTTTATCAGAAATCCAAGTGTCAAGATTTTAAATTGCACTTATATGATTGGATTCACCCTTGAATTTTATGAATTTTGATGACAATATCAAAATTTTCAAGTAAGTATTTGGGTAGAGTATGCGAGATGAACGGAAAGCGAATTTTGGTCGAATTCAGGCGATTGAGAGTTCCGGTGGTCTTGGGGTTGAGGCTGGAGCATACTTACAGGCCAGTGACATAGGGAAAAATAGTGGAAGCGTTCATAGGTGAACGTGGTGGCGGGTGGACGTCGAACTAGGGTTCAATTTGCTTTTGGGGTTGGTTGAGTTTCTGTGGTTACTATAGTGTCGACGATGAGTTCAAGGTCATCGGACCTAGGGGAACAAGAGAGGGGGTTCTGACGAATCTGTAGTCGTGGTCGCAGGGTCTACGGCGGCTAGAGGCGGCGAAACGAAGGGGTTTCAGGTGATCGAGTTGATTCCAGTGGAAGCTCGATTTTGTTCGATTTTGATTCTCAACGTATTCCGGTGATCTGGGTGTTTGGAAGGGACAACAACGTCTTCAGTGAATTGGTAAGAGGGTCGGTGATGATCGATCATCGATTTGGCGATCATGCATGTGCACGCAGTCTTGATTGTGTCTGGATGGTTGTAATGTTGGGGAAGAAAACGAACGCTCGGGTTCGTGCTCGAGTCTCTCGTGAGAACAACTCGAAGCAGACGAAGTATGGGGAAAGCCCGAAGTTTTGCTTGGGGAAACTAAGAATCGGCCCGGGTTTCTTTTTCGACCTTAAAGTTTAAAAGTTTAAAAGAAGTTTTTAACAACTTTTTAAAATAAATTAAAAATAAATGAAGTTTTCAAAGAAATTTTAAACAAATTTTCTAATGATGATGTTAACAAGCTTTTAACAGGTTTTCCAAGGTTTAAAAAAAATGTAAAAGTTAAAATTTTAAATTGTTCTATGTAAAAGTAACTTTACATAAGTTAATTTCTAAATATTTTCAAAAGGTGATTTAATGATGTAATTAATTACTTAATGTATTTATTTATTAAGGTAATTAATTAAAAGATAATTAATTTATTATAGGTTAATCAACTAAAAGTGATAAATTAAAGGATAATTTATCAAAGTGAGTCATTAATGTGATTAATTATAGGTTGATTAATTAATGTTATTAATTCAAGATAATTAATTTATGATTAGGAATTGACCAATCAGTGATTAAAGGAATATCACTTATTAATTAAGATTAATTAAATGGTAATTAATTAAGAGTTAATTAATTTATTAATTTATTAAGAATAATTAATTAAAGAATAATTAAATAGTTAAGGGTTAATTATTTAATGATAAAAATTATTCAAATATTAATTAAGGTTGATCAATTAATAATTTAAAGTTAATTAATTTATAATTGAATAATTAACCTGGATTAGTGATTAGTCTGGTTTCAATTAACCAGGTAATCAATTTATCTTCCCTATGGATGACTGTATTCTATTGAATGCTGTGAATTGTTTTCTCTACTATGTGATGCTGTGTGATATGAATTGTTTTAATTCAAGCTGTGATTGTAACGATCCTGAATTTTTATTTAATTTAAATTAATAATTAAATGAAATTTTGAATAAAAATTTATAAAATTAATTATAAATGGAAGCGAGTTTCCTCGATTCAAATAGAAAATATATAAAGTCATATGGATTTGAAAATTTGTATATATGTGAATATATATGTATATATTGAATTTTAAATAAATTCTTAATTAAATGATTTTTGAAAAATAAATAATATACTTTGGACACAAGTATAAAAATAAATAAATAAATAAATTGATTTAAAAATATATATATGATGATAATTTGAGTTATATAAAATATATGTGTATATAGAGAAATGTAAAACAATAATTTTTAAAGTAAAATTTATGATAAATATTTAAACTAAAAATAGGAGTAAAAAGAGATAAGGATAAAACATAAAGTACATAAACAAAGGCAAATGAAAGTGTTTAAAACAAATATAAAACAAAACAAAGTAAATAAAACAAACATGAAAAGTAAGTATGCAAGACAAATTAAATTTGTACAAAATAATAATAATAATAATAATAAACAAAAGAAATAACATATATAGTAACACATTAGTGTAAAATAGGAAGTAAATACATAAAAGAATAAACTATAAACTATAAAGTAAACATATTAAAATAAATACATATAGTTAAAATTCAAAACAACACATTAACTAAAATATAGAGTAAACACACAACTAAATTTAAAACGACATATTAAAATGGAAATTTATTTATATTAAAAAGTCAAAAGACAAGAAACAAACTACATTCAAATGTGTATAGTGTAAACAAAACAAATATCTATCAAACATAAAACAAAGCAAACAAATGAAAAATGTAAATACATAAGCATATAAGACAAGGCAATATAAAACAAGACAAAAGAAAGAAATATAAGTATGCAGGCAAGGAGACAATAAACATATAATGAACTCAAGCAAAGAAAAAAAAAAGTAATATAAAATCACTACAGCCACCAAATGTACAACATACATAACAATACATAGCATAAGAGTGTAAACGAGAAAAAAAATAAGTCATGGCTGAAGACATAAAGGACTAAGGTAATAAATGCAACATACTTCTAGCATTTAATGCAAGCACCCTTAACATGCCTTTTGTACACAAGAAAACTATCAGCCTACAAACCTATAACTCATTTCTTCTATATTTATCCCTTCTTACTTCATTCGTTCAAGTCATAGCAAGTAGAAAAAAAATGAAAACAAGAGCAACTAAAACCATTCAAACAAGGAAATCAACAACAAAACAGGATTTAAAAAGGGAATCATCTGCATTTTTCAAACAATAAATCTTCTCTGTTCCAAGTATTTACAGGTGAGCAGACATTAAACCTTTTGAAAATTGATTTTCTTTATTCGCTTAAGTCTATGATGATGGATATGATGGTTTGAAATGTTCTATTTTGTTTGGGGTATGCAAATTTCCTTATCACTGAATGCATGCATCTGCATACTTCTGGTTTACAGGCTCAGGTTTTCTTCAAAATAATTTTTATTCCCCCAAATCTTTTATATCAGTGAGCAAATTTCCACCCATGATCTACTTCTATATCTTGATATTGTGGTTGGTACTTGAATGCATTATGAAATATTGTTAGCTGTTAAATATGTCTGTATGTTTTGAGCATGAATGCTCTTCTCTGTTTAGTTACAGGGTCAGAAATTAAAAATCAAAAGAAAAAAAAAACTCACTCAATATATGTACATCTAGTCACTGATGGACTTAAGGTCTAGAACAAAATAAATTGGTATAATCATCATTCAAGTTTGCAAACATGTTTAAAATATTCTTAGATTGTCAAATACTGTAAAGCCAGTAAATACAGTAAGATTTTGAAAAGAAGTGATAAAATCAACTACTTTGTTTCGTGGATTCAGGCATATAGTTCGAATCAATTCTGGGAAGCTCGATTTTTAAAATTAAAATCACGAGTTTTAAATTAGTTTTGGGTTTGCAATTTGGGTTTGATTAGTTTTGGGTTTCGACTAAATTTCCGGTGACTGGTGGAACTTTGGAGGTCGGTGTTTTGGTTGGTGATGGAGGAGCCTATAGTGGTGATAAAAAAAATAGGTGGAGGTACCATCGGTGACGGTGGTGAAGGCGGCGAGCATTTTAAATTTCTAAACCTAGTTTTAACATGGTGCGGTATTTGGTCTCGTTCGTCACCAAGAAGTGATCGAGTGCTTCGGGGTTTGGAGCGAAGGAAGCTGGGGTGTAGATGAGGCGGTGGCCGGAGTTGCACGAACTCCGGTGGTCGAGGCGTCGAACACGAACGGTTGCCAGGTTTTGAATGGAACTGGAACTGTTTGTTCCAGGTTTGAGTTCTTGACTCGAATTCGATTTCGAGCCCACCAGGAAGCGAACTGATGATTAGGTCGAAGTTTGGTGATGTCAGTGGGTGGAGGATGATCGCCGTTGATGGTCGGAATCGCCCACAGCCGTTGTGCACGTGCACGAGCACGTTGCTTTGGAACCTGGAGTTGTTTTGCCTGGGTGGTTGCAAGGGTGTACGTGAGTTTTTTTCTCTCGGGTATTACTCGAGTTATCTCGTTATTTACTCCGAGTTTTAGGGTGTGGAGCTCGAAGATATATATTGTTTCCCACGGGTTAGTTTAGTCTGGTTACAGGTTTTTGTAAACCTGACTGTAACTTGAATTTAAACAAATTTTAAATTTTATTTAAATTTATGAGTTAGAGTTAGATAAAGTTTAAATCCAGTTTGAAGCTTAGATTCAAATAAACTTTTAAATCTTGAAATTTTAAAATGAAAATTTGGATTCTAAATCAAGATTTAAAATTAAGGGTTTGAAAACAAAGTTTAAAATCAAATGTTTAAAATAATGGATTCAAGTTTATTTTGAATCCAAATCTAGAAATTCAAATCAGTTCTTGAATCAGAATGTTTTAAAAACAAGTTTAAATTAAAATAGCTTTTAAAAGTAAATTTGTTTTCAAACAAATATTTAAAACTTGACTTTTGATAAAATTCCTTTATAAATTAAGGTTGTAAGTAAAATAAAAATGTAATGTAAATTAAAGAAAATAATTAAGATAATAAAAGAATTTAATTTATAAAAGAATTAAGGAATGACTTAATTATTTGATTTTAAAATAATGATTTAGATAAATGTATAATTAAAGATGATTAATAATGATTAATTAAGGTAATTTCTTAAGAAAGTAATTAAGGAAATGTTATTAGTTAATGAAGATAATTAACTAGAGATTATTAAGTAATTAAATTAATGTGGTTAATTTTGATAATTAATTGGATTTATAAATTAAGATAATCAAATGCAAATTGTTAATTACTTAATGAAAGTAATTAAGAGGTTAATTACGAAGTGTAATTTCAAATTGGATATTTTGATCAATTTATTGTTAAAGGTTAACTGGTGATTAATGATTTATTTATATGAGATGATTGCTTAATGGTAAGAAGTTAAAAAGATTTAATTTCTTTAAATAATTAATTAAAGTTAATTAATTAGGAAATTGGTTTAAAATGTTGATTTAATTAATATGATGAACTAAGAATAATTAATTTATTTATATGTTTGATAAATTGATTTATATCAAACGATTTGTGATTTATTAATCAGGATTGGATAATTAATTCATAAGTAATTGATATAATTGGAAATTAAATTGAATTAATTTAGGGTTTAAATAATAAATTAATCCAGTTTATAAATGATTATTAAATGCTTGACCTTACTTATGAATGATTGTATTGTATAAGATACTTTGAATTGACTGTCCTAGCTGATTTGTGATATTTTGTACTGTGGATTGAGCTGTGTATGATTCATTCATTGATTTATATTTGTATATTTCTGTGTTCTGATCTATGATGATTGAATGATGTTGCACTATTGTGTTAAACCCCTGGACCACACCATACACACACAATTATGGATTTCATGAGGAAATCGATTAAGTCACCGATGTTTGAAATGATTTATAAAATTGAATATTTGAATTCAAATGTTTTGAAAATGGATTGAGATTAAAGTGAAAAGCTTTTGAAATGGAATTTCAAAGATGAAATATAGTTTGGATAACTTGATTGAGTTTTGAAATTTAAATATTTGAAATTTGAATTCAATATTTGAAATTGAATTCTATGATTTGGAAACTAGGATATAAAGAAAAGTTATTCAACTTATAATAAGTTATATGGGTTTTTAAACCATTTTTGAGGTGTTATTTTGGGAATTTGAATTAACCCAAAAGATTTAACTTGTATAAATAAGATCGAATATCTTAGAAACGAAAACTACTTGTTTTAAAATAATAATAGCTTTCATTTTAAAGAAAGGATCTCCCAATTATGTTGAAAAGGTTTCAAGCTGAAATAGAATTGAAATGTTTTGAAAGCTATGAAATGAATCTTTGATTCAAAGGCCGAATGAGTTAATCCAACTTGAATTGAAATTGTTTTTGAAAGGCTATGAATGAATCTTTGGAAATGATTTTGAAAGCTATAAGTTGAATCTTTGATTTAAAGATTCAACAAGTTAATCGAATTTTGAAAGCTATGAGTTAAATCTTTGATTTAAAGATTTAACGAGTTAATCCAATTGAAATGGTAATTTGTTTAAACCATTTGAAAGAAAAGTTTTGGATTATTAAGTTGTGACTTAATTGAAATTCCTTATCCATATGTTTTAAATGTTGCGCTTACTATTCGGGTTAACCGGGAAAGGACCTTTGGGTCGTATAACCCATTCTGAATATGTGATACGTCGTTATGGATAGCATTTGAAGACCGGTGGTGAAGACCGGGTATTTGCAAGAACGATAGTATGACCTATCGATTGTTTCTGCACCGAGTCGCGCCGGTATAGAAACTCCCTAAGTGATGGGAAATCCGATCGGGATTGTGAATATCCGGATTGCAAGGACTTCTTTGTAAGTGCCTTCGGTTCTGTTCGAGCCCAGAACAGACTTGTATGGATTGTATGTCTGACATTACAAGTTGAGATATAAAGCCGATTTCTTTCAAATATATTTATGTTGGTGGCGGAGAATTTATTCTTTTAGCTTAACACCCTTCTCTGAGATATACGAGCTTAGAGGTTATGTAGTTGAATGTTATCAGCGATATATTCCCAATTTGGTAATGTGACATGCTGAGTGTTGCTGTTAAATGATCATTGTGTTGATTATTTGAGATAGGATCGTTTATTTGATCGTCTATCCTGGTGATCATTTCTATGATCATTTGTTGACCCAAAGCATGGCTTTTGTATAAAGTATGTTTTTGTGGACGTGACTTCGTCGAGCCTCACACCCCGTGAATGGTCAAAACAGGAAAGAAGCAGCAAGGTTATGAGGGGTAGCGCCCTTTAGGATATGTGCATTTCCTTCTGGAAAAGGGTGGTATCATGGTATGGAGCCCAGATGCTTACTCATGTTGAAAACACTTTATGATTGTGTGAATTGATTACGAGATCTCGGATAAAGGTCCCAAAGGACCGGGGGATGGCATATTCGGTCAGTTGTTACTCAGTTAGGGGTAACCCGGCCTTGTGTTGGTAGAGATCCGGTTTGGTTCTCGGGGATGTCCATCCAGAGGCATTCTCATGTGGCAATGGGAAGTTCCTTGGCCTGATCATTCGTTGGAAATCCAAAGAAACAATATGAGACTTGTACGGTTTTAGTTGTATAACCTGCCATGGAATGTGGCGGTAACCTGCTATTGAACATGGTTAGCTATAGTAGGCATACGATAATGGTCGTATGTTGGCTAAGATTTATATTCTACTTTCGAAATGAATTTTCTCTACACTATGCACTAGTAATAATATCAAATGTTTCTTTTTAATGCGTATCAAGCATCTTTGACTATCATAAGGAGAAATCTCCTCCGATTCTGCGTTTGCATTGTGTGTGTGTGCGAGAGGCCTTATGGTAGTCTCATTTTTAAAAAGCATTGCGAATTGACTTTGAAAATCTTTTGTTGAATGTTTTAAAAGATAAACTGTTTTTGTTGCTCACACCAGTCCCACGACTGATCCGGAGTTTATTGTTTCTTTCCTAAACTTTGGATGCTCATTATTTTCTACACGAGCAGTCTAGAGTTGGGTTTTTCAGATAGTCAGGTTTAGTAGATTATCTAGAGTGAGTTCAGTCTTTGGATCGCACCAGTCTTGCTGAGCTTGATGCATCGTTATTGGGGGTTCGAGCTATTGCTAGATTGATTCTTGGAAATGGAGTTACAGTTCTCGGAGTTCTCTTTTGAAGACTATCTTAGAGTTATATTGTTCCGCTGCTAGAGGTTATCTATTTTCTTTTCCGCTGCTATTTATTGTATCATATCTCTGATATATATTGATATCTACTGGATCATCTGTTTTATCAGATATTGTATCAAAGCTGTATATCAATGTATTATTCTTTTATTCCGCTGTGTTGTTTACTTAATGCTGTTATAAGCTCCGGCGAATCGGATTTGAACTGTCGAATCTATGGCATTCGAGTACGAAATGAAGTATGGATGTCGATTTTCGAGCGGGCAAAATCCGTCTCGTTACATGTGGTATCAGAGCTAAGGGTTGAAACTTTAGCTCAGGAGTATAACACATTAAGTAGCTCATTAGAGATAGGGTGAAGTAACCCTAGAATGAGTATATCCTTAAGATATCCGTTTGAACGCCTCAGTAAATTCTCTTACTATCCACTGATAGTGAGTATGAGTGCAAGAAGAGAACAAGATAGGGGATGAGGAAATACGACTATAATTAGTCAAAACTCTGTAACAACAGTGGAAATAACTTTCTCTATCAATCTCCTTTGATTCGTTTCTAAATTCTTTTGATTTCTTCGTGACAGCTACAGAAAGAAGTTTCGAGATAATGGTAGCTCTACGATTTGTTATAGAAAATCCTTATCTTTATCGATTCTTATCGGCTTTTCGATTTAAACTTTAATGAATATGAATTTGAAAATAGAAATTGGAAATAATGAATATGAATTAGAAATTTTAAATTGATTTAAATTGATTAATAGAATATAGAGCTTAATTTGAATTGAATCAATGAAACCATTTTGTTTAAAACTAAATTTGAAATTTTATTATAATTTCTTGTATCTATTGTTGATATTCTGATTTGTTGAGCCAAATGCAGAATTGATATCCAGCTTGATTTGAAAAGATATTTCTTTACCTAGCTATCTCTGTGATGTTTTCGTGCCTGCGAATTTCGAGGACGAAATTCTTTTAAGGGGGGAAGTCTGTAACGATCCTGAATTTTTATTTAATTTAAATTAATAATTAAATGAAATTTTGAATAAAAATTTATAAAATTAATTTTAAATGGAAGCGAGTTTCCTCGATTCAAATAGAAAATATATCAAGTCATATGGATTTGAAAATTTGTATATATGTGAATATATATGTATATATTGAATTTTAAATAAATTCTTAAATAAATGATTTTTGAAAAATAAATAATATACTTTGGACACAAGTATAAAAATAAATAAATAAATAAATTGATTTAAAAATATATATATGATGATAATTTGAGTTATATAAAATATATGTGTATATAGAGAAATGTAAAACAATAATTTTTAAAGTAAAATTTATGATAAATATTTAAACTAAAAATAGGAGTAAAAAGAGATAAGGATAAAACATAAAGTACATAAACAAAGGCAAATGAAAGTGTTTAAAACAAATATAAAACAAAACAAAGTAAATAAAACAAACATGAAAAGTAAGTATGCAAGACAAATTAAATTTGTACAAAATAATAATAATAATAATAAACAAAAGAAATAACATATATAGTAACACATTAGTGTAAAATAGGAAGTAAATACATAAAAGAATAAACTATAAACTATAAAGTAAACATATTAAAATAAATATGTATAGTTAAAATTCAAAACAACACATTGACTAAAATATAGAGTAAACACACAACTAAATTTAAAACGACATATTAAAATGGAAATTTATTTATATTAAAAAGTCAAAAGACAAGAAACAAACTACATTCAAATGTGTATAGTGTAAACAAAACAAATATCTATCAAACATAAAACAAAGCAAACAAATGAAAAATGTAAATACATAAGCATATAAGACAAGGCAATATAAAACAAGACAAAAGAAAGAAATATAAGTATGCAGGCAAGGAGACAATAAACATATAATGAACTCAACCAAAGAAAAAAAAAGTAATATAAAATCACTACAGCCACCAAATGTACAACATACATAACAATACATAGCATAAGAGTGTAAACGAGAAAAAAAATAAGTCATGGCTGAAGACATAAAGGACTAAGGTAATAAATGCAACATACTTCTAGCATTTAATGCAAGCACCCTTAACATGCCTTTTGTACACAAGAAAACTATCAGCCTACAAACCTATAACTCATTTCTTCTATATTTATCCCTTCTTACTTCATTCGTTCAAGTCATAGCAAGTAGAAAAAAAAAAATGAAAACAACAGCAACTAAAACCATTCAAACAAGGAAATCAACAACAAAACAGGATTTAAAAAGGGAATCATCTGCATTTTTCAAACAATAAATCTTCTCTGTTCCAAGTATTTACAGGTGAGCAGACATTAAACCTTTTGAAAATTGATTTTCTTTATTCGCTTAAGTCTATGATGATGGATATGATGGTTTGAAATGTTCTGTTTTGTTTGGGGTATGCAAATTTCCTTATCACTGAATGCATGCATCTGCATACTTCTGGTTTGCAGGCTCAGGTTTTCTTCAAAATAATTTTTATTCCCCCAAATCTTTTATATCAGTGAGCAACTTTCCACCCATGATCTACTTCTATATCTTGATATTGTGGTTGGTACTTGAATGCATTATGAAATATTGTTAGCTGTTAAATATGTCTGTATGTTTTGAGCATGAATGCTCTTCTCTGTTTAGTTACAGGGTCAGAAATTAAAAATCAAAAGAAAAAAAAAACTCACTCAATATATGTACATCTAGTCACTGATGGACTTAAGGTCTAGAACAAAATAAATTGGTATAATCATCATTCAAGTTTGCAAACATGTTTAAAATATTCTTAGATTGTCAAATACTGTAAAGCCAGTAAATACAGTAAGATTTTGAAAAGAAGTGATAAAATCAACTACTTTGTTTCGTGGATTCAGGCATATAGTTCGAATCAATTCTGGGAAGCTCGATTTTTAAAATTAAAATCACGAGTTTTAAATTAGTTTTGGGTTTGCAATTTGGGTTTGATTAGTTTTGGGTTTCGACTAAATTTCCGGTGACTGGTGGAACTTTGGAGGTCGGTGTTTTGGTTGGTGATGGAGGAGCCTATAGTGGTGATAAAAAAAATAGGTGGAGGTACCATCGGTGACGGTGGTGAAGGCGGCGAGCATTTTAAATTTCTAAACCTAGTTTTAACATGGTGCGGTATTTGGTCTCGTTCGTCACCAAGAAGTGATCGAGTGCTTCGGGGTTTGGAGCGAAGGAAGCTGGGGTGTAGATGAGGCGGTGGCCGGAGTTGCACGAACTCCGGTGGTCGAGGCGTCGAACACGAACGGTTGCCAGGTTTTGAATGGAACTGGAACTGTTTGTTCCAGGTTTGAGTTCTTGACTCGAATTCGATTTCGAGCCCACCAGGAAGCGAACTGATGATTAGGTCGAAGTTTGGTGATGTCAGTGGGTGGGGGATGATCGCCGTTGATGGTCGGAATCGCCCACAGCCGTTGTGCACGTGCACGAGCACGTTGCTTTGGAACCTGGAGTTGTTTTGCCTGGGTGGTTGCAAGGGTGTACGTGAGTTTTTTTCTCTCGGGTATTACTCGAGTTATCTCGTTATTTACTCCGAGTTTTAGGGTGTGGAGCTCGAAGATATATATTGTTTCCCACGGGTTAGTTTAGTCTGGTTACAGGTTTTTGTAAACCTGACTGTAACTTGAATTTAAACAAATTTTAAATTTTATTTAAATTTATGAGTTAGAGTTAGATAAAGTTTAAATCCAGTTTGAAGCTTAGATTCAAATAAACTTTTAAATCTTGAAATTTTAAAATGAAAATTTGGATTCTAAATCAAGATTTAAAATTAAGGGTTTGAAAACAAAGTTTAAAATCAAATGTTTAAAATAATGGATTCAAGTTTATTTTGAATCCAAATCTACAAATTCAAATCAGTTCTTGAATCAGAATGTTTTAAAAACAAGTTTAAATTAAAATAGCTTTTAAAAGTAAATTTGTTTTCAAACAAATATTTAAAACTTGACTTTTGATAAAATTCCTTTATAAATTAAGGTTGTAAGTAAAATAAAAATGTAATGTAAATTAAAGAAAATAATTAAGATAATAAAAGAATTTAATTTATAAAAGAATTAAGGAATGACTTAATTATTTGATTTTAAAATACTGATTTAGATAAATGTATAATTAAAGATGATTAATAATGATTAATTAAGGTAATTTCTTAAGAAAGTAATTAAGGAAATGTTATTAGTTAATGAAGATAATTAACTAGAGATTATTAAGTAATTAAATTAATGTGGTTAATTTTGATAATTAATTGGATTTATAAATTAAGATAATCAAATGCAAATTGTTAATTACTTAATGAAAGTAATTAAGAGGTTAATTAC
Source organism: Allium cepa (assembly GCA_030765085.1). Lineage (NCBI taxonomy): Eukaryota > Viridiplantae > Streptophyta > Magnoliopsida > Asparagales > Amaryllidaceae > Allium > Allium cepa. Next base: position 455,896,899 of record CM060928.1, read on the forward strand.
GAAGTGTAATTTCAAATTGGATATTTTGATCAATTTATTGTTAAAGGTTAACTGGTGATTAATGATTTATTTGTATGAGATGATTGCTTAATGGTAAGAAGTTAAAAAGATTTAATTTCTTTAAATAATTAATTAAAGTTAATTAATTAGGAAATTGGTTTAAAATGTTGATTTAATTAATATGATGAACTAAGAATAATTAATTTATTTATATGTTTGATAAATTGATTTATATCAAACGATTTGTGATTTATTAATCAGGATTGGATAATTAATTCATAAGTAATTGATATAATTGGAAATTAAATTGAATTAATTTAGGGTTTAAATAATAAATTAATCCAGTTTATAAATGATTATTAAATGCTTGACCTTACTTATGAATGATTGTATTGTATAAGATACTTTGAATTGACTGTCCTAGCTGATTTGTGATATTTTGTACTGTGGATTGAGCTGTGTATGATTCATTCATTGATTTATATTTGTATATTTCTGTGTTCTGATCTATGATGATTGAATGATGTTGCACTATTGTGTTAAACCCCTGGACCACACCATACACACACAATTATGGATTTCATGAGGAAATCGATTAAGTCACCGATGTTTGAAATGATTTATAAAATTGAATATTTGAATTCAAATGTTTTGAAAATGGATTGAGATTAAAGTGAAAAGCTTTTGAAATGGAATTTCAAAGATGAAATATAGTTTGGATAACTTGATTGAGTTTTGAAATTTAAATATTTGAAATTTGAATTCAATATTTGAAATTGAATTCTATGATTTGGAAACTAGGATATAAAGAAAAGTTATTCAACTTATAATAAGTTATATGGGTTTTTAAACCATTTTTGAGGTGTTATTTTGGGAATTTGAATTAACCCAAAAGATTTAACTTGTATAAATAAGATCGAATATCTTAGAAACGAAAACTACTTGTTTTAAAATAATAATAGCTTTCATTTTAAAGAAAGGATCTCCCAATTATGTTGAAAAGGTTTCAAGCTGAAATAGAATTGAAATGTTTTGAAAGCTATGAAATGAATCTTTGATTCAAAGGCCGAATGAGTTAATCCAACTTGAATTGAAATTGTTTTTGAAAGGCTATGAATGAATCTTTGGAAATGATTTTGAAAGCTATAAGTTGAATCTTTGATTTAAAGATTCAACAAGTTAATCGAATTTTGAAAGCTATGAGTTAAATCTTTGATTTAAAGATTTAACGAGTTAATCCAATTGAAATGGTAATTTGTTTAAACCATTTGAAAGAAAAGTTTTGGATTATTAAGTTGTGACTTAATTGAAATTCCTTATCCATATGTTTTAAATGTTGCACTTACTATTCGGGTTAATCGGGAAAGGACCATTGGGTCGTATAACCCATTCTGAATATGTGATACGTCGTTATGGATAGCATTTGAAGACCGGTGGTGAAGACCGGGTATTTGCAAGAACGATAGTATGACCTATCGATTGTTTCTGCACCGAGTCGCGCCGGTATAGAAACTCCCTAAGTGATGGTAAATCCGATCGGGATTGTGAATATCCGGATTGCAAGGACTTCTTTGTAAGTGCCTTCGGTTCTGTTCGAGCCCGGAACAGACTTGTATGGATTGTATGTCTGACATTACAAGTTGAGATATAAAGCCGATTTCTTTCAAATATATTTCTGTTGGTGGCGGAGAATTTATTCTTTTAGCTTAACACCCTTCTCTGAGATATACGAGCTCAGAGGTTATGTAGTTGAATGTTATCAGCGATATATTCCCAATTTGGTAATGTGACATGCTGAGTGTTGCTGTTAAATGATCATTGTGTTGATTATTTGAGATAGGATCGTTTATTTGATCGTCTATCCTGGTGATCATTTCTATGATCATTTGTTGACCCAAAGCATGGCTTTTGTATAAAGTATGTTTTTGTGGACGTGACTTCGTCGAGCCTCACACCCCGTGAATGGTCAAAACAGGAAAGAAGCAGCAAGGTTATGAGGGGTAGCGCCCTTTAGGATATGTGCATTTCCTTCTGGAAAAGGGTGGTATCATGGTATGGAGCCCAGATGCTTACTCATGTTGAAAACACTTTATGATTGTGTGAATTGATTACGAGATCTCGGATAAAGGTCCCAAAGGACCGGGGGATGGCATATTCGGTCAGTTGTTACTCAGTTAGGGGTAACCCGGCCTTGTGTTGGTAGAGATCCGGTTTGGTTCTCGGGGATGTCCATCCAGAGGCATTCTCATGTGGCAATGGGAAGTTCCTTGGCCTGATCATTCGTTGGAAATCCAAAGAAACAATATGAGACTTGTACGGTTTTAGTTGTATAACCTGCCATGGAATGTGGCGGTAACCTGCTATTGAACATGGTTAGCTATAGTAGGCATACGATAATGGTCGTATGTTGGCTAAGATTTATATTCTACTTTCGAAATGAATTTTCTCTACACTATGCACTAGTAATAATATCAAATGTTTCTTTTTAATGCGTATCAAGCATCTTTGACTATCATAAGGAGAAATCTCCTCCGATTCTGCGTTTGCATTGTGTGTGTGTGCGGGAGGCCTTATGGTAGTCTCATTTTTAAAAAGCATTGCGAATTGACTTTGAAAATCTTTTGTTGAATGTTTTAAAAGATAAACTGTTTTTGTTGCTCACACCAGTCCCACGACTGATCCGGAGTTTATTGTTTCTTTCCTAAACTTTGGGTGCTCATTATTTTCTACACGAGCAGTCTAGAGTTGGGTTTTTCAGATAGTCGGGTTTAGTAGATTATCTAGAGTGAGTTCAGTCTTTGGATCGCACCAGTCTTGCTGAGCTTGATGCATCGTTATTGGGGGTTCGAGCTATTGCTGGATTGATTCTTGGAAATGGAGTTACAGTTCTTGGAGTTCTCTTTTGAAGACTATCTTAGAGTTATATTGTTCCGCTGCTAGAGGTTATCTATTTTCTTTTCCGCTGCTATTTATTGTATCATATCTCTGATATATATTGATATCTACTGGATCATCTGTTTTATCAGATATTGTATCAAAGCTGTATATCAATGTATTATTCTTTTATTCCGCTGTGTTGTTTACTTAATGCTGTTATAAGCTCCGGTGAATCGGATTTGAACTGTCGAATCTATGGCATTCGAGTACGAAATGAAGTATGGATGTCGATTTTCGAGCGGGCAAAATCCGTCTCGTTACAGTGATGAATGTAACTTATTTATTTATGATGAATGTATAATATTTATCTATGAATCGGTGAATGAAGATAAGCCTTATAGGATTATACCGCTTATCGATATTGCTGTGCTTGAATCTGTGATGATTGATGTTGTTGCACTATTGTGTGAAATCGCTGGACTACACTATACACACACAAATATGGATTGCACGAGGAAATTAGTTAAGTCACAGATTTTTGAAATGGTTTTAAAGTTGGATTTTGAAACCAAATGGTTTTTGAAATGGATTTGAGTTAAAAATGAAAAGCTTTTGAAAAGGAATTTCAAAAATAAAAGTTATTTTGAATATCTTGATTAAGTTTTGAAATTTAAATAATTTGATTTAGTTAGAATTCAAAAATTGAAATTGAATTCTATGTTTGGGATTTTTGGGTTAAAAATGTTATATAAGTTATAAATGTGTTTATATGGTTTTTAACCATTTTAAAGATAAAGTGTTGAGAATTTGAATTTAACCCAAGGACTTTAACTTGCATAAATGAAATCGGATTTTTCCAAAACAAAAACTATTTGTATTCAAAAAAATAAAACAAGTAAAAACTTTCATATAAGGAAAGAACTTCCAATTTGTATTGAAAGGATTTCAAGTTTGAAATGAAAATGGTTTTCTAAGTTATGAATGAATCTTTGGAAACGGTTTTGAAAGCTAGGAACGGAGTCTTTGATTTAAAGATTGGATGTGTTAATCCGATTTGAAGTGGAAATTGTTTTGAAACCTGTGAATGAATCTTTATGAAAAATGGGTGAACTTTGTGAAGTGAATCTTTTTGTTTTAAAGATTTGGAAATGGTAATTTGTTTAAACCATTTAAAAGGAAATTTTTGGATTTTAAAGTTGTGACTTAACTGAAATCCCAATATCTATACGTTTTTAAATATGCGCTCATTATTCGGTTTAGCCGGGAGAGGACCTTGTGTCATATAACCCATTCCGAATAATGATACGACGTTATGGATTGCATTCAAAGACCGGTGGTGAAGACCGGGTATTTTTGAGAACTAAAGGATAACCCGTCGAATGACTCTGCACTGAGTAGCTACGGTATAGAGATATCCATATTTGATGGGAAGTCCTATCGAGATTGTGAATACCCGTATTGCAAGGGCTTCTTTGGAAGTGCCTTCGGTTCTGTTCGAACTCGGAACAGACTTGTATGGATTTGTGTCTGATGTTACACTTTGAGATGTAAAGCTGGTTTCTATCAAATACATTTCTGTTTGGTGGCGGAGAATTTATTCTCTTAGCTTAACATCCTTCTCTGAGACGTACGAGCTGAGAGGTTATGTAATTGATGGTTAGTAGTGATACATTCCCAATTTGGTAATGTGGCATACGAAATGCAGCTGATCATTTGTTGATTGAAGCATGACTTTGTGAAAAAGCGTAGCTTTGTGGGCGAGACTGCATCAGGAACTCACATCCCGAAAATGGTCGAAACAGGAAAGATGCGGCAAGATTGCAGGAGTCGTGCCCCTAGGGTATGTCCATTTCTTTTAGAAAAGGGTGGTATCATGGTATGGAGTCTAGATACATAACTCATGTGGACATGTAAATCTATTACTGTGTGATGTTGCTTTGTGGTTGAGGATCCTCGGATAAAGGTCGCAAACGCCCGGGGATGGCATATCTTTAGGTGTTACTTCCGGGAAGGGGTACACCAGCCTTGTGTTGGCAGAGAGCTGGGTAAGTTCTCGGGACGTCCCTCTAGAGGCGTAGCCATGTGGCAATAGGAAGTTCCTTAGCCTGACCATTTTTTGTAAATCTAATCACCAATACGTGCCCTTTACGATTGCAATTGTAAAGCCTGCCACCTTAGGTGGTAGCTATAGCTGGCATAATGTAATGGTACCTATGCTGGTTAAGATTAATATTATACTTTCAAAATGTTTTCCGCTATGCACTAACAATAATATCAAAAATAATTTTGCATAGTAAGCATGTTTGACTATCATAAGGAGAAATCTCCCCCAAGTGTGCGACTGCATGGTGTGTGCATCGGGAGGCCTTATAGTAGTTTCATTTTCCAAAAAGCATTGTGGATTTCAATGTTTTAAATTCTTTTGTTGTTTTTTTTTATTCAAAACTGTTTTTGTTTGCTCACACCAGTCCCATGACTGACCTGGAGTTTATTGTTCCCTTTCTATACTCTAGGTGCCCATAATTTTCCACACGGGCTGTCTAGAGTTGGGTTTTTCAGATAATCAAATAGTAGGTGCAGATTGATAGCTTTCGAAGTCTTTTGGTAGAATTTGGAAATCTTCTTCAGCTTTGGATCTTTGAAATTTTTAGTTGGCAATCGTGTTTGGGATCACACTTGCTACAAATTCAGCTTGATGGAGGTTCGAGTTTGAAGTTTTAGAGCTTAAGCTTTGGAGTTTTGGTTTGGAGTTACAGCAGTGGATTCTCTTAAAGGCTTTGCTCATGTCGATATATTTCCGCTGTGGTGTTGTATTATATACATTCTCTGATGGTGTTGGGTTGTTGTTATCAAATTATGTATATCACATTGTATCTATGTTGTATATCAATGTTATCATCTTTTGTTTCCGTTGTGTTGTTCATCATCTAATGTTGCTGCAAGCTCCGGCGATACGGATTTCGATGTTGTTTGTCGGGCATCGAGTTCGGGTCGTCACAATAAAATTCCATTATTAACCAATTTCTCGTTTACCTCATTTGTATATCAAAATCCCATTATAAGTTATTTACTTATAAAACTCTTTATTTACAAATTCATTCTTTTGTAATCTCATTATTTTTAAAGTCCATTATAAATTCATTTCTAAATTTCAATTGCAAATCCATTTACAAATTTAATTATAAATCCATTTCTAATATTTATAAAACATTGTTTATAAAACTCCATTTCCTTAATTCTCTTTATTAATAACATTTCTTTTATAATTTCCTTACTTATAAATCTTATTTACTATAATATTTTATTTATAACTTCATTTTAACACTTGCAAAACTCGTTTATAATTCCATTACTTTTATTTATAAAATATCAATTTTATAAATCTTATATATAAACCATTTATAATAAGTTCAAAATTCTTAATGTAACTTATTTTATAAAAAATTAACTTCATATTTCAAAAACTATATTTAAGTATATTTCAAAAAGCCATAATATTTATAACATAAAACATTATAACTTTTTACTTATTTAAAATAAATTCATTTCTTTAATCATTCGAAAATTTATTAAAACATATATATTTTCAAAATCACTTTGAAACCTTTTTTATATTGAAATCATCATTTCTATACTTCAAATTCCAAAAATATGGCCCAATGCTGCAAATGTACTAAGTACGGGGATTCGTATCAATAATAGCAATATGGCATCCGTCATATCAAATATCACATAATACAATATATATAACAATATGTGGACATAAACATCACTCACAGTGAGAAATCCTGTTGGATCCCTCCAACCTGTCACCTGCAACAAATATACATATGAGAAAATATGTATAATGTCTGTAAGGCAAATGCGCGTACAAAGGGTCATCCGCTCATACACGTGAACACATAGGGTCTCATCTACTCCAATCAGCAGGAATATATCCAACTACTAACTACAATAGCATAACATCCAAACATCCGATATATACATATATGTTTATAACATCCAACAGTCATCAAAACAGCATAATAAAAATATTTCTACTTATATAAAAGGATAAGCGGGTCGGAGAGATTGAGTTTTACTCACTTTGATTTCCAGCTGTCGCAGTAGCGATTCTTTGGGATTAAAATTAAACGAGCATTTAATTTAATCCAAACTTTTTGCTAGTTCTAAATCTACCTAAACCAGCTCTAAAATGAAGTGCTCATCAACACAAACCCAACGCAATTCGTTTCGTATGAAACGGACCTCGTATGACAAAGTTATATAGTTTATAAATTACATGATTTTATAAAATAATTAATTAACGTCATTAGCCACTAATTACAGTAATTAGCTTATACTTATCCTTCCCCTTCATCACGTACTCTACATCGCGAAGAAACCCATTCACGGTAACTTCCTCCATGTGCCGCACCACCATATGACCACTAGACGACGATCAAACAACACCATCCCGAATCCTCGAACACCACGCATGTGACGGACCCGCCCTTTTGACCCTCGAAAATTGACATAAATGCATCTATTGTATAACATGTCGAGTGATCGAGTGGCGGAAAAGACAGATTGTTAAGGGAAAAGAAAGTAGGTAGAAGAAGAAGAAAACTAAACAAAACAGAATCTCACAGCGGACAGAATAATATATAAAATCAATAGCTCTTTACACAAAACAAAACTGTAATATACATATCTCACATCAGAGTACATAAATCAACAATTACCAGCTTGGACAGTCATAACAACTTGCACTCACAATTACTGGTAATTTAAAAGAAAACACTGCAGTGGAATAAAACAAGTACGAGAATACGTATTGGTCTCCAGCTCGTCTCTTAAGCTCCATAACATCCTAACCTGAACCTGAAATACTCGATCTGACCTGAGCATCATAATAAAATAACACCCGAGTCAGTCTGGAAAACCAACGTGAGAAAACATACTCAATTTGAATTACTAAAGTTATCAAAATCCTTTGAAAATCAAAGGTATCTCGTAAGACCGCGTCACACATAAACATGACAGTTTTTACCTTATGATAACCAAAACATTTCATATCAAAATCATGTGATATTATGATAGTGTCTAAATACAAATACTTATTCAAATAACTGAAATGCTTGCATCTCACGTTTTAGCATATTTGGGCACAATCAAAACTGTGGGGCGCTTATTGGAGAATGGATTCCATACGAATAACTAGGCATTGGGTTATCGCCTGTCATGGTATATGACTAGAACAGCGTACCGAGGACTATGTCGGGATCTCCTGCTATACGATACCGGACTATCCCTAACCTTGATAGATCGAATATGCTATCACCCCGGGTGTTCCTACCCTTTTCCGAGCTCCTTCCATAAATCATAGTAATAATATCTGAGGGTATCTAGGAAGCTGATAAACATACCCTACTTGGGTGCTACCCACTTACCTTGCTGTATCTTTCATGCTTTTCAGTCATTCCCGATTGATGAGGCTAGAGGCTACGATTATCTTTTAAGGAATTTTCGCTTATAATGCCCATTGTCCTCCAATGCTAATGTACATATAGCATTCATCCATACAAGTCTGTTCCGAGTCCGAACGGAATCGAAGGAACTATTCCTGCAACATCCATTATGGAATCACCCTCATGATTAGTAGCGATTAGCCCTTGCATTTCACTGATCCATCTTCGACTCCCTGGTCTTGTCTTCATTTCAAAAACATACTTGTTGGATCGAAATGGTTTTCAAATAACAAATCTGATCCCAGTCCCTTCGAAACAACATTCGATATTTCCCGTTAAACTCAACCCCGGTTCTTTAGGAAATAAACAGACGAAGATAAGATCGAAGATCACCTCCAAACCATTAGTGGACAAATTTCCTTATCACCATCCTAGGAGAACGAAATTAGTTTATACGTACAGTATAGCACCTCGAACGGTAACTCTACTATATAATTCCCACATTTTCCCTAGATATTCCCAAAGTTATATTTTGGGTCCAAATTTGATTGCCGGTTATTTAACTATCAAATAAAGCAATCATTCAACCAATATTCCATTTTACACTAAAAACACCAATTCTCTTTTTATTTTTATTTCTAAATACATTAATATCTTTATCCAAATTATACTTACTTATCTTATCGAATTTAGTAAAATTTACATACTATCTTTTCAAAAATATTGGAAAACCCCTTAAATTAATGTGGAAAGTACCACTGCAGTGTCAAACCATGGATTCGCAACTCAATGACTACGTCTCTATCCAAGAGAAACCCAAAAGTTAACTGTAGGCACTCGCTGCCTTCGATTACGCCATGCGAGTATACTATTACTCCCCAAAGGATTACTTCAAAAATTTATCTCAAAATAATTCTTATAAGTTCTAAAGTAAATTTCCAAGTTTAAACTTGATAGATGTACTTAAATAAAAAGTTATTATTCAAAGCCATATTAATATTCAATAATTTATCTTTTTAAAACAAAAATGCTGACTAGTTTCTTAAATAATAATAAATCTTTAACAATCATTATAAGGTAACTGATTAATAATTAAATATGCATAAACAATTTAGAATAATTAAATAACTAGTTCCTAGGATATCTTCAACAATTTTAAAGTTATTCAGTTAATAAATAAAAATCCTCTTTTAAAAACACGCCCAAATTTCTCGATTTTAATTCCACTTCGTAAATTTGGAAATCCTGCTTGAGTTCCAGTATAATCAATTATATACTTATTCCCGAATTCGCTTCTATCCTTCAAAAATATTTAAAATCTTGATTTTAAACCTTTCATATTTAGAAAAGTGCCACCTAAGGATTTATTATCTAAAAATCTTTTTATATATCTTATTCCAAAATACCTGTTCATAATATCTCGAATTGTTAAATGCAATTTCAAAACCATTTATTTTATCCAAAACTCTATATAAATATTTGACCTAAAAATCCCTATTCAAAATTCTTTATCAATTTATAAACATATTTTATTGTTATTTAAAGATACCAAAATCCAGGCTAACTGCCATAAAATCCACAATTCAAATCACACAATAACCTGTCACGGATTATTCCAACAAAACATATATCACCATATATGAAATTAAATTCAACAGTTTTGAGGAATCCAGTCGGAACCCTCCAACCTGTTTCCCTTCATCCACAGATGTTAGCACAACATAAAAATACCAATTCTACTTCAAGAGGGAATATCGTGGTATATAGCGTCATCCGCTATTATGCGGGGCGCATAGAGCCTCATCCACTATATATATGCGGGAATGTCAATCACTCTAATATATATACTACTATATATAATATCACATCTAATTGATTAAAATGCATCAATTTAACTAGTCAATCATTAATTAATTTTAACTATTTAAAATTAATATCGGTAGTCCAAAATTGAGTGAGATTAACTCACCTTGATTTTCAATTCGCCAAGCGTTCCAATTTTAAAATAAATCGAAAACGTTCCAATTTTAAATTAATTCGAACACATTCGATGTAACCTAAAATTTTACCACGCTCCAAAAATCTCCAGATCTATTCCATGATGTAGTACTCATCGCCATGATCCCGTCACCGCTTGTTTCCTCTAATTCCGACCTAGTATGAGAGAGATATACATTTTATAAGATCGGTATTTACCAAACCAATATTATATAAATTAATTACTAACTTATATTATTTTCATTACCCCAAATGCAAAAGAGGCCATCCCATTCCTATTCTTCTCCCCTTACTATTATCTTCTTGCTTAAAGCTTCAAAACATGCATGTGTAACGTACGTGATTTTTTCGTTGCCGAAAAAACCGAATAGTTATGGGTTTAAGAAAAAGAAAGACAAAGAATAGTTAGGGTTTTTTTTTTTTAAGAAAAAGAAAAAGACAGAAGAAGGGAGAGAAGGATAGAACATAGAGAGAAAAGAGAGAAAAGAAAATAGAAAAGAGAACAGAGAACAGAAAATAGAGAGGAAAGAGAATAGGAAATAAAGAGACATAGAACGGAATAGAAAACAACAGAACAACATCAGAATCTCACAATCGCAGCGGAACAACATATAATAGATAAATGAATAATCTTTAAACAAAGAACTATATCAGTTATTACATTTAATACATTTCATTACATCATATCATCAGAGTGTACAACATCAAACAATGCAGCGGAAAAAGAAATACTATATAGACTAGTAATACGCCATGCCATCCAGCTTGCTTCCAGCAACTCCAGAATATCCTGATAAACCTTACTCTTGACTGCCCGTGTGGAAATTGGTGGGCACCCAGAGTTTAGGAAGGAAAACAATAAACTCCGAGTCAGTCATGTGACTGGTGTGAGAACTCAAAACAGTTTATTTATCTTTAAAATCAAAATAGAGGAATATTTTTTTTAAGTCAATTCGCAATGCTTTTAAAAATGAGACTACCATAAGGCCTCCCGCACACACACACAATGCAAACGCAGAATCGGAGGAGATTTCTCCTTATGATAGTCAAAGATGCTTGATACGCATTAAAAAGAACATTTTATATTTTTACTAGTGCATAGTGTAGGAAAAAAATTCATTTCGAAAGTAGAATATAAATCTTAGCCAACATACGACCATTATCGTATGCCTACTATAGCTAACTATGTTCAATAGCAGGTTACCGCCACATTCCATAGCAGGTTATACAACTAAAACCGTACAAGTCTCGTATTGTTTCTTTGGATTTCCAACGAATGATCAGGCCAAGGAACTTCCCATTGCCACATGAGAATGCCTCTGGATGGACATCCCCGAGAACCAAACCGGATCTCTACCAACACAAGGCCGGGTTACCCCTAACTGAGTAACAACTGACCGAATATGCCATCCCCCGGTCCTTTGGGACCTTTCACCGAGCGCTCGCAATCAATTCACACAATCATAAGAAAGTGTTTTCAACATGAGTAAGTATCTGGGCTCCATACCATGATACCACCCTTTTCCAGAAGGAAATGCACACATTCTAAAGGGCGCTACCCCTAATAACCTTGCTGCATCTTTCCTGTTTTGACCATTCACGGGGTGTGAGGCTCGACAAAGTCACATCCACAAAAACATACTTTATACAAAAGCCATGCTTTGGGTCAACAAATGATCATAGAAATGATCACCAAGATAGACGATCAAATAAACGATCCTATCACAAATAATCAACACAATGATCATTTACAGCAACACTCAGCATGTCACATTACCAAATTGGGAATATATCGCTGATAACATTCAACAACATAACCTCTGAGCTCGTACGTCTCAGAGAAGGGTGTTAAGCTAAAAGAATAAATTCTCCGCCACCAACAGAAATATATTTGAAAGAAATCGGCTTTATATCTCAACTTGTAATGTCAGACATACAATCCATACAAGTCTGTTCCGGGCTCGAACAAAACCGAAGGCACTTCTCACGAAGCCCTTGCAATCCGGGTATTCACAATCCCGATCGAATTTCCCATCACTTAAGGAATCTCTGTACCAGGAGCTACCCAGTGCAGAGACAATCGATAGGTCATCCTATCGCTTTCACAAATACTCGGTCTTCAACACCGATCTTCAATGCAATTCACAACGACGTATCACATATTCGGAATGGGTTATACGACCCCATGGTCCTTTCCCGGTTAACCCGAATAGTGAGCGCTTATTCAAAAATAAGTGTGGCATTCAAATTCAAACAATTCACATCAATTACCCATTCAAAGGTAAATATTGATAGTCGGTTATTGAACTATCAACACATCACCAGTTTCCAAATAATTTTCCAAATTATTTATTTTCCAAAATATCTTTACAAGATATATTATTTTCACACTTCAAAAATAAATCAATGTTTATTTCTAAACAAATTCTCCTTTCCTTTTATAAATTCCATAGTGAATTTATATTCCAAAATATCCATGCATATACGATTTCAATTATTCATTTCAATTTATCTTCAAAAAGATAAATTCTCAACACATTCACTTTATATGGGAAAACATTTCCATACTTATTAAATAAGTAATTCACGAATTTTATTTATTTTCAACACTTAGAAAATATTCAATATACTTAAATCGAAATTTAAGTATATATTTCATTCTTTAAGGAAATCATTCTCTTAAACATATTTATTTGGGCCAAAACGAATGTTACGTAAAACATCGTTACGACAACCCAAAATCACTAGTATAGGGATTCGAATTTTTAAGATAGATATATAAATCCCAATACTATACAAAACATTTCCTTTCGGAAATCATTTACTATAACAACAGTGTTATGGTCCACCATTTCCTTCTATTTCTCGAAAACATCTATTTCAACAATAAATGTTGAAATCTATGGTTTCGAATCTCAACACATTTTAAAACATCGTTAGATCGTTTTAATTCTATTTAAAATATCACATTCTAAACATTTTCTTTAACATATTATTCACTATTCAAAAACGTGAATATACTACGTTAATCAATTTCATCTTTTCTATTCATTTTATTTTAAAGGATTATTCACAGTTCAAAAACATGAATATAGCTCCATTTATAAGTTATAACAATTTACTTATCAAAATAAGTCGTTGGTGAATTTATAAAACAACGTTTGTAAATTCCTTTTATTAACCTATTCAATTTATAACTCAATTATATACCAAAGGTTCACATTATAAGTTAAATGCTTATAAAACGATTATTTTACAAAATCGTTTCTTTGAACTTCATAATTATAAATCTTATAACTTATAAGATTCAATTATTCATCCAAATATATTCTTTAATAATTTCACAAAATTTATAAATCTTACTATTTATAAATTTCATTTATAACTTCACCATTTTTAATTTTATAAATTCCATTCACTTATGAAATCCATTTTCACTTCATTCAAACACTTATAAAAACTCGTTTTACAATGTCAATATTTCAATTTATAAATATCCATTTATAAATCTCTTAATATAAATCAATTTATATTATTCTTTAAAACGTCTTTAATCTCCTTTATTATTTCACCATTTTGATTCATAAAATAATTAAATTTTATAAATCCTATATTTAAACTTTTCACAATAAATTCTAAAATCCCGATTACACTATTTTATAAAATCAATAGCATCATATTCTCAAAAATCAGTTTTTAACTATATTTCTCAAAAATCATAATTTTATAACTTTGAAAATTATAACGTTTATTTATTTAACATGGATCAATTCCAAACATATAGTATATTTTCAAAAATCATTTTAAAAATCATTTTAAAATTCCAAAGTTTGGTCCAATGATGCTACATACCAAATAGTCAATCACGACAACAACGATATCATATATCGATATGAAAATCCATCAAATATCAAAATATCTGAAATCAAATAAATACTGTTGAGGAATCCAGTTGGATCCCACCAACCTGTTTTCCTGCATCCACAAACATTAGCACAATACCAATTTCGCTCCAGTACGAAATTATCGCGGTATATGTTTTTATTAAATATTATCCGCTTAATAGACGGCGCAATAGGGTCTCATCCGCTAAACAAAAAAATGCGGGAAATCAATAACTCCAATATATACATATGCCAATATATATATATATATATATATATATATATTGCTATTATATATAATACCAATTTCACTGTTTATGAAATATTCGCGGTATATGTTTTTAATAAATAACATCCGCTTACTAACGGCGTATAATGTCTATTTTAACAATCAATAGATAACAATCATCATTCAAACATGCATTCAAATATTTTAAATCTAACTATTTAAAATAAAATCGAAACTGATTCGATTGAGTGAGAAGTTCTCACCTTGATTTTATTTCCATTTTAGCGATTTATTTCGAATAAAATTAAACGGACGTTTAATTTTACCCAAAATTCTCACTAACTCCAATCGTCTCCAATCCAATTTCATCGCGTAGTGCTCGTCCATACGATTCCAACGCAACTGGTTTCGCGCGTTTTCGACCTCGTATGAAAAAGTTATACATTTATGAAGTTTATACACGATTTATATATAACTAATTACAACTTTCATAATTAATTTTCAACCTAAATGAAATCATGGCCGTTAGATCCTACACCCCCTTCATCAACACCGTAGAACGCATCTCCTTCCTCACGCGACTTTGCCTCCAGGTAATTCACGCAAGGCCGAACCCAACATCACGAGCTAGGGCTCGACTTTGCAACCACTTCGCTCGATAGAAATTTGATCAGGCACCTCCATGCGACTCGCCTCCATCCCCTCCACGTTCGGCCAGAGCACGATGGCACTCGGCCCCACCCTCTCTCGTGCGCACGGAGACGAACGGCCCACGCACGCACCCCCCTGGCTCCCCCTCCGACGCTCCAAACACGATCATCATCGTATGGATCTGAAGCTCTTGATACGCTCTACAATATTGCTGTTGAACACTTCGCGTGAATGTCAACGGATTGTGAGTGATTGAGGGAAGAAAGAGGAGAATTTCTGGCCATCCATACGAAACTGGCGGCTAGGGTTTTATCTTTTTTTTTTATTTTATGAAGGGTAGGGGCTATTTATAGAGTTTTGAACGACACTATTCATCCCGGAAATTCCGAACTCCGATTCACGCGCCGTAACCAGCGTTTCTAGGGTTTACCCCGCGTTCCGGACACAATGGAACAGGTTTCGAAAGTTAATTCGGACATCTGTGCGAGTTATGGCTATAAACGTTCAATTTGAATTAAACCGATTTAAGCGATTTTCTAGGCTTTTTAATTTGTACCGGACAAACGGTAAATCCAATTGACACGAAATTTGAAACCTTACAATAATATCACATTACGGATCCGATGAAACTAGTTTCGTCGAAATCCGAGACTTTTTGAAAAATGGCTATTTTAACTCGCCAAATTAAAATTAAAAATAATTCGATGCATTTCGAGCTGCCACGATCAAACGGTAACTCCGATTGACACGAAAATTGAAATCCGATAATAACTAACTATTACGGATCCAATGGAACTGGTTTCGTTCAATTCTGAGACTGTTCAAAAATTGACTATTTTCACTAGTCGATTTAATATTAAAATATTCAATTTTCACAAATTAACTTTTAATTCGATTTTAAAAGTTCTAAAATATCGTTCTAACTCCAACATGATAAAATAAAATTTTACAAATCATTTTCAATCATATTTAACTCGATTTTCAATTATTTCCATAATTTAACGTATTAAATTATCGATTTAATTATTCAATTAAATCCAATTATTCAAATAAAAATTTATTTGACTTAAAAATTCATTTATTAATATTTAAAATTAATTAAATATTCAAATTTTAATTACTAAAAATTCTGGGTCGTTACAATCTTACCCCCTTAAAAGAATTTCGTCCTCGAAATTATTAAGTAAGAAAAGTTATAGAATTTATTAACTTTCCAAAATTCATAGTTAAACTTCTTACAATACTTTACTAAGTTTCCAAATTATACTTAGTTATCTTTTCAAAAACAACTTCTATTGTTTAACTTTCAATTTCAAATCAAAGTTAAAGTTTCCAAAATTTTCTAATTTTTTCCAAATTTTTCTAACGCCTTAAATTTTCGGAAAAATTCGCCATGGTCTCCTTTGCGCGGCTCGATCCGAAAAAAAAATGACAGTATATATATCACAAATATACATATCATCAAGTAATGAGGCATCCCGAAGGGAAAAAAGTATAAAAGTACGGTATGTAATCCGAGATATGTACCTTATATTTTATTAGCGAGCATATACGGCTAATATAGCGCGAAAGCGAGCTCCAAATGCGAAGCAAACGCGATCCGCACCTACTAATCACTCAACAAACAACATGAGAATCATGCATATAGATAATAGTATCAATACACATCATATAGCAACATAATAACTACATATGCTAACATAGCAAATGAAACAAAACAACAAATGCAAACATCAACCAACTATCATTCATAACCAATATATATTCATTCATATTCTCATTAATATTCAATGAAATGGTTTTCAATTTAATCACATTTGATTCATTAACAGTGGATGTTCTTACTAACATTCATTCTCAATTAGTTTATATTCACTAATTCATATTCAAGTTGGTTCACTTCCAATTCAAATTCAATTCTATTTAAGATTCACTTAACTTCTAATTGAATTTCAATTACTTTAGCTTCCAATTTCATTAATTCTTAATGAATTATATACAATCAACTAATAATCATATAACAACCAATGTATATTCTTTACAACCAAATTCCTTTGCTTATATTCATTCAATTTGGTTTCAACACCATCACTTTCAATTGGTTTAATTAATTGATTTTCATTCAACTTATTCAACTTCTAATAACATTAGATTTTTAATGAATTAACACTTACATTCATTATTCCATATCAATTTAATTCACATTCAATTGATTAACATTCAATCCATTCATTCAATTCAATTACAAAAGTTGAATTTCATTACATAACTCAAGTTCAAATCTATCACTTAACTTCATTAGTTTTCTTTGATACTAATATCAACTTCATTCAACAACACTTAAGTTATATTCCATTTAACTTTAAATTCATTTTTTATTTTACAACTCATATTCATAAATATATTCATTAGTTTCACTTCTCATATGTATAAGTTTATTTCACAATTGTAAATCACTTTAATTATAATTCCATTTTTTTTATAATTCATTTGCTTATACAATTATTCTTTTATTTAGATTATTTCAAACAACTAAACAATCAACTTATATACACTTTAATAATTCTGAAAAATTATCCATTTATATTTAAAAATATAATCAAGGTAAAAGTATTTCATTTACCCAATTTAAAAATCAATATTGTGCCGAATTGTTCTATTCAAGTGTTTAGAAACCCCTTCGGCATAGTTGTCGAGACCACGCTGACGAAGGTTCATATACCAGTCAACAAACCAATCATCACAATATAAAACAATTTTATATTCACTAACAAATACGCTCTCATAGCTATTATTACACTCAAATTCATTCTAGAGTACTGCTGACTTTATCTCTAATGAGTAAGACCCAACAGAACCATGGTTGTCGCTTAACCATATGCTCCGATACCACATTGTAACGTACGCGATTTTTTCGTTGCCGAAAAAACCGAATAGTTATGGGTGTAAGAAAAAGAAAGACAAAGAATAGTTAGGGTTTTTTTTTTTAAGAAAAAGAAAAAGACAGAAGAAGGGAGAGAAGGATAGAACATAGAGAGAAAAGAGAGAAAAGAAAATAGAAAAGAGAACAAAGAATAGAAAATAGAGAGGAAAGAGAATAGGAAATAAAGAGACATAGAAAGGAATAGGAAACAACAGAACAACATCAGAATCTCACAATCGCAGCGGAACAACATATAATAGATAAATGAATAATCTTTAAACAAAGAACTATATCAGTTATTACATTTAATACATTTCATTACATCATATCATCAGAGTGTACAACATCATACAACATCAAACAATGCAACGGAAAAAGAAATACTATATAGACTTGTAATACGCCATGCCATCCAGCTTGCTTCCAGCAACTCCAGAATATCCAGAATATCCTGATAAACCTTACTCTTGACTGCCCGTGTGGAAATTGGTGGGCACCCAGAGTTTAGGAAGGAAAACAATAAACTCCGAGTCAGTCATGTGACTGGTGTGAGAACTCAAAACAGTTTATTTATCTTTAAAATCAAAATAGAGGAATATTTTTTTTAAGTCAATTCGCAATGCTTTTAAAAATGAGACTACCATAAGGCCTCCCGCACACACACACAATGCAAACGCAGAATCGGAGGAGATTTCTCCTTATGATAGTCAAAGATTGTAACGACCCGTTAAAATTATGATGTTTAATAGAATAGATTTATATAAGTTCTTATTTGTTTAAGAATAAAATGCAGAGATTTGGTATAGTTGTAGTAATTGCAATTTAGTGTAACTACAATATTTTATAATAATAGAGGTGGACAATGTAAATTGTCACAACTTGATTTGAAGTAATTTTAAGAAACAAATTTAAGTTGAATCTGTAAAAGTTAATATGAATATTTACTTTAATGGTATTCATTAATATAAAGATGTAATTAGTGTAGATAGTAATAATTTATGTCTGTAGTAAAGAAAAAAGAAAACTAATAGTAACATAGAATTTATTTTATGTAAACAAAAGTATAGTGGAACAAATTTATGAAAATTTATAGAAACAGTGTTTGTAATCAGTTTGGGTTATTAATATTTGAAAGATAGAAATGTGTAAATACGTTAATAAATTTATAATGGTAAGAATGAAATATATATAATAATAAGCATTGATTCAATTAAAGGAATTTAACTTTAATAAATGGTCATTTAATAAATTCAACGTTGTAAGAAATCATGATAGTTGTGAAAATGTGTACAAACTTCGATTTTTGGGAATTTATTGGATTTATAACGGTTTTGTTATTAAGGGATGAGTTTAAAGGGTTATTCCATTTTGTAAAGTAAAAGAGAAGAATGCATAAAAATATAACAGGACTAAATAGGATTGATACTTAATAAAATAGAATAAATTGCCCATTTATGTAGATATGTATAGTGGACTATAAATGGCCTAAGCAAATTTAAATGGAATAATTATTGAGATTTGTACTATGAAAATAAATAGTAACATTTATTTGCATGTAGTAAAAGCCTATTTAGGTGACTAGAATTTGGAGTAAACGACTATTATATGTTACCT
Organism: Allium cepa; assembly: GCA_030765085.1. Classification (NCBI taxonomy): domain Eukaryota; kingdom Viridiplantae; phylum Streptophyta; class Magnoliopsida; order Asparagales; family Amaryllidaceae; genus Allium; species Allium cepa. Next base: position 455,916,525 of record CM060928.1, read on the forward strand.
ATTCTTGTTTCTTGTAAATTGAGTTGGGAAATTTAGAATGATTTCAAGGTATATAACCTTTATGTTACTTAAACTAGAAAATGCAGTAGCTAAATTTGTGAAATCTAATTTTACGGAACATAGTGTGTAAGATCTTTGCTGAGAAAAATTTACTTTACAGGTAGTGTATATTCCTAATAAAATGAGACTATGGGTTATAGTAAAGTTTTAAAACCAGATTTTATCCATGTGAATAAAAGAATGGAGGTAATTGGATTTCTGCCATTAAGAAAATTTAAACGTTTATGATTACGTTAAATGAATTTAAGTTGAGATTGAAAATATTTATGTATGTTAAATTCATACATTTGGCTATAGTGGATTTAATAAATAAAAGATGAAATGGTGAAATCAAGTGGATATAAAAGTGTCAATTATACATTGAAATCATGTGGATATAAAGTTAATTGAAAACAAGAAGTTAATATAGGAATCAAGCCTTATTGTTTATTTGGATTTGTTGCAATAGTTGAGTCCATAAATTTAAGTTAAGGCTAATTCAAGTTAGTTGGACCATAGTTGATACAACTTTAGAAAGCAAGACTTTATTTATAATCTGAATATTAAATCCAACAAATGGTACTTACTACATATATAAATGGAATTAAACGTAAATTATTACGTTATTAAAGTAAAATGAAAATTTCAAACATTGGAGTGAAATCCTAAACTAATGTTAGTTGACATCAATAACTTTGGATAATAGAAAGGAAGTGAATTTAATAAAATCAATCAACAATTTTAAGGTTGAACTCATTAAGGTTGGAATTGATAATAGTTAAGAAAATAAAGGAAATGGGGATAAAGTTATTAATAATTTGGAATTTTATTTAGGGTAAAAAGTTTATTTGAAATCAAATGAATTGGAATGGAAATCAAATCTATTTATCTAATTGGATTTTGATTGAGAGTATAAGATATAAGCTTTAATAAGTGAGTTTAGAATATAATTTATAATTCCCAAATAATAATAAAAAAATGCAGAAATTAACACTTCAAATTGAGACATTTATAGGTTTTAATTCACATCCAAGCTTGGTAAATAATTTGGAATTGATTGAACTATAGAAATAATGAAATTTGGCCAATATTGGGAGTTGAATAATAAAATTTGATTTTTGTGATTTAGTAAATTGATTTAATAAATATTAAAAATAGCCATTTTTGTCACGGACTCGGATTTCGACGAAACCAGTTTCATCGGATCCGTATCGGTGAATTATTATAAGGTTTCAATTTTCGTATCGATCGGACTTGTCGTTTGATCGTACGGACGCGAAACGCCTTGAAATCAATTTTATTAAAATCAATTTGAAATCAATTTGAAAATCTTGTTTTCAGCATAACTTCTTCATACGATCAAATTTGGTCACGAAACTTTTTCCATCGCGTTCAGAATATTTTAAAATACCTATCTCGATATATGGGTTTGACGAATTTCGTTCCGGGGTCAGAACGAGCTTTTTGGGCCTTTGTTTGTTCCGTACGTTCATCTATCTAGCCCATCCATTCTAACCCAGCCCAACCTATATATATGCTATCATAAACCCTAGCCTCCTCCTTATTGTCTTTGTCTGTACGTTCATTGCCTTCAGCCCTCTTTCTTCCTCAATGTATACATCTCAGATCAAATTTCAAATTGCAAAACAAAGTGAAAATTCAAAGTCCTCCTAAAAATCCAAAAAAAATATATGTCAATGTTTTCGATATGCGTAATATTCTGGTGCAATTCGTTTCTGATTTCGAGGCGTCGTTTGTCCAGAATCTGCAGTTCTTTCTCGGCCGTTCGTTTGGAATCTTGGTCGATCCAACGGTGGATCTTTGCCCAATCGTCGATCGGGAGGCATCGTTGCGGAGCTGGTGACGTGCAGGTCTTGGATCTGGTACCAATTCACCTAGATGCTAAGCGAGTTCGCCAGGAATTGGCTCAAGAGGCGCGGCGGTCGCGTAACAGGAGGGGCGACCGGAGGCTTCGCGACTGCTCGAGGTGGGGGCGGCCTGACCTAGGGTTTCGATTGCCGTGCTCTGATCAGCCTGAAGATGGCCGTGGGAGGTGAGCAAATTCGATGATGGTGGCGGCTCAGTCAACTTAGGGTTTGCGTTCGAACAGCCTGAGTCTCACGAGAAGGAGAAACGTGATTGGATCTCAGTGCTGACGTGTTTTGTTTGTTGAGGTGATTATGTTCCTTTTTATTAATTTATATTTGAATTTCAACTCGATAAAACCAAATAACTTTTTCATACGATACCCGTTTTACGAACGGTTTTTTTTGTTAGGTTCGTAATTTAATTCCGGACTTGATGACGCTGGTTTGGACAAATTCTGAGACGGGCGAATTTTTGGGTTTAAATCGAATTTAAATTCGATTTAAATTCAAAAGGTGAGTGTTTTAACCCACTCACAATTACTAGAAGCTTTTATGTTTGTTAAATAAATTTTAGAAATGAATAGAAATTTATTTATGAGCTTTTGGCATGTTATTTCATTCATATCTGTTGAATTGCATTTTATTAAATTTAACTGTAAATTTAATTGATTTATTGCGTATTAATTGGCTGTTAGAAATTATTGTTTGCATATGAACTGCTAGTTAACAGTTATACAAATTATCACTGAATATAAACTGTTAGATTAATAGTTGATAAATATAATTTGAGATAAAACTACAAATTATTACCTGTTGTATATTACCAAACATATATGGTTATTGACTGATATTGATTGATGTTTGTGATTGGATGATGGACGTGTTGTTGAATGGATGTTTTATTTGGATATTATTAAACTGCAAGTTAGTATGCATTTTTCATTTTTCGGGATTGTGGTTTGAAATGATAAAACCGCAAAGTTTATTTTTAAATTGCGGATTGAAATGATAAATATCCGTATCACTTGACCATAGGATAGAAAATTTTATACAGGCACCGCGGTCTATATATAACTATTTTAATGTGATTTCTATGGTTTGGATGGAATACGGTTTATAATAATCTTAAATTTTATACTGTATAAATATTTTTCTTCCGTATTTATGTACATGAAAAGTTGGAAATTTTGAAATAAAAAGGTGTATAAATTCCCTTAGTAAAATGGAAGAAAATTTAGAAAATGGAGTTGGATAAATTTATATCATATGTTTAAATGTTAAGTTTGGAAATTTAAGATATGATATTTATAATTGGATTTTTCCCAAGAAAAAAATTGAAATGAATATTCTAATATGAATTTGAATTGGAAAAATATTCTAATATAAATTGGAATCGAAAAATACATATGTTTTATTACTAGAAATTGGAGTTGTTTAAGGATTTATGTGAATATTCAAACTAAATAATAAAACATTTAATTTGTTGAAAGAATATATTCCAATTTTAGTTTTTGAATATTAATACTCCAATGGATTTATATATATGGAAATTGAAATGGTTTTGGAACTTAAGAGTGATATCTAAATTATGGTCTTAACTTTAGATAAAGAAATATTTCCATAAAGCCATATAACTTATTTCTTTACAAAGTGACAGTAAAGTTAAGCCCTTGAAATTCATATACCGTTGAATATCCAAACCATTTGAGTTTTAAAAGTTATGGTTTGAAATTATGGATTTCCAAAAATATTATGCTTTGAAAATATTCGATTTTCAGATATTATGAAGTTAAAGCCTTTTTATTATTGGAAAGAAATTATATTTGGGATAAGTGGTAAAATATGGTTTTGGGTTTTGGAATGATATCGTAATATTATGGTTTTGAAATGGATTATATTCTGGTTTTAAAAGTATAAACTGTTTTAAATAACCGCGGTGTTATAATAACGATGGGTTGGCAAAGAGACCGGGATCGGATATGGACATACTCTCTGTCGATACCGAAAACCACTTTGACTAACCGTGTACGCGGTGGAGATTCCAGAATGAAGTAGGTTGGTGGCGACGATTCCTGTAAGGTAAATACGTGGACCCGACTCCCGTGAGTTGGCATAAGGTGGCTAAAACAGGAGCGATCGACGGGTTAATGAGGTCATTCCTCTGATCGGACACTCCTCTTCGATATTATACTATGACTTTGGATTGATTCAGTGGCCACTTCTATTTTTTTGATTTGGGGAGTTGTTTCGAGGTGGGCGGTTGCTGCGGCTTCGCGTTACCATCGGCCCGGAAGCGTAATTGGTATATCTACCCTGGCATTGCCTAGTTGTGCCGTGTCACCTACCCTATCGCGCCTTGTACGAGTTTGGTTTTCTCCCGTAGCCCGTGTGGTATCCTCTAGTGGCTTCCCGATCAGGAGGGACTATGATATTGGATGGACTACTGGGACTATTACGTGTTAAGGGCTATATGGGTAACCCCTTAACGCTATTAAAAAGTAAGTTTATTTTATAAATAGACACTATTATAATAACGCAATATACTACATAGTAAATAGTTTAACGGATCCTTAGGAGATGTAAATCCCGAGCATCTCTTGAGTTACTGTACTCATATTTATTTCTGTTTATTTAACTCACATAAGATATTCTAGTCTGACTCGAGTGTTTTTGTCTTTTCAAATTCGCTCGGGTCAGTCCGAGCATTTCAGGATAGCAGGTTTTAGCTTTGGAGGACGAAGACGAAGATTCAGTATTATTTTATATATAGTATTGCACTACACACTCTTTCTATTCCGCTGCATTGTTGTATTTGGTATGTGTAACTCTGATATTCATTGTATAAGAAAAATCAAGCTTTTGTAAACTGTTTATGAACTGTATACTTGTTACTATATTTTATCCTTCCGCTGTGAGATTCTATTTTCGTTTTATTTCTTCTCTATTTTTCTTATTTACCCCATAACACTCCTCCCTTGCGTATGCTTTGAATCGGCACGTGTGTCGTTTAAAGTGTGCGAAAAGGCGGGATGTTACAAAGATGCTTGATACGCATTAAAAGAACATTTTATATTTTTACTAGTGCATAGTGTAGGAAAAAAATTCATTTCGAAAGTAGAATATAAATCTTAGCCAACATACGACCATTATCGTATGCCTACTATAGCTAACTATGTTCAATAGCAGGTTACCGCCACATTCCATAGCAGGTTATACAACTAAAACCGTACAAGTCTCGTATTGTTTCTTTGGATTTCCAACGAATGATCAGGCCAAGGAACTTCCCATTGCCACATGAGAATGCCTCTGGATGGACATCCCCGAGAACCAAACCGGATCTCTACCAACACAAGGCCGGGTTACCCCTAACTGAGTAACAACTGACCGAATATGCCATCCCCCGGTCCTTTGGGACCTTTCACCGAGCGCTCGCAATCAATTCACACAATCATAAGAAAGTGTTTTCAACATGAGTAAGTATCTGGGCTCCATACCATGATACCACCCTTTTCCAGAAGGAAATGCACACGTCCTAAAGGGCGCTACCCCTCATAACCTTGCTGCATCTTTCCTGTTTTGACCATTCACGGGGTGTGAGGCTCGACGAAGTCACGTCCACAAAAACATACTTTATACAAAAGCCATGCTTTGGGTCAACAAATGATCATAGAAATGATCACCAGGATAGACGATCAAATAAACGATCCTATCACAAATAATCAACACAATGATCATTTACAGCAACACTCAGCATGTCACATTACCAAATTGGGAATATATCGCTGATAATATTCAACTACATAACCTCTGAGCTCGTACGTCTCAGAGAAGGGTGTTAAGCTAAAAGAATAAATTCTCCTCCACCAACAGAAATATATTTGAAAGAAATCGGCTTTATATCTCAACTTGTAATGTCAGACATACAATCCATACAAGTCTGTTCCGGGCTCGAACAAAACCGAAGGCACTTCTCACGAAGCCCTTGCAATCCGGGTATTCACAATCCCGATTGAATTTCCCATCACTTAAGGAATCTCTATACCAGGAGCTACCCAGTGCAGAGAAAATCGATAGGTCATCCTATCGCTTTCACAAATACTCGGTCTTCAACACCGATCTTCAATGCAATTCACAACGACGTATCACATATTCGGAATGGGTTATACGACCCCATGGTCCTTTCCCGGTTAACCCGAATAGTGAGCGCTTATTCAAAAATAAGTGTGGCATTCAAATTCAAACAATTCACATCAATTACCCATTCAAAGGTAAATATTGATAGTCGGTTATTGAACTATCAATGAATATGCACACATCACCAGTTTCCAAATAATTTTCCAAATTATTTATTTTCCAAAATATCTTTACAAGATATATTATTTTCACACTTCAAAAATAAATCAATATTTATTTCTAAACAAATTCTCCTTTCCTTTTATAAATTCCATAGTGAATTTATATTCCAAAATATCCATGCATATACGATTTCAATCATTCATTTCAATTTATCTTCAAAAAGATAAATTCTCAACACATTCACTTTATATGGGAAAACATTTCCATACTTATTAAATAAGTAATTCACGAATTTTATTTATTTTCAACACTTAGAAAATATTCAATATACTTAAATCGAAATTTAAGTATATATTTCATTCTTTAAGAAAATCATTCTCTTAAACATATTTATTTGGGCCAAAACGAATGTTACGTAAAACATCGTTACGACAACCCAAAATCACTAGTATAGGGATTCGAATTTTTAAGATAGATATATAAATCCCAATACTATACAAAACATTTCCTTTCGGAAATCATTTACTATAACAACAGTGTTATGGTCCACCATTTCCTTCTATTTCTCGAAAACATCTATTTCAACAATAAATGTTGAAATCTATGGTTTCGAATCTCAACACATTTTAAAACATCGTTAGATCGTTTTAATTCTATTTAAAATATCACATTCTAAACATTTTCTTTAACGTATTATTCACTATTCAAAAACGTGAATATACTACGTTAATCAATTTCATCTTTTCTATTCATTTTATTTTAAAGGATTATTCACAGTTCAAAAACGTGAATATAGCTCCATTTATAAGTTATAACAATTTACTTATCAAAATAAGTCGTTGGTGAATTTATAAAACAACGTTTGTAAATTCCTTTTATTAACCTATTCAATTTATAACTCAATTATATACCAAAGGTTCACATTATAAGTTAAATGCTTATAAAACGATTATTTTACAAAATCGTTTCTTTGAACTTCATAATTATAAATCTTATAACTTATAAGATTCAATTATTCATCCAAATATATTCTTTAATAATTTCACAAAATTTATAAATCTTACTATTTATAAATTTCATTTATAACTTCACCATTTTTAATTTTATAAATTCCATTCACTTATGAAATCCATTTTCACTTCATTCAAACACTTATAAAAACTCGTTTTATAATGTCAATATTTCAATTTATAAATATCCATTTATAAATCTCTTAGTATAAATCAATTTATATTATTCTTTAAAACGTCTTTAATCTCCTTTATTATTTCACCATTTTGATTCATAAAATAATTAAATTTTATAAATCCTATATTTAAACTTTTCACAATAAATTCTAAAATCCCGATTACACTATTTTATAAAATCAATAGCATCATATTCTCAAAAATCAGTTTTTAACTATATTTCTCAAAAATCATAATTTTATAACTTTGAAAATTATAACGTTTATTTATTTAACATGGATCAATTCCAAACATATAGTATATTTTCAAAAATCATTTTAAAAATCATTTTAAAATTCCAAAGTTTGGTCCAATGATGCTACATACCAAATAGTCAATCACGACAACAACGATATCATATATCGATATGAAAATCCATCAAATATCAAAATATCTGAAATCAAATAAATACTGTTGAGGAATCCAGTTGGATCCCACCAACCTGTTTTCCTGCATCCACAAACATTAGCACAATACCAATTTCGCTCCAGTACGAAATTATCGCGGTATATGTTTTTATTAAATATTATACGCTTAATAGACGGCGCAATAGGGTCTCATCCGCTAAACAAAAAAATGCGGGAAATCAATAACTCCAATATATACATATGCCAATATATATATATTGCTATTATATATAATACCAATTTCACTGTTTATGAAATATTCGCGGTATATGTTTTTAATAAATAACATCCGCTTACTAACGGCGTATAATGTCTATTTTAACAATCAATAGATAACAATCATCATTCAAACATGCATTCAAATATTTTAAATCTAACTATTTAAAATAAAATCGAAACTGATTCGATTGAGTGAGAAGTTCTCACCTTGATTTTATTTCCATTTTAGCGATTTATTTCGAATAAAATTAAACGGACGTTTAATTTTACCCAAAATTCTCACTAACTCCAATCGTCTCCAATCCAATTTCATCACGTAGTGCTCGTCCATACGATTCCAACGCAACTGGTTTCGCGCGTTTTCGACCTCGTATGAAAAAGTTATACATTTATGAAGTTTGTACACGATTTATATATAACTAATTACAACTTTCATAATTAATTTTCAACCTAAATGAAATCATGGCCGTTAGATCCTACACCCCCTTCATCAACACCGTAGAACGCATCTCCTTCCTCACGCGACTTTGCCTCCAGGTAATTCACGCAAGGCCGAACCCAACATCACGAGCTAGGGCTCGACTTTGCAACCACTTCGCTCGATAGAAATTTGATCAGGCACCTCCATGCGACTCGCCTCCATCCCCTCCACGTTCGGCCAGAGCACGGTGGCACTCGGCCCCACCCTCTCTCGTGCGCACGGAGACGAACGGCCCACGCACGCACCCCCCTGGCTCCCCCTCCGACGCTCCAAACACGATCATCACCGTATGGATCTGAAGCTCTTGATACGCTCTACAATATTGTTGTTGAACACTTCGCGTGAATGTCAACGGATTGTGAGTGTTTGAGGGAAGAAAGAGGAGAATTTCTGGCCATCCATACGAAACTGGCGGCTAGGGTTTTATCTTTTTTATTTTTATTTTATGAAGGGTAGGGGCTATTTATAGAGTTTTGAACGACACTATTCATCCCGGAAATTCCGAACTCCGATTCACGCGCCGTAACCAGCGTTTCTAGGGTTTACCCCGCGTTCCGGACACAATGGAACAGGTTTCGAAAGCTAATTCGGACATCTGTGCGAGTTATGGCTATAAACGTTCAATTTGAATTAAACCGATTTAAGCGATTTTCTAGGCTTTTTAATTTGTACCGGACAAACGGTAAATCCAATTGACACGAAATTTGAAACCTTACAATAATATCACATTACGGATCCGATGAAACTGATTTCGTCGAAATCCGAGACTTTTTGAAAAATGGCTATTTTAACTCGCCAAATTAAAATTAAAAATAATTCGATGCGTTTCGAGCAGCCACGATCAAACGGTAACTCCGATTGACACGAAAATTGAAATCCGGTAATAACTAACTATTACGGATCCAATGGAACTAGTTTCGTTCAATTATGAGACTGTTCAAAAATTGACTATTTTCACTAGTCGATTTAATATTAAAATATTCAATTTTCACTAATTAACTTTTAATTCGATTTTAAAAGTTCTAAAATATCGTTCTAACTCCAACATGATAAAATAAAATTTTACAAATGATTTTCAATCATATTTAACTCGATTTTCTATTATTTCCATAATTTAACGTATTAAATTATCGATTTAATTATTCAATTAAAAACAATTATTCAAATAAAAATTTATTTGACTTAAAAATTCATTTATTAATATTTAAAATTAATTAAATATTCAAATTTTAATTACTAAAAATTCTGGGTCGTTACAGCATGCGTGCAGTGATATGCCCAAACGCACGCATCTCCGGCCTGCCACGCCACCTGCACCAACCATCCCGAGTCACCTCGCCTCTCTGCCGAGCTACGCTGTCGGTCCCATGCTCGAAAGCCCCATGGTTCACCTGAACATACCAAAAATTATCGCGAGTTCAAATTGAAACTATCACCGACTCGATGCTCGGATCAACCCCAAACTCGGTAAGCTATTATCCCCCAAGTTGTGCTTCGACTTTCCTTCAGGCGTCGATGTCAATCGTCGACCGAAGCTCCTCCACGAACCCAAATTAGATCCGACGTTCATCTTGCCTTCACCGCTACCATACGCCATCGGCCTCCACCACACTCATGCCGCATCTTGCCCACACCACTACCTTTCCAACGTCACCGACCATGACCTCCCTCGTCCCCTGTAATGGCCTGCCCAAGTTCACCATCCCCTTCATGATCGACCACGAACTGCTGCCAAACCACCACATAAAATTCCATCTCCACCGTTGAGCCAGCTCTATTCATCAAGGACGACATTTTCCCAGTTAGGGCTCGGGTCTGGAATGCCTCAGAACGGTGCCTTCGAGGATGGGCCGTTGTACGCAAGGGGGAGGCTTTGTTTAAAAGAGAGAACGAACGTTTTATATTTTTTTCTTTTCTTCCTTATTTTTTTTCATTTACTAAGTTCAGCTGTGATTAAAAGTGAAGAGGGAAACTTGATTTAAAAGAAACAATATAGGCATTATGTAGGTTAAGGTGGCTGATGGAGATAGAAAAACAGCTGAAAAGAAAGGTATGGTCAAGTCAACATAGATATATATTATTTAAATTTCGAAAATATCTAACTAAAAATTTTGAACCCCAATCGAAGCATGCTGCCAGGCATTCATAATGTCATACCCCTATTTTGAATGCAATGGAATAATTTTTGAGGCCTAATTCGATCGTACGTGGAAATAGCTTTTCGAATCGAATTAAATTATTAAATTTTCGATATTTATTTCAACGCGTTCCTATCTCGCATGAACAAACGCTAACTCCAAACACTACAAAATTTGAATTCGATAATAATACACTATTACAGATCCATTGGAACTGGTTTCATCGAATTCTGAGACTGTGCATTGGAAGGCTATTTTAACTCGTCGATTATATCGAGCGACTTTCAAAATCGTCGAAATCGTCTAAAATTTAAATTTTTAAAACTTACTAACTCATTTGTTAATAAAATAGAATTTATACCCATATTAGAATCACTTCGATTCATATTAAATCAAAATTTAATTATTTACACTATTTCTATATATTAAATTTCATTATTAAATTAACATATAAATTTCCAATTTTAACTCATCGACTTTTTAACCCATTCAAAAGTCCAACATTATAATCCCAATCCAATTAAATTTTTAAATAAATTTTGAAATCATTTCCATGTCCATTTCTTTTCAGATTCACATACTATCCCAGTTTCAATTTTAACTTACTATTCACCAAATCCGATAATCGCTATGTTTGAAATTTTAAACTATTTCACTGATTCTTCCATATTAAAAATCAGTTAATAATACAAATTCAACATTTAAAACAAATTAATAAATGACCAAAATTTCGGGTCGTTACTACGCACCTCCGCCCTCGACCATATGAAACTTGGCCACCCTTATCGCTTGCAAAAAAACTTCGAACGACCAATGAACACAAACCCTAAGCCCCCATGTTGAGCCTCCATTTCAAATCTTCACTGTTGATCTTGTAAGGCTTGACCAGCTCTTCGATTCTCTAGTTGAATTTTTTTATTAATAACTTAGGATTGAGAGAGATCGGAGGAGGAAGATTGATGATTTTCGATCGTTCAAGATTGTAGTGGCGGCTGGCCCTAATTTGCTAAGGTTTGGGACAAATGAAGGTCCTTATATAGGCAACCACAAAACACTATTCACCCAAAAAAATTCCAAAGTCCAAATGAAGCATGCCACCTGACGTTCATAATGTTTTACCCCTATTTCGAACATAATGGAATATATATCTAGAGCCAATTCCATCGTCTTTAGAAGATAGGTTTTTGAATCGAATTATTTTAATTAAAATTACATTAATAAATTTCTATGCGTTTCAGCTTCGGACGACCAAACCATAAGTCCGATTGACACGAAATTCAAAATCCTACAAGAAATACTATTACGGATCCAATGAAACTGGTTTTGTCGAATCCGAGACAGTGTCAAAAATGACTATTTTTACTCATCAAATTAAATTATAAAATTTCCAATTTTTATTCACTTTTAATTCAATTTTAAAATTTTATTAACATCATTCCAAATCAATTAGGATTTAATTCATCTTTACAAATTATATTTATCCTTATTAAATTCCAAATTCAATTATTTGACCAATTTTATTTATAAAATTAACTTTTAAATATTCAAAAGTAATTAAATATTCTAAATTCGCACAACTGAAAATCTGGGTCATTACATACTTCCCCCATTAAAATAATTTCGTACTCGAAATTACTAAGTAAAAAAATGTTACAACTCCATTAACTTTTCAAAACAAATTAGTTGAAATGGATTATCAAATTCTTTTATGTTTTTAACTTTTCCAAAATCAATTAGTTACAACTTTTATAAAAACTTTTCTAAGTGTTCAAATTCATTCTTTGTTATTAACCATTCCAAAAATCAACTAATATCATTTAAAATTATAACTCAAAATCAAAATTTTAGTCTTCAAATTTCTTTCCAATTTTTCCAAATTCTTTCTAACGCCTTAAATTTCAGAAAATTTCGCCAGCGTCACCTTTGCGCTGTTCGACCCAAAAAAAATCATAATACATATCTAATCACAAATATGCATCTTATTTCAGTGATGAGGCATCCCGTAAGGAAAAAAGTGTAACGGTACGATATGTAATCCGAGATATGTACATTATATATTGTTAGCGAGCTTATAGGCTAATATAACACGAAAGTGAACTTCAAACGCGAAGCAATGCCATCCGCACCTACTAAACACTTAACAAATAATAAATATATGTATATATGGAAATCAATATCAATATACAACATATACAACACATATTATGCAACAATTATATGCAAAGGAAACATATGCAAACAAAGAAACAATCAATAACTAACATCCATCCAATATAATCAAATCAATTTACTTTACACTCAAATATCCATATTTACTTACTTTACATACAATTTGGTTTAACACTTTTAATGTTGATTGGTTGATATTCACTATTCACATTCTTTGCTAATACTCAATTCGATTCAGATTATGTTGGGTAACATTTCATTTCATACAATTTCTACATAAGGTTAATTCAACATTTTATACAACACTTCCAATGCTATTATTAATTCACAACTTCTTAACTTAAGTTTTATTCCAACATTCCCAATTCAAGTTATACTTAATCTAACAAATAATCATCCCAAACCATATTCAATTAGCTAATTTATTTTACAACCAAAGTTGAACTTCATTCAACAATTCAAGTTTATATTCATATTCATCTCTTCAACTTTTAATTCACTTAATATCCAATTCAACTTCATTCAAATCTTAACTCAAATTAAATTTCTTTCCAACCTCTTTTTATATTTCTTAAGTTAACTTCCTTTCCTACATTCATCTTATTTAACTTAAGTTTCAGCTTATAATTCCAATTCAGAATCCATTTCTTAATATTTCATAATTAACAAATCAAAATTTTTGTTTCAAACTTATTATTACAAAATTCATAAGTTATACACTTATTCACTTCAACTTTCATGAATATATACTTATGTTCAATTTCATTCTCACTTTATAAATTCAAATCATGGTTATATAATCACTTTACAACTTAGCTTTATGTTCACTTTTATTTGATTCATCAATACACTTTATTCAATTCACTAACTACAATTTATTAACTTTACCAAAGTTAAATTCTAATTTCATATTCCAATTTTGTAACGACTCGGAATTTTAGCCCTTGAATATTGGGCAATTAACTAATTTTAATTATTGTAATATAGATTTTTATTGGTCGAATAGATAAATCTTCTGATAATGAAAATATCCGAGTCTATATACTAATTAAAAACTATATTCAAATTTAAAATAAAATTTCTGGATAAGATAAATATTATGAGAATATGTATATAAACTCCATAATTTAAATTTAATATAAAATATCCATAAATGTGTGTGTGTATATATAATATATACAAGCTTTATGACGTTAAAAAAAAATGTAAGTCTAGATATATATATATATATATATATATATATATATATATAGTTATAAAAATATAGTGTATGAAATTATATATATATATATATATATATATATATATATATGTAAACAAACACACGTGAATGTGTAAATTCCAAAATGGAAAATTTCAAACTTGTGAAAATATATACATATATATATATATACATATATATGGGTGCATGTATATAAAACATAGTGCATAAGGGAACATATATATATATATATATATATATATATATATATATATATTCCCATATGCAGTATGTTTTATATACATGCACCCATATATATATGCATCTATATATGTAAGTATGATAGGGTAAATGTGTATATGTGAATGTATGCATATCCATATATATGTGTGTGTTTATAAAATAGTATATATCTAAATGTAAATAGTGTATATGTGATATGTAAATGTGTAAAAATATATATATGTTTATAGGATTTTTCATGTCAACATAAAATCAAGCACTCAAAAGATAAAATCGAAAACATGTACATATAGTCAAGAAAATCTATGTGTATTTTCATGCTGCATACATGTATATATTTTTAAGAAAATGTCCTGATGGAAAAGCATTAAATGCAAGCATACAAAACATTTAATCAAGTCCTAGAATATCAAATCCACAAAATCAAGTCAAGGCCAAAATCACATCAGCCTAAAAAAAATGGAAAAAAATCTTGAAATTGTGAAGCCTGTAACAAATTTCAGCCCTTCCATTCCCTTTTATGTATACCCTACCTTGCTACTTTCATGTTAAAATTTAAGTAAATAGAGCATGGAAAAAAAGGATTTGCCATTAAAAAACACAAAAAGAATCAAGACAGTAAAGTTTGAAGCTAGAAGGAAGGTTAAACAAAGCCAGCTACCATAAAAGATCATGACACTAAAAATGCTTGAAGCAAGACATTAAGCTGCAGTAATTCATTTCAATAGAATAGTGAGTAAAACTTAAACAATTTGCTTGCGAAAATTTTCGTATGTATCTTATGCTTGTAAACTTTGATCAACCCTTGAAGTATGTCATGTATTCATGTGCTATTAGATTCCTTTGACTAGTATGTATGTGTGTAGTCATGGTAATATACCCTGTACCTCAAGAGACATGATTATCATCCCTTTGTTCCTTAAAAAAGATCCAACAACTTTAAAAATCATTATCCCATTTCCTATTTGGTTTTAAGGCTAGAATACAAAATAAAAGTTGATTATTTTTCAGCATTTAACACTTTAAAATTTATTTCATTGAATTCTATCAAGAATGGAGAGAGGAAACCAATTTTTACTATAAGTAACCAAAATATAGTCGAGAATCAACTATCATAATTTCACAAACAAACCATACAGTGATGATCGTTAGTGAAAATCATGATTTTTAAGAGTGGAATGGTGATTTCTAGTTGTGTGTGGTAGAATATAGGTTGGGTTGAATGGTATTGGGTTTTTGGCCAAATTCCGGCGACCCATTTGTTTTCCTGGCTTGCTGCTTGGCATAAAGGAAGGTTAGGGGATGCAGCAGCTAGGAAAAATAGTGTGGAATTTTTCCATAGTGCGAGGAAGTGGGACTTTAAGGGTTTTAGGCAAGTTTTGCGTGTTTTCGATTTTGGATCGAATGCGATGTCGAGGGGAATCTAGGAAGGTGCGGTCATGGGGGAATGGAAATGGTGGTTGAGGCGAAGGTTTTGGCAGATGTGGCTGGTGTTCAGTTGGTGGTGGCATGGAGAAGCGATGAAGTGGCTTGTCGTTGTTTTTGGGTTGTGACAGCAGTTTGATTTTTCAATAGAGGAGTGGGCGGTGTTCTTAAGAGTGGTCGTGTTTAAATGGTCGAGGGCGACGTGCGGACGTGGTCAGTGGCGTGATGAGGCAACCGGAGGTCATGTGCACATGCATGGTAACGTGTACGATCAGGCCAGTAAGGGAAAGAAGAAATAAGAGAGGAGAGAAAGAACATGGGAAATGGAAGGGAATGGAAATGGATTGGGTCGGTCTCTCTCTTTCTTGTTTGGGCCGATTTGTTTATGTTTGGGCCAAAAAAAAGAGAGGGAAAAGGGTAAATTTAACAAAACGTTATCATTATAATCCTTTAAACTTTTTAAAACCTTATGCTCGCTCTTTTTTGATTCAAATCAACTTGAAATCCTTGCATTATGATTTCATCACCATTGTATTCCTTAATATTGATAAAATGTGGAAATTAAATTGATGTTAATAATTAAAGTTAATGAATCGTTAGACTCTAAATTAATATAATCCAAGTTCATTAATAAAGTTAGTATTGGATGGATTGTTAATTTCAATTAGAACCATAATAAATGGCTTTTATAATTGATTTAAATTATAAGTAATTTGGGTTAAAAAATATAATTAGATTCAACCAATTTAAAATAAGTTAATCCGGGTTGTGAATCGTTTTAAGTATTAGTTGTTAATCATTAAAATAGTTACTCATATGTGCTTAGTTTATTGCTCTTGAAAATTTATTAAAATTATTCTGTGTCTATGACATTAAGTAGCCAAATTAATTGAACAAAACATTGACACGTTTTATTGATTATATGTAGTAAATTCTCATATGTGAATATTAACTCTTTGAATATAAATTGTTATTTTAAACAATTTGGCTTTTAAAATTTATTGTTTTCAGTGCGAAGAGACTAGGATTGAATATAAAAATTATCTAGAACCACTTCGACCTAACAGCCACTACGAACCTTTACGGTTTTGATTATAATGCTCTGTATACAAGAGTTGGATAAATTTAACAAATTTGACCATTTTAAATAAGTAATTATACTTAGACATCGTTAAAATATCGATGCATTTCTGAAAAAGTGTTTTGGTTATAATAAGATAAAAACTCATTGTGTTAGAAGGAGTTACCTTGGATTTTCAAAAAACTTTATAACCTAAGTACTTCAAATTTAAGTGTATTTACTCATGCTGGTTTCCAGCCTGACTCGGGTTTTACTTTATTGTAATGCTCGGGTTAGACCGAGTATTAAAGATTTCACGATAGGACACTTCTGGAGCTCAAGAGACGAGCTGGATGACAAAGACATATTGCGCGTATTTTATTATATTCCGCTATGTATTGTAGGCTGTATATTCAGTATTTAGGGACAAGTAATTATAACTGTCCAAATTTATATGCTGATGATTGTACTCTGATAACTTTCTGTATATCAACAGTTATAGTTTTCCTTTGTACAGAATGCTGTTATTGTATATTATATCTTGTTTCGCTGTGAATGTGAGATTCTGTGTTGTTATTTCTGTTTCTTCTTCTATCTCTTTTTTCTTAACCTTAACAACCTGGTATTTTCGGCACTCGATTGCTCGATAATCTATACGGTTAACGTATTAGTGTCGATTTTCGAGGTTGAAAACCGCCTAGTCCTTACACGTGGTATCAGAGCTGAATGTTAAGCGAGAACCTTGGCTGGTGGGGAGTACTCATTAGAGATAGGGTCAATAGTACCCTAGAATGAGCTGAGTGTAACGTATAAGGGCGCACTTGTTATTTTCTTATATAATAATTTTAAAAACGATTTTACTATAATTTTTATATAAGATTGTATTTTGATATAAAAAGGGAATAATTTTTCTAAATTACTATAGTATATTAAGGTGATTTGTTATAATTGTCGGAATCAAATAAGATTATAAAATTTAAGTGGTAATATATGTAATAAATAGAAAATAGGATAAGAATGAACTATACAAATGACTTAAGTTGAAAATAAGCTCAAACTAGGATTGAAAATCACAGAAATTTCGAAAGTGTTTTTCAAAGTGTTTTGAAATGAAATAAATTTACCCTGACAATATTTTATATATAGAAATAACCTTCTAGGAAATTATTATGAAATATAAAGTGTGTTTGGTTTCTAGGTGTGATAACATTGATTATTATCATAAATTGGTTGTTATGTCTTAATAAAGGATGTTGATTACAGAATAAAAAACGATGAAACAATGTGAACTGTTTTAAGGAAGTGAAACTATATAAGCATAAATTATAAATATGGCTTATAAATTAAAATGAATTGGAATTAGGAAGTTTTAAATCTAAGTCCCAAAAATTTTGAAATGTGTTTCAAAATGCTTGAGGAAACAATAAGTAATATTATTTAGAATATTTTGATATGGAATTTTTGCTTAAAACAAGGGTTGTTTTTGAAATTTTGAGAAATTTGTTATGGATAAAAACCAAGGTTGGTGTAAATTTGAAAAGTGAAATTTGGTATATAAATGAAATATATATATATACATGATTTCAAAGTTGATTTGAAACAAATGATTGGGTGTTTGAATTTTTGAATTCCCCTTGAAATGAGGAGTATAACCCAAAGGGAAAGTAACTTTTTGAACCTACAAGTGGGAAGTGATATTGATAAGAAATTTAAATTTTGAATGTAAATTTAAATTAAGAAGGTTAAATGGATTAAACGAATTAGAAATTTACTCAGGCCAAGTTAAATAAGTTTTAAACTTATAACCTGGAATTAGAAATTTACTCAGGCCAAGTTAAATAAGTTTTAAACTTATAACCTGGAATTAAAAATTTCAGGTCAAATTAAAATTTAACTGATGGAAGTTAAATAGATTAAATTGTAAAACAAAAAGTATGAATTTGATAAGAGGTATAAAAGGAGTTATATATGTGTAAATGATTTCAAACGATTTTTGAAATAAAACGGGGTTTGAATTCTAGGAATTTAAAATGAACCAATCAAATTAATGGATTAAATTATAAAAATGATTGAGAACAAATAAAAGAATATTTGGAAGTAAGAATAAAGTTGAAATTCGACTAATCAAGGTTTTAATTATAGGCTAGGAAGTCCTACCAGAATCTAATACAAGTTGTAAGAGATGGCAAAAGGAGAAGAATGGAAGGCAAGGCGTAGGGAGCGGAGAGAAGGTTCGTGTAAAGCACAGGAAGAAGCAATAATGGAACATGAGAAATGGATTAGGGAAAGGGCTGGACCTGGTCCTTATGATAATGACATATGTTATAGATGTCACAGTAAGGGACATTACACAGCTAAGTACAGTAAACCAAGAAAGGAAAAGAATGAAGAAGTCAAACGGTTTCATTCTAATATTTTATGCTTTATGTGTCAAAAGAAAGAGCATTTTCTAAACCATTTCCCCGAGGAAGATAAAACGTGAACCCTTAGTATCAGTCGATGGATCAACCATTTTATATCATTGTAAAATGATGGAACACATCGCTACGGATTGTCCCAAAAGAGGAAGAAAGACAAAGTTGTGGAACGCCCCGTGGGAGGTGTGAAAATTACCTAGGAATATGGGAGTGTAAAATTATTTTTTGGAAAATGCAGTAAGTAGGGACACCCTATTATAGATTGCATGGATGGATTGGGCAAGTTGGTAGGAAGTCCTTAAGGAAATTTTTATGAAGGATGCTAGGGCTCTGTTCTTTTCAAAACCTGTGACGACCCGCCCTTCTCGACCCTCGAAAATCGACACAAAATACACCACAATATTTATGCCGACGCTCGAGTGCCGGACAAGACAGATTGTTGAGTGAAAAGAAAGAGGATAGAAGAAAGAAGGAACTAAACAATAACAGAATCTCACAATCGTAGCGGAACAAAATATAATACTACCTATCAGATCTTTACACAAGATGAAAACTATATCTCTTTTATACAATATACCATCAGAGTATCACAAACAAACAACAATTACCCGTCTGACAATTTCAAACAATCACAGCAGCGGATATAAACAAGTACAGATAATACGTCTCGATCTCCATCTGCTTCCTGAGCTCCACAGCATCCTTTCCTGTAATCTATAATACTCGGTCTGACCTAAGCATTACAATAAAATAACACCCAAGTCAATCTGGAATACCAACGTGAGAAAAATACACCAAAATTGATTATTAAAGTTTCAAAATCCTTTGAAAATCAAAAGCATCTCGTAAGACCATGCCACAAATAAACATGTCAGGTTTTTACCTTATGACAGCTTAAACACTTTTTATCAAATCCTCTGATATTATAATAGTGTCTATATACAAATACTTATTAAAATAGCCGAAATTGCTATATGATTAAATTCCAGCTACTAGCCACAAAGTGGGTTATACAAACAAAATCCATAAAAGGCGCGTAGGGAGAATGGATTTCCAACTAATGACTAGGCACTGGGGTACCACCTGTCATAGTACGTGGCCTAGATCACCGTACCGAGGATTACTCCCAATCCCCTGCAACACAAGACCGAGACTACCCTTTACTAGATAATCCCGAGTAAGATCACCCCACAGTTGGGATCCGCAACCGCACCACTAATCCGAAATAAAAAGGGACGTCTAGACAGGGATGACCTCACCCTAAAGGGTGCTACCCACATAACCTTACTGCATATCCCCTGATTTTTAGTCATTCCCGGTTGATGGGGCTTGAGGCTAAGCGTTACCTTTTTATAACGTTTCACTTAGAATGCCCACCGTCCACCTGACGATGTTCCAAAAGCATTCATCCATACAAGTCCGTCCCGGGTTCGAACGGAACCGAAGGCAGTACTTATACTACATCTATTTTGGAATCATCCTCAGGATTAGTAGCGACTGGCCTTTGCACTTCACTGCTCCATCTTCGACTCCGAACTCATCTTCCTCATGAAAACGTATAAATCGGACCGAAGTGGTTTTCGGAAAATAAATCCCGATCCAGGTCTCTTCGAAACGATTAACGCATTGGTCAATATTGATAGTCGGTGATTTAACTATCAATTAACATTCATAAACATCCATCACTAATATATAATTGCCCAAATTATTTATTATCCTTAAAATATCTTCACAAGATATAATTCCATTTTCAATCCCTTGAAAACAGTTTCAAACCACACACTCCTTATGGAATAAATTTTCAAATATTGATTTCCACTGAAAACATCCTAGCCAAATACTTTAGATTTATAATAATTTAAATTAAAGCTATTTACATACTTTACTTGAAATATATACATACTTTTTAAATGTTTCAAACAAAACTGCTTTATAAAATATAAATAATTTTTCTTCAAAATAAAAGTTAAGTCATACTAAATTTTAAAAGTTATGAAATCCTATACAAGTTTTTCAAATAAAACTTTAACCAAACTATCTTTACAATAAAACTAGTTTATAAAATATAAATATTAATGATATTCTTTTAAAGCATATACCAATTAACCCTTCTAAAATAATTACTACTATAACTAATTTATTAAATATTTACTCTTAAAATTTTTACAACTTAAACAATAATTTCTTAAAACATTCTTTTAAAATCAAATTTAAAACTTTTAACTTTTACTTAAAAATCTGCTTTAAAACATACTTGGCTTTTCAGGGAAATGCACTTTCATTTCAGAATAAACCAAAGAATTCTTTTTATAAATCCCGTTGGATTTATCTCAATTAAAATTTACGTTTAAATCCCGTAAATTTTGCCCATACTTTAAAAATATACCCTTTTTATTCTTAAACACATTTCCCATTTCCTGGAAATCACTTCCAAAATATACTTAAAATATGACTACTAAATTCTTTATTCAAATTGTACTTTTGAAAATCTATAAAAGTTTCTTGAGTAATTTAACTCAAAAATTTCCTTTTTATATGAGGTTATTATATCAAGTATTCATATTAAATTCCCTTTAGAAAACATATTACTAAATTACCTTTTTAAATAATTAAATACCATAATTGCTTAAATAAGTATTTACTTTCACTTAAAAATAATTAAAAATAATAATAATTTACCATTCTAAAAACACATTTTAAACTTCTAGTTTATATTTCAAAAGCTTTTCTTTGAAAACATACTTAGTTTTGCAGAAAAATACACTTCCCATCTCTTTAAAAGCAATCTCACTATTATTTGTAAAACAATTTGCACCTCTTATGGAAATTTCCTCTAGAAATCTATATCTTCAAATTTATCCCCGATAAATATCCACTTCATTTATAAATCCAGTCTATAAATTTTCATTTCACATTTCCTTTTTAAATCAAAATTTCAAAAAAACACTTTAACAGACTCCAAACAAATTTTCGAATTTAATTCCTTAAATTCTTTAGTTAAAAATTTCCTTTATTTCCTTTTAAACCCAATTTATTTTATTTATATTGTAAATTCTCAGATTGTATTCATCCAATCATAGCACAGCAAAATTTAATTTTCAAATTAATCTATCGCAGTATATAAATAAAACACATCATCAATTATGAAAATAATTTCTATATTATGAGGAATCCAGTTGGATCCCTCCAACCTGTTTTCCCTGCATCCACAGACGTTAGCATAACAGATAAAATATTATATCCAGATTGATAATAATATTCACATTCAACCAATCAATCATTCATTTAAATTTTAACTATTTAAATTAACTGAAAATTCCAGATGTGAGTGGGATTAACTCACCTTGAGTTTCGACGAGCGTTTTAAATTTTAAATTAAATCGAACTGTTTGATTTAATCCAAAATTTCCACTTGCTCAAACCGACTCCAGATCTGCACTGTAGTGTAGATCGCATCGCTGCGATTCCGGCGCCGCCAGTTTCGTCGAAATCTGACAACGTATGCAATAAATATGAAATTTATAAGTTTCAATTACGAATTTAAAACAAAATTTCTTTTTTTTATTACCAAAACAAATCAGGCCACACATTCTAAAATCAAGGCCGAAGCCTTCATCTTCCTCACGCACATTAGTTCGAACCAAAACCCATTGCCGTCCCCCTAGGGTTCAAAACCGCTCCGCCTCTAGTCGACCGGAGAACGATCGTGCACCACCACTTCGTAGCCCTTCGTCAACTCCACCTCCACCCAAAGTTTCAACGAGCTCGGACTCCTTTTGACACTGTGGTCCAAGCACGAACGTACGCCCTTACATCGTGATATGCCGGCAACCCGAAGCTCTAATTTCGATCATAGCCGTTAACTATGGAGAGTTCAACGAGTTCTACGATCTTCCAGTTGGGAGTTTTTAATATTAATGAGTGGATGGGAAGAAAATCATGGGGAAAGAGGATTGTTTTCGACCATTGATGGCTTAAGTGGTGGCTGCGTTACGAAACTAGGGCTTTGGCCTGAAAACGTGAATATATATGCATTAATTTAATATTATTTTATTAATATCTTCCCACAATTAACGAGATTTCAGACGAACTCCAAATTGAACATGCCGCCAGGCGATTTTAAGGTTTTATCCATATTCCGAACACAATGGAATGTATTTCGGAGCCCAATTCAATCATATGTGGAAGATAGCTTTGTAAATCGATTTAAAATACTAAATTATCGATTTAAATTTCAACGCGATTCTCACCTGTACGAACGAACGGTAACTCCAAACGCTACGAAAATTAAAATCCGATAATAATACACTATTACAGACCTAATGAAAATAGTTTCGTCGAATTCCAAGACTGTGCCTCGGAAGGCTATTTTAACTCGTCGATTAAATCGAGCGATTTCCGAAATTGTCGAAATCACTTAAAATTTCACTTTTAAAATTTTACTAACTCTATTATAAATAATATAGAGTTTACAATCACATAAGAAACCATTCTGATTTATTTCAAACCAAAATATGATTATTTGCATTATTACTATATTAAATTTCATTATTAAAATAATATAAAAATTCCAAACTCAACTTATCGACTTTTAATTCTATCTAAAAGTCCAATAGAAAAATTCAAATCAAACTAAACTTAAAATAAACCTTAGAAACCATTTTCATAACTATTTACATCCCGATTCACAAATTATCCGAATTCCCAATATTTAATTATTATTATTCAAATCCAATTGAATTGTCATACTCGATATTTTAACTAATTATACCGATTTAACCAAAATCTTCTTACTTCAAAATCAATTCAAAATCTGCATTTAACATTTAAAATGAATTAAACGTTCAAAATCTAACGACCAAAATTCTAGGGCGTTACATTCCTCCCCCCTCATGAAAATTTCATCCTCGAAAATTTGCTAGGGTATGAAAAATGCTACAAACTCATTTACTTACCCCAAAATTCATTCAATTAAAACTCACATTCACTTCTCAAAACCTTTTAGCTCAATACAAAACCATTCGCTTTATTTTTAATTAAAAGTTTTGTTTTCAATATCATTTCAAAATGCAACTTTTTAGTTAACCCTAAATATTCAAAATTCTCAAAAAAATTCTAACTCTCAAAATTTTAGAAATTTTTTGACGGCTTCTCCTTCGTATGAAGAGCGTTTTACAATATCACAATAGACATAAATATATATACATCGACCCACACGGTCGGAAAACAAAATATACCATAATATGTATATCATTTTTCAAATGTTATTGCGTAGGCGTACCTTAGATTAGCATTTTAAAAGCGTGTGGCTAAATAATATTGCATTTACGCGCTTCAACTCTATCGATTGCCTCCCATTGTACTTACTTAAACAAACATATCAGTTTTCAATAATATGAGAATTTAACAACATTCCATTCATTTATCTAAACCAAACATGTCAATTTCAAAGCCCACACAACCCTTTTCTAAATCCTACAAGTTATCCATCTATATAAGTAACCCACGCGTTTTAATAATATTCTAATCTCCTTTGCAAATCCATATTTCATTTACTCTACTCAAAAGGATTCACAATCAAGTTTACTATTCTCAATTCATATTTATACCAATTAATCTCATATCTACAACAAATTGGTTTATAAGCCTTACATAAATTTCACCCTTTCCAAATCCAAGTTGATCAAAATCAATTTTATCTCGAATTTGATTTATTTGCATCATATTCCTAATTCACTTTCATTTATATACAAATCCACTAAATTAAATTCCGACCCATTCCAATTTATTCAAAAAAAAACACGTATTTAATTCCTTTAATTCACTTACTTTATTTACGACAACCGACCAATTTCTTATGCAAATTTGATGTTATTCATGTAAATAACCATCACTTAAGCTTATAACCATCTAAAATTAATTCCAACTTAAATTTATATTAATTTTATTCCATTCGGAATTATTTACAACCCAAACAATTTTTAATTCATCGCCATTATTAAATCAAATCCCTATTCTCATTTCAAGTTCATCATCCAACTTAAGTTTATATTAATAGCATTCCATTCTGGATTATTTACAACTCATACATTCTTATTTCATCACGATAAGAAATTGAAAATTCTTTCTCTTGCATTAAAATTTTATTATCTAAACAAAATTTCATTCAAGATCCCTTATAAAGCTCGACCACAATCATTTTTCAATTTGCTTAAGTTATTTCAATAACAAAATAACTCCATTTCTTCTCACCTTAATCTTATTTCCATTTTAATTCGATTCTTATTCAATCAAATTCCAATCCACTACAAATTTTAATTCATTTTGTTTACTTACTCAATCCATTTTAAATTTATTCACCTTCTCAATTCATTTTCGAATTTATTAATAACATAACCATTCCAATTATTCTACACCAGAATTGGGTTTTATTTTTCTTTTCTTTTTTTAAATTTTTAGCATGCTACCAAAATTTTATTCATTCTAATACAATTTCCATTTAATTTAGCTTACACTAAATTCATTTCCAAACAATTCTTTTTGAATTTAGTTGAGTGAGAATTTACTTCATTCAATATCATTTCAACTAAATTAAATTTTCTTTCAATCCAATTCTTTTCCGATTCTAATTCAAGTTCAACCGAATTTTATTTAGCCAACTTAAATTCATAACGCTTCCCTTTACTATTTTACATAAGAATTTAATTCCATCCAATATAATTTATAACACAATTAAATTTTGATTTCAACTCAATCCAGATTCAATTCAATTCCTTTTAATTTAAGTTAAATCCAATTTTTGTTTCTCCGTTCAATTTAACTTTTTACTTTCTAATATACATAGGTTTTAAAACTTATTTAGTAACCTAAGTCCATTCACATTTTATTTTTGTTTACCTTATTACAACTCTCCTTCCATTTAGGATAAAATTTAGAATTTTCCATCCTTTTACCATAACATTCAACCATTTCTATTTAGGTTTTACAATTCTTTTCCCATTCATAAGTTTACCAACTTATCCACTTGAAAGCTTATATTGCTCATTTTAATCCATTTACATCTTATAATCACAATTCCAAATTTTATATATATGTATCACTGAATTCTTAAGGATATAAATTTTCATTACACAATTTTAATCCACAATTTCAGATTATAAGTAAAACACTTAATAGCTTATGGGTATAAATTTTCATTACAAAATTATAATCATTGTACATTTCAATTTTATATTCAATTTAATTCAATTTCAATCTCAATTTTACTTTATATTTAACTTATCCTGAGTTAAATGCAAATATATTTTATTCACTTCCATTTACTCAAGTTAAATTTCAATTCCAGGGTTAAAATTTCAAATTTCCTTTCTTATTTATATCAACTTCACTTAATAAGTTCAATAGTTGATTCATCTCAACTTTACACATTATTTAAATAGAATTTCCAGAATTCAATTACCCGGTTTTATTTCAAAACCATTTTGAAGTCATAAATAACATATACCCAATTGGTATTTCAAATCAAACTTCTGGATTTCCAAAACAACCTGTTTTTGCCAAAACAATTTCCCTTTTGAAATTTCTAAAATAACTTGTATACCCATCAAGTTCAAACAAATATCATAACCAATCACCATTGTAGCAATCCATCACTTTAGAAACTTGAAAATGAATACTGATGATGTGGCCATCATCATCAGGATTATTTTCCAAGGACTGAAGTGAGTTCAGTGCTTCCTTACTTCCACAAATTCCCTTTCAAAACAATTTCCATTCAAAAATATTTTCCAAAATAATACTCCATTATTTCCCTCCAATACTTTGGAAAACATTTTAATCATTCCCAAGATTTTAAATTCCCAAACCTTTTGTTTAAATTCATTTTAAAACACTTTTCAAAATATCCAGGATTTAAATTCTAGTTTAAATTAAATTTTAGTTATACTATAGAATTCTATTTGGTTATAAACCATTTTAAATTTTAGGTTTTTATATTTGATTATAATATTAACAACCAACATCCAAATATATATAATAATTTCAGAAAATTATTTCTTTCATGTCAAAATATAATTTTGGTTAAAATTATTACATCTACCTACTTTAAAAACAATACTATGTCTATTTATCTTGTTTAAGATTTTAGAAACCCAGATCGATATGGTTGTACTTCCCGCACCGACCAGAATTCATAAACACTCAACCGATAAGTCAACACAGTATAAAAACAGTTTTTATATCCACTAACTAGTACGCTCTCATAGCTATTAATATACTCAACTAATTACAGAGTAATATTGACTCTGTTTAATGAGTAATTTTCTCACAAGAGCCAAGGTTATCGCCAAATTAAGCTCTGATACCACGTGTGACGACCCACCCTTCTCGACGCTCGAAAATCGACACAAAATACAGCACAATATTTATGCCGACGCTCGAGTGCCGGAAAAGACAGATTGTTGAGGGAAAAGAAAGAGGATAGAAGAAAGAAGGAACTAAACAATAACAAAATCTCACAATCGCAGCGGAACAAAATATAATACATACTATCAGTTCTTTACACAAAATGAAAACTATATTTGTTTTATACAATATACCATCAGAGTATCACAAACAAACAACAATTACCAGTATGAAAATTTCAAACAATCACAACAGCGGGTATAAACAAGTACGGATAATACGTCTCGGTCTCCAGCTCCTCTCCTGGGCTCCACGGCATCCTTTCCTGTAATCTATAATACTCGGTCTGACCTAAGCATTATAATAAAATAACACCTAAGTCGGTCTGGAACACCAGCGTGAGAAAAATACACCTAAATTGATTATTAAAGTTTCAAAATCCTTTGAAAATCAAAAGCATCTCGTAAGACCACACCACAAATAAACATGTCGGGTTTTTACCTTACGATAGCTAAAACACTTTTTATCAAAATCCTTTGATATTATAATAGTATCTATATACAAATACTTATTAAAATAGCCGAAATTGTTACATGATTAAATTTCAGCTACTAGCCACAAAGTGGGTTATACAAACAAAATCCGTAAAAGGCACGTAGGGAGAATGGATTTCCAACTAACGACTAGGCACTGAGGTACCACCTCTCACAGTACGTGGCCTAGATCACCGTATCGAGGATTACTCCCAATATCCTGCAACACAAGACCAGGACTACCCCTTACTGGATAATCCCGAGTAAGATCACCCTATGGTCGGGATCAGCAACCGCACCACTAAGCCGAAATAAAAAGGGACATCTAGACAGGGATGACCTCACCCTAATGGGTGCTACCCACATAGCCTTGCTGCATATCCCCTGGTTTTCAGCCATTCTCGGTTGATGGGGCTTGAGGCTAAGCGTTACCTTTTTAGAACGTTTCACTTAGAATGCCCACCGTCCACTTGACGATGTTCCGAAAGCATTCATCCATACAAGTCCATCCCGGATTCGAACGGAACCGAAGGCACTACTCCTACTACATCCATTTTGGAATCATCCTTAGGATTAGTAGCGGCTAGCCCTTGCTCTTCACCGCTCCATCTTCGACTCCGAACTCGTCTTCCTTACGAAAACGTACAAATCGGATCGAAGTGGTTTTCGAAAAATAAATCCCGATTCCGGTCTCTTCGAAACGATCAATGCATTAGCCAATATTGATAGTCAGTGATTTAACTATCAATTGACATTCATAAACATCCATCAACAATAAATAATTTTCCAAATTATTTATTATCCTTAAAATATCTTCACAAGATATAATTCCATTTTCAATCCCTTGAAAACAGTTTCAAACCACACACTCCTTATGGAATAAATATCCAAATATTGGTTTCTGCTGAAAACATCCAAGCCAAATACTTTAGATTTGTAATAATATAAATTAAAGCTATTTACATAATTTACATGAAATATATACATACTTTTTAAATGTTTTAAATAAAACTGCTTTATAAAATATAAACTATTTTTCTTCAAAATAAAAGTTAAGTCATACTTAATTATAAAATAAAGTTATGAAATCCTATACAAGTTTTTCAAATAAAACTTTAACCAAACTATCTTTACAATAAAACTAGTTTATAAAATATAAATATTAATGATATTCTTTTAAAGCATATACCAATTAACCGCTTTAAAATAATTACTACTATAACTAATTTATTAAAAATTTACTCTTAAAAATTTTACAACTTAAACAATAATTTCTTAAAACATTCTTTTAAAATCAAATTTAAAACTTTTAACTTTTACTTAAAAATCTGTTTTAAAACGTACTTGCTTTTCAGAGAAATATGCTTTCATTTCAGAAAAAACCAAAGAATTCTTTTTATAAATCCCGCTGGATTTATCTCAATTCAAATTTATGTTTAAGTCCCATAAATTTTGCCCATACTTTAAAAATAATCCCTTTTTATTCTTAAACACATTTCCCATTTCCTAGAAATCACTTCCAAAGTATACTTAAAATATGACTACTAAATTCTTTATTCAAATTGTACTTTTGAATATCTATAAAAGTTTCTTGAGTAAATTAACTCAAAAATTTCCTTTTTATATGAGGTTATTATATCAAGTATCCATATTAAATTCCCTTTAGAAGACATAATACTAAATTACCTTTTTAAATAATTAAATACCATAATTACTTAAATAAGTATTTACTTTCACTTAAAAATAATTAAAAATAATAATAATTTTCTAAAACATTCTAAAAACACATCTTAAACTTCTAGTTTATATTTCGAAAGCTTTTCTTTGAAACACACATAGTTTTCTAGGAAAATACACTTCCCATCTCTTTAAATATAATGTCACTATTATTTGTAAAACAATTTGCACCACTTATAGAAATTCCCTCTAGAAATCTATATCTTCAATATTTATCCCCGATAAATATACCACTTCATTTATAAACCTAGTTTATAAATTTTCATTTCACATTTCCTTTTTAAATTAAAATTTCAAAAAAACACTTTAACAGACTCCAAACAAATTTTCGAATTTAATTCTTTTAAATTCTTTAATTAAAAATTTCCTTTATTTCCTTTTAAACCCAATTCATTTTATTTATATTTTAAATTCCCAGATTGTATTCATCCAATCATAGCACAGCACAATTTAATTTTCAAATTGATCTATTGCAGTATATAAATAAAACACATCATCAATTATGAAAATAATTTCTATATTGTGCGGAATCAAGTTGGATCTCTCCAACTTGTTTTCCCAGCACTCACAGACGTTAGCATAACAGATAAAATATCATATCCAGACTGATAATAATATTCACTGTAACGACCTGATATTTTCAACCATTCGCATCCATTATAAGTTTATAAGTAGACACTCATCCGGAATTGAACTGCTCAAAATACCGCGTTGTAAAAAAAATTCGGCAGATCTCAGAATATACAGTAAATAAAAATCACAGATCACAGACACAGAGCAATAATAATGCAGCGGAAGTAGAAGAAATAGTAGTTCATGAAGCTACTATATAAATATATCAGAGTTACATAAAATACAACAGAAGAAATAAAGTACAAAGGAAGTCTCACTATATAGAAGTCTACTAATACAAGAGCTGAAAGTAACAACAGACTGCAAAAGAATGAAACTTGACAAGTAGATAATCTCCAGCGATTTCAATCTCCAGAAAGTGGAAATCCAAATCTGCGAATAACTCAGGCTGACCCGAGCGTAAATAAAATTACAAACACTCGAGTCAGGACATACATACTTATATAAGTTAAACCAACTCAAGTGAACTGTAGCAAAGGTACAAGTAACTTAGAAGATGCTTGGGACCGCCCATCCTCCAAGGATCCGTTAAACTATTTACTATGTAGTAATATACGCAATATACAGTAGTGTCTAATCAGTAAAGTATAATCATATAGAAAATAACGTTAAGGAGATGGTGAACCTTAACGCGATCAGATCTTTAAAACCAAAATCGTAGTGGGCTCGATATAAGGATATAACACGGCACGCGAGGCAATGCCAGGGTGGATACACCGTTTGCACTCCCGGTGCGGTGGTGACGGCAAGCCAGCAGCTTCCACCCACCTCGAACAATACCCCTGAACCAAAGTGGCGCCTCGTATCGAATCACAAAAGTAATAGAATGGTTTCCGATGGAGCATGCTCGATGAAAGGGTGCGACCCTTTGTGTAGCCCGGTATAGCTCCTGTTTTAGTCATATATGCCAACTCACGGGAGTTGGTTCCACGTAATATACCTCGAGAACGTCGCCACCATCCTACTTCATTCTGGAATCTCCACCGCGTACACAGTTGTTAAAGTGGTTTTCGATATCGGCCGGCTATAAGACAATATCTGATCCCGGTCTCTTTAAGAACCAATCGTTATTATAACCCGTAGTTATAACTTTAAAACAATATTTTATTCTTCAAAATAAAATGTCATTTCAACCCAATTCTTTATCAAAATAAAGATTAAATCATTTACAAACCATTTCAATATATCATCATACCATATATTTCAATTCAAATATTTATCAAAATAAATATCAAGTCATTTCTAACATTTCAATATATTAAATTATCATATCCTTTCAAACTTCCTTTCAAATCATTTTAATATATCAAAACATCGTAACCTTTCAAAGCTTCATTTCCAAAATATCATGTCTTTCAGTACCACATTTCAAATCATTTTAATATATCAAAATATCATATCTTTTCAAAACCACATTTCAATCATTTTAATATATCAAATAGCTATATTTCAAAACAAATTACTTCATTTGTTTGAGCTAGGTAAAGTGATACGGGTAATATATCATTTCAACCCGTAATTTACAAAGAAAAATCCGGGTTTTATCATTTCAAACCCGCAGTCCCAAGTAAATAAAATAAGTTGAAAATCATTCAGGTCTATCATTTCAGCCCATAACAATTTTCCCTTATTCTAAAGTCCGTTCGGGTATGTATCATTTCAACCCATAGTGATTCTAATCTAAAGGAAACTTGCAGTGTGATGGACAGATAAAATAAACAGAATAGCATGAAATAACAGTAACATATAACATAACAGGTGTGAACATCATATGATAATAATATAAGCAGTTATAACATGATCATACAGTTCTACAGATTCACAGGGTGTCAATTTACTACTTATGTAAGTACATAATGTCTGGT
The DNA here is from genome assembly GCA_030765085.1 of Allium cepa. Classification (NCBI taxonomy): domain Eukaryota; kingdom Viridiplantae; phylum Streptophyta; class Magnoliopsida; order Asparagales; family Amaryllidaceae; genus Allium; species Allium cepa. The sequence goes on from CM060928.1 coordinate 455,948,885, forward strand.
GAGAAATACTCACTTGTTTGAGCTGGAGATTGGGATACAAATGACCCAAACTAAGATCTTCAGAAGCACGATGGAACGACAAAGATTTGATATTGAGAGAGCCAAAGATAATTTCCTTATTCAAATATTTAAACAAACAATACAACATATAAGTTACAAAACCATGTAACACTTGAACAGCACTAGAAATCAATGTCCAGAACAAAGTCAAATTTGCACTTGTTCTCAACTTCACATGGATCAGTTATGGATGGTTTAAGCTCAGCTATGCCATGTATTAAGGTTTGGTTTGGGTGCAAAGTGGTCGGCCTACATGGGTTTAAAGGAGATGAAGATATAGGTGCAACACTTTACAAAACAAAGAAAATATCATCACGTCTTGGCTCCTATTGGGATCGGCCTCATGCTCTATGGTCATGGCCTGATTTCCAGAGGGTGGTGGGTGATGTGGCAAAGGGTGGAGGTCAGGTCAGAGGTGGTGGAGGTAGTGGCGGCTAATGGTGGTAGAAGGAGGAGATGACAATTCTAGGCCATAAGTGATAGTTTGTGATGGTTTTTTTGGTGGATTTTGTGGTGGTCTTCACCTTGGATTGGCTTGGCCTGAAATGGAGAGGTAGTAGGATGGGAGATGGTCAGAGGAAGGGGATGGTGGAGGTCAGGTCAGATCTGGTTGAGGGGGAGCCAAGCTATGAAGGTGAGAACAAGTACAAAATTCAAATAGAAAAGTAGAAAAACAAAGGAAGAAGAAGATGAAATGGAAGTCATTACCTTCAATACTTCTAGCCATGAGTTTGATGATGGAAAGTGAGAAGTTTTTCACGTGAATAGGAAGGAAAATACATGGCTATTCAATAGAAAAGAAAAAAAAGGTCAAAGAGTAAATGAGGAAACGGTAAAAGAAACGACTTAGGAGGTGAAACGACTTTACGTTTCAAAGCTTTTAAAACCTTTCAAATTTCCTTAATTTTGTTTATATAACTTGATATTTCTGGAAATAATAATAATCCCAGATAAAATTTATCAAAATATAAAAATAAATATAATATTTATTAATTATATAAAGTTAAATTAAGGAAAATAGCAAAAATAGTAAACTAGTCTAGAAAATTTGAAATTATATGAAATAAATTTTAGAAAATTCATATGAGCTTGTAATATATTTTTAAACATAAATAATAATATAAAATAAAATTACATTCACAAAAAAAAATTAAATATAATTTTAATGAAGAAAATAGCAGAAAATAAGAAAACAGCCTTTTAAAAAAAATCAACACAGTAAACTTTGGAAAAATTATAACCTCACTTTAAAAAAAAATATTAAAAGACAAAATATACTTAAAATAACCCATTAACACATAAGAAAAAAAGTATTAAATTTAAAGAAAATAGAAAAAAGATTTAAAGAAATTGCTTAAAAAGCCAAAACAGTGTCTAGAAATTACAAATAAATCACCATTGACTTTGAAAAATTATTTACTTCATTTTAAAATTATTATAATACAAAATATACATACAATAACGTATTAAAATAAATATGAAAAAGATTTTTTTTTAATTTATAATAGACAAAATTGTTAACTAAATCAAATTACACTCAAAATTGAAATATACATAACTTTTACAGTTTAACTCCGTTTTCAACGAAACGAAAAGCAGTGTTCAAGTTATTACGTATATTTTCATAATGAAAGATAAAATTTAAGATTTAAAATAATTTAAATTTGAAGTTTAAAAAGTCACAGTTTGAACAGTTTGACCAGAAATTCACTTTACAGTAAAATATTCAAATTATACTAGTTTGAACTATAAATCACTTAATAATCATCATTTATATTTAAAAATGAAATGTTTAAAATAAAACAAATTTAAAATAATTTAAAAATAAAAGAAAGTCCAATTTAAATAATATACAAAAGTCTAGGGTTGTTACACTCTCCCCCACTCAAAACTTTTCATCCTCGAAAAGGGATGAGGTACGGAAAAGCACAGAAAAAGATAGAGTGGAATAGGATTAAGATAATATGACAAGAAGATTGAAAATTATACTTGATAACTATTGTTATAGGTAAGTTTCGCAAGGTGCAAATTATCAAAGATTATAGAAAGATTTCTAAACAGAAAGATTATAGAAAGATGCCTATACCAGTTGTTATCCCGCTTTTTTCAGCAAGGCCGTGATATCAAAAGATCGACCGAAAGAAGCAAGATAGCTCGTCTCAAAGATTGGTCAACTCAACATCTCAACAAAACAAGTTCTGTTGAATGTCTTTTCATCTAAGATCCCTTATGGAGGGGGGTCCAGGGGAGGTGCCAACCCCCCAAGGTGGGGGTGTGGGGCAACGCCGCCGCGACGGTGTTCGACCTGACCGGTCAGGTCGCAGGGGTCCAGGGGGCAGCGCCCCCGGTGGGGTGCGGGGCAGCGCCCCGTCCAAAACGGTATATGACTTAAAGAATGAAGCGACCTATCTTCTACTCGAGGCCAGCGCCTACAACCTAAGAAGATCTCGCGACCTAAGACGTGATCAATTTTAGCGACCTAGCGGCTTAACACGTGGAGCGACCTAAGCTGGACCAAGGGTCAACGACTTAATGGGTTAACCTATCAGCGACTTAAGGCATAAAGCGGCTCAACCGAGTTAACGAGCTAACAGGAGAAGCGGCTCAACGACCTAAGGCTAAACGAGTTAGCAACTCACCAGAAGGTCCGACCTAACAGAGTCCACGGCTTAAAGGAGTCCATGGCCTAACGACTTAACTATGTGGCACGACCTACGACTTATCTTAGGTCGTCCACACGACCTAGCTCCTTAAGTCGTCCCTGCCGACCTAACTCCTTAAGTCGTCCCTGCCGACCTAACTCCTTAAGTCGTCCCTGCCGACCTAACTCCTTAAGTCGTCCCTGCCGACCTTCCCTACCGACCTAACTCCTTGAGTCGTCCCTGCCGACCTAACTCCGATTTCACCTATAAATATTCCATCAACTCCACATTCGGGGGGGACTTTTTCTGGATTTCAAGGCGCCTACACTCTGCAGATTTCTGGACTCTCCGAGTACTTCAACTAACGAAGATTCTTCATCAAGAGATCTACTTCATCCAAGAGAGATTCGAAGAGCAATTCACCATCAACGTTCGAACTTCTTTCTCCGTTCATGTTGTAATTGTAAGATCGTGTTGTAAAGGTGTTGTAATCGAGAGATCATGCTGTAAAAGTGTTGTAATCTTGTAAAAGTATGTACAAATAAGATAATGAAGAATGTAAAGTGGATGTAGGCTTACTAGAAGCCGAACCACTATTAAAATCTCTGTCTCTTTTACTTTTCTGCGACTTTTCTTTTTACTTTGTTTCCCGTATAAACGGGTGGTGCTTTCACTTCATCACGAGATACACCGGGTGTTAGCGTTAAAACCATTTTTATTGGCCTTGCCCCCCAAAACATGCCTTGCGGTAGGAAGGTGTGTTTTGTAATGCCACAATCCGGACGTTCATATCCTGTTGATAACCTGTAAAGGAATTGACAGTTTTATATGGCCCCAAAATGACGACCGTTCGAGATCGAGCTATTTGGGATGAAGCGCAGATGTTCATGGTCAAGCGCTTAACTTCAAGTGATGACCATTTGTGGTCGAGTCATTTGAGGTGAAGTGCGGCCCTGCGCGGTCAAGCATCTAAATCCATGCGACGATCGTTCGGAATCGGGTCATTTGTAGTGGAATGCGATTATTCATGGTCAAGCACTTTACTTCGAATGACGACCATTCGGGGGTCGAGCCATTCGGGGTAAAGTGCGGCCCTGTGCGATCAAAATGACAACCGTTCATGGTCAAGCGCTTTACTTCAAATGACGACCATTCGGGGTCGAGCCATTTGTGGTAAAGTGCGGCCCTGTGCGGTCCAGTGATAGAGCTCAACCGTCCTTGGTCAAGAGCCTTACCTCAAATGACGAGCCGATATTTTCAACCATTCGCATCCATTATAAGTGTATAAGTAGACACTCATGTCGGAATTGAATTGCTCAAAATACCGCGTTGTAAATAAAAATTCGGCAGATCTCAGAATATACAGTAAAAAAAAATCACAGATCACAGACACAGAGTAATAATAATGCAGCGGAAGTAGAAGAAATAGTAGTTCATGAAGCTACTATATAAATATATCAGAGTTACATAAAATACAACAGAAGAAATAAAGTACAAAGGAAGTCTCACTATATAGAAGTCTACTAATACAAGAGCTGAAAGGAACAACAGACTGCAAAAGATGAAACTTGACAAGTAGATAATCTCCAGCGATTTCAATCTCCAGAAAGTGGAAATCCAAATCTGTGAATAACTCAGGTTGACCCGAGCGTAAATAAAATTACAAACACTCGAGTCAGGACATACATACTTATATAATGTAAACCAACTCAAGTGAACTGTAGCAAAGGCTCAAGTAACTTAGAAGATGCTTGGGACCGCCCATCCTCCAAGGATCTGTTAAACTATTTACTATGTAGTAATATACGCTATATACAGTAGTGTCTAATCAGTAAAGTATAATCATATAGAAAATAGCGTTAAAGGGATGGTGAACCTTAACGCGGTCGGATCTTTAAAACCAAAATCGTAGTGGGCTCGATATAAGGATATGACACGGCACGCGAGGCAACGCCAGGGTGGATACACCGTTTGCACTCCCGAACGGGTGGTGACGGCAAGCCAGCAGCTTCCGCCCACCTCGAACAATACCCCCGAATCAAAGTGGCACCTCGTATCGAATCACGAAAGTAATAGAATGGTTTCCGATGGAGCATGCTCGATGAAAGGGTGCGACCCTTTGTGTAGCCTGGTATAGCTCCTGTTTTAGTCATATATGCCAACTCACGGGAGTTGGGTCCACGTAATATACCTCGAGAACGTCGCCACCATCCTACTTCATTCTGGAATCTCCACCGCGTACACAGTTGTTAAAGTGGTTTTCGGTATTGGCCGGCTACAAGACATTTTCCGATCCCGGTCTCTTTAACAACCAATCGTTATTATAACCCGTAGTTATAACTTTAAAACAATATGTTATTCTTCAAAATAAAATGTCATTTCAACCCAAATCTTTATCAAAATAAAGATTAAATCATTTTCAAACCATTTCAATATATCATCATACCATATATTTCAATTCAAATATTTATCAAAATAAATATCAAGTCATTTCTAACATTTCAATATATTAAATTATCATATCCTTCCAAACTTCCTTTCAAATCATTTTAATATATCAAAATATCATAACCTTTCAAAGCATCATTTCCAAAATATCATATCTTTCAGAACTTCTTTTCAAATCATTTAATATCAAAATATCATATCTTTCAAAACTTCGTTTCAAATCATTTTAATATATATAAATATCATATCTTTTCAAAACCACATTTCAAATCATTTTAATATATCAAAATAGCTATATTTTTCAAAACCACATTTCAAACCATTTCAATATACCAAAATATCATGTCTTTCAGTACCACATTTCAAATCATTTTAATATATCAAAATATCATATCTTTTCGAAACCACATTTCAATCATTTTAATATATAAAATAGTTATATTTCAAAACAAATTACTTCATTATTAAATCATAAAAATGAAGTTATTACATTTAATAATTAAATCATTAAATGCCAAAAGTTTAACCTTTTCAATGTTCATTTATGCACTTAAATTTATTAAAACAATGAAAATTCAAGTTTCGCAGCATTTAGAAAATGCTACAGAAAGTTACATTCAAAAAAAACAATTAAATTTAACAAAAGACAGTATTAAAAATGCTGTTAATTAACTTCAAATATTCAATGAAATTTCACAAACACTTATATTTTTATTTAAATCACTTTTAACTTATAAAATCATACATTTTCACATTTATAAGCATCATTTAATTTTCCTTAAATTCATGATTTTATAAAGTTAAGTTTCCTTCCAAAAATCAATATTTATTAATAATTCACTTATTAAATTTCAACATTCAAATTTAAATTCATTACATTAAATTTCAACTGAACATTTAAGTTTAAAATTTCAAATATAACTTAATTCCTTTTTATTTAACTTAACTCAAAATTTCACTTTTAAACCAAATTCATAAATTCCAATTTAAGTTATATTTCCAAATTCAACTCAATATTCACTCATTAACATTTTAACTTTATTCAAAAGTCATTAATATGTTATAAAATCATTTTAAAATTAATTTAAATACAAAATATCATAAATTTATCATATTTTAAAAGTTAATTTAAATTCCATTAAAAATTAAATCAAAATTTTCAAAATAACTTACATTTAGATTTCCTAACTTTTCCATAATTTATTTAACTTATAGATTTCCAGAAAATCAATAATACTTTACAAAAATTATATTTTTATTTAATTTTAAATCAAAATATTATAATAATTAAATTTATAAAATATTGTAAAAATTTTAGGAAACATATTTTAACTACGGGCCTGTATATATAATTTTCTACGCTAGGTAAAGTGATACGGGTAATATATCATTTCAACCCGTAATTTACAAAGAAAAATCCGGGTTTTATCATTTCAAACCCGCAGTCCCAAGTAAATAAAATAAGTTGAAAATCATTTAGGCCTATCATTTCAGCCCATAACAATTTTTCCTTTTTCTAAAGTCCGTTCGGGTATGTATCATTTCAACCCATAGTGATTCTAATCTAAAGGGAACTTGCAGTGTGATGGACAGATAAAATAAACAGAATAACATGAAATAACAGTAACATATAACATAATAGGTGTAATAACAGGTGTGAACATTATATGATAATAATATAAGCAGATATAACATGATCATATAGTTCTACAGATTCACAGGGTGACAATTTACTACTTATATAAGTACATAATGTCTGGTGAGAAATACTCACTAGTTTGAGCTGGAGATTGCGATACAAATGACCCAAACTAAGATCTTCAAAAGCACGATGGCACGACAAAGATTTGATATTGAGAGAGCCAAAGATAATTTCCTTATTCAAATATTTAACAAATAATACAACATATAAGTTACAAAACGATGTAACACTTGAACAACACTAGAAATCAATGTCCAGAACAAAGTCAAATGCTTTGCACTTGTTCTCAACTTCACATGGATCAGTTATGAATGGGTTAAGCTCAGCTATGCCATGGATTAAGGTTTGGTTTGGGTGCAAAGTGGTCGGCCTACATGGGTTTAAAGGAGATGAAGATATAGGTGCAACACTTTACAAAACAAAGCAAATATCATCACATCTTGGCTCCTATTGGGATCGGCCTCATGCTCTATGGTCATGGCCTGATTTCCAGAGGGTGGTGGGTGATGTGGCAGAGGGTGGAGGTCAGGTCAGAGGTGGTGGAGGTAGTGGCGACTAATGGTGGTAGAAGGAGGAGATGACAATTCTAGGCCGTAAGTGATAGTTTGTGATGGTTTTTTTGGTGGATTTTGTGGTGGTCTTCACCTTGGATTGGCTTGGCCTGAAATGGAGAGGTAGTAGGATGGGAGATGGTCAGAGGAAGGGGGTGGTGGAGGTCAGGTCAGATCTGGTTGAGGAGGAGCCAAGCTATGAAGGCGAGAACAAGTACAAAATTCAAATAGAAAAGCAGAAAAAACAAAGGAAGAAGAAGATGAAATGGAAGTCATTACCTTCAATACTTCTAGCCATGCGTTTGATGATGGAAAGCGAGAAGTTTCTCACGTGAATAGAAAGGAAAATACACGGCTATTCAATAGGAAAGAAAAAAAACGGTCAAAGAGTAAATGAGGAAACGGTAAAAGAAACGACTTAGGAGGGAAACGACTTTACGTTTCAAAGCTTTTAAAACCTTTCAAATTTCCTTAATTTTGTTTATATAACTTGATATTTCTGGAAATTATAATAATCCCCGATAAAATTTTGAAAATTTATCAAAATATAAAAATATATATAATAATTACATAAATTTAAATTAAGGAAAATAGCTAAAATAGTAAACTAGTCTAGAAAATTTGAAATTACATGAAATAAATTTTAGAAAATTCATATGAGGTTGTAATATATTTTTAAACATAAAAATAATATAAAATAAAAGTACATTCACAAAATAAAAAAAAATTAAATAAAATTTTAATGAAGAAAATAGCAGAAAATAAGAAAACAGCCTTTAAAAAAAAATCAACACAGTGAACTTTGGAAAAATTATAACCTCACTTTAAAAAAATATTAAAAGACAAAATATACTTAAAATAACCCATTAACACATAAGGAAAAAATATTAAATTTAAATTTTAACTATTTAAATTAATTGGAAATTCAAAATGTGAGTGAGATTAACTCACCTTGAGTTTCGAAGAGCGTTTTAAATTTTAAATTAAATCGAACCGTTCGATTTATTCCAAAATTTCCACTTGCTCAAATCGACTCCAGATCTACGCTACAACGTAGATCGCGTCACTGCGATTCCTGCACCGCCAGTTTCGTCGAAATCTGACAACGTATACAATAGATATGAAATTTATAAGTTTCAATTCCCAATTTAAAACAAAATTTCTTTTTTTTTATTACCAAAACAAATCAGGCCACACGTTCTAAAATCAAGGGCGAAGCCTTCATCTTCCTCACGCATATCAGTTCGAACCAAAACACATTGGCATCCCCTAGGGTTCAAAATCGCTCCGCCTCTGGTCGACCGAAGAACGATCGAGCACCACCACGTCGTAGCCCTTCGTCAACTCCACCTCCACCCAAAGTTTCAATGAGCTCGGCCTCCCTTTGACACCATGGTCCAAGCACGAATGTACGCCCTTACATCGCGATTTGCCGACAACCCGAAGCTCTAATTTCGATCATAGCCGTTAAATATAGAGAGTTCGACGAGTTCTACAATCTTCCAGTTGGGAGTTTTTAATATTAATGAGTGGATAGGAAGAGAATCAAGGGGAAAGAGGATTGTTTTCGGCCATTAATGGCTTAAGTGGCAGCCGCATTACAAAACTAGGGCTTCGACCTGAAAACGTGAATATATATGCATTAATTTAATATTATTTTATTAATATCTTCCCCCAATTAACGAGATTCCTAACGAACTCCAAATTAAACATGCCGCCAGGCGATTATTAGGTTTTACTCGTATTCCGAACACAATGGAACATTTTTTGGAGCCCAATTCAATCATGTGTGGAAGATAGCTTTGTAAATTGATTTAAAATATTAAATTATCGATTTAAATTTGTAACATCCCGCCTTTTTCGCATACTTTAAACCGACACACGTGCCAATTAAAAGCATACGCAAGGGCGGATTGTTATGGGGTAAATAAGAAAAACCGAGAAGAAATAAAACAAAATAGAATCTCACAGCGGAAGGATAAAATATAATAATAAATATACAGTTCATAAACGGTTACAAAACAGTTAATTCTTATTTATACAATAAATATCAGAGTTACACATACCAATACAAACAATGCAGCGGAAATTTAGAGTGTGGTGCAATACTATAGATAATAATAATACGACTCCTTCGTCTTCGTCCTTCAAAGCTAAAGTCTTCGATCCTGAAACGCTCGGACTGACCCGAGCGAATTTGAAAAGACAAAACACTCGAGTCAGACTAAAAGATCTTATGGGAGTTAAATTAACAGAAATAAGTATGAGTACAGTAACTCAAGAGATGTTCGGGATTTACATCTCCTAAGGATCCGTTAAACTATTTACTATGTAGTATATTGCGCTATTATAATAGTGTCTATTTATAAAATAAACTTACTTTTTAATAGCGTTAAGGGGTTACCCATATAGCCCTTAACACAAATAATGCCAATAGTCTATACACTACCGTAATACCTCCTGATCGGGAAGCTACCAGAGGATACTCCATAGGTACGACACAAATAGAAACTCGTAGTAAAGGCTCGGTATGGTAGGTGACACGGCACAACTAGGCAATGCCAGGGTAGATATACCAATTGCTATCCAGGCTGGTGGAAACGCGTAGCCGCAGTTACCGCCCACCTCGGACTAACTCCCCAAAATCAAAATATAGAAGTGGCCACTGAATCAATCCAAAATCAAAGTATAATATCGAAGAGGAGGGTCCGATCAGAGGAATGACCTCATTGGCCTGAGAATCGCTCCTGTTTTAGCCACCTTATGCCAACTCACGGGAGTCGGGTCCACGTATTTACCTTACAGGAAACGTCACCACCACCTACTTCATTCTGGAATCTCCACCGCGTACACGGTTAGTCAAAGTGGTTTTCGGTATCGACAGAGAGTATGTCCATATCCGATCCCGGTCTCTTTGCCAACCCATCGTTATTATAACACCGCGGTCATTTAAAAATAGGTTATACTTTAAAAATCAGAATAAACATTCCATTTCATAACCATGAATACGATATCATTTCAAAACCCAAAAGCATATTTTATCACTTATCCCAAATATAATTCTTTTCCAAAATCATAATGCTTTAACTTCATAACGTCTGAAAATCAAATATTTTCAAATCATAATATTTTGAAAATCATAATTTAAAACCATAACTTCTATAAAAAAAACTTGATTGGTTTGGACATTCAACGGTATATGAATTAAATGGTTTAACTTAAATGTTACTTTGTAAAGAAAATAGTTCTCATGGCTTTACAAATACATTTCTTTATTAAAGTCTAAACCAAAATTTATATTATCTCTCTCAAGTTCCAAAACCACTTCAATTTATTTATATATACGTATATCCATTTTGAGTAACAATATTTCAAACTAAAATTGGATTTTATTCTTTCAACAGATCAATTGTTCTATTAATTAGTCTTGAATATTCACATAAAATCCATAAATAATAAGACTTCAATTTCTAGTAATAAAATATATATATTTTCCCAATTCAAATTATACTAGAATGTTCATTTCAATTTATTTTGGGAAAAATCCAATTATAAATATCATATCTTAAAATTTCCAAACTTAACATTTAAACATATGATATAAATTATTAAACTCCATTTTCTTAATTTTCTTCCATTTTTAAATAAAGATTTTTATACACCTTTTAATTTCAAAATTTTCAACTTCATATGTATATATATGGAAGAATAATATTTATACAATATAAAATTTAAGATTATTAGAAACCGTATTCCATCCAAACCATAGAAATCACATTAAAATAGTTATATATAGACCGCGGTGCCTGTATAAAATTTTCTATCCTATGGTCAAGTGATACGGATATTTATCATTTCAATCCGCAATTTAAAAAAAATATAAAATTTTGCGGTTATATATCATTTCAAACCACAATCCCGAATGAAATGAAATATGCATGATAATTTGCAATTTAATGATATACAATAAACATCCATTCATCAACATCATCCATCATCCAAATCGCAATCATCAATCAATATCAATCAATAACAATATTATTTTTGGTACTACATAACAGGTAATACTGGCAATTTTATTCAAATTAAATTTAACAGCTATTAATCTACAGTCTATATTCAGTAATAAATTATATAACTGTTAACTAGCAGTTCATATACAAACAAATAAATTTTAACTGTAAATTTATACGCAATAAATTAATTAAATTAACAGTTAAATTTAATAAATGCAATTCAACATATATGAATAAAATAAACATGCCAAATACTCATAAATAAATTTCTATTCATTTCTAAAATTAATTTAACAAACATAAAAGCTTCTAGTAGTTGTGAGTGGGTTAAAACACTCACCTTTTGAATTTAAATCGAATTTAAATTCGATTTAAACCCAAAAATTTGCCCTTCTCGGAATTCGTCCAAACCAGCGTCATCAAATCCGGAATTAAATTACGATCCTAACAAAAGAAATTTCATGTGAATCCGACTTCGTATGAGAAAGTTATGGCGAAAATGATGATTGAATTCAAAATTGAAAATAAATAAAACGACACACATTCATCACTTACAAATATATGTGCCTCGAGAACATTAACATATATTTTTTTTGTGGAATTTTTCTGAAGTGTTTGCATTTTCATTGAAATTTGGATTGAAGTAGATCTAGGTTTTGCAACCATTTGAGGAGGAGAAGGAGATGAAGAAATGAATATACAGCAAATGACAATAGGATGGGGCTAGGGTTTATAACTGTATATATATATTAAATTTCCAAAATTTAATTAAATTTACTTTCCATTATTTATTGTCAATTAGATTGATTTATCATTGGATTCATATTTCAATATGTAGATATCCCCATTTTCATCTGCACTTATATTTACATAGTTTCTAAATATTAAATATCAAATATTACTTCATTTAATGTTACGTATTTATTATTTATTACTTGCTGCAGTTGATTATCAATTATACTTAATATACTAAATAGATGGTAAATTTTGAATACTTGTTATCATTAACGTTTTATTTCCACTTACAAAATAAATGAAATTATTACATAAACTCCCTTAATTAAGTCAACCATTATCTTATATAACTTAACTGGTAATATATATACCCAATTGCCCTAATTGGTTTATAGTTATCAGCTAAATACATACTAACTTGTAAATAAATTCGTTTAATTGCAAATGGATCTGATCAAATTTAATAGATTGAATAGATGGGTAAGCAAATAATAAATTTTCCTTTTTGTCAAATTCAAACCCATTCCTACTTAATTATCAATTACAATTTATTACGAAACATTGATTTTATGCAGTTACCTTTTATTTGCGTAGTATTACATCAATTCCTATAACCTTGGATTCATTCCCAATTCACCAAATTCAATTAATTACACTTTACAAATGTGTTTCCAATATATAGGTATTGCCCAAGTTAAATTTATTAGCTAACTCATATTAATAAACAAATGACTTATATGAATGATTAAAATTTTCAATTATCTCACTTTACTCCTAAACTTCTGTTATTTAATAATTATTGCTTAGAACCTGATTTTAATCTTCCCATTATCTATTTAATTCCTTCTAGAATCATAGCTAATATTTGTCATCCCTTCATTACCCAAATGTTCTTACCCCATCAAATTTTAAGTTATCGAAATATTAAATGTCAATTTCTTTAATTGCACTAAATTTATCTATTAAAGGTTGCATTTAACCCAAATACATAAAACTTGCCCAATTTCTCCTTAAATCAATAACCTTCATATACAAATATGTTTATCCTAAATTTTATCTACTCTTCCTTTTTAGGTAATGTCCTATATTAGATTTCCATGTAATTTGCAATAAATCATACTCGTGGTTATATCACATTAAATGAATAAATAAGTGTTGACTCTATTTTTTTGATTCAACATTGGTTTACGTTATATTTCATAAATATTTCTACATACATCAGGATTTTTAAAAATGGTTGTAACGTGAAATCTCGTCTACTTCCCATTTTATATTTAAGGCTTCTAAAACCGATCCATATCATTTCTCTAGTCCAAATTGTATTAATATAACCTTAAATTAAATTTATTCCTATCGATGTAATGGTTAAACACAAATTTCACTTATTTGCAATAAATCCACAAATTGGATTTCAAATTTTCAAATAAATAAATAAATTTTAGTTTATCACTTCTTAAATACCCAAACGTCAATGCCTTAATTTAAACTGCATTTATTACATTTTATAAAAATCCTCCATCTTAAGTGACAAATCAAAACTACCCTAACTACACAAATCATCGTATTATAAAGATATTTACACTATCCTCCATTTATTACCTTAATTTATTTAAGGTAACCTTAAATTAATATCTATTGCAATGATTTCAAATTATTATTCCCCCATTCCTTTTTAATTTCAATAACGCCAAATTTAACCGTTATATTCTCTTTATTTATGCGATAAATGCAATTATTGAATCTAATACTCCATTTAATTAATAGATCCTGCTTCCTAGAATCTATATCAACAATAGGTCAAATATATACATAGAATTAGCCTTAACTTCACCTAAAAGAATTAGCTATTTCAACTACCGCACAAAACTACGCTACTGCACTATTTAATCAAATAAATTAATTGAACTTAAATCAGCATAAAGGTTATAAATGTAATCTTAATAAATTCATTTATTGATTTAGACTCTTTCTATACAGTAATTAACCTATTTGTGGGTATAAATAACTTTGGAATTATATTACATCTCATTAGTGCGCGTTTTATTTCCAGTAACTTCTCCTTATTTAACTATACCCATTAACAACCAAAAAAATTAAATTAGCTTTATTTCAATCTATTTCCCTTCTTAACTAAATAAAATAAATGGTTAACCTAAACACTTGTTATCCTTTGATATATTCAAATTCACTTCCAACATTTATTAACAAAATGTTGCCGTAGGTTTAGATTTACATAAATAAATTATATGAATAGGTAGAAAAATTGGTAATCCGCAAATGCCCAATATACACGCATTAATTACTACCTATTGTTAGAATCCATTTATTAATTTACTAGTTAATAACGGTCTTTTTATTTCTATTTACTACCAAACTCTCTATTTTATTATAGTTCCAATATATTAATACTTAGGCACATCAAGTGCTAGCCCTTTTGTTATTTATATTAAATTGGATATGCACAAATAAGTTGTTAATTAACTATTTCTACAAAATTATATTCATACATTCAGTTCCATATCTTATAGGGTTAAATTCTAATTACTTACGCTTAATCTATCAATTTAATACTCTATTCAAACATGCATTTAAATTCTTTTTATTCTAAATAAATTTTATTAAGTGTTGACATCCACTAATAGCATTCACCTTTATTACAACCAAAGGTGACATCTTCACTACTGATTTTATATTAATGAATCTCATTTTAGTTAATATTTTTTATTAATATTCTCAATTCAACATTTATTGATTTCTTAAAATTTACATTTTAACAAAAAGTGACAAATTACATTATCCAAATCTATTGTCATAAAATTTTATTGTTACACTAGGTTACAACTACTATACCAAATTTCTACATTTATTCTTAAAAAAATTAGAAATTATATTAATTTAATTTATTAAATATTATTAATTTAACGGGTCGTTACAATCTCCCCCACTCAAAACTTTCGTCCCCGAAAAGGAAAAAGAAGGGAGAAGGAAGAATAAAACAGTACATCTTATTCCAAATATTAACTTATAACAATAATTTACTATATTTATTTTCTTAAATAAAATATACCTGTTTATAATCATTATAATAATTTATACTTAATTATTAAAGTTGGGAAAATATTTTCACAAAATTCTAAGTCCAAAATTTACGGAAAATTTTGGCAGAGTCTCCTTTGTACGGAGAGACTCTGGAGAAAATATAATATCAAAATATACAAATATATTACATATATTATCAAAATATTATATCCCAACACGGGAAAAATAGCGCTTTAAACGTAATCCGAAAACGTACCTATTTGTCGGGCAATATACGCTTATTATTATGGAACCAAAAACAGTAGCAGTTGCTTCCATCACCTGTATTCACTTATATAATCTAAAAGGTTAAATATTTATTTTAAAGTGAACTATTCAAGTGGATTCAATCATTAATCAACCAAACAATTCAACAACCATCAACCTTACAAACAACATACATACACAAACAAAGCAACCATTTAATCCATCAAACAAATAGTTGTTTGGGTTCAAACTTGAAATTTGTATGAAATGGAATTAACTATCAAGTGCATCCTTTACTCAACAGTCTTAGATGGAACAAAGATAAATACTTATTCATTTAACCACTTCAAATTTCTTACCCAACAACATAAATCAAACAACACAATTCAAACCAACACCCAAATTTATTTATTATACATTTATCTCATGCTTCAATGGTTTGATTTTCTTTCTTTCATTTATGGAGTGATTTCTTTATTTCTTACAATTTTCATTTTCCATTTATCACAAAATTCATTATATTTGTATTCTAATTTATTTACTAAAGTTTCTATCATCTATTTATACTACTTACCATTACTTATAGTAAAATTTCCAATTTAACTTAAGTCTACACAATTAATTCTCATTAATATAGCAAATTAATAGAATACCTTTATTACCTTACTCTTCACTAGTAAGATTTCCCTTTACATTTTCCTACTAACATTGCAACTTTTTATTATATGGTAAGTTATGTATGTTTTAAGAATGTAAGTGAAAATTTACAAGTTTCTTCTCCATTCCTTTAATTAATATATATTTGTTTTATAAATTACAATTTCGACTTACCTTTAATCTCATTCATTTATTTAATGTTGAAATTTCCATTATATTTAATTACAGTAACCCTCTGCTTACACTTAATTTATTGACCTTATAACTTGCATTCCTATAAGTGAAAGATTTTACTCATTCATTAACTATGGGTTGCAGTCATTTATATTTTTCCTACTTTCCATTATATTAGAATAGGGGAAATTAAGGCGTACTTAAGTTAATAACCCTACAATCAAATTTTATAAATTAAGGAATTTCATTTTTTTACTTTCTTAAGGTTAAAATCACCTATTAATAATACAACCTTTAATTTTAGTAAAATTCCAATCATCACTTAAGGTAATACCATTAAATTCTTATTTATAACAGTAATTTATTGAATACTTCATTTTTTCCAAAATTCTACTTGCATAATATTCTATTCCACTCTTAATTTACATTTCAACTGTTTATACTTGGTAAGTTATTTATGTTAAAGAAAAAGCAAAAGAACTTATGCAAGTTTAATCTCAACTCTTTTAATTCATTGATTTCCCAATAAATCTTTACCATTATTTATAATAAAAAAATTTAACTTCCTTTATACTTAGCATTAATTCTCTTACTTATTAGAGGTTTTCAATCCATTTATTACTTACTTTTTTTATTCCACTAAAATTTAACAATTAATTAATGGAAAATTTTAGAATTAAATTCCGGGTCAAATTTCGATTTATTTTGAAATAATAGATAATTAGTTTCCTATAACTTTATATCTCAATTATATTTAAAACAAACAAATTCAGATATTTCCAACATAAATCTGCAGTAGAATTTACTACAGTGGCCTTTCCCCTTTGAAACTCGAAAATAGAAGTCGATGATGCGGCCGCCATCACCGAAATTATTTTCTAGCGACAGAGAGGAAAGTATAAACTTATTTTCTTTAAAATCCTCTTTAAACCAATTCTTTCGAATTATACTAAATATTTATATAAGAAAATACTTATAAACCAAATCCCTATATTTCATAAATCCTTTGAAAGAAGATTTTCAAAAATCCCGGAAGTTCTAAAATCTCCAATTTGATTTATTAAAATTTCAACTTAGCTTTAATTCATTACAAATATTTTTATTACCTAACACCCAACTATAACAACCAAAATATATCTTTATAAAAATATTTTTATATATAGAAAATATAATAGGCCAAATTATTTCATTCACCTATATTAAAAACAAATATTATGTCGGTCTGTCCTATTAAGTGTTTAGAAATCCCTATTGATGACATAGCGTCCCATGCATCAACCAGAATTTATAAATACAAAGCGGAACCGATTAACACAATATTAGAATCTTTTTATAACACTAACAAGTACGCTCCCTCATATATATACACTCAGCGACTCCCATAGGGTATTACTACCCTATTAACAAAGAGTCGAACCCCACAAA
The DNA here is from genome assembly GCA_030765085.1 of Allium cepa. Taxonomy (NCBI): domain Eukaryota; kingdom Viridiplantae; phylum Streptophyta; class Magnoliopsida; order Asparagales; family Amaryllidaceae; genus Allium; species Allium cepa. The sequence goes on from CM060928.1 coordinate 455,966,580, forward strand.
GCCAAAGTTTATCGCTAAACCAAAGCTCTGATACCAACTGTAACATCCCGCCTTTTTCGCATACTTTAAACCGACACACGTGCCAATTAAAAGCATACGCAAGGGCGGATTGTTATGGGGTAAATAAGAAAAACCGAGAAGAAATAAAACAAAATAGAATCTCACAGCGGAAGGATAAAATATAATAATAAATATACAGTTCATAAACGGTTACAAAACAGTTAATTCTTCTTTATACAATAAATATCAGAGTTACACATACCAATACAAACAATGCAGCGGAAATTTAGAGTGTGGTGCAATACTATAGATAATAATAATACGACTCCTTCGTCTTCGTCCTTCAAAGCTAAAGTCTTCGATCCTGAAACGCTCGGACTGACCCGAGCGAATTTGAAAAGACAAAACACTCGAGTCAGACTAAAAGATCTTATGGGAGTTAAATTAACAGAAATAAGTATGAGTACAGTAACTCAAGAGATGTTCGGGATTTACATCTCCTAAGGATCCGTTAAACTATTTACTATGTAGTATATTGCGCTATTATAATAGTGTCTATTTATAAAATAAACTTACTTTTTAATAGCGTTAAGGGGTTACCCATATAGCCCTTAACACAAATAATGCCAATAGTCTATACACTACCGTAATACCTCCTGATCGGGAAGCTACCAGAGGATACTCCATAGGTACGACACAAATAGAAACTCGTAGTAAAGGCTCGGTATGGTAGGTGACATGGCACAACTAGGCAATGCCAGGGTAGATATACCAATTGCTATCCAGGCTGGTGGAAACGCGTAGCCGCAGTTACCGCCCACCTCGGACTAACTCCCCAAAATCAAAATATAGAAGTGGCCACTGAATCAATCCAAAATCAAAGTATAATATCGAAGAGGAGGGTCCGATCAGAGGAATGACCTCATTGGCCTGAGAATCGCTCCTGTTTTAGCCACCTTATGCCAACTCACGGGAGTCGGGTCCACGTATTTACCTTACAGGAAACGTCACCACCACCTACTTCATTCTGGAATCTCCACCGCGTACACGGTTAGTCAAAGTGGTTTTCGGTATCGACAGAGAGTATGTCCATATCCGATCCCGGTCTCTTTGCCAACCCATCGTTATTATAACACCGCGGTCATTTAAAAATAGGTTATACTTTAAAAATCAGAATAAACATTCCATTTCATAACCATGAATACGATATCATTTCAAAACCCAAAAGCATATTTTATCACTTATCCCAAATATAATTCTTTTCCAAAATCATAATGCTTTAACTTCATAACGTCTGAAAATCAAATATTTTCAAATCATAATATTTTGAAAATCATAATTTAAAACCATAACTTCTATAAAAAAACTTGAATGGTTTGGACATTCAACGGTATATGAATTAAATGGTTTAACTTAAATGTTACTTTGTAAAGAAAATAGTTCTCATGGCTTTACAAATACATTTCTTTATTAAAGTCTAAACCAAAATTTATATTATCTCTCTCAAGTTCCAAAACCACTTCAATTTATTTATATATACGTATATCCATTTTGAGTAACAATATTTCAAACTAAAATTGGATTTTATTCTTTCAACAGATCAATTGTTCTATTAATTAGTCTTGAATATTCACATAAAATCCATAAATAATAAGACTTCAATTTCTAGTAATAAAATATATATATTTTCCCAATTCAAATTATACTAGAATGTTCATTTCAATTTATTTTGGGAAAAATCCAATTATAAATATCATATCTTAAAATTTCCAAACTTAACATTTAAACATATGATATAAATTATTAAACTCCATTTTCTTAATTTTCTTCCATTTTTAAATAAAGATTTTTATACACCTTTTAATTTCAAAATTTTGAACTTCATATGTATATATATATGGAAGAATAATATTTATACAATATAAAATTTAAGATTATTAGAAACCGTATTCCATCCAAACCATAGAAATCACATTAAAATAGTTATATATAGACCGCGGTGCCTGTATAAAATTTTATATCCTATGGTCAAGTGATACGGATATTTATCATTTCAATCCGCAATTAAAAAAAAATATAAAATTTTGCGGTTATATATCATTTCAAACCACAATCCCGAATGAAATGAAATATGCATGATAATTTGCAATTTAATGATATACAATAAACATCCATTCATCAACATCATCCATCATCCAAATCGCAATCATCAATCAATATCAATCAATAACAATATTATTTTTGGTACAACATAACAGGTAATACTGGCAATTTTATTCAAATTAAATTTAACAACTATTAATCTACAGTCTATATTCAGTAATAAATTATATAACTGTTAACTAGCAGTTCATATACAAACAAATAAATTTTAACTGAAAATTTATACGCAATAAATTAATTAAATTAACAGTTAAATATAATAAATGCAGTTCAACATATATGAATAAAATAAACATGCCAAATACTCATAAATAAATTTCTATTCATTTCTAAAATTAATTTAACAAACATAAAAGCTTCTAGTAGTTGTGAGTGGGTTAAAACACTCACCTTTTGAATTTAAATCGAATTTAAATTCGATTTAAACCCAAAAATTTGCCCTTCTCGGAATTCGTCCACACCAGCGTCATCAAATCCGGAATTAAATTACGATCCTAACAAAAGAAATTTCGTGTGAATCCGACTTTGTATGAGAAAGTTATGGCGAAAATGATGATTGAATTCAAAATTGAAAATAAATAAAATGACACACATTCATCACTTACAAATATATGTGCCTCGAGAACATTAACATATTTTTTTTTGTGGAATTTTTCTGAAGTGTTTGCATTTTCATTGAAATTTGGATTGAAGTAGATCTAGGTTTTGCAACCATTTGAGGAGGAGAAGGAGATGAAGAAATGAATATACAGCAAATGACAATAGGATGGGGCTAGGGTTTATAACTGTATATATATATTAAATTTCCAAAATTTAATTAAATTTACTTTCCATTATTTATTGTCAATTAGATTGATTTATCATTGGATTCATATTTCAATATGTAGATATCCCCAATTTCATCTGCACTTATATTTACATAGTTTCTAAATATTAAATTTCAAAAATTACTTCATTTAACGTTACGTATTTATTATTTATTACTTGCTGCAGTTGATTATCAATTATACTTAATATACTAAATAGATGGTAAATTTTGAATACTTGTTATCATTAACGTTTTATTTCCACTTACAAAATAAATGAAATTATTACATAAACTCCCTTAATTAAGTCAACCATTATCTTATATAACTTAACTGGTAATATATATACCCAATTGCCCTAATTGGTTTATAGTTATCAGCTAAATACATACCAACTTGTAAATAAATTCGTTTAATTGCAAATGGATCTGATCAAATTTAATAGATTGAATAGATGGGTAAGCAAATAATAAATTTTCCTTTTTGTCAAATTCAAACCCATTCCTACTTAATTATCAATTACAATTTATTACGAAACATTGATTTTATGCAGTTACCTTTTATTTGCGTAGTATTACATCAATTCCTATAACCTTGGATTCATTCCCAATTCACCAAATTCAATTAATTACACTTTACAAATGTGTTTCCAATATATAGGTATTGCCCAAGTTAAATTTATTAGCTAACTAATATTAATAAACAAATGACTTATATGAATGATTAAAATTTTCAATTATCTCACTTTACTCCTAAACTTCTGTTATTTAATAATTATTGCTTAGAACCTGATTTTAATCTTCCCATTATCTATTTAATTCCTTCTAGAATCATAGCTAATATTTGTCATCCCTTCATTACCCAAATGTTCTTACCCCATCAAATTTTAAGTTATCGAAATGTTAAATGTCAATTTCTTTAATTGCACTAAATTTATCTATTAAAGGTTGCACTTAACCCAAATGCATAAAACTTGCCCAATTTCTCCTTAAATCAATAACCTTCATATACAAATATGTTTATCATAAATTTTATCTACTCTTCCTTTTTAGGTAATGTCCTATATTAGATTTCCATGTAATTTGCAATAAATCATACTCGTAGTTATATCACATTAAATGAATAAATAAGTGTTGACTCTATTCTTTTGATTCAACATTGGTTTACGTTATATTTCATAAATATTTCTACATACATCAGGATTTTTAAAAATGGTTGTAACGTGAAATCTCGTCTACTTCCCATTTTATATTTAAGGCTTCTAAAACCGATCCATATCATTTCTCTAGTCCAAATTGTATTAATATAACCTTAAATTAAATTTATTCCTATCGATGTAATGGTTAAACACAAATTTCACTTATTTGCAATAAATCCACAAATTGGATTTCAAATTTTCAAATAAATAAATAAATTTTAGTTTATCACTTCTTAAATACCCAAACGTCAATGCCTTAATTTAAACTGCATTTATTACATTTTATAAAAATCCTCCATCTTAAGTGACAAATCAAAACTACCCTAACTACACAAATCATCGTATTATAAAGATATTTACACTATCCTCCATTTATTACCTTAATTTATTTAAGGTAACCTTAAATTAATATCTGTTGCAATGATTTCAAATTATTATTCCCCCATTCCTTTTTAATTTCAATAACGCCAAATTTAACCGTTATATTCTCTTTATTTATGCGATAAATGCAATTATTGAATCTAATACTCCATTTAATTAATAGATCCTGCTTCCTAGAATCTATATCAACAATAGGTCAAATATATACATAGAATTAGCCTTAACTTCACCTAAAAGAATTAGCTATTTCAACTACCGCACAAAACTACGCTACTGCACTATTTAATCAAATAAATTAATTGAACTTAAATCAGCATAAAGGTTATAAATGTAATCTTAATAAATTCATTTATTGATTTAGACTCTTTCTATACAGTAATTAACCTATTTGTGGGTATAAATAACTTTGGAATTATATTACATCTCATTAGTGCGCGTTTTATTTCCAGTAACTTCTCCTTATTTAACTATACCCATTAACAACCAAAAAAATTAAATTAGCTTTATTTCAATCTATTTCCCTTCTTAACTAAATAAAATAAATGGTTAACCTAAACACTTGTTATCCTTTGATATATTCAAATTCACTTCCAACATTTATTAACAAAATGTTGCCGTAAGTTTAGATTTACATAAATAAATTATATGAATAGGTAGAAAAATTGGTAATCCGCAAATGCCCAATATACACGCATTAATTACTACCTATTGTTAGAATCCATTTATTAATTTACTAGTTAATAACGGTCTTTTTATTTCTATCTACTACCAAACTCTCTATTTTATTATAGTTCCAATATATTAATACTTAGGCACATCAAGTGCTAGCCCTTTTGTTATTTATATTAAATTGGGTATGCACAAATAAGTTGTTAATTAACTATTTCTACAAAATTATATTCATACATTCAGTTCCATATCTTATAGGGTTAAATTCTAATTACTTACGCTTAATCTATCAATTTAATACTCTATTCAAACATGCATATAAATTCTTTTTATTCTAAATAAATTTTATTAAGTGTTGACATCCACTAATAGCATTCACCTTTATTACAACCAAAGGTGACATCTTCACTACTGATTTTATATTAATGAATCTCATTTTAGTTAATATTTTTTATTAATATTCTCAATTCAACATTTATTGATTTCTTAAAATTTACATTTTAACAAAAAGTGACAAATTACATTATCCAAATCTATTGTCATAAATTTTTATTGTTACACTAGGTTGCAACTACTATACCAAATTTCTACATTTATTCTTAAACAAATTAGAAATTATATTAATTTAATTTATTAAATATTATTAATTTAACGGGTCGTTACAAAATTTCAACGCGATTCTCACCCGTACGAACAAACGGTAACTCCAAACGCTATGAAAATTGAAATCCAATAATAATACACTACTACGGATCCAATGGAACTGGTTTCTTCGAATTCCAAGACTATGCCGTAGAAGGCTATTCTAACTTGTCGATTAAATCGAGCGCTTTCTGAAATTGTCGAAATCACTTAAAATTTCACTTTTAAAATTTTACTAACTCTATTATAAATCATATAAAGTTAATAATCACATTAGAAACAATTCTAATTCATTTCAAACCAGAATCTGATTATTTGCATTATTACTATATTAAATTCCATTATTAAAATAATATAAAAATTCCAAACTCAACTTATCGACTTTTAATTCCATCTAAAAGTCCAATAGAAAAATTCAAATAAACAAAACTTAAAATAAACCTTAGAAACCATTTTCATAACTATTTACATCCTGATTCACAAATTGTCCCAATTTCCAATGTTTAATTATTATTATTCATATCCAATTGAATTGCCATACTCGATATTTTAACTAATTATATCGATTTAACCAAAATCAATTCAAAATCCGCATTTAACATTTAAAATGAATTACAAGTTCAAAATCTAACGACCAAAATTTTGGGTCGTTACAAAACCTTTAGGTAGTTGTTAAGGCGTCCAGATTTATAACCTTTTGTAAGACTTTTTATATGGATAAATGGATGTAATGTTTGAACTCACTAGTGTTGTAGTCTATCGATGTTGTGGAATATTTTTTGAAAATATGATCTAATATAAAATCACTTTCAGTATGGATTTGAATGTAAATTTATAATTACTCAATTACCAATGTGGAAGTTGAAATCAAATTGAGTGGGAAGATTGGGAATTGAATTAGTTTGACCTGGAAACTATTTTCAAACGAATTGTTTTAGTATAAACTATTAAAATCCATCTTCATATGCATTCAAATTTATTTTGATTTTTCAAGCTATTTACTACACAAACCATTTTTGAAAAACTCTAACAATCTTATATTTACTATTTAACTATTTTACAACTATTTAAGCTGTTTTCTAAATTCAAACTAGTCAGAGTGGAAATTATTTATATTTAAATCATGGAGTTAATACGAATTGGGATAAAATTGAGGTTATAACCCAAATGGAAATTCAGAGTAATTTTGAATGGGAACTGAAATCGAGATATTAAGGTAAAAATGATTTTCAGGTGAAATAGAACATTTTGATTAAATATGATGACTAAAAAATGAAGATCTAATAGTTACTACAACTGAAACTTACTTTATAAGAAGTAAGAAATGTTACAAATAACTTTGTAAAGTGATCCAACTTGGAAATTTTGATTTGAAATTATGTATGTTAGTTATATATTCAAACTCCCTTTATTGAATTTATAACCAGAAAGAAAAGATCTTCAGAAGATATTTGAAATATTAAATAAAGTTTATATAAGTATGGGGTGGACTCAGAAATTATTGATCCAAAAATTATTCGAGTGGGAAAGAATAATTTTATATGTATTTGAGAATGAAACTGAAAAGGTTTTTGAACCCATTGATTTTAAAAGGCTTTTTATTTTGGCAAAAGGTCAATTTTGGAAATTGGTAAACCAAATTTGAAAACTATCGATTTTGAAGATATCGATTTTGTATAGATAAAGTTTATATGTGATACATATAAAGAATTTGATTTGAAAGGCACTATGTATATAGTATGATATGTTTTGAGACAAAAGTATGGAAAGGCACCCCATGAAATTCGTAACTTAGAGAAGAAGATCCACTGGGTGATTCTGCCTAGGAATCCATAGGGTGGGTTCGATGAGAATTGGGATCCTAGAGGACGTCTAGACAAAACTCATGAGTTCTTGGTGATCATTTGTTGGGTAGCATAAGTCGAGAGGTGCTGATGCCTATAGTTACATTGGGTTTTGGTATGATAGTAACGTAACCTTTGTGTAACTACGATCTATCGCAGTGCCATAGCGCAATTCGAGTGGTAGCAGTTGCCTACAATGTAGGTTTTATTTCGCTGGGACATCGACGTAACATCGATAGATTGCGATCTATGTGGTTTTGTTCCATAGTGTAATTCAAGTGGCAGCGATTGCTTACAGCCTACATTGGGTTTCACTTAAGTAGTGATGCTACCTTTGTGTAGCATGTGATCTATGTGGTTTAGTTTCGTTTGGTAGCTTAGTTCGAGGGGCAGAGATTGCCTACATACAACTTACGGTTTTACTATGATAGCAACGCAACTTTTGTGTAGCTACGGAATATGGTGGTCCCATGGCATAAGTCGAGGGGTATTGATGCCTAAAGTTTTCTTATGATTTCACCGGAATGGCGACGCAATCATCGGGTTAATTGAGATCCATGGTGGAAAAGAGGGGTGATATTTTCCATAACATTTTGAAAAAGTTTTTCAAGTATTTTCACTAGGTGTTGGAACGGAACTACTAAGTACTTAGAGATTTTCAGTCCTACGCCTGATCAACATATGATTGAATTTCTATAAGAACAAGGATAGACCTGTTAAGACATCCAGTTATGAAAAATGTTTTAATATAAAAAGTTTTTCGGTGATACTATGGGATTTAAAGTGTTTTAAAATGTATAATAAAAGAGTGAGGAGTTAAATGTTAAAAGATGATTATTTAATAAAATACATAAAAATTCTAATTCTCGTTTTGTTCCATTTCGAGGAAGAAAAGTTCTAAGGGGGAGGAATGCAACGACCCAGAACTATTGCCGCCGGATATTGGGCAATTAACTAATTTTAATTATTGGAATATAAATTTTTATTAGTCGAATATATAAATATTTTTATAATGAAAATATATGAATCTATATACTGATTAAAAACAATATTCAAATTTAAAATAAAATTTCTGGATATGATAGATATTATGGTAATGTGTATATAAACTCCATCATTTAAATTTAAGATAAAATATCTATAAATGTGTGTGCATATATACAAGCTTTATGATGTTAAATATACATATATATATATATATATGTGTGTGTAAGTCTAGATATATATGGTTATTAAAATATAGTATATGAATATATATATATATATACATACATATATATATATATATATATACGTGAATGTGTAAACTCCAAAATGGAAAATTTCAAACTTATGAATATATATATATAGGTACATGTTTATAAAACATAGTGCATATGGGGGGGTGTGTGTGTGTGTATGCATCTATATATGTAAGTATGATAGGGTAAATATAGGGGAATTTTACCGTAAGGGCCTTGTTTCATCAAACAATAAGTTTGTAGGATACAGCTTTAAAATAATAACTTTGCAGGACAAAATTACTTCATACCCTTCTTCCGTTCCGTTTTCTCTATCCCTTTCTATCATTTTTCATAGTTGCAAACCAAAACCAAAAATAGGTTTTAGAAAACAAACGATTGATTTCCGTTCCCAATATTTCTGCTAAAACGATTACAATCATTTATCAGAGCCGATTTAAATTACAACTACTTCAGCTTCATCAATTTCAGCTTCATCGATTTCAGCTTAAACTTAAATACTTTCATCGAGCAATCTCTGTAATCACCTCAAACTTAAATGTGGAACAAGTAAGCTGTATTTTATTTTGACGTAAATGTTTTAGTTAGATGATAAATCGTAGTTAAGTATTCTTTCTTGCTGATGCTGATAATAGCTTTTGTAATGGATTTAAGGTATTTTAGTTCTTTTTATGATGTAACATAATCGACATTTTTTTAATTAAGCATATCTAAATATTCGATGGAAGATGCTACTAACCCTAGGTGTTAAACTGAACCAGTTATTTTTAATTTTTGCTATATATCGATTGTTTTTGTTAGCTGAAGTAGTCATTCACTGTTAGATTTTCTTTGTTATTTATGGGTTGTTTTTGCTTGTGTTTGAACAAGTAAGAAATAAGGTCTATTGATTTGTTTATACATAACAGTTTTTGTAATGCATGTAAGGTGTTTGTTGTTTTTGTAATGATTTAACATGATGTAAAACTATTCATATTCAACATCTTAAAAAGATAAATCTGTTTATCTTTTAATCTAAATGATTTAATACAAGAATGTAATGGATTTAACATGTTTGTTTATCTTTGAGTTGCTTTAACATAATTTTAACTTTAGTACTTCAAAATTCGTATGTATTGCGTAAATACAGTTATGTTGTAATGTTCCTATGTTCAACAGTTATGAAAGATAAACATATTTATCTTTTACTTTAATTGGTTCAAATCAACTTAAGTCTTAGTTATCTTAAATAGTGACTAGTAAATGATATACATGTTTTCCCTTTTTTTACTTAAGCTATTTTAGTTCTTCTTATAATTTACCATAATCGACATTTGTTTAATTAAGCATACCTAAATATTCAATGGCAGATGATACTAAAGCCTAGGTGTTAAACTGAAGAAGTTATTAATTAGCTGTTAAAAAGATAAACGTATCTATCTATTAATGTAAAATAATTAGACTACATGCTAAAACCTAGTTGTGTTTGATAATTACAATTACTTATATTAGATAGGAATTTTTTTTATCATGATTTAAAGTTATTAGAAAAAATTTACAAGTAATTTAAATTAAACCCTAGTTGGAAAAGATAAAAGCATTTATGTTTTTGTCTAAAACATTAAAATACGGAATAAATCCTAGATAAATTTTTACTAGGATAAATTTTTATCTAAAAGCATTTGACAGCTACGAAAGATAAACATATTTGTCTTTTACTATAATTGGTTCAAATCAACATAAGTCTTAGTTATCTTAAATAGTGACTAGTAAATGTTATACATGTTTGCCCTTTTTTTTATTTTAGGTATTTTAGTTCTTGTTATAATTTACCATAATCGACATTTGTTTAATTAAGCATACCTAAATATTCAATGGCAGATGATACTAAACCCTAGGTGTTAAATTGAAGAAGTTATTGTTTAGTAGATAAACGTATCTATCTATTAATGTAAAATATTTAGAGTACATGCTAAACCCTAGTTGTGTTTGATAGTTACAATTACTTATATTAGATAAGATTTTGTTTTTATCATGATTTAAATTTATTAGAAAAAATATACAACTAATTTAAATTAAACCCTAGTTGAAAAAGATAAAAGAATTTATGTTTTTATCTAAAACATTAAAATACAGAATAAATCCTAGATAAATTTTTATATCAGCTACTATATATAACATAATAAATACTGAATTTAAGTCAATTACAGTTGTTCTGAAGAATTTATGCGAAATAAACATACTTAAACAACTTTTAAGTGCAAAAAAATTATTCTTCACTCTTTCTAACATTTCATTATATATGACAATTTTTATGTAGTGTAAAGATGCATATAAGGTCTTCTAAATCAAAGATATTCATTCGAAAAACTACTTGCATATTCATTAATGAAGGTGGAACTCAATGCATAAACATAAGACCTATATCCAGTCCTTTCTGCAATGAACACAGCTAGAGACCATCATTATCTTTAACTCCATTGGTTACTGTTTTCCTACTTACACATAATATTTAGTTCTACTCTTCAATTTGCATATACATATTAAATTGGAATCTAGATTCCATATTTTAAATAAAAAAATAGCTAAATTTTTTGAGCTTGCATTGTTTACCTGGGTTAGTCTGTTATTATGTCACTACATGTATGTGTGTGTGTGTGTGTATATATGCTTGTGCATTCACTTCATGTAGTTTGTATTGGGTTGATGTGCATTGACTTGAGTTGTTGCTTTATATGCAGTCAATTATCATGTAGCTTGTCTGCACTTGCATTCTTGTCTTGTCGACATGTCTGCATTGGACTTTGGTTTCAATGTGTATGATGTTGCATATTCACTTGATGTTTCACACATGTATATACGTAATGTCTGAACACTTCAGTCAGGTTTGGTTACTTCATTTGCATTGATCTTGAGTTGTTTTCATGTTGTATTTGTTTATGTGTATGATGTTCATTTGTTTGCACTGTCACTTTTGAATCTGACCATTCGTTCATGTTGTAGCTTGATTCTCTGACCATATGAGTATGCACTGTGCACTACATTCATAAATGTTGTACATGTTACTCACTCATGTATTGTGATGATGAAATTCTAATAACTGATCACCAATTTATAATGGCTAATTTGTTTCTAATGCTCTATTAAAAAAGATGAAACCATTTATCTTTTTCATACAATATTCTGATGGCTATTTTGTGCTTCATTCTCTTTAAGTTTTCAGATTTCTAATTGACAATTACTTAAACCACCAAAAAAGATAAAGCAGACTATCTTTCTATACTTTGAAACTTTCTAATTGTAAATTTCATTTCATCAAATAATTCTTGTTGATTTTCAGTTGTGCATGTTCATTTATCTTTTATTGGTCTAAAATAGAAATTTGAAAATGTGAAAATTTGAAACTGTGAAAATTGAAATAGGTCTAAAAAAAATTCAAACATTTTTTCTTTACAAAAAAACCTATTGGATTTAATTTGTACATTTTAAAAAAAAAGGTATTTTATACTAAAAAAGTGCTTTATCTTTTATTTTTTTAAATAGAGGTACTTTATAAACTAAAATATATCTTAATCCCAAAAAAATACAAAAAAATTAAATAGATAAACCATATTCTCTTTTTATTCATATTTTTGTGTAGGAAGATATTTTTTTGATAAACTTGTTATTTTTACCTCATAATTGATTTTTCGATTTTGATATATATAGAATCAGACTGGGCCAGCTCAAGAGTTACCTGATGCGAATGAAAAAGAAGACTTCATATCTGATGATGAAAAACCGATTTCACAACAACTGGCCGAAGAAAGTACTAATTTGGATGATGTTGATCAGTATGAAATTAAAAAAATATCCAAGAAGCAAAAAGGGAAACAGTACAGAGGTACTTATGGATGTAATTTGGATGCAATCTATAAAGTGATGTTAATTATAAAGGAGAGACAGATTCTTTCACTTGAAGCAAAAGCTTTTTTAGAAAAAACACCATTCAAAAACTTCTTCAGTGTTTTTCTTAGAGATTCAATAGCATGACAAGATTTAAGGAAAAGTTCTTCGAATTTAGATGATATCATTACTTCTTTTGATGAAAAAGAAAATGCTTTCACAATTGGAAACAAATTACTCAAAATTACTCTTGAAGAAGTCAGTCTAATTTTTGCAATGCCATTAGCTGGAGAAGACATATTTCCTATACCAGCTTCTAACAAAGCCACGGCCATGGAAAGTTTCTTTAATTTTTTAACTGCCAATTTTCAAGAAGAAGACATAATCAGCTAAAAAACAGTAACAAAAAGATTGAATACACTGTTAGAAGAGGAAAAAAGGAAATGATGATTTAGTGAAATTGTTATTATTGTTGCTAGTTATAACTTTTCTTTTTCCAAACAACCAAAGCTATATGCAATGGGGTTTCTTGCCGAAGTTGCTGAATTTAAAAAAATTCAATTCAATTTCTTGGCCACGGGCAATATGTGAAAATGTTTTGAAAAATGTTAAAAAGTATCATGCTGACCCTAGAAGTACACCAGGCTGTACTATGGTGTTACTGGTATGCTTTCATAACTTTAACTAAATATAAATATATTCATATTTATATTTAATACAAAAATATAAATATATTTATCTTTTTCTTGCAGTACTGGATTTGTGAACGAACACAAATAATTGATGAGAAGGACTGCAAACCAAAATCCCAAGAATGAGAAAATGGAATTTATCGAAACTGAAAGATTTGGACCTCACTGATATGCTATTTTTTTTTAACTGTACTTTTTTTTTATTTCTTGGAATGTAGTTTTTTGTAATGTTAGTAGCCTATATAATAGAATACCAAATGAGTATAGAAAGTGTATGTGCAAGCTTAACTTGTCTAGTACTTCAACGACAGCATATGTGCAAGCTTAACTTTAAATTTATTCATTGCAAATTTTAAAAAATTTGCAGCTGTAACAAAAGAAGAGAAAGAATTTCTTTTCAATGAAATAAAAGTTATTGAGGTGGAAGAAGACCAAAACAACAAAAGAAAATTAGATGATGCTAGGAAGACACAAGTCTGAAAAAAATATGCCAAAGATTATGCTAATAACATAATAGAGCTATAGTCAAAAATCAATTTTTTGACTACTGAGATGAAAAATGTTGCAAAACAATTAAATGAGAAAGACGTTTAAGAGAAGTGGCTAAAAAAAGAATCCAGATTCTTGAAATGAAGCTCCAGAAGTTGGAAAATTTAGAAAAGCATGATGTGAATGAAAAAGATAATTTGAACAAAAAAACCGAAGCTGAAAAAGGTATAAAAAAAAATGTTGCTATGATTCATTTAAACAGTTCTGCTAATTCTCCAACTTTTGATATTATGCAAACTCAAGATTTCATAATAGAAAAGCAGACACAAGATAGTTTAAAATCTGACAATCTGAAAGTGCCCGCTCAAGAAAATGCTTCTGAAAATCCTATTGTTGTTGAAAATGTTGTCCGTAAAGAACCAAAAAAGAAGAAGAAGCCAAGGAATGTTGAAAAATGTCCACCACTCAAATATCTTACCAAAGAACAAAAAGAAATTGTCAAAAAAAAATTCAAAATTCTTGGAGGAAACAAGTAAGTAACTAAACTACTTTTCACTCAATTGACTTAAATATATATATATATATATATATATATATATATATATATTCCAATAAGATATTGTTCGTACAATATCATATATTTTTTCTACTACAACATATAATTCAAATAAATCTTTTTATTTCAGCATCAAAATCTAATGATTTACAAATTAAAAAAATAAAAATACTAAACAAAACTAAAAAAAGATAGATTAATTTATCTTCATCTTTTCATTATTAGGTTTGATGCTTTGTATTTTTAGGTTTGTTAATTATATACGATACACACTACACAAATTTAGGCACTTGAAATAAAAAGACGGAAGATGTACTCAAAGCTAGCAGTAAAAACCACAATCAGTAACATTAACAATGAACTGTTGTACTAGTTTGTCATGTTCTTTCGGATTTCCAAATACAGTTACTCAGAAAAAACCTGTAACATTGACAAATAGAATGAAACATACTTGTTATATCTTTTGCAAACATAACTTATGATATGCATATAAATTAGCAAAACTTTTGTCATGTTGATATCCATGTAAATATTCTCCATGTTTTTTTGTCATATAGAGATCAAATCTGTGTTTTATACTGTAAGTGCCATAAAACCAAGACTGATTTAATACCCATATTTTTTTGTCATATAGTGATCAAAAAAACCAAACTAAAGTAAAAAAGATAAATTAATTTATCTTTATCTTTTCATAAAAACTTCTACAACTATTGTTATTTTCTTTTATTAACAAATATTTCATTACATACTAATCTTAATTTTTCAGTATACTAATCTTAATTAAATTTTTTTTATACTGTAAGTGTCATACAACAGAGTACATACTATTCTTAATTTTTCAGTGATGAAGCATTTACTTGTGATGATGGAAACTTCATCATCATCACAAAAGTGTATGATAGAAGAACTTCTCCATGGAGAATATATTTCTGGTCGAGTAAGTACAAAAAACTATACGTTGCATCATTATAAATTCTATTCTTTGCTTCATTATAAAATCTATACTTAATCCATATATATTTTTGAAATATAGGTTATTGATTAGTTTTGGTTCAGAAAAACAAAATTATTAGAACAAAATTCTAGCATTATATATGTCAACACAACAATGACGGTAAGTTAACTATAACGTCAAATTTAATTTGTTTCTAAGATAAATTTTCTGAAATTATTTTTTAACAGAAAAGCGCAACAGATGGAAACATGGAAAATATCAAAAGAAATACGTTTAATCCTTTTATTAAACAAACACTTCTAAATCCATTATGTTGCAATACATTATTTCCTATACATGGCGACAAACATTGGAGCTTGCTAGAGCTAGTAGTGGAATCATGTACATGGAACCATTATGATTCTCTACACTTGACTATAAGATCTAAGGCATTAAGAAGTGGACATTAAAAGTTTGCTATTAATGTGGTAAGTAAAATACACAGAAAGTAAAAAAGATAAATAGATTTACCATTATTGTAAAAAAGTTATATATATATATATATATATATTTTTTTGGCAGAAAGCAGCGGTAAACAACATCAATAAAGACTTACAAGAAGCAGGTGAGAAAACAATTCTGGGAAAGTCTACATTGATTAAAAATGTTAACTGTGCTCAACAAAGCAATAGGTAATTTTCTGGATACTGGAGTTTTTTATACAACAATGAATGTTGCACAATAACTAAAATTTTAACAAATGCAGGTTTGACTGTGGAATTTTCGTAATGGTGTTTATCCGAAAGATAGTACAAGGAATGGACACAACATCAAAAATCAGTCTAGAACAAGTAAACACATTTAGAGCACAAATAATTGCACAAATTCTCTCTGACGAACCATACTGCTGGACAATTGAAAAATTCTGCAGTTCAGCTTCAGCAACAAAATAAATTGAACTGATAATGATAGCAACAAATTCTTTGATGTCTAACAGTCTTTTTATCATACATTTGTTAAAATTTTATTTGATTATAGATTTTAGGTAGTATATCTAAATTTACTGATGAATTAGTAATGGTTGACTTAGGCCACATGATTTGAATTGTAAAACCTACTTGTAAATGTTGTAGACTTGAGTTTTTTATGTGTATGTTGTGCACTTGTTTGCACTGTCACTTTTGAATCTGACTATTCATTCATGTTGTGTCCTAGAAAAAAATTGGGCCGTATAATACGGAGTATCTTTTCAAATCTGCCAAGCCAATTAATGCGTTTGTTGTTAATAATTTGTTGTTTATTCGATACAATATGGAAAGAAACTCATCCAACAAATTAACAAAGTCTGATTACTGCTATTGTTTTTCCACTAAAACACCACTGAATCTCATTACGATTGTTATATATGTTGTTTCTAATGCAGTCTCTTTCTCATATACATTGCATTCATAGCCATTGAAAAGGCCAAAAAATAATATCGTTTCTGCTGATATATATATATATATATATATATATATATATATATATATATATATTTGCACTACTTTATTTGTAAATACATGCATAGATAGTTTAACAGTCATAGGTCAGTTATTTTACTTGTGTTTCTCGGCTGACAGCCTGACTTCTTTACATTTGGAAAAGAAGCAGAGAGGTTTGAAACGCTTTAGTGGACCAGTTTGTGAACCAGAGGCAGTTACTGTCAGAAGTATTTCCTGCAGCATTAGTAGCATCAAGCAACCGCAATTGCACGCAAGTTGAATACTGCTTTCTTGATAAAAGAACTAAGTAGGAAGAGATAAATAACTATTGGAGATAGATAGGTATTCCACCATTATGAAAAATCAACGAATATTTCTGCAGAGACAAGATTGAAATCAATGATCGCAAAATAAATCGTACATGTTTATGGTAGCAATATACTTAAGTCCTAAGCTTGTTCGAGGTCAATGATATATCAATTTATCTTTTTTAACAGAACTAACAATATTGTATTCCAAATAACTGTTAAACATAAACAATTGCATACAACCAAAAGTAATCAAAATCAGATTATATCCAATTCAACATATGAAATAATCCAAATATTCAACTCAAATTATTCATAGAACAACCAAGTATTCGTAGAACTACCAATCAAATACATTGGATTAAAATAATCAACTCAAAGTATTCATAGAGCAAACAATCAAATACATTGGACTAAAATAATCAACTCAATTATTCAAAGAACACCCCCTTCTATTATGTCCTAGCTTTTTTACACTTTCCACATCTGTTTTGCTTAGCATGAAAATCAGCCCCTTCAATCCTATTCATCCTAGGTCTACCAGCTCCAGGAACAGGCTTAAGAGGAAGAGCAATAGATGATTCTTCAGCTTTAATTGCTTCCTTATCAAAAGTTGGAATAGGATTGATCAAATGTGAATACGAAGCTCGATAATACTCAACAGTAAAGTAATTCTCAATATATTCATAAAAAGAAATTTCTGGTTAAAGAAATACACTTCAAAGCATGTGCACAAGGAAAACCTGTCACTTTCCATTGATCGCAACTGCAAATGCAATTTTTAAGATCAACCTTTGAGATGTTGGAGGATAAACTTCAAAAATGTACCTACAAAATGTAAAATTAAAAACAGTTAAAATATATAAGCAGATTGCATTTCCAAAAAAGGATTATTAGCACGATATATATTCTCTCTAATCTATCTAATAAATAAGACCCAATTCATGTGCATAGAACTAATAGTGAAAAATAAGACTCATAAACCAAAACAATTAACAACAGTCATACTGTTCATATTCTTAAAGATCACAGAATCTATACTACATGGGAAGAAAAAAAGATAATGTATGTTTGCTCATGAATTCTGCATGTGAGCATTGCTCAATATTTCCACTATATATTTACTGTTATTCTTTAAATTTACAAACTTGAAAATATCTTGTCACAGCTCTCAGTTAGACCAAAAACCATAAATGCTATCAAAAATAAAACACTCATGCATGTGAATAAACCCTAAGCAGACAGACTAATGCATCATACTCCTATGCACAACATTAATTTTTACCATAACAAAATCTCAAAAATAAAACACTACAATGGTACTTGCTTTAAATTACTTGGTACTTACATTATTTATATTATCATAAGCCTCAATGCAGACAAAGAGAAAATATGTAGCAAGCGACACCAACAAAATGAAATCATAACACAGGCTATATAGCAAGTTGAAAAAAGATAAATGCATTTATCATTTTTCAGAAACTGTGAACATCATGTAAAAAAATAGAAATACATACCTAGATGATTTAGAAACACTCCACCCAAATCCTTCTTCCTTCAATTTCAACAAACGAGCTTCCATTTTTGGACATACCACACTAGTCCACTTTGATGCCTCTTCTCTATGATTAGACATTTGCATCATAAGTTTTACCCTAATTCCATCAAGACAAGCAGTAACAGGCAAATTTCTTTCATCCAAAATCCAAGAATTAAAACTCTCAGCTACATTGGACATTTTCACCATATCGCTTCCCCGGAAAAAACAAATCAGCCTAATGATCATATGGTTTATCATTCAAATACTCTATAGCTTTGGCACCTTCAATTTCTTTGTACTTGGACATGGCTTTTTCAAACTCATGATGATTAGAAGCTATAGCACAATGCTCAAGTAAATGAACTACCCAAACACCCCTTCCACTTTTCACAATGCTAGCAATAATATTTTGCATATGATGCAAACAATAAGAATGATGACTATTTGGAAAAAAAATTGGAATACTTAACAATAAACCCCAGTGTTTATCACTTAAAAAAGTTAATATTCTATCACAACTGAGAGCATTCTTTAGGTATTTTAAAAACCAACTCCAATACTCTTCATTTTCTTTGGCAACAAGAGCTATTGCTAATGGGAAAAAACCTATAAAAAAAAATCACTATTTATTTATTACATTTGAAACAATAAAGTGCATTATATTTGAAACGGTATTATCTAATAGTAGACAATCACATGACATTATGCCCTCGGCCCTAATAAAAAAGGTAAATTAAATTTCCTAGAGGCAGTTCATCCTTTTTTTAAAAAAAATTGCTACTTGAATGTGTAGTCTACGCAGAAAGGGTAGAAATTGTGAAGATATGATACATAATTCATGCATACAATACAAAGAATTACATTCAAACTTCTAAAACATATATGCTTTTATCTTTTCTATATGTTGTTTAAATCATTTGTATACCTTACGTAAGAACTTCAAATAAAGAGAAAATTAATAAATATGTTTAACATGTAGTAGTATCTATGATATATAAGTACGGCTTAATATGTTATTTAATTCTTTATCTTAAAAGATAAATGCATTTATTTTTTTAACTCCTGTATACAGTAACATTTTGTACATCAAATTAAAGAACATTAAATCTTTTACAGTATTTGTTTTGGATCAAATTTACAATAAGAAGGAGCATGGCTGTACATTGAACAATTGTACCTACTTTTTAACTAGTGCAACTACATTAAAGATGTTAGAGATAAAAACATACATGCATTCATTGTTGGAAATATGATAAATTCTGGTAAATCCAGTATAAGCAGCAGGTATCATGACATTTGATGGATAAACTGAAAAAATAAAACATCTACATTACGCATCTATCAAGAAAAAAACAACCAACATTAATCATCGTTAATTTTCAGTCGAACTAAATTGTGAGTTTGAATTCGTTTCTGCAATAATTTCACATGCTAATCCCTAAGGCAGAAGAAACTATAATGAATTGAACAGGAAATTACTACATTTGAAACAACCAAATGCACTATATTTGAAATAGTACTATATAACGGTAGACTAATCACTTGAACAAAATGCAGTATGTACACAACAAAATTCACTAGAACAATAACTTAAAGAAACAGTACTATGTTACATAAATTTATAACAAGGAACTAATGCAAACAATACAAAGTAAATACAACAGCAAAAAAAAAGATCAAAATCAGTACCTTGATTCCCATTTTTTGCAGTGGCAGCCATCAAAACACCACTTCGCCCTTTCAAAAAGGTAGCATCTAAAAACACCATAGGACGACAATAGCTAAATCCAAATATACATGCCTCATGACATACAAAAGCTCTCACAAATTGATTTATGTCAGAATCCACATCCATGCTTGAATAACTATTCAGGTAATTTCTTTCCAATGCTTCAAATACCAAACTAATTCATTGTAAGATTTCTTTTCATCACCGTAAATATCATTCATAGCCAATTTCTTATAAGCAAAGTAATAGCTTAGCTCCACATCATAATCTCTTCTAAAACTTTTAATGATATCCTTGGTTTTTCTTTTTGTCTCATCACTAATTTGATTGACGATTAAACTTTTCACAAGATCACTATTAATAGTTGGGCTACCAAGCGAACGAAATCCACCATCACAAGTATGAATCAGGTGAATGTTTATAACAAACAGTTGGTCCAATTGCTTCAGTTTGCAAGAAGCATGAATCCTAAAAGGACAACTAGCTACAGCACATCGAACTATCAATCATTCTTTACAATTCTTAATATATTGTACTTTAAACCCATTCTTCAAACAATAAGCACTAACCGTTCTACGGAATCCAATAGCAGAATCAAACTGTTGACCAACCCCAGTAAAAAATTCCATATTTGAATTCTTCTTCAACAACTCATGTAAATCCTTTTGTTGAGTAAAACCAGAATCTAAATCATCATCATAACCTAACATATTATTCCTTGACTCACCACCAACTACTGAACCAGACTTGCTACTTTCAACAACAAAATTATCCATTGAATCATTCTTCAACCGTAGAAAAAAATCAAAAATTCTTCCTTTTTAAACCAAGAGAAACACAATACAGCTTGAAGATCACTATCCGTTTCAACAAAGGTAGTCTTTGATTCTTGAATATAAAAAATATCAAAGCATAATGGACTAAAATTATTCCACTCCTCCCAAATCCTATTCCTAACAGAAGAAATAGAAGCATTCAATCCAAAACGAGCATTAAAACAATTGTTACTGAAACCAAACACAACTGTAACATATGAAACACACCTGCAAAAAAATGTAAATAATATTATAACTATGTGAAACTGATCTTAACTAAAAACTAATAGCATAAAATACTACGTAACAAATCATTTTCTATCCCACTTTTCGAAAAAAAGATAAAACAATTTATCTTTTACAGATCACAAATCACCAAGAACTAAAGAACAAATAATGTCAACTAATATTATTTCAGATCCAATTTCATACCCAAAGTGAGTACAAACAGAATTGACTGACAAAAATAACTGCTTTGATTGCTGAAACAAAATATGAAGTGATAGTCTAAATACTAAAATCATAATCTAAAATGAATGATGCAACCAGGCTAAATACACAGTGCTTGTGTTATCAAAATAAAAGAATACCATTCAGAAGCCATTACTCCAACTACGTCAAACAAAACCTTCCTCCATTAGATCAAAACCGCCTCCCTTGATAAGAAATATACAATAACATCATGAACATCATAAAACATCGAATTGAGAATTAAAAACACCAAATAAAATCGAGACTCACCAAAGAACAAGCTATCTAATAGAGAAAATCGATTAGCCTATCCAAATGAAGAAAATCGCCTCACGATTTCCCATAATTAAAGTCGAATTTGACCTGAAAAGAAACTACCGCCTAATTTATTCAAAAAAAATCAACAACCGCTTTGATTTCACAAGAAATGACCGCCTAGTTTCCACGATCGGTAGATTTCAGAAGATACGTCGTTTGAGAAGATGAAGACGCACGCCGCACATATTTGTCCTGAAAATAACACTACAACAAAAGAGGCATATTACAACGGTGGAACACAGTTGTAAAAGATATATTACAACGGTGGAACCACGGTCGTATTTTAAGAAGTTGTAGAAGGCTGTCAATTTTTTACAACTGTGTTCTTTAGTTGCATATAACCATTGTGATATTTTATATTATAACTGTTTCTTACCCTTGCAAATAACCATTTTACAACTGTTGGTAACTCTTGTAGATATGTAACATTTCGTGCTGTAGCAGGCATGACAACTGCTGGATAACTGTTGTAGTTATCTACTACAACTGTTATTCACAGTTGCAATTAATCTTTCTACAACAGTTGATAGCAGTTATAGATTGTAACATTCGTCGTATAGCAGGTATGACAACTACGTGGCCACCGTTGTAGTTATCCCTACTACAACTGTTACACGTAGTTGCA
The DNA here is from genome assembly GCA_030765085.1 of Allium cepa. Classification (NCBI taxonomy): domain Eukaryota; kingdom Viridiplantae; phylum Streptophyta; class Magnoliopsida; order Asparagales; family Amaryllidaceae; genus Allium; species Allium cepa. The sequence goes on from CM060928.1 coordinate 455,989,346, forward strand.
GTTTAGTATGTTCTGCGGCCTCCTCCATAGTTGTAATATACTTTAATTACAACCACATCAATTGCAATTTAAACCCAAAAATATAATTGCATGCACCATTTAATAATTTATCAAAACTATAAATATACATAACTGAATCAAATTCATTCATAAATATTAATATTTATATAATTCTAACAAAACACAATACATACCAAATAAAACAATCTAAAGTATTCGTTCACATCACCAACTAAAACAGTACCAAAACAACATTCTTACATAACCATTCCAAAATAGGATACAACACAAAATACATAAGAAAGATAAAATTTTGTATCGCAAAACACATACCCTAAGGAAATACACTAGTCGAAGGCAATGAAGTCTTTATGCCAAGCCACGGTCGATCCAACTGCTTCTCCAATAGTACACATCTCGGAACTCGGCCTCCACAAGAAAGCTTCCGGATCCACCGCCACATCAACCTAAACTTTACAACCATCTGGTCCTAGTTTTTTAAAATGCAGCAAACAATCAGGATCAGTGGATACTACCGTTCCTTCTGCAACAACTTGCTTTTGCCAACTCAATATTTTACATTTTCCAACCTCAATTCCAGCATGCCTTGCATCCCGTTTAGGCCGTTCTTCAACAGTCAGAGTATTGCTCTCACAGTGTGACCGCACAAAAATAATTTACGAATACATTAGACTATTTATGGTATAAGTATAACATCAACTAAAAATGTGGACTGAATAGCACAGACCTCTGTATAACATCAACAAAAATATGTTTTGCTCCAGAAATTAAACAAGAAGCATAAAGACTGAAGGCAACAGTAGATAACAAGCTCATGTTGAATATGCGCTTATATGATTTTTGTTTGATGATAATAAACATATATACATTCGTTTAAATGTATTTGTTAATATACTATTTTATTTTCACAGATTAAATAAATATTTGCTAAATAAAATAAATAACAAGGAATTTGAATTCAAACGAATATTTTATTCAAACAAATATTTATTACAATTTTGAATAGTACAAATTCAAGCTCTCACTATACATATACAATTTTGACTACAAATACATCACAATTTCATATTTACATTTAACCTCACTACACATCACTCATTCACTCAATTCGTATTTTATCTTCAACTTCATTCCAGTTTGAATCCAGCATCTGAGCAATCTGCAAAAATATTTACTAATGCAGTAAAATTGAAAATAAAATATTTTTGCGATATAAAATAAAACATGAATTTTGAAAATGATATTTGCCTCAGTTATTTGGGTTGTTCGTCATCATTTATATTTGAATTCATACACACACGAACAATGTGACATGCACAGTGTATCACTGTACATGCCACAAGGCCGTGCACACCGATATACACTTGATAATGCTACAGGGACAAGTGAGCACAGGTCAAACCCAAATGAAAAGCCGGGTTCAACTCACGTGCAACATAAATAAAATTTCAACTTCAGCACAAGGTCATACCCGAGTTTTAAAACTGGATTCAACTCAGATGCAACTCAAATGCACACATGAATGCTATGATCAAAGTATGCATGTATATATATCGACCAGGAAGCAACATGCTTGAAGACCACAGCAAAACAAACAGTGGCAGTTAAAGCCACATCAAGTTGAAACAGATCAAGTGACATGATGAATGCATATATAGATGAATGCAGAAAGATGAATCACCAGCCACAAGTATACACAACAAACTCATGTATGCAGACTAGTGTTAACAAACACAAACTGCAGTGGACAGCAAAAATGATCAGCCATCAAAGTACAAGAACAAGTTGAGATGCACAATGCCACCAAGCAATACAAAGACCAGCTACAACATGTCAATGCAACAAACATGTATGCAGCATCAAGTCAGGCATGAAGAGAACACAGTGAAGAGACCAAGTGCACGACTAAACTAACAAATGCAACTCGACAAACAGCAAGAACAAACTGCACAAGTGACCACAAAGACCATCAGCTGCATCAAAAGCAAGTGTAACACAGTTGCAAACAACAGAACAGTTCAACAACATCAATTATGACCAAGTACAGGTGCAAGTGAATCAGAATGAAGCAGTGCAACATCTACGACAGCAAGTACATGATCCAAAATACAAATACCACAAACCCAAGACCAGAATAATTACAGTTTCATGTAACAAGACAATGCACCAATGTCACCAGCATGACAGCAATATGTACAGCATCAATCAAGATATCAGACTCAAACAAGTAAAGTCAAAGCAAACAGAGGCATCAATATGGTAACACAAATGCAACATGCTCAAAGTAAATACATATATACATGCAACTGAAAACTACATACCACAGCAGCAATGCCATAGTACTGAATACCATATGGACACAGCAATGTTCAAGACCAAGGTACAAGTCGAAGAAGTCAAAAATCAAAATGGCCAAAGTCCACAGAATGATGAACAAAGCCACAAGATAACCAGTAACCAAGCTTCACAATAAACCAGTGGCCATAGACACAAGACAACAAGTGCACAAATGCACACAATCCAGGCAAAGCAAGATGACCACAACACCACAATGAAGACTCAGGCAAATGTCCAGCAACATGAATGGAATCAATATGTGCAGACTACACAGCAAAGTCATGTAACAGTTTTTTTTTTAAAAAAAGTCAAAAATTTACAAGTTCAAATCAAATGGCTAGAGTAAACATGATTAGTGAAGACCGAGTTCAACATCAAGTGGTAATCAAGGTGTCAAGCCAAGTCAAGATAATCAACGACCAGTTCAAAGTCAGAAGTCGCAGTCAAAATCGAGGTAGCAAAGGTAATTGACCAAGTTAAAAATCAAGCCGTGGTCATCACGATGTTAAATAAATGCCGTGGGATTCAACCAACAATAAATATACATTTTTTGACAAGTCAAAATCATCTCAATCATCAATACAAAATCAAGCGGCCAGAGAAATCAGTTGACAAATTCAAATAGAGAATATACGACGCAAATCTAGGGTTACAAACCCTATATAAGGAAATCATCATCGGCAAATTTTATCATCGAGTTCAAGCATTCAATCAGAAAGCAAAAGGAATAAAGTACTCACCAAAATTGTAATCGAACTCGATCAATCGAAGTAGCCGAAGCAAGGTACAAGGAGGCAATTGATCGACAGGCCAAAGGACGAAAATCACAAATTCGATCGATTAATATAATGTCGGCATCTTCGCTTCTTTAAAAGCCCTAATTTATTGAAGGAAGAGGAACGAACAAGAGCCGAAGCCCTAATTTCAGAAGGAAGAACAAGCCGACATAATCACAAAAAAAATAAAAGAGATTCGGGTTAAAGAAAACAATTGGGCCGGTGTGTTTTATAAAAGAGGCCTTGTTTGTTAAAAGAGGCTATAGCTTATTTTAGTTTTTTAATTAGGGTTTTTATTTTTAAATTTCTGTTTTAATTTGTTTTTAAACTTTAAACCGTTGTTATTTCTAGTCGTGTGACTAGGGGACAAGCTACGTGGCGTAGCTTGAGAATTCGCAACTCGGTGGTTGAGTTGTGGCAAGGTTTTGAGCATAGAGTTAGATTAGTCAATAGCGGGTGTAGCGAGTTTACGTCTGTAAGCGAGGGACTATCTAATTTCTAGTAGAAACCTTGGGGGCAGCACGTAGGCAGGGTTTTGCCGAAGCTGGGTAAATTCTATGTTGTTCTGTTCTTTCTGTTATTTATATTCTGCGATATCTGTGCTGCTATTCTGTGATCTGAATTGAATATTTTATAAGCTTCCGCGATTAATTTTTATAATTAACACTATCACCCTATTCACCCCCCCCCTCTAGGGTGAAATCGATCCTACAAGTGGTATCAGAGCTAGGAACAAAAGCCGTTTTTGTTTTAAAATTTTGATTTTACAAAAACCAATTTTTGTTTTAAAAATTCGTGTTTCAAAAAAAATATGTTTTTGTTTTAAAAATTTGAATTTTTAAAATGGCTTCTTTTAATACTGCTTTTGCTGAGGGTCAATCCATAGTTAGACTGCCAATGTTCAATGGTGAATATGCTTATTGGAAAAATAGGATGAAAATCTTTCTGAAAACCATTGACGCTTAGAATATTGTTGAGATAGGTTATAGAATACCAACTATAACTGTAGATAATCAGGAAATAGAGAAACCAAAGGAACAATGGACAGAACTAGAAAATAAATTACAAAATACTAATGCCAAAGCTATGAATTCTATTATCTGTTCATTGGATCAATTTGAATTTAATCGTGTCTCACATTGTCTAACTGCACAGGAAATATGGCACACACTCGAAGTGACTCACGAAGGAACATCTCAAGTCAAAGAATCTCGCCTTGCAATCCTAAGCAGCGAATACAAGAACTTCAAAATGGCGAAGGAAGAAAATGTCAAAGAGATGCATGGACGACTTTCCAATATCGTTTACAAATCAAAAGCTCTTGGAAAATCATACACAGAGTTGGAGATAGTCCGAAAAATCCTTAGAGTCCTTCCACGAAAATTTGAAGCAAAAGTGACTGCTATTCAAGAATCAAAAGATTTGAAACAAATGAAAATCGAAGAACTCATCGGAAATCTCACCACTTATGAGCTAGAAATGAAATTCAAGGAAGAGCGTGAAGGAGGAGATATTCAAAAGAAATCAATAGCGCTCAAAGGAACAACCGAAAGTGATGATGATAACGATGATGATGATGGAGCAGCAGAGCTGGCGCTACTAATAAAGAAATTCAAAAGGTGGAATCGCAAATACGGAAATCCAGCTCGAAATCATGAATTAAAAAGCAGAATAGGCAAAGCACTTGACTACTCAGAAGAACAGGAGATCATCTGTCATAAGTGCAACCAACCCGGACACATCAAGCCCAATTGTCCTCAAAATCAACGCGAATTTAAAAAGAAATCAAAAAGGAAAAGTTTTGCAGCCATGTGGAATACAAATGATGAAGATAATCAAAGTTCTAGCAGTGAGAGTGAGAAAGCAGATATGTGCCTTCAAGGGAATATAACTGACAGCGACAATGACGAGCCAAGTGAGGTATCAAAACTCACTTACTCTGAATTACTTATTTATTTCCACGAAGTAAATGGCTGTTTTGAACGATTCAAGGAAAAATACGCCAAACTTGAATCACAAAAAGATACTTTGATAGATTTAAATAAACAACTTGACCAATTAGTTAAAACCTATCAAAGTAGGATCCCTAAGTGTGATAAGTGTCCAACATTCGAAGAAGAAATTAAAAAAATCAGAAATCAATATAAAATCACTTGAAAATGAAATTCTGATTTTAAAGGAGAATGAAAATACTAGGAGAGAGAATTCTATTAAAAAGTGCACACAATTGTTAAACGAAAATGAATCTCTCAAAAAACAAGTCCAACAATTTTCAACGACTTTAGATAAATTTTCAAAAAGTGAAAAATCGTTGAATATGCTATTAGGAAAGCAAACTGTTAATACGGTTAGACAAGGATTTGGATATAATAATTCGAAAATTGTTGAAAACAATATTAATCAAGTTAATTCTATGTGCACAATTTGTAGAAAATTTGGACACGATCACAATAATTGTTGGTATAGACCCAAACATGTGAAAACTATACCGATTTGGGTTCCAGAAGGCACAAATATAAAAGCTCTCAAAGTTAAATAAATTTGGGTGCAAAAGGGAACAATTATAAATAGTTTTGGGTCTTTACAAAATTGTTTTTCAAAATTTTCTGCCACTAACAATCATGGACCTATAAAAACAAATAGGTCACACAAATCTTTCATCGTGTAGGTATGGTGGCAGGCTAAGGAACAACAACGGTGTTCTTTGGATTTTGGCTGTTCCAGAAACACAACGGGCGACAAAGCAAAGTTCCTTAGCCGAGTATAAAGGTGACAGAATCACAACGGACAACAACGAAAAATATCGTAAAGGTAAAACAGGTAATGGTATGTTTTAAACGACATATTAAATGTGATAATCTGCACCGTATTCTGAATTAAAATCTGCCAATATTGAGATGATGAAAAGATGGTGATTATGACTTTGACTTATTCAACATAGTTGGCCAATTATATTCTTATGCCAAAAACACTATAAAGTTCTCTAGATTCTTTGAATTACTTCATATATATTAGTTTGGATTAAAAATAGTGTTTTGTTGGATATTACAATTGGTTATAATACGGCTGACTCTATATTCACGGTTTTCTGATTATTTACACGGCTTCAATTCGGATTCAAAAGAATGTCATTTAAGTTGTTGTTAAAAATTGAGTTTGAAATTTTTTGTGCACACTTCATGTTTTGGTCAATCAAATTCAATTAATGATGATTTTGAGTGAAAGAGAAATTCAGATGCAGATTACACTGGTAATCTAGTTGATAGAAAAATTACTAGTTGAACGTGATTTTTGAGACATTTAGTACTGCATCGTTTTTCAAAGAAAATATCTGCATATACTTCATTTCAAATAATTTTCAAATAGCAGAAAATTTTCTTATAAAACCCCCTGGAGAAAATCATTTTTGACCATAGTTTCAGATTAGTCGTTTTTGAAAAATTAATTTCATAATTATTTTTGAATTTGATTTTAAATGATATTTTGACTAATCTGACTCCCTAATGTTTTATCAAAAAGAAAAATAGTGATTGAAAAAGTGATGAGTGTTAATATTGATCAAATATTATGACTCGAGACGGTATAAGTAATAAATTTCTTTAGAAATTTAAACAAGAGTTATAAAACTGTTTATTGGTAAAAATTCCATGACCATCTCTATATCTATCATATTTCTAACGACCATCACTCATCAAAATTCTATATAGTTTGTCGATATGTGGTACTTTAAACAGGAATCGTTCGTTTTTTATTTTTCACATTTTTTTAAAAAAAGGTAATAATAATAATAATAAATACCAAAGTATTCACTCTCATTTAAAAGTCCTCACGGTTATGCATGGGTGAATTACTTGAAATTTGTTATGTGCTTCCATGCTCATTTAAAAGTCCTCACGGTTATGCATGTATGGAACGCATATCAAAAGTTGATTTTTTTCTTTTAAAATAAACAAGTTGATAATGCTACAGGGACAAGTGAGCACAGGTCAAACCCAAATGAAAAGCCGGGTTCAACTCACGTGCAACGTAAATAAAATTTCAACTTCAGCACAAGGTCAAACCCGAGTTTTAAAACTGGATTCAACTCAGGTGCAACTCAAATGCACACATGAATGCTATGATCAAAGTATGCATGTATATATATCGACTAGGCAGCAACATGCTTGTAGACCAAAGCAAAACCAACAGTGGCAGTTAAAGCAACATCAAGTTGAAATAGATCAAGTGACATGATGAATGCATATATAGATGAATGCCGAAAGATGAATCACCAGCCACAAGTATACACAACAAACGCATGTATGCAGACCAGTGTTAACAAACACAAACTACAGTGGACAGCAAAAATGATCAGCCATCAAAGTACAAGAACAAGTTGAGATGCACAATGCCACCAAGCAATACAAAAACCAGCTACAACATGTCAATGCAACAAACATGTATGCAGCATCAAGTCAGGCATGAAGAGAACACAGTGAAGAGACCAAGTGCACGACTAAACTAACAAATGCAACTCGACAAACAGCAAGACCAAACTGCACAAGTGACCACAAAGACCATCAGCTACATCAAAAGCAAGTGCAACACAGTTGCAAACAACAGAACAGTTCAACAACATCAATTATGACCAAGTACAGGTGCAAGTGAATCAGAATGAAGCAGTGCAACATCTACGACAGTAAGTACATGATCCAAAATACAAATACCACAAACCCAAGACCAGAATAATTACAGTTTCATGTAACAAGACAATGCACCAATGTCACCAGTATGACAACAATATGTACAGCATCAATCAAGATATCAGACTCAAACAAGTAAAGTCAAAGCAAACAGAGGCATCAATATGGTAACACAAATGCAACATGCGCAAAGTAAATACATATATACATGCAACTGAAAACTACATACCACAGCAGCAATGCCACAGTACTGAATACCATATGGACACAGCAATGTTCAAGACCAAGGTACAAGTCGAAGAAGTCAAAAATCAAAATGGCCAAAGTCCACAGAATGATGAACAAAGCCACAAGATAACCAGTAACCAAGCTTCACAATAAACCAGTGGCCATAGACACAAGACAACAAGTGCACAAATGCACACAATCCAGGAAAAGCAAGATGACCACAACACCACAATGAAGACTCAGGCAAATGTCCAGCAACATGAATGGAATCAATATGTGCAGACTACACAGCAAAGTCATGTGACAGTTTTTTTAAAAAAACAAAGTCAAAAATTTACAAGTTCAAATCAAATGGCTGGAGTAAACATGATCAGTGAAGACCGAGTTCAACATTAAGTGGTAATCAAGGTGTCAAGCCAAGTCAAGATGATCAACGACTAGTTCAAAGTCAGAAGTCGCAGTCAAAATCGAGGTAGCAAAGGTAATTGACCAAGTTAAAAATCAAGTCGTGGTCATCACGATGTTAAATCAATGCCGTGGGATTCAAGCAACAATAAATATACATTTTTGGACAAGTCAAAATCATCTCAATCATCAATACAAAATCAAGCGGCCAGAGAAATCAGTTGACAAATTCAAATAGAGAATATACGACGCAAATCTAGGGTTACAAACCCTATATAAGGAAATCATCATCGGCAAATTTTATCATCGAGTTCAAGCATTCAATCAGAAAGCAAAAGGAATAAAGTACTCACCAAAATTGTAATCGAACTCGATCAATCGAAGTAGCCGAAGCAAGGTACAAGGAGGCAGTCGATCGACAGGCCAAAGGACGAAAATCACAAATTCGATCGATTAATATAATGTCGGCATCTTCGCTTCTTCAAAAGCCCCAATTTATTGAAGGAAGAGGAATGAACAAGAGCCGAAGCCCTAATTTCAGAAGGAAGAACAAGCCGACATTATCACAAAGAAAATAAAAGAGATTCGGGTTAAAGAAAACAATTGGGCTGGCGTGTTTTATAAAAGGTGCCTTGTTTGTTAAAAGAGGCTATAGCTTATTTTAGTTTTTTAATTAGGGGTTTTATTTTTAAATTTCTGTTTAAATTTGTTTTTAAACTTTAAACCGTTGTTATTTCTAGTCGTGTGACTAGGGGACAAGCTATGTGGCGTAGCTTGAGAATTCGCAACTCGGTGGTTGGGTTATGGCAAGGTTTTGAGCGTAGAGTTAGATTAGTCAATAGCGGGTATAGCGAGTTTACGTGTGTAAGCGAGGGACTATCTAATTTCTAGTAGAAACCTTGGGGGCAGCACGTAGGCAAGGTTTTGCCGAAGCTGGGTAAATTCTGTGTTGTTCTGTTTTTTCTGTTATTTATATTCTGCGATATCTATGCTGCTATTCTGTGATCTGAATTGAATATTTTATAAGCTTCCGCGATTAATTTTTATAATTAACACTATCACCCTATTCACCCCCCCCCCCCTCTAGGGTGAAATCGATCCTACAGCTCATACAAAACAGAGGTTTGCAAAACTGTAACGGTGGCATGAAATATCAGTTAAAGTCTTAAAGGAAATGAAAACTGAAGACAGGATGGACAAACACAAACCAATACACTAACAGCAGCATGAAATATCAGTTAAAGTCTGCAACTGAACGTACCCATCTACAATGACCCGAGAACCAGCCATAATCACACCCAAATCAGACCCCCTAATCTCCTTCAACACAGAACCGACAATATTGAATGCAAGCTTGACAAATTGTGCATGTCCAAAGACACAATATGCAAAGCCTTATTTTTAAACAAAAAGCAGTTTATCCCCTGAAATCCAATGCTTAAGCCCATTACTCCATAACTGTTTGAAACAACACTACCTCCAATAATCAACCCACGAACCACATCTTGTTGGTCCTCTCCATACTTATGGTAGGGGACATTGCCCTTGCCTTTTCGAAGTGAACATATACTTCCGAAATCCGATTAGTGAGAAAAAACCTTCTTACCATTATTGCGGTTGTGAAGATTAGCCAAACCAATATCAGACTTTTCCATAACAACAACATCAGTACAAATATCAATCACCAACTCCTCACTACCCAAGACAGAGATATAATTTCCCTTCACCTCATCACCTTTACTTCCCATATGCTAAATAGACTGAACAACATCAATCTATTTTAAATCCCACTGAGCATCTCCACTCACTCCAACCTAGACAATTCCGACCAACTCCTCATCAACGTGCACAGTGCACACTTTATCACTACCCGCTTCAAGCAACAAACTGTCCTGCACCACAACAACTTCCTTCCAAACTCTGTTCCACCAAACCAACATTTCATCTCCTCAAATCTTTCATACACCAAACAGCTCCTCCTTCCATCAAAACCACCTCACTAACTTCACATTTCCCGAACACTGCAAATTAACCAACCGAAAACACTTCATCTTCCCCACTCCATTCAATATTCCATAAAGCAATCCCCCTAAACCATCAGCAGCAAAATCCATCACTTGGTACCCATCACCTACCTCATATACAACTTCATCACCCCTGTGACTTCAACTTCATTACCCCTACCTCTCCACACATTTAATCACCTCTCTACACATTCAATCATCACTCCACCCTATAAAAAAAACTTCTCTACACAACATTCAATCAATCCAAACCCACTAGCTTTCATTCAAATCTCCTCCTCAAACAAACATTATTTCTTTGCAAACCGATCGAATCTTTTATGAAATAGATTTCTTTTTCGCCTAACTAAAACATGCTATCTTTTCGTTTTTGGTTTTTAAAATAGTTTTGATCATTGTTTCCCAATTTTCTTAATTTGTAAATAAATATTTTGTAAAAATAATTTTCCCACTTTTTAAATGCCAAAATACATCTGAAAAATAAATAAAAGCAAGTCTGCTGCCAAGTTCTATACTATAACTCAGCAACATATGGAAACATATGCGGATGTCCTAGTCAAGTTCTATACTATATCACTAGAAACATACATATGGAAACGGTACCTGAGGCGTATTAGCAGGAGGAGTCTCTGGATTTTCCTCATTGACTCTTCGCTTTCCTTTCATATCCTGTAAAGATTGTATTGTTACATATATAACTAGTAATTTGTAAGAACATGTCACATATTCATTAGCATAGCTAATTAACACTTACCAGTATAATCGCAGTAAGCTCTTGTAATTTAGCCTCCATGCCACTAACTTGGTTTCGCAACGCATGTACTTCACCTAAATTAGCCCCATGAATACGCAGATGAGATGCTACAACCCCAAAGCCTAATCCTCTTACACGTCCGCCATGTTCCTGACCAAAAAGCATTAACACTCCATCTTGAGTAGTTGATGTTGTTCCCTGAGAACTCTGACTCACGGCATTATGCTCTTTTATCTTAGACTACAAATTCAAAAAACACCAATATTAAGCAACTAAAAAAATACTACATTAATAATAACATAAAGCCGCGGTCACTTATTTTTTTTTTGCTTATTTCGTATATTTGAAATTATCCTTACTATGCAGTCGGCAACAACTGAATTCGGGAGTTCTGCATTTTTTCTGGTATGGGCTTTGCACTACAATTCGTCACTACTGATATCAGACGTTGCACTTTCCTTTTCTACAAAAATAGCATAAGAGCTTAAGAACATAGAAGTAATAACAAATAAAAAATGCTTTAGCAATAATCAATATACATCAAATGGGATTGCAATGTTAAAATTTTGGAACTTGTACTGATTAAGTTTTTAATATTTACTTACCATTTCTTCTTCCAATCTTGCATAACCCATTCGGCTCATGGTATGTGGAAATTTATTCTTATCTCTCATAGCTTTGAATTTTTGGCTAGTTTCCTACATAAGATAAATTCAATAAATATGATATAATAAAATGTAATAAATTTAATAGTTGTAATCAATAAAATAAAAATAACCACCTTAAACTTTTCCGACAATTTTTCCTTTACAAAAGCATTCCACTCTTCAACGCTCTTTATATTATCTGGTTTTAAGTCTGCTACTCTATAAGTAGAGTCGGGACAAGTGGATGCTTTTTTGATAGCTGCAACTAATCTTGATTTCGACTCCTTCCATCGTTGTCCCAGTATCATTAACAAGTAATCCTTGTACACTTTATCCACGTTGAATCTCGACTGCACAACAAGAATACAAAGAATATTAAACAAATACTTCAATGCCATTGTTATTAAGCACACAAATCCTTAAATGTTGCAAATGTCCAAGTGATTGAAAATAATAATTCTGTTCATCGTTCAATGTTTAAAATAAACCAAGTGATCAGTTAAGTGATTAGTTGGGAATAACTTGTTAGGTTTTAGCATAACAAATACTAAAGAAGTTTGAAATCAGTATAAAATGGCCGCTATCAGTTACAGAATTATACAAAGTATTTAAACAGTATCTAAGCGATAAACAGTCAAAATAAAATAAAATGGCAGCACAATGTCTCTATTACAAACAGTTCACATGAGGAACCTAGACATAGAACCATACAAAAATGAAACAGCCACCTCCACTTTGTTGTTGTGTTGGGCATTGTACATCAATCATAATCCGAAGAACTGATGTAAAGATAACAAAGGCAGGCAAAAGCAGCAAGTTAAAAAAAATTCATGGAGGTTAACCATAGCTTAGTCAATTAATTTGTTACCGACATTATTGTGAGCTACAAATTTTGGATGACAGCCAACTACAGCTTATGGCACAAATTTTGGATGACAGCCAATTACCGACATTAAATACCAAGAAACAGTTCATGACAATAACTTGCATGAATTACCAAGAAACAGAATGCCAATTACAATAAATACTAATGATGAAACCAATTACCTGAATACAAGTCCATAGATCATCCCTCAATTCATCGTCGACTTTCTTCCATTCGCTAATTGTCATTGGCACCATCTCCCTTGCTAGAACACCAATATATGATGAGAAATGCTTGGAATTGGGACCTATGGCTTGTCCTTGTTCATTAAACTCTACTTCTGCTTCTCACTCGGTAACATAGCGAATGATTTCAACATTGTCCTCCCTCTTTTTTTTCTAGGTTTCTTCAATGTATAACCTTCACCAGAATCTGATGGAAGCTGGCTTGGAGTGACATTTGAGGGGGTTGAAGTATGTATAGGGTTGCTTGCGGGTGGAGGAGGGGGTTGTATCGAGTTTGTAGTATGGACAGGGCTGCTAGTGGTTGGAGAAGGAGGCTGTATCGGGTTTGTAGTATGGACAGGGCTGCTAGTGGGTGGAGGAGGGGACTGTATCGGATTTGTAGTATGGCCAGGGTTGCTTCCAGGTGGACGAGGGGGCCGTATTGGGTGTTCAGTATGCTTTCGGGGAGATCTTCTTACAGCACAATTTAATCCCGAAGCGAATTAGCAACATCAAGATGGTCACCTTGGATTTCGTTGATTCTAACACCATCATCCCTCTCATCAGCAGCACGAAAAGCTGCAAGTGCATCAAGATTTTGCCTCTTTGCTCGTTTGATCGCTGTCTTTGAGCTCTGAGATATCAAAATTGAAGTCAGTTAAATACATGCTAACTTAAGCGTCATATGATAGTACAGAAAGTGCAATTAATAATTAATAAAAACAACCAAAGTAAAAAGGATTTATAACAATGCATCAATCCATGAATTTAAATTGCAGCAAAGCAGCCAATTCGATCCATTTTTAAGAGGGAATGTATAAAACTTATGTCCAAAGCAGTTAAGAAGATCATGTTATACTAGTAGGCTAGTAAGACTTAAAAATAATAATTTTTGACCATTGTCCACTAATAAAAAGCATAATCATGTTCAAATATTAACCTAATTAGCAAACACCGATTTGTTTAACATAAATTTTGCAGACAACTCATTTCAATAAACAATGAGGGAAAAATTCAGACAAATTATCTCAAGAAAATTCAACATAACTGCAAAGACAAAATATGTATTAATTTTTTTTCAAACATTTAGATGGATCATTTAAAAATGTACCTGAACAAAATTTGACAATTTTTTAAAAGCAAAAGGGTCAACTATTATGCTCTGTCACTGACATGAACTTCCCTACTATACATATGCAAGCACAGGAGAAAGATTAGAGCACAAAATGAGTGGCATGACTAAAATTGTGTTCTTCATCGGTTCATTTTTCATTTGTTATTAAAAAAGTTATTTCATTTTCTGTTGTCCTTTTTTTTCGATTTTCAAATGCAATAAAAATTAGGATTACATGTATGATAAGTTCATTAAGAGTTCACCTAGGCAACTAATATTAATTATCAAATAACTTTATAACAAGTAATATGATTCTTAGCAAGATATGTTTCAGGGTCTGTAACTTCAGCCAACCATAGTTAAGAAAGGTTCAAGATCCCAAAAGAAAATATTTAAGAATACTGCAGTTGTGGAACTTATTCTCTATTCCAACTGTTCATATGAAATGGCTCTGAAATAAGAGACACAACATTCAAATTTAAGTGTAATTCAATAATTCTTGTTTAATCACTGCATTTTATAATTTTCAAAGTAACTAATTTAGTCATATAGGCATCAATACTACTACCAATATAACCCTAAACATATTACATGGAAATTTGAACAAAGTAAATACCAGGTGAGAGAAGATACTTCATGACTTTTGATATGTGTGTATATATCTACTTATATAAAATAAGTATCGATTTTTCAAATACTTGTTATGTCAAAAATTGTTTTACTTGTTTATATATTAAATTTACACAACTCCATCAAATTCTAATTTTCAAATAAAGTAACCATTATATTTGTTTATACGCAGACAACACCCCATTTTAGGGTGTAATATTTATTTATTTACTAATTAATTTTCAAACATCGTAGCTCCTCTTTGTGCATTTTGCATACATAAATGTAATTAAAGATCTAATTTATTTTATAGATCATAGTTGAGTTGAACTTATACGTACTCTATATACGGCTTTACTTCTTCCGTATCAAACAAGACATATCGATGAGCAGCATTAACCACCTTCGCGTCGACTGTCATAGGTTTTCCTTTGGAAATAGGACGCCCCTCGAGTATAAAATCATTTTGTTCCACTTCATTTTGATTTTTCCTCTCTCCAATCTGTAATGCATCTTTAATATATCTAGAGCAGTATTTCATGCATTCTTCGGCAGAATAGCGCTCAGCAATGCACCCTTCAGGCCGTGCTTGATTTTTAACATACCCCTTTAATATTTTCATATACCTTTAACCTAAATGCATAAACAAATTACTTTCATAACTGCATATACTATTAACCACTTTAAGTACTATTAATAAATTTTACCTCTCAAATGGATACATCCATCGATAATGGACCGGTCCACATATTCTTACTTCCCTCCCTAAATGTATTGTCAAGTGAATCATGATATCAAAAAAAGAAGGGGGGAAGAACCTCTCTAGATCGCATAGTGTTAATGCAATTTGATACTCCAATAATTCTAATTTATCTCTATCAAGCACTCTTTGGCATATGTCATTATAAAACAAACATAGTCGTAGTAGTGCATTTCTTATCCCTATAGGTAGAAGTCCTCTTAATGCTACAGACAATAGTTGTAGCATCAAAACATGATAATCATGAGACTTAAGACTTGAGATCTTGTCTTGTTTTGCAAAACAATTTCCAATATTTGAGCTATATCCATCTGGCACTTTTAAATTCTTCATTCTACTGTAAAAGATCTCCTTTTCTTGATCTGTTAAGGTGCATGGCGCGGCTGGAAGCAATACTTTATTTCCAATGTCTATGGGGTGCAACTTTTTTCTAATGCCCATCGCTTCTAGATCTTGTCGTGATTTGAGGCCATCTTTCGATTTTCCTTTGATATCAAGCAGTGTACCAAGAATACTTTCACCAATATTTTTTTCAACATGCATCACATCCAAATTATGCCGTAAAGGGAGTGCCTAAGAAATTGAAAAAACACATATCATTAAGTAATATCCTCTCATCACCCATTTACTTTTTGCAGATGATCTTGTTATCTTCACAAAGCCAACATCATCAAATATAACTGCTATTCTTGAGATAGTGGATAACTTCTATTCACTTACAGGGTTAAAGATTAATTTCAACAAATCGCACATTTTGGTTGTTGGCCTTAGTCTAAGGTTGACATCAGAAATTATTAATTTCTCTGGCTTTAAAGAAATTCAGAATAACACAAAATATCTTGGTTTACCTCTTATATGTGGCAGAATCACAAAATCTGATTGTCTACCTTTGTATGAGAAAATTACAAATAAGCTTTCCAGTTGGCCAAATACTAAACTATCTCAGGCAGGAAGATTGGTTATTATACAGAGTGTTGCATCTGCCATGACCAATTATTGGATGAGGCATTTTATTCTTCCTAGTAAACTTATTTCAATGATAAATAGTGCTCTTAATCGTTTCTTATGGCGTGGTGATCCATTCTCAAAAAAAATGGTGCAAATATCCTTCAGCAAAATTCAATTGCCAAAGAAATATGGAGGTCTGGGAATTGCAAATCTTAAGAAATGGAATTCAGCAGTTTTTTCAACATACTTTAATAAGATTTTATCAAAAGCTGAAGATCTTTGGACTCAATGGACTATTAAAAATCTCATTAAAGGTAAGGCTTTCTGGTTAATGGATATTCCTAATTGTTGCAGCTGGGGTTGGCATAATATATTGAAATTAAGACCTTCTTTTTTACCTATTATTCAATGCAATCCATCTGTTAAAAATGATCTACTGTTTTGGTCTACTCCATGGTCCAAACCTAGTTTAATTCTTCTGGAAAACCTTCCTCATTCTTTAGTTATGCAGTCTGGCATATCAATCAAAACCAAAGTATCATCTCTTATTTCAGATGGGTCTATTACTCTGCCTTACTGTAGTTCCTTTCAAGTCCGATCTCTCTGGCAACATATACAATCTCTATCTCTCCCTTCTTCAGACATTAAAGTTTTATGGACTAATAAAAAGAAAAAACATGAAGTTTCTTTAGTTTATAAAGCTCTATTAAATCAAACAGACATTTTTCCATGGGCCACTAGAATCTGGAAGGATAAATCCCCTGCAAAAGAAAATTTGATGTTATGGAAAATCATGGCTAATGCTATCAACACAAAACAGAAATTGGCAAGCATAGGTATCATTAACAACGAAGATTGTGTTTTCTGTCATAGACATCCTGAATCAAACACTCATATTTTCTTTGAATGCTTTTATACTTTTGGGATCTGGTGTAGACTATTATCTAATGGTGATTTTCATAAACCAATTAAAAGCTCGAAAATTGAATGGTTTAATATTTTCAAAGCTACTCGGTGGAAATACCTTAAGTCCGATGTCATGATGATTATGCTGAAGGCTTTTGTTTATGAAATTTGGAGGAAAAGAAATAGGAGGATCTTTGATTCAAAGGAGGAAACTGCTTCTGCTGTTTTTAATATCATTGATAGGAAAATTCGAAAAAGGATAGGCAGGTTATAATATTTTTATATGTTAGTTTGACAATCATGTTTCAGTTTGTCTTTCTGTTATGAGATGTAATTTTTGTAATTGACTGTAAGTGATGTATTTCATGGTATGTATGTGCATGTAAACGCAATTGATTCATCAATTTAATTGGGCAGGGCTCCCTTAGCCCATTGCTTTTCAAAAATAACGTACTACGTAGCAAACATAAATAGAAAATGAAAAACAACTTGTTTCTAGTTTAATTTTACCTTCCAATAAGGCAAATCAAAAAAATGGTCCTCTTTTTCCACATCTTATATCCTTTTTTCATCTCACTCCTTTTCCTTTTCCTTTCACCTTTTTCTTTATCTTTTGATTTTTTACCCCAATCATTGCTAATATCTTGAACATCGTTAAAGATTTGAACACGTGTTTGTATTTGAGGCTTTTGTCTATTTTCTACGGTTCCATCAAATAAGTTTTTCCGTTGACGATATTCGTGGTTAGGTTCAAGAAATCGTCTATGACCCATGTATGCACACTTCTTACTAAATGGTAGCCATACTGAACATGTATTAATGCCACAAACAGGACATGCTCTCTTACCCTTTACAGTGCAACCAACTAAATTTCCATAAGCTGGAAAATCATTAATTGTCCGCATCATAATAGCATTTAATCTAAATTCACTACGAGTATAAGCATCATACACCTTCACCCCTTTATCCCATAATTTTTTCAAATCTTCAATAAGTGGCTGTAGATATACATCAATATCATTCCCCGGCTGTCGTGGTCCAGGAATTAACAAAGATAGCATCATATTATCTTTGTGCATACAAAGCCATGGAGGAAAGTTGTAAGCAACAAGAAACACTGGCCAACAGCTATGTGCAGAATTCTAATCACCAAAAGGATTAAAGCCGTCAGATGCAAGACCAAGCCTTAAATTTCGTGGATCGGAAGCAAAAGAAGGATACATTCTATCAATCATAGCCCAGAATCTACTGGGTGACGCAATTTACCATCTTCACTCTTATAGCTGCTATGCCATCTTAGTTGTTCTGATGTTTCTGGTGATGTAAACATCCTTTTCAATCTTGGTATCAATGGGAAGTATCTCAAAACCTTCACAGGTATTTTGGCTTGCTTCCCATCCTCACTAGTCTTGTTTTTTTTTCCAACGAGACTTACCACATTTAGGACAAAAATCACTATGTGCAAGCTCTTTTCTAAATAAACAACAATCATTTACGCATGCATGTATCTGCTTATAGCCTAAACCAAATGATTGAAGCAATTTCTTTGTTGCATATGTCGAATCAAGAAGCATGCTTTCTTTAGGCAACATATCCTTGAGAAGTTTAAGTAGTTCTGTAAATGCTGTGTCAGATATACCATTTTGCGCTTTGTGCTTGTAAAGGAGTATTGTAGCAGATAACTTTGTGTGGGTTGCACAACCATGGTACAAAGGAATTTCGGCATTCTCCATCATTTCCTTAACACCTTCCCCATGTCTTTCATTAGCATTAGCTTCTACCTCCTCATCACAGATTTGTGCATCCAAATACATTCTGGATGTATCTGTCGGTTCATCGCTTTTATTTTGCGAAGGGCATTTTTCTCCATGAAAAATCCATACATCATAAGTTGGGTCAATTCCAAAACAAATCAAGTGTGACACAACATTCCTTGATGTTTGCCATATTAGATTCCTACATTTACAGCAGGGGCATATAATTTTTTCTGGATTTCCTTTGCTTTCAGCATGCCTATATACAAAATTTCGAACCGCTTGCTTATATTCTTCTGTCATTCTACGAAACAATAAACGAATTAATACTCATTCTAAAATGCTCATAACTATGAAAGTAATAATCAAAATAATGAAACCTTGGCAGGTTGATCCATGTTTTGTCCACTTTGATAAAATGCCTCTAATGCGTGAACCTAATGGAAAGACACAAACAAACACCACACTATTACCATAAAAGATTATAGTAATTACAATGTTATTGTTTATTAAATACATAATCTGACATGAAGTAAGCATTAAAACACCGACCACAAAATTTTGAAGCAATGATAACAAAATTTTATGCAACACTCTTCATGTTAATTTGTTTAGCATTGAAATTGCAAATGTAATTGCCAAATGTAATTGAAAAAAGTTGAAATAAAGAATGTTGTGAATGATTTGTAATAATGATTGAAAACATAAGTACAGATCCCTTGGAATATTCCGCATGATGGATCATGTGTTTCTAACCAAAGACAACAAGTAAAGAAAGCAATGAATGCAAATTTATATGCACGTGTACGAAATGCATGT
This sequence comes from Allium cepa, assembly GCA_030765085.1. Classification (NCBI taxonomy): domain Eukaryota; kingdom Viridiplantae; phylum Streptophyta; class Magnoliopsida; order Asparagales; family Amaryllidaceae; genus Allium; species Allium cepa. The sequence continues at coordinate 456,009,219 of CM060928.1, forward strand.
AAGTATGATACAGAACATTTATGGAAAGTAATAATTCACTTTTTCAAGAAAAAAAGGCAAAAAAAAAAAGGAACGAAGGAATGCATTGTTAATGATAAACAGATATTGGAATACTGGCATGGAATATTTTGTACAGATCCAAAATAATGGGAGGGAGTTTATAAAATGTTCAGGATAACTTTGCATGACTAGTATGTAAAAATATGTTTAAAAGTTCTATAAAGTGAAAATGGCCGATAACAAGAATTTGTTTTAAACGTCCCAATATACTCATTTGCTATAATGAATAAGTCATGAAAGCTAGTTATATTTCCTTTCCTCTTTTCATCCAGAACTATATGAGAAGATTAATATTTGAATTCACGAACAAATTGACTACTGAATTATTGAATTAATACAACTTGTTTAAAAAAACCGAATTGGGAATTTATTCTCCACTTATCTATTGATGTTTTTTGTTATTTTGGAAATGTACAAATTTTGTGACTAACTGTATAAATACACAAAGTAGCATGAAGTTATTGGTATAAAAAAACTAAACGGAAGTTTTGGCATACATATCCTTGTAAGTAAAAAAAATAAGCTCTACGTCCCAACCAATTTTGTTTTATAAAATTTTAAAACCATCAACTGAACATATCTTTATGATTCTCAACAAGTATAATATTTTTAACAGTAAATAGAACTATACAAATGTGGCCATTCAATTCTTAACAGTAGAATAAGCAAATAAATAAATTGTTATTGCTTATTGTAATGCATTTAACATGCATTAGAAGTATGAATGTCGGTAAGCAAACTAAATCAAGTATGAATGCAAGTTATCTCTACCTGTAATTAAAGAAACATCATACAATAAAATCACTCAACTAACCAAATTACTTGATGAATGCAGTAATTAAAGCAACAACTTTTCCCCAATTGCAACAATAAAATCACAAATCTGACCAAATTACTTGCTGAACGCAGTAATTAAAGCAACAGTTTTTCCACAACTGCAATGAGAATTAGTATTTGAGGTAATAAATATTAACAAGGCTCACCAAATTGTTACCAAATTGTTATGAAGTATATGGAAAACACTAGCAGTAATGAATGGTTACCGAAAGCCTTTTCAAAGACACAAATTCAAAATATGAGAGCTGAAATAGCATATGAGCAATTTGATAGTAATAAGTATACGCCAAATCAGAATCGAACAACAACCAAACCGATCAAAATCAAAACCAAATCAAAATAATATAATTAATTGTTTGCAGTTTAAAAATTAGAAATAAACGAAAATACCTATATAAGTGGCAACGGTGGTGACGACGATTACGGTTAGGATTTGCAATCGATAACGGAGGCGAGCACGATCTAGCTTCGTCGATGGTGACAGCAGCGGGCACAACGGGGTTCAGATGTGACGATGGCAACAACGGCGAGGGCGCTGCGGGGTTTACCTTTCGTTGGCGAGCGGCGAGTGTTGAGCGGGATTGGATTAGGTTTTCCAAATGTTGGGAGTGAATTCTTTCGCATGGGAATAAAAGTTAATTATAAAGTTCAGCGGGAAGGAAAGAAATGTTGGAGGGAACGTTGATTTTCACGTGACACTCGTTTTTTCTTTTGCACGGACTTGTTACAACTATTCAACAACTTCGGATCACAGTGCTTACAAACAAATATAACAACTGGTACCGAAAGGGCAGTTGTTCCAGATGTATATTACAACTACCAAAAATACACAGTTGTTACAAAATGCATATTACAACTGCCCGCTTATGCCAGTTGTAAATAAAAAGTTGTAATATAGCTATTTTGTTGTAGTGTAATAATTTCAAACCCGTGTCCTAGAAAAAAATTGGGCTGTATTATTAGGCCCTTCACACCAATTTCCACGTAAATATATATATATGTGTGTGTGTGTGTGTGTGAATGTATGCATATCCATATATATATATATATATATATATATATATATATATATATATCTGTGTGTGTGTTAATAAAATAGTATATATATAAATGTAAATAGTGAATATGTGATATGTAAATGTGTAAATACACACACACACATACACATAGGAATCTTCATGTCAACATTCAATCAAGCATATAAAAGACAAAATCAAAAACATATGCGTATAGTTAAGAAAATCTATATATATTAATATAATGCATATATGTGTATATATATATAAGAAACATCATGATGGCAAGGCATTAAATGCAAGCATACAAAACTTTTAATCAAGTCATAGAATATCAAATCCACAAAATGAATTAAGTCAAGGCCAAAATCACATCAGCCAAAAAAAAAAGGGAAAACAATCTTGAAACTATGAAGCCTGTAACAAGCTTCAGCCCTCCCATTCTCTTTTATATATACACTAACTTGCTACTTTCATGTTGACATTCAAGTAAATAAAGCATGAAAAATAATAATGAAAAGGATCAGCCATTAAAACACACAAAAAGAATCAAGACGTTAAAGTTTGAAGTTAGAAGGAAGGTTAAACAAAGCTAGCTGCCATTAGAGATCAGGATAATAAAAATGCATGAAGCAAGAACCTAAGCTATAGTAATTCATTTTAAAAGAACAGTGATTAAAACTTAAACTTTTTTTGTTGAAAATTTTGTATGTATCTTTATGCTTGTAAACTTTGATGAACCCTTGAAATATGTCAAGTATTCATGTGCTATTAGATTTCTTTGACTAGTATGTATGCGTTTAGTCATGGTAATATACCCTGTAACTCAAGAGACATGATTATCATCCCTTTGTTCCTTAAAAAAAAGATCCAGCAACTTTAAAATCATTATCCCATTTCTTATTTGGTTTTTAAGGCCTGATTACAAAACAAAATTTGGTTGTTTATAAGCGTTTAGCACTTTAAAATTTATTTCATTGAATTCTATCAAGAATAGAGAGAGGAAACCAAGTTTTACTATCAGTAATCAAAATATAACCGAGAATTGACTATCATAATTTCACAAACAAACCATACAGTAATGATCATTAGTGAAAATCATGATTTTTAAAAGCGGTATGGTGATTTCTAGTGTGGTAGGATATTGGTTGGGTTGAACGGTTTTGGGTTTTTGGCCAAATTCCGAAGACCAATCTGTTTCTATGGCTTGCCTCTTGGCATAGAGGAAGGTTAGGGGATGCGACAGCTAGGAAAAATGGTGTGGAATTTTTCTATAGTCCAAGGAAGTGGGATGAGGGGCTTTTAGGGCTTTAGGCAAGTTTTGCATTTGTTCGATTTTCGATCGAATTCGATGTCGAGAGGCATCTAGGAAGGTGCGGTCACGGGGGAAAAGGAAAGGGCAGTTGAGGCGAAGGTTTTAACAGATTTTGGTGGATTTCGGTTGATAGTTGTGGTGTGGAGAAGCGATGAAGTGGCTTGTCATTGTTATAGGGTTATGACACCGGTTCGATTTTCGAATGAAGGAGTAGGTGGTGTTCTTAAGAGAGTGGCCGTGATAAGATGGTCGAGGGCGACGTGTGGAGGTGGTCGGCGGCGTGATGAGGCGACCAGAGGTCATGTGCACATGTACGGTAATGTGTACGAGCAGGCCAGTAAGGGAAAAAAGAAATAAGGGAGGAGAGAAAGAAAAGGGGAAGATGGAAGGGAATGGGATTGGATTGGGTCGGTCTCTCTCTTTCTTATTTGGGTCGCTTTGTTTGTGTTTGGGTTGAAAAAAACAGAGGGAAAAAGGAAAATTTAACAAAATGTTATGGTTATAATCCTTTAAACCTTTTAAAACCTTATCCTCTTTCTTTTTTGATTCAAATCAACTTGAAATCTTTGCATTATGATTTCGTCACCAATGTATTCCTTAATATTGACAAAATGTGGAAATTAATTGATGTCAATAATTAAAGTTAATGAATAGTTAAACTCTAAATTGATAAAATCCAAGTTAATTAATAAAGTTAGTATTAGATGGATTGTTAATTTTAATTAGAATTTATAATAAATGGTTTCTATAATTGATTTAAATTATAAGTAATTTGGGCTAGAAATATAATTAGATTCAGGTAATTTAAAATAATTTATTCTAGGCTGTGAATTGTTTTAAGTATTAGTTATAGATCGTTAAAATTGTTACTGATCTGTGCTTGGTTTATTCCTTTTGAAAATTCATTAAAATTGTTCTGTGTCTATGACATTAAGTAGCCATATGAACCGAATAAAACGTCGACACATTTTATTGAACATATGTAGTAAATTCCCATATGTGAATATTGACTCTCTGAATATAAATTGTTATTTTAAAAAAATTAGCCTTTAAAATTTATCATTTTCAATTCGAAGAGACTGGGATCAGATATAAGAATTATCCGAAACCACTTCAACCTAACAACACTACGAACTTTTACGATTTTGATTATAAAGCCCTATATACATGATTTGGACAAATTTAACAAATTTGTCCATTTTAAGTATGTAATTGTACTTTGACATTGTTAAAATATTGATGGATTTCTGAAAAAGTGTTTTGGTTATAATAAGATAAAAACTCATTGTGTTAGAAGGAGTTACCTTGGATTTTCAAAAGACTTTATAACTTAAGTACTTCAAATTTAAGTATGCTTACTCACGCTGGTTTCTAGCCTAACTCGGATGTTACTTTATTGTAATGCTTGAGTCAGACCGAGTATTACAGTTTTCAGGATAGGACACTTCTGGAGCTCAGGAGACGAGCTGGATGACAGAGACGTATTGCACGTGTTTGACTATATTCCACTGTGTATTGTAGGCTGTGTATTCAGCACTTAGGGACAAGTTGTTATTACTATCCAAATTTATATGTTGATGGTTGTACTTTGATAACTTGTATGTATATCAACAGTTATAGTTTTCCTCTGTATAGAATGTTGTTATTGTATATTATATTTTGTTCCGCTGTGAATGTGTGATTCTGTCTTGTTATTTCTGTTTCTTCTTCTTTCTCTTTTCTTATTAACCCTAACAACCTCGTATTTCCGACACTCGATTGCTCGGCACTCGATACAGTGAACGTATTAGTGTCGATTTTCGAGGTCGAAAATCATCCGGTGGTCACAAATTTTAAAATTTTATAATTACAATTTCAAAATCTCTTGTTTTTAACTTGTTATTACTGAATGTATAAGTTATACAACTTGTTGAATATGCGCTTTGCGCTTATATGATTTTTTTTGATGATAATAAAAATATATACATTCATTTAAATGTATTTGTTAATATACTATTTTATTTTTCACAGTTTAAATAAATATTTGCTGAATAAAATAAATAACACAGATTTTGAATTCAAACGAATATTTTATACAAACAAATATTTATTACAATTTTGAACAGTACAATTTCAAGCTCTCACTATAACTATACAAATTCAATTTACATTCATAACCTCACTACATATCACTCACACTCGTATTTTGTCTTCAACAGCATTCCAGTTTGAATCCAGCATCTGAGCAATCTGCAAAAATATTCACTAACGCGGTAAAATTGAAAAAGAAATATTTTTGCAATATAAAATGAAATATGATTTTTGAAAATATGATTTGCCTCAATTATTTGGGTTGTTCGTCGTCATTCACATTTGAATTCATCATACATGAACAGTGTGACATGCACAGTGTGTCACTGTACATGCCACATGGCCGTGCACATCGATATACACTTGATTGATTTACAGGGACATGTGAGCACACGTCAAACCCAAATGAAAAGCCGGGTTCAACTCACGTGCAATAACAACAAGTAATACATGCTCAAGCCACCAAGAATTAGTGCAATGACCAATGAACAAAGAACAGAGACCAGAAAGGTCAGAAGCACAGTGACAATTTTATGAAGACAAGTACACTTGAACAAAATGAACAAGTGGGGCATCTGTGTAAACTGAGCAAGTATGGACAGAGTTCGAGCACAGTTGAAGCTCAAGACATCAAGTGATACAAGTCAGAACAACAAAATCATCACAATGAAGACCACTATGCAGTGTATAGTAATACAACAGAGAAATGCCCAAGCATGATACAGTGATACAAATGCAACACAGTGGGAACCACAATGCAAGCCAAGCATCAAGACACTAAGCAACTGGAAACAACAAAAAGATGCAAGCACACTCAAACCAGAAGCATGCTCGATGCAAAAGTCCAAACCAGGTTCAAATTATACAAGCTCTAGAAGGACAATGCATGTACAAGACTCAGAGACCAAGCAATGAACAAAATACATGCAAATGCATCAAAGCACTGAGACATGAATGCAGCATTTACAACATACAAACAAGCACATGAATTAATGAAGCACTGAAGAGATGCAACCAGCTACACGAATAAACAGAAGCATACAGTTCAAATTAATAGGGGCAAATAATACAATATGGGAATATGACTGTAAGCAGTGTCACAAGACCAGTGAAGTACGACATTATCATAAACAGGTGCAAGCTCAACAGTCAATTATGACCAAGTACAAGTGCAAGTGAAACACAAGAAGCAAATGCTACCATGACCCAAGTGCACGCTACAACAACAATGACCAAGTGCAGCATCAGTGAAGCCAAAGCATGATACAGGTGAACAGAAGGATCAAATGTGCAAAGTGGAGACCAAACACAAACTAGAGTGCAACAGGCAAACACAACAATACCGCTGAGAGCAATGGAATAAAATTTCAGATGACTCAGACGAACAAAAGGCTGCAACAAACATACATATGAAGCAATTCAAATCCAAGTGCAAATCCAAGAATATATACATGATGCAAATGCACAAGTACAGGCCGAGCAAAATCGAGAAAGAATTTTTCAAAAATGACCGAAGTACGAATGTAACGCAGTGATAAAAATTCAAGTGCGTATGCAGTATTGACAAAGTCAAAAATCAACACCGTGATGAGCACGGCAATTCAAAGTAGCAATTCTCTACCATATCAACCAAGCAAGCATCGAATATACGATTGTGAACTAGTCAGAGAAATCAACAACGTCCAAGCATAATCGAACGGCCAAAGCAAATTTTTGAAACAATCAGATGAATGAAAAATAAGGAGATCGAACGCATATAAATCCCAATCATCATCGGCAATTTTAGGTATCGAGTTCAAGCATGCCAAAACCAGCAAAGCAAAAGGATAAACTACATACCGAAGTCAGAAATCAAACTCGATCGGAAATTGGGGGAATGGTGTGTTAAACAGAGAGATCATCGATTGACGAAGCATCAACGTCAAACCATTCAATCGAGACATAGAAGCCAACAGCCCCAATTTGCTCAATCCCTAATTTCGCCAAAGAGGAACGAACGAAGATACAACAGAGGCCACCATTTTTTCACAGACCAAAGAGGAGAAAAGGATCGGGGTTAAGAATAAAAGGGTCGGCCGTGTTTTAAAAGGGCTTTAGTATATTTCAATTAGGGTTTAAAGTGTTTGTTAATTATTTGTTTTGAATTGTTGTTTTTATTTCTCAAATCAAATCTTGGTAAATCACCACCTAGGGTTTAGGTAGTGTAAGATTGTCTAGTTAGAATTAGTTCAGTGAGCAGGGTGTGCGAGTTTGCAAAGCTCTATAGGCGGGATCAGAGTTTGCGAGTAAGCAAAGCTCTATAGGCGGGGGCAGAGTTTGCGAGTAAGCGAAACTCTATAGGCGGAGCAGGGTGTGCGAGTCTAGTAGAGTGTTTGTGAGCGGGAGCAAATGTTTGCGAGTCTAGTAGAGTGTTTGTGAGCGGGAGCAAATGTTTGCGAGTCTAGTAGAGTGTTTGTAAGCGGGATACTGTTTAATTCTAATAGAAATCTGGGAATGCAGCAGTAGGCAGGAGTTGCCGAAGCTGGGTAAATTTTGTGTGTGATTTACTTTTCAGCATATTTATTTCTGCAGTTTGTTTTTACGTTTAATTCGAGAAAATTTTCTATAACCCTATTCACCCCCCCTCTAGGGTTAATCTAGATCCTACAAGTGGTATTAGAGCCCAGATTTTTTTATTTAACTCTAGAGTCATGAATTCATCAAATAATGCTTTTTCTGAGGGGCAATCTATTGCTAGGCCACCCATGTTTAACGGGAATGATTATGCTTATTGGAAAGTTAGGATGGGTATATATCTTAGTTCTGTTGATTATGATGTTTGGGATATTATTGAAACTGGCTATAAAGCTCCCACTATAACCGTTGGTGATACTGAGATTCCTAAACCTAAGGATAGATGGGATGCTAACGATAAGAAATTAAAAACCACAAATGCTAAAGCCATGAATGCCTTGATCTGTGCTCTTGATAAAAATGAATTTAATAGAATTTCTCATTGTACAACAGCACAGGAAATTCGGCATACCTTGGAGGTGACACATGAAGGAACTTCTCAAGTCAAGGAGTCTCGTCTAGCCCTATTCAGCAATGAATACGAGAACTTTGTGATGGGCAAAGGAGAGAGCATAAAGGATATGTTTGGATGTTTTTCAACTTTGGTGTACAATGCTAGGGCACTTGGGAAGGTCTCCACTGAGGTAGAGCTTGTGCGGAAGATACTACGAGTCTTACCGATGAACTTTGAGGCAAAAGTCACGGCAATACAAGAATCGAAAGATTTGAGTAAACTAAGCATGGAGGAGTTGATTGGCAATTGATGACATATGAGCTTGAGCAAAAAGCAAAGGAAGAACGCAACAACTTCGAACCAAAGAAGAAGACGATTGCCTTAAAGAGCAAAGAAGAAAGCGATGAAGAAGGAGAAGATTCAATTGAAGAACTTGCAATGGCTGTCAATAATCTTAGAAAATGGTCAAGATTCAAGCCACGCAAGAAGAAAACAAAGGGCAATAGGTCAAAAGATTCTGAAAATTCCGATAATGAACTGACGTGTTATAACTGCAACAAGCCTGGCCACATCAAACCAGAATGCCCACATCTCAAATATAACAAAGGAAAGAAAAAGAAAAAGAAGGCTTTTGCAGCAACTTGGGATGATGAAGAAGGAGAGGAAGTTTCGGATAGCAGCTCAGTGGAGGCTAACTTAAGTCTTATGGCAAAATCAGATTCAGAAGCAAGCTCCGAGGAATCTAGTGAGGCAGGTGAGTATTCCTATAGTGATCTTGTTTTTATGTGCTTAGATCTTACTAAAACAATTGATAGTCTTGAATCAAAAATTGAAAAACTGAAATCCGAAAGGAGGAAACTCGCCCATGAAAATTCTAGGTTAGAAACTGAACTTGAAAATATTCAAAACCTAGACTGTAAAAAATGTAAAACTTTAGATTCAGAATTATCAAGACTTAAGAATAGCTTTGAGAATCTTGAAAAAGAAAACTTGAATCTTAAGGAAAACATTGACACTAGGAAAAAGGATTTTATAAATAGATGCACCTCACTTGTAACTGAAAACACAACATTAAAAACCAAAGTCCAAAATCTTGAGAAATCTCTGAATAACTTTTCAAAAGGAGAAAAAACTTTCAAAATGTTATTGGAAAATCAAATTTTTGCTAACAACAGAAAAGGACTAGGTTTTGGTAAAACACAAGTTGATGATAATGCAAAAGGTAGGAGTATCTTTGCTAGATGTGAAATAATTGGACATCATGTTGATAACTGTAGTCATAGGAACAAGAACACAAAATTTAATCAAGTCAATTCAATGTGCACAATTTGTAGAAAATTTGGACACAATCAAAATAATTGTTGGTATAGACCCAAACACGTGAAAACTATACCAATTTAGGTTCCAAAAGGCACAAATATAAAATCTTTGAAAGTCAAACAAATTTGGGTGCCAAAAGGAACATATATAAATAGTTTTGGGTCTCCACAAACATATTTTTCATATTCTGCCACTAACAATCATGGACCTATAAAAACAAATAGGTCACATAAATCTTTCATCGTGTAGTATGGTGGGAGGCTAAGGAACAACATCGGTGTTCTCTGGATGTTGGCTGTTCCAGAAACACAACGGGCGACAAAGCAAAGTTCCTTAGCCTAGTATAAAGTTGACAGAATCACAATGGACAACAACGAAAAATTATCGTAAAGGTAAAACAGGTAAATTTGTTTTGAACGATATATTAAATGTGATAATCTGCACCGTAATCTTAATCATCCAGTAATGTGATGATGAAATGAATGATGTCTTTAATTCTGACTTATTCTTAATTGATATGATTTCTTTTGACTTGTTCTTATTTATGACCTTGATTTGTGCTTAAATGATGACCAATCAGATTTTCAACTTTGAATTAATCCATATAAATTTGTTCGGCCAAATGATGGTATTTTATTGATCTTTGATTACTCATGCTATACGTAAATATATTTGTTTTGACATTTTGGTCACTGCTTGTAAATTTGCATGATTTCAAATTTCATGTGAAAGATGTTAAAAAGGATTTTGAGAAATTGTTAAAACTTCAAGAAATTGTTTTTGATATAATAATGATGTTGATTGACTGTTGATTACTCATGAATATAACTGTTTATCCTAAGGTTTCTGAAATTAACACTATGATATTTGTTTGAGTGTTAACATAGCTTCATTTCAAATTTCATTCTGCGATAGTTTGTTGAAATTTCACAAATCTGGTCTTTGACATCCAACGAGTGAATATTGAGTGAAATTTAAATTCAGATGCAGATTACACTGGTAATATAGTTGATAGAAAAATTACTAGTGGAACGTGATTAATCTTTGAAACATTCATTTGCTGCATCATTTTACAAAGAAAATACATGCATATTTTTCACTTGAAATAATTTTTCAAATGGCAGAATTTTTCTCATATAACCCCTTCGAGAAAATCATTGTTGACCATATTTTCATATTAGTCATTCTTATTTGATTTTAAATGACAAATTTTGACTAATCTAACCCCTAATGATTATCGAAAAGATCAATAGTGATTGAAAAAGTGATGAGTGTCGATATTTGTCATACATTACTCAAGACAGTATATTTAGAAAAATTTCTTTAGAATTTCATAACAAGAGTTATAAAAAAAAATTGTTGGGTAAAAATTCCATGATCATTTCTATTTCTATCATCTTTCTATCGACCATCACTCATCAAAATCATATATAGTACGTAAATTTGTGGTAGTTTACAAAGGAAATTATTCGTTCTTCAATTAATTATTATAAAGAAAATTACCTGTGCTTCAATTTATTATATTCTTCAATAAAAATAAATATCCAAATTATTCACTCTCATTTAAAAGTCCTCACGGTTATGCATGGGTGAATTACTTGGATTTTTGATTATGTGCTTCCATGCTCATTTAAAACTCCTTATGGTTATGCATGTATGGAACGCATATCAAAATTAATTGATTCAATAGACAAGTTGATTCTAATCCCATTTAAAAGTCCTCACGGTCATGCGTGATTAGAAGATACTTGAATTATTTTTAAATAAAAAATTATGAATACTACTAATCTCATTTAAAAGTCCTAACGGTTATGCATGATTAGTAGATATTCAAATTTCCTGAAATAAATATACCACAAATAGACAGAACTGTATGATTTTTGATGATTTTATCCCCATCACTTCTAAAAGTGGAATATGCGTCAATTAAAGTATTTATGATTTTTGTTTGATTTTTTATCGAAATTTAATATTTATATTCAATTGAGTTTTAATGTTGGATTAATATTGATCACTTTATCTATATTTTTATAACACTATTATTTTTTTGCTGATAACAAAAGGGGGAGAGAAAAGTTAAGATTTTTTCAAATAGAATCAAGCAAAGGTCAAATAATTTTCCATTTGCATATAGGCTCATTTACATATTTTTATTTGTATGCACATAAGTAGGGGGGAGTATTGTGTAGAGAGGGAGCATTTAAATAGGGGGAGCAAATTGAACGATCAAATACATTTGACATATTCAAAATCTTAAATATATGTTTGTTATCATCAAAAGGGGGAGATTGTTGAATATGCGCTTTGCGCTTATATGATTTTTGTTTGATGATAATAAACATATATACATTCATTTAAATGTATTTGTTAATATACTATTTTATTTTTCACAGTTTAAATAAATGTTTGCTGAATAAAATAAATAACACAGATTTTGAATTCAAACGAATATTTTATTCAAACAAATATTTATTACAATTTCGAACAGTACAATTTCAAGCTCTCACTATAACTATAAAAATTCAATTTACATTCATAACCTCACTACATATCACTCACACTCGTATTTTGTCTTCAACTGCATTCCAGTTTGAATCCATCACCTGAGCAATCTGCAAAAATATTCACTAACGCCGTAAAATTGAAAAAGAAATATTTTTGCAATATAAAATGAAATATGATTTTTGAAAATATGATTTGCCTCAGTTATTTGGGTTGTTCGTCGTCATTCACATTTGAATTCATCATACACGAACAGTGTGACATGCACAGTGTGTCACTGTACATGCCACATGGCCGTGCACATCGATATACACTTGATTGATTTACAGGGACTGGTGAGCACAGGTCAAACCCAAATGAAAAGCCGGGTTCAACTCACGTGCAATAACAACAAGTAATACATGCTCAAGCCACCAAGAATTAGTGCAATGACCAATGAACAAAGAACAGAGACCAGAAAGGTCAGAAGCACAGTGACAATTTTATGAAGACAAGTACACTTGAGCAAAATGAACAAGTGGAGCATCTGCGTAAACTGAGCAAGTATGGACAGAGTTCGAGCACAGTTGAAGCTCAAGACATCAAGTGCTACAAGTCAGAACAAAAAAATCATCACAATGAAGACCACTATGCAGTGTACAGTAATACAACAGAGAAATGCCCAAGCATGATACAGTGATACAAATGCAACACAGTGGGAACCACAATGCAAGCCGAGCATCAAGACACTAAGCATCTGGAAACAACAAAATGATGCAAGCACACTCAAACCAGAAGCATGCTCGATGCAAAAGTCCAAACCAGGTTCAAATTATACAAGCTCCAGATGGACAATGCATGTACAAGACTTAGAGACCAAGCAATGAACAAAATACATGCAAATGCATCAAAGCACTAAGACATGAATGCAGCATTTACAACATGCAAACAAGCACATGAAGTAATGAAGCACTAAGAGATGCAACCAGCTACATGAATAAACAGAAGCATACAGTTCAAATTAATAGGGGCAAATAATACAATATGGGAATATGACTGTAAGCAGTGTCACAAGACCAGTGAAGTACGACATCATCATAGACATGTGCAAGCTCAACAGTCAATTGTGACCAAGTAAAAGTGCAAGTGAAACACAAGAAGCAAATGCTACCATGACCCAAGTGCACGCTACAACAACAATGACCAAGTGCAGCATCAGTGAAGCCAAAGCATGATACAGGTGAACAGAAGGATCAAATGTGGAAAGTGGAGACCAAACAAAAACTAGAGTGCAATAGGAAAACACAACAATACCGCTGAGAACAATGGAATAAAATTTCAGACGACTCGGACGAACACAAGGCCGCAACAAACATACATATGAAGCAATTCAAATCCAAGCGCAAATCCAAGAATATATACATGATGCAAATGCACAAGTACAGGCCGAGCAAAATCAAGAAAGAATTTTTCAAAAATGACCGAAGTACAAATGTAACGCAGTGATAAAAATTCAAGTGCGTATGCAGTATTGACAAAGTCAAAAATCAACACCGTGATGAGCACGGCAATTCAAAGTAGCAATTCTCTACCGTGTCAACCAAGCAAGCATCGAATATACGATTGTGAACTAGTCAGAGAAATCAACAACGTCCAAGCATAATCGAACGGCCAAAGCAAATTTTTGAAACAATCAGACGAATGAAAAATAAGGAGATCGAACGCATATAAATCCCAATCATCATCGGCAATTTTAGGTATCGAGTTCAAGCAAGCCATAACCAGCAAAGCAAAAGGATAAACTACATACCGAAGTCAGAAATCGAACTCGATCGGAAATTGGGGGAACGGTGTGCTAAACAGAGAGATCATCGATTGACGAAGCATCAACGTCAAACCATTCATTCAATCGAGACATAGAAGCCGACAGCCCCAATTTGCTCAAGCCCTAATCTCGCCAAAGAGGAACGAACGAAGATACAACAGAGGCCACCATTTTTTCACAGACCAAAGAGGAGAAAAGGATCGGGGTTAAGAATAAAAGGGTCAGCCGTGTTTTAAAAGGGCTTTAGTATATTTCAATTAGGGTTTAAAGTGTTTGTTAATTATTTGTTTTTAATTGTTGTTTTTATTTTTCAAATCAAATCTTGGTAAATCACCACCTAGGGTTTAGGTAGTGTCAGATTGTCTAGTTAGAATTAGTTCAGTGAGCAGGGTGTGCGAGTTTGCAAAGCTCTATAGGCAGGAGCAGAGTTTGCGAGTAAGCAAAGCTCTATAGGCGGGAGCAGAGTTTGCGAGTAAGCGAAACTCTATAGGCGAAGCAGGGTGTGCAAGTCTAGTAGAGTGTTTGTGAGCGGGAGCAAATGTTTGCGAGTCTAGTAGAGTGTTTGTGAGCGGGAGCAAATGTTTGCGAGTCTAGTAGAGTGTTTGTAAGCGGGATACTGTTTAATTCTAATAGAAATCTGGGAATACAGCAGTAGGCAGGGGTTGCCGAAGCTGGGTAAATTTTGTATGTGATTTACTTTTCAGCATATTTATTTCTACAGTTTGTTTTTACGTTTAATTCGAGAAAATTTGCTATAACCCTATTCACCCCCCCCCACCCTCTAGGGTTAATCTAGATCCTACACAACTTAGTTACTTAAACTTTCAAATTCATATTATATAATCACTTACCACTTAAGTTTAGTTTTCATTTCAATAACTTATCTAATCCAATTCACTTTATTTAACTTTCCTTTAGTTAAATTTCAAATCATATATTTTATTATGCTAACTCAAATTTATTTAACTTTACTTAAAATAAATTTTTTAATTTCATATTATAAGTCCAAACTCATTTCACTTATGTTTATCAAATTCAACTAGGATTTTAAATTCAAATTTTTTAATCACAACAAAACTTAAATTTTCAATTTACTAAGGGTAGCAAATCCGTCACCTAGAAATTCAAAAATTATACCAATGATGTTGTAGTCATCACCCATATTATTTTCCAACAATGGTGGTGAATTCAGTGCTTTATATTTTTTAAAATCTCTTTTTATATTTATAAATCACATTTATAAATTTTTTTACTTATGTAATATCACTACTTTACTTCACTTATATAAGATTCGTTCTAAATTCATTTATCTTGTTGTTTAGATATATAGTAATATAACATCCTCAAACTTTGAAAAAAAACAACTGTAAAATCAATGGGGTTTGGATTCTCAAATTCTTAGTTTAAATCCATTTTCATTTATAATCATATTTATAAATATATTCATGTAGTTTCATTTCTTATATATAATATTTTTTCACAATTGTAAATCATTTTAATTATAATTCCATACTCTATGATTCATTTTCTTATATAATTTATTCTTTTACAATTTTTGTTTATTTGGATTATTCAAACAACTTTTATTAGCTTATATATATTTACATTTTCAAATAAGAAAATAATCAATTTATATATTCTGAAGATTTATCCCTTTATATATAAAATATAATCGAGGTAAGAGGAGACTCTAGATTGAAGTAGTTGGATTTGGTATGCGTTGCTGGATTTGAAGGAAGAGAATGATGATTGATAGACCCGACACTTGTGTCAATTTGAAATGACTAAAACAGGATGGCTTGAACCAGGCCAAGTGGGCTAGCTACCCTAGTGGACACGTATCCAGTGATTTTTCTTGTGGACTCGATCCATACTATTACCTTTGTTGTTGATTTCGATTGGTGCAGCTTGATTTGGGATAACCTCCCTTTTACTCGACATGGGATGGGTGGACGCGGTGGGCAGTGGTTGCGGCGATGCGTTACCACCAGCCTGGCGACTCAAACTTGTAGCATACTACCTTGGGCATTGCCTATGTGCCTTGTCATACTTTTATCCTTATAAGAGACCACTACGAGTTTGTTTAGTGTTGTCATATCATGGCATATACCTATCCCCCGATGTTCTATTGGGGTGTTGTATGCAAACTATATGCCAATTCTTAAAAACACGTTAAGGGGATTAATGTAAATACTTAGCGCTAGGAAAAATATTTATTTTATTGATTAGACGTTACATATATAGCATATTCTACTATATATAGATATTTTGACGGATCCTTAAGAGATGGAAAATCTCGTAACATCTCTTGAGTCATGGCATGCACGTTATACACTGGATGGAAACCTAAAACCCCCTAAACATCTCTGATGCTATTACACTCCTATTATATGTGATATTGATTTGACTTACATAAGGATATTTTAGTTATAACTCCAGTGTGTAGTTTTATTTTATACTCGGGTTAGCCTTGAGTTTTAGTGCATTGACGATCATTTATTCTGGAGGATGTAGACGAAGATTTGGTATATCAAAATTACTCGTATTCCCATGCATCATGTTGTTCTGCTACATTGTTTTATTTTGTCTTTGTTTTATGTGTGACTCTGATTAATGTTGTAAAAGTATAATCAAATGTGTAGTGTCAATGGCTTCATGAACTGTTTATTTGATTATTATATTTTTCATTCCACTGCGAGATTCTGTGTTTGTCTTCTTCTTTTCTTATTTTTCTTAATTCACCTCATTGATTATCTATGTTTTGTATTGTTTTGAGTTGGATATATGTGGTTTATTGTTGACTTAATCCTCCCGGAATGCGGGTCGACGCACATATACACATATGTGTTCACTATAATTTAAAATTATATATATATATATATATATATTGGTTTGTAGAACAAAATTAACTATACCAAAATATAAGCTAATGTTGCTTCAAAATGAAGAAAATGGATATGGACATATACATACACAATTAAATAGTAGGACAATAAACATAATTAGCTTAAATTGTGAAAATATATGTCAGTTCTATTGTAGCAAATCAAACCTACATTAATAATCATTTCAGATCTAATGAACAATAGCAATACACAAACAAAACAAACATAAATTTGATTTTATACATAAATGATAACACATAAGAGATTTGGTTGAATTCAATAAGTGATAATTCAATATAGATATATATTAAGTTGGTCAAGATTAAACATTATGAATGAATAAAATAAATGAAAATTGTATCCCAAAAAGCCTTGCCCTTTGTAACACTTTGATTTGAGATTTCTTCTCAGATTTCTATGGAACACACCCAACTTTGAAGAGAAGGATGAACCAGTTAGCTTTTACTTTATTTGATATTTTCATTTGACCTTGAGTTGATTTTGTGCTAGAAAAATGAAAATTATTTTCGGCCATAACATGAGAAAGGAGGAGAGAAAATTAAATGAATGGAAGAATTAATGAAAATAAAATTAGTGGACTTGTTTTAATTGAAAGAATAAAAACTTTCTCTTTCTTTCAATTGAAACTTCCCTCATTAATCCCTTAATTTTCTCTCACTTAGTCCTTCTACCTTATCATGATATTATTGGCCCTAGATGCCATCATATGCATAAAATTTCCATAAATCTCTTCAAGCAATTATCTTATTTAGATCTGTTTAAAGTTACATCGATCTCGTACATCGATGTGCGCAAATCTAACTTTTATATACGTATAAAATAATTTCAAATAAATCTAAAACATCAAATAAATTAACTAATTAAAATGTTTCTGAAATACTAATTAATTTAGTTAATTTATGACATTTTACAAATTATTTAAATCGTGTGGTATTCGTAGAATTCATAAATACATTTGTGTGACATAGAGATGTGAATTCAGTCGGCAATTAATATGAATAATTTAAATATTATCGTTCACACGTCACTTAAGCTAGTATGATTACTATATGTCTGAATTCATTGCTTATAGAATTTTTCATAAAAATCATATTTTATATTATCTTAAGAGGTACCAATAATGATAGTAATTTATGCATGTTTCTTCATTATATCACAATAGGATGTATAGAGTCGAGTACTGGTCAAAACTCTAATATTATTCATTCAACTTAATCAGTCCATAAATTAATCACTGGTTCAATGATAACATTTATTATTAACTATTTTACTCTATCTAAAGAGATTGAATTTGAGTTGATTGCAGTTGACCATGATACAAACATCATACAGTTAAGAAGTCAAATTCTATAATAAATAGCATCTCATGCAAAAGCTTCAACTTTGACTAAATTATAGTCACTCAGTGGATCCTTATGCTATTGTTTAACTATAATCAAAGTGGAATATTCACATTGAATTTCTACAATATTCTCAAGTCGAGGGAACAATGTAATACCTTAGCTTGAGAATTCCTATCTGACCTAGCTGTTATTAACCAATAGGAAACTCTTGGACCAATCATTCCATAGTTATAAAACAACTATAAGTATGTAACCCTTTGGTTCCCCTAGCAACCATGAGTAATACAACACCCACCATTTGGAGAGAGTTACACACTTTATCTCGATGGATTTATCGATATCCTTTCTCGAACCTATTGCCATGATTATTGAAAACAAAATGTTATTTCATATTATGATTAGTTACTCATGGTTGTAAATCATTGCAACTACAATCACATGACATTTTATTTAAGAATTTTTTTATTATATACCTGAAATTAATTATTTAATTATTTGTATATTAATATAACTAAGTATATAAAAGTAAACAAAAACATTATTAATGAACATGATCGACCACAGAGTAGGATGTAGGTAATAATTACATAATTGGCCCAAGGGCTTACCACTAACTCTTTCAGGTATTTGAATATGGGAGCTAGTAATCATATGCATAGATGAGTAAACATGTTAATGAAGCTTGATGAGTCAGTAAGAGAAAACATTCATCTTGGCGACAAATCTAAAATTCCAGTTAAAGGAAAAGGAAAAATAACAATTCATTTAAAAAATGGAACATATGATTATATCTTTAATGCGTACTATAATCCTAACATGAAAAAAAATATCCTTAGTATTGTGCAACTTCTAGGAATAGGAAATGACATTTACATGAAAAATAATACTCTTCTGACGAGAGATGGTAAAGAAAATTTATTCCTAAAGTACCAATATCAAAAATGGAATAGTTCCACTAAAAATTTAAAATATTGTTGTTAAATGTTTAAATGTTACAAAGATTCATCATCGCGTTGGCATTGAAGATTTGGACATCTTCATTTTGATGCTTTACAATTGTTAAAAAAATAAGAATATGGTAAAAGGTTTACCATTTGTTAATCTCATGAATTAATTGTATGAAGGATGTTTATTTGGAAAACAACCAAGAAAAAAAATTCCAGAAGAATCCAACATAAGAGCGAAAGGGCCATTAGAAGTAATTCGTAAAGATATATATGGATTAATAAAATCTGTGCTCACTTGGGAAAAGTAATTATTTTTCACACACTTTATTAATGATTTTAGTAGAAAAAATTTTGATATTTTAATAAATTTATAGATTTATAGAAAATTAACGTCTCTACAAAATAAAGGCCATGAGATCCAATCGAGTTGTAGAATTATTCTCAGGGGAAAGAAATTTTTTCAAAAAAGTGGAGTTCATTGTCCCTTAATGGTCCCATACACCGCATAACAAAACGACATTCTAGAAATAAAAATCGGTCTCTGCTCAATATGGCTCATGTAAAAAGACAAAAATGTTCCAAAATATTTTTCGGCCAAACCTATTGGATCTACAATGTGTTTACCATATCGCTCTAAAACTCAAAGGTGTGGAATGAAATCCCCAAGAAGCATGTAGTGGCAGAAAGCCATGCATATAACATTTGAGAGTATTTGGAAGTATAGCATATACCCAAGGTCTAGATATAAAACACAAAAAATTTGGATGATAAAAGTGAAAAATATATTTTCATTGGCTACGACTCAATGTAAAAAGGGTATAAATCATATAACCATATTAATGGAAAAGTTGCTATTAGTCAAGATGTGCAGTTTAATAAAGAAAGCACTTGGAATTGGAGCAAATAAGAAGAAGATGATTAAAATTTCTTTCCGCTTTATAAAGAAGGAAATAATGATGTGTAAGAAGAGCCCATAGTCCAACACCATCACCTTCATCAATTTTCCATAAAGAATCTCCATTGGAAGTAAGCACAAGTGAAAGACCACCATGTATAAGATATTTGCAAGAGTTTTGTGACGTTGCACCAATTTCAAAGGTATTATTTAAATTTACTTTTTTCAAAGTATGAACTAATATGTTTCAAAGAAATGAAATAAGGCAAAAATGTAGAGATGTTATGGATGAAGAAATTAAAGCTATCGTAAAGCATGATACATGGTATTTGGTTAGCTTGCCTAATAATACAAACCAATTAGACAAAAGTGGGTGTACAAAGTGAAAAATAATAAAACAGAGAAATGGAAAAGAAAATTGCAAGATTTGTTGCCAAAGGATACAAGCAAAGAGAAGGTATACGCTATTTACAATTATTTTCTCCCATAACTCATTTAGACTATAAGATTATTAGTTTCATTACTGGCTAAAAATAAATGGAAAATTTATTAAATGGATGTAAAATTTGCTTGTTTAAATGCTAATATAGAAGAAGAAGTTTATTTGGAGCAACCACCAAGCTATAAAATTAAAAGACACAAAAATAAAGTCTAGAAATTTAAAATGGATCTTTATGGTTTAAAACAAGCTCCTCGAACACTAAAATTGAT
The DNA here is from genome assembly GCA_030765085.1 of Allium cepa. NCBI lineage: Eukaryota > Viridiplantae > Streptophyta > Magnoliopsida > Asparagales > Amaryllidaceae > Allium > Allium cepa. The sequence goes on from CM060928.1 coordinate 456,029,952, forward strand.
AAATATTTGATAGAAAATGGTTTTCTAAAGTGCGTCATGAACTTTCCATTCATATATAGACAAAAAATGGAGATGTTTTAATTGTATGATTATATATGGATGAATTAATATTTACTGGAAACAATCCAAAAGCATTTGATGAGTTCAAAAAGAAAAGTGTTCAAAGCTTGAGATAACGGATATGGGACTTATTTCATACGATCTTGGAATCCAAGTAATTCAAAGTGGGCACGTGACTATTGTCTCTCAAGAAACATATGCAAATAAATATTGATGAAATTCAAGATGAATAAGTGCAAACCTGTAAACACTCTAGTAGAATGTGTTATAGAGCTTTAGAGGCGGAACAAATACAATTAAAGAGCTTAGTTGGTAGCTTGAGATTTGCATAAGACCTAACATACTTTATGGAGTTGGGCTTACTAGTCTTTACGTAGAAGCTCCCACAACATCACATTTAAAGACTGCTAAAAGGATCCCTTAATATATCAAAGGTGCCATTGATTTTGGTTTGCTATATCTGTATTCTAACAATCCAAATTGGTTAGTTATAATGACAGTAATTGGGCTGGAGATTTTGATGACATAAAAGTATATGCGGTTTCTTTTTCTTCACAGGAGACATGGCTTCACTTAGGGTCAAAAAAGAAACCAGTTGTGATGCTTTACACCAGTGAAGCTTAGTATGTTTTTGCATCAACTTGTATATGTCATGCAATTCGACTTTGAGTGCTATTGAAGGAGTTGGATATTATGATGACCCACCTTTTTGGATAATTTAAGTCGACAACAAACACATATGTCCAACTTAAACCATCCAAAAGATCATATTATCAATGGGGTTTAATAAAGAAAATAAGAGAAAAGAAGAAAAGCAACATATAGAATCTCCCAACGAAATGACAAAATATAATAATCAAATAAAACAGTTCATGAAGCTATTTATAATATACATTTGATTACCGACATCAATAAGAGTACAATAAATAAACATACCAAAATAAAGCAGCAGAAAAATATTAATGAATATGGTTTTCAAACTCCATCTTCATTTTTAAGAAATAATAACTACGAAACACTGAAATACTCAGGCTGGCCCGAGCGCAAAGTAAAATAATAGACTCGACTCAGAACTAAAATTCTTATGCAAATTAAATCAAAATCAGATGGAATAAGGAATGTAGATAAATACATTAGTTCCAAATTCTTTGAAAAAGTTATTTTTCATATTCAAAGTACAACAGGTTTCACGATAGATCCATTCTAAGAACTTACAAATTTACAGAAAAATTCCAAATTGAATTTCAGAATTCAAGAGATTTGATTATGAAAATTTCCCAAAGTTTCAAAATTCAATTTATGAAAAACTCCCAGAGTTTCAAAATTTAAATTTGAAAACTTTCAAATAAGGCAACTGTAACGACCCGGAATTTCACTGCCTTGATTAGTGAATATTTATTTAATTTTAAAAATTCAACATGTAGGTTTTATAATTAAAATAAACTCATTTTAATAAATTAATAATGATGATAAAATCATTTTATAAATTTTATATCCAAATTAAATAGTTCGTACAAAAACAGAAAATGTGACCAAAGAACGTTTTTCTAAATTTCAAGCTTTTGACATCGGAAAGTTGTCAGGAATGTTGTTCGTCTTTGTGCACCATATATACACATATATAAGAGTTAATTAGCTAGATAATAACATACTTAAGGATAGATTATCTTAAGTTTAATTTTGTTTAGCAAGTGATGTGATGATTCATAAATTTAAAAATAATAATCTTATATATATATATTCCTCGCTTGTCACATCTTAGATTGTATTCATTAACCATCATTATCTCTTTTCACGTCTTATCTTTAATTAACAATTATATATATATAAAGAAAGTGATGTGGCTAAACATAATAATTATATATATATATAAAGAAACTGATGTGACTAAACCTAATAAATATATATATAAAAGAAATTGATGCGGCTAAACATAAAAATTATATATATATATATATATATATATATATATATATAGGAGTGATGTTACTTGACAAAATGATGAGGTGTGAAATCTTGCTTATAAATAGCATATATGTTTCTCCATTTTTTCTCCTCTTTCCACCAACATTTTCTTCCCTATTTCAAACTCAAATGAAGTTTGTCTATTTTTGAAAACGTGTGAAATTTTAATTGCTATATCATTCTAGTTGACAACTTTTTTAAATTTCTATCATAGCTATGTCAAAACACCAATTCTTTACAAAGAAAATTTTTTACCCAGAATTTCAAGTCTGAAATTACCCTTATTCTTTTAATCATAAATTCTTCAAAACAAATTGACAATGAGTGAATCTTTTTTTGAAATGATAGAGGAAAGAAATTCCTACAACTTTCTTTTGACTACATTTTCGAATTCCATGAGTTAGTGGCCCAAAAACCAGTGGGAAAATGATCTAATTTTGGGTTTATTTCGACAAATCAATGATAGCCCGAAGCTCCTCTACTACTACCCCACATCCACCCCCACACCTCTAGCCGAACCTACATGCACCTACGCCAAGCCGAATTTGAGGGTTGCTAGCACCTAAAGTGTCAGGACCCGATTCTTCGTCTTCCGAAAATTCGACATCGACACTCACTTTATCGACTGCCGAGGAATCGAACGACGGAAAACCGAACACTGAGGGTTTTTTAAAAAAAGAATTTAAGAAAAGAGAAGAAGGTAGAAGAAGAGAGAAAATAGATAATAGAGGGAAGAGAAAACAGAAGATAGAAAATTTTAAAATAGAAGAAAAAGAGAATAGAGAAGAGATAGAAAAACAGAACGGAACGGAGAATAGGACGGAACAGAAAACAACAGAACAACATCAGAATCTCACAATTCGCAGCGGAACAACATATAATAATAAATGAATAATCTTTAAACAAAGAACTATATCAGTTATTACATTTTACACATTACATTTCATTACATCATATCATCAGAGTGTACAACATCATACAACAAACAGTGCAGCGGAAAAGGAATACTATATAAGTAATACGCCATGCCATCCAGCTTGCCTCCAGCAACTTCAGAATATCCAGAATATCCTGATAAACCTAACTCTTGACTGCCCGTGTGGAAATTGGTGGGCATTCAGAGTTTAGGAAGGAAAACAATAAACTCCAAGTCAGTCATGTGACTGGTGTGAGAACTCAAAACAGTTTATTTATCTTTAAAATCAAAATAGAGGAATATTTTTAATCAATTCGCAATGCTTTTAAAAATGAGATTACCATAAGGCCTCCCGCACACACACACAATGCAAACGCAGAATCGGAGGAGATTTCTCCTTATGATAGTCAAAGATGCTTGATACGCTTTTAAAAAGACATTTGATATTATTACTAGTGCATAGTGTAGGGGAAAAATTCATTTTGAAAGTAGAATATAAATCTTAGCCAACATACGACCATTATCGTATGCCTACTATAGCTACCATCCAAACAGTGTTGCGACACCATAAGTGAATGATAGGTTCTACAACTAATAACGTACAAGTTTCGTATTGTTTCTTTGGATTTCCAACAAATGGTCAGGCCAAGGAACTTCCCATTGCCACATGAGAATGCCTCTGGAAAGACATCCCCGAGAACCAAACCGGAACTCTGCCAACACAAGGCCGGGTTACCCCTAACTGGGTAACTACTGACACGAGCACGCCATTCCCCGATCGTAAACGACCTTTCTCACGGGATCCCGATAGCCAACAACCATAAAGTAATAAATTCGCAGTAACCACATAGGTTAAATATCTGGGCTCCATACCATGATACCACCTCTATCCAGAAGGAAATGTACATACCCTAAAGGGTGCTACCCCTCATAACCTTGCCGCATCTTACCTGTTTTGACCATTTCCGGGGTGTGAGGTTCGACGAAGTCACGTCCACAAAAACATACTTTATACAAAAGCCATGCTTTGGGTCAACAAATGATCAACATAATGATCACAAAGATAGACGATCAAATAAACGATCCTATCACAATAATCAACACAATGATCATTTCAGCAACACTCAGCATGTCACATTACCAAATTGGGAATACATCGCTGATAACTTCAACTATATAACCTCTGAGCTCGTACGTCTCAGAGAAGGGTGTTAAGCTAAAAGAATAAATTCTCCGCCACCAATAGAAATATATTTGAATGAAATCGGCTTTATATCTCAACTTGTAATGTCAGACACACAATCCATACAAGTCTGTTCCGGGATCGAACAAAACGAAGGCACTTACAAAGAAGTCCTTGCAATCCGGATATTCACAATCCTGATCGGATTTCCCATCACTTAGGGAGTCTCTATACCGCTGCAACTCAGTGCAGAGACAATCGACAGGTCATCCTATTGCTCTCGCAAATACCGGGTCTTCAACACCGATCTTCAATGCAATTATAACGACGTATCACATATTCGGAATGGGTTATACGACCCCATGGTCCTTTCCCGGTTAACCCGAATAGTGAGCGCTTATTCAAAAATAAGTGTGGCATTCACATTCAAACAAATCACATCAATTACCCATTCAAAGGGAAATATTGATAGTCGGTTATTGAACTATCACTGGATATGCACACATCACCAGTTTCCAAATAATTTTCCAAATTATATATTTTCCAAAATATCTTCACTAGATATATAATTTCAATACTTCAAAAATAAATCAATATTTATTTTTAAACCAATTCCACTTTTTTTTATAAATTCCTTAGTGAATTTATAATCCAAAATATCTATGCATATGATTTCAATAATTCATTTCAATTTATCTTCAAAAAGATAAATTCTCAAAACGTTTCATTTCACATTGGAAAGACATTTCTATACTTATACATTCATAAGTAATTCACAAATTTTATTTATTTTCAACACTTGGAAAATATTCAATATACTTAAATCGAGATTAAGTATATATTTCATCTTTTAAGGAAATCATTCTCTTAAACATATTTGTTTGGGCCAAAACGAATGTTACGTAAAACATCGTTACGACAACCCAAAATCACTAGTATAGGGATTCGAAATTAAAATAGATATATAAATCCCAATACTATGCAAAACATTTCCTTTCGGAAATCATTTACTATAACAACAGTGTTATAGTCCATCATCTCCTTCTATTTCTCGAAAACGTCTATTTCAACAATAAATGTTGAAGTCTATGGTTTCGAATCTCAACACATTTAAAACATCGTTAGATCGTTTTAATTCTATTTAAAACATCCAAATCCAAAACAATTTCTTTAACGTGTTATTCACTATTCAAAAACGTGAATATACTTCATTAACAATTTCATCCTTTTATTCATTTTAATTCAAAGGATTATTCACTATTCAAAATGTGAATATAACTCCATTTATAGGTTTCAACAATTTACTTATCAAAATAAGTCATTTGCGAATTTATAAAACAACGTTTATAAATTCCATTTCTATTTATTTAAAAAAACTTCCTTTTTATAAATTCTTTTATTAACCTATTCCAGTTTATAACTCAATTATAAACTAAAAGTTCATATTATAAGTTAAATACTTATAAAACGATTATTTTACAAAATCGTTCCTCTAAAGACTTTCCAAACCATAAATCTTATAACTTATAAGATTCATTTATTTAACCAAATCTATTCTTCAAATAACTTCACAAATTTATAATTCTTACTATTTATAAATTTCATTTATAACTTCACCGTTTATAATTCTATAAATTTCATTCTTTAATGAAATTCATTTTCACTTCATTCAAACACTTATAAAAACTCGTTTTATAATTTCAATATCTCAATTTATAAATATCCATTTATAAATCTCTTATATAAATCAATTCATATTAATATTTTAAAAACATCTTTAAACTCCTTTATAATTTCATCATTTTGATTTATAAAATAATCAAATTTTATAAATCCTATATTTAAACTTTTCACAATTATTTCAGAAATCCCAATTTAACTATTTTATAAAGTCATTAATTCCTTATTTTCAAAAATCAGCTTTTAACTATATTTCTTAAAAATCATAATTTTTATAACTTTAAAAATTATAACGTTTATTTATCTATAATGGATCAATTCCAAAATATAGTATATTCTCAAAAATCACTTAAAAAAATCATTTTAAAATCCCAAAATTTGGTCCAATGATGCTACACACCAAATAGTCAATCACGACAACAACGATATCATATATCAATATGATAACCCATCAAATATCAAAATATCTGAAATCAAATAAAAACTGTTGAGGAATCCAGTTGGATCCCTCCAACCTGTTTTCCTGCATCCACAAACATTAGCACAATACCAATTTCGCTCCAGTACGAAATTATCGCGGTATATGTTCTTATTAAATATTATCCGCTTAATAACGGCGCAATAGGGTCTCATCCGCTAAACAAATAAATGCGGGAAATCAATAACTCCAATATATACATATGCCAATATATATATATATTGCTACTATATATAATACCAATTTCACTGTTTATGAAATATTCGCGGTATATGTTTTTAATAAATAACATCCGCTTACTAACGGCGTATAATGTCTATTTTAACAATCAATAGATATCAATCATCATTCAAACATGCATTCAAATATTTTAAATCTAACTATTTAAAATAAAATCGAAACTGATTCGATTGAGTGAGAAGTTCTCACCTTGATTTTATTTCCGTTTTAGCGATTTATTTCGAATAAAATTAAACGGACGTTTAATTTTACCCAAAATTCTCACTAACTCCAAATGACTCCAAACCAACTCCATCGCGTAGTGCTCGTCCATACGATTCCAACGCAACTGGTTTCGCGCGTTTTCGACCTCGTATGAAAAAGTTGTGATATTATGAAGTTACACGATTTTAATATACTTAAATTTAAAATTAATTATATTTACACACTTGCATTCATCGTGGCCGCACATCACCCCTACCCCCTTTCTTCCATCTCACGCGCAAGAATACCCAGTGCACGAACACGCAAGAGAACCCATAGCTCAAATTAGGGTTTGAATTTTTGCAAACTAACCGAACACTTAGAACTCGATCCAAGTATACCACGTCGAAGGCCAAGAAGCAAGCCACCATCGGCCAGAATATCATGCAACTCGGCCTCCCCTGGGCCTGGGAATTCGTGCCCAAACACGGCCGAACGCACCCCCCTAACGGCCCCCACAACGCCTCAAATCCGATTATCACCTTATAGAATCGAAGGTCTTGATGAGATCTTCAAGTTTGTAGTTGAACGAATCTCCTAAAAACTTATGGATTGAGAGAGATTAAGAGGAGAAATATGAAAAATTTCGGCCATTCATACCTAAACTGGCGGCCGTGCATTTTGATTAGGGTTAGGGTTTCTTTTTTTTATTTTTTTTTTGGATTTATGAGCCTATTTATAGAAGAAAATCGAACACTATTCATCCGAAAATTCCGAACTCCGATTTACGCGCCGTAACCAGCGTTTCTAGGGTTTACCCCACGTTCTGGACACAATGGAACAGGTTTCGAAAGCTAATTCGGACATCTGTGCGAGTTATGGCTATAAACGCTCAATTTGAATTAAACCGATTTAAGCGATTTTCTAGGCGTTTTAATTTGTACCGGACAAACGGTAAATCCAATCGACTTGAAATTTGAAACCTTACAATAATATCACATTACGGATCCGATGAAACTGGTTTCGTCGAAATCCGAGACTTTTTGAAAAATGGCTATTTTCACTCGTCAAATTTAAATTAAAAATAAATCGATGCGTTTCGAGCTGCCACGATCAAACGATAACTCCGATTGACACGAAATTTGAAATCCGGTAATAACTAACTATTACGGATCCAATTGAACTAGTTTCGTTCAATTCTGAGACTGTCCAAAAATTGACTATTTTCACTAGTCGATTTTAATATTAAAATATTCAATTTTCACAAATTAACTTTAAATTCGATTTTAAAAGTTCTAAAATATCATTCTAACTTCAACATGATAAAATAAAATTTTACAAATCATTTTCAATCATATTTAACCCAATTTTCAATTATTTCCATAATTTAACGTATTAAATTATTGATTTAATTATCCAATTAAATCCAAAAATTCAAATAAAAATTTATTCGACTTATAAATTCACTTATTAATATTTAAAATTAATTAAATATTCATATTTTAATTACTAAAAATTCTGGGTCGTTACAATCTTCCCCCCTTAAAAGAATTTCGTCCTCGAAATTATTAAGTAAGAAAAGTTACAGAACCTATTAATTTTTCCAAAATTCATAGTTAAACTTCTTACAATACTTTACTAAGTTTTCAAATCATACTTAGTTATCTTTTCAAAAACAACTACTATTGTTTAACTTTCAATTCCAAATCAAAGTTAAAGTTTTCAAAAATTTCCAATTTTCTCAAAAAATTTCTAACGCTTTAAATTTCCGGAAAAATTCGCCATAGTCTCCTTTGCGCGGCTCGATCCGAAAAAAAAATGACAGTATATATATCACAAATATACATCTCATCAAGTAATGTGGCATCCCGCAGGGAAAAAATGTAAAAGTACGATATGTAATCCGAGATATGTACCTTATATTTTATTAGCAAGCATATACGGCTAATATAGCGCGAAAGCGAGCTCCAAATGCGAAGCAAACGCGATCCGCACCTACTAATTACTCAACAAACAACATGAGAACATGCATATAGACAATAGTATTAATATACATCATATAGCAACTGAAACAAAAGCAACAAATGCAAACATCAACCAACTATCATTCAACTAACATCCATAACCAATAAATATTCATTCATATTCTCATTTATATACAATGAAATGGTTTTCAATTTAAATCACATTTGATTCATTCACAGTTGATGTTCTTACTAACATTCATTCTCAATTAGTTTATATTCACTAATTCATATTCAAGTTGGTTCACTTCCAAAACAAATTCAATTCCATTTAAGATTCATTTAACTTCCAATTGAATTTCAATTACTTTAGCTTTCAATTTCATTAACCTAATGAATTACATACAATCACTAATAATCATATAACAACCAATGTATATCAATTACAACCAAACTCCTTTGCTTATATTCATTCAGTTTGGTTTAATTAATTGATTTTCATTCAATTATTCAACTTTCAATAACATTAAATTTTAATGGATTAACACCTATATTTAATTGATTAATATTCAATCCATTCATTCAATTCAATTATAAAAGTTGAATTTCATTCCATAACTCAAGTTCACATTTATCACTTAACTTTATTAATTTATTTTGATACTAGTATCAACTTCATTCAATATCACTTAGGTTATATTCATTTTATAAACATCACTTGTTTTACATAACTTAAATTCATTTTTATTTACTATTCATATTCATAAATATATTCATATAGTTTCACTTCTTATATATATAAGTTTATTTCACAATTGTAAATCACTTTAATTATAATTCAATTCTTATAATTCTTTATACTTATACAATTATTCTTTTATTTAGATTATTCAAACAACTAAACAATCAACAATCTACTTATATACACTTTAATAATTCTGAAAAATTATTCCTTTATATACAAAATATACTCAAGGTAAAATTATTTCATTTACCCAAATTTAAAATCAATATTGTGTCGAATTGTTCTATTCAAGTGTTTAGAAACCCCTTCGATTCAGTTTCGAAGCTGCGCCGACGAAGGTTCATATGCCACCCAACAAACCAATCATCACAATATAAAACAATTTTATATTTTCACTAACAAATACGCTCTCATAGCTATTATTACACTCAAACTCAATCTAGAGTACTACTGACTCTATCTCTAATGAATAATACCCAACAGAACCATGGTTGTCGCTTAACCATATGCTCCGATACCAAATGTAACGCTTCGATTTTTCGTTGCCGAAAAACCGAATAGTTATGGGTTTAAGAAATATTTAAGAAAAGAAAAAGAAAAAGAGAGAAAATTTAGATAGGGAAAAGAAGAGAGAAAATAGATAATAGAGGGAAGAGAAAACAGAAGATAGAAAATTTTAAAATAGAAGAAAAAGAGAATAGAGAAGAGATAGAAAAACAGAACGGAACGGAGAATAGGACGGAACAGAAAACAACAGAACAACATCAGAATCTCACAATTCGCAGCGGAACAACATATAATAATAAATGAATAATCTTTAAACAAAGAACTATATCAGTTATTACATTTTACACATTACATTTCATTACATCATATCATCAGAGTGTACAACATCATACAACAAACAGTGCAGCGGAAAAGGAATACTATATAAGTAATACGCCATGCCATCCAGCTTGCCTCCAGCAACTTCAGAATATCCAGAATATCCTGATAAACCTAACTCTTGACTGCCCGTGTGGAAATTGGTGGGCACCCAGAGTTTAGGAAGGAAAACAATAAACTCCAAGTCAGTCATGTGACTGGTGTGAGAACTCAAAACAGTTTATTTATCTTTAAAATCAAAATAGAGGAATATTTTTAATCAATTCGCAATGCTTTTAAAAATGAGACTACCATAAGGCCTCCCGCACACACACACAATGCAAACGCAGAATCGGAGGAGATTTCTCCTTATGATAGTTAAAGATGCTTGATACGCTTTTAAAAAGACATTTGATATTATTACTAGTGCATAGTGTAGGGGAAAAATTCATTTTGAAAGTAGAATATAAATCTTAGCCAACATACGACCATTATCGTATGCCTACTATAGCTACCATCCAAACAGTGTTGCGACACCATAAGTGAATGATAGGTTCTACAACTAATACCGTACAAGTTTCGTATTGTTTCTTTGGATTTCCAACAAATGGTCAGGCCAAGGAACTTCCCATTGCCACATGAGAATGCCTCTGGAAAGACATCCCCGAGAACCAAACCGGAACTCTGCCAACACAAGGCCGGGTTACCCCTAACTGGGTAACTACTGACACGAGCACGCCATTCCCCGATCGTAAACGACCTTTCTCACGGGATCCCGATAGCCAACAACCACAAAGTAATAAATTCGCAGTAACCACATAGGTTAAATATCTGGGCTCCATACCATGATACCACCTCTATCCAGAAGGAAATGTACATACCCTAAAGGGTGCTACCCCTCATAACCTTGCCGCATCTTTCCTGTTTTGACCATTTCCGGGGTGTGAGGTTCGACGAAGTCACGTCCACAAAAACATACTTTATACAAAAGCCATGCTTTGGGTCAACAAATGATCAACACAATGATCACAAAGATAGACGATCAAATAAACGATCCTATCACAATAATCAACACAATGATCATTTCAGCAACACTCAGCATGTCACATTACCAAATTGGGAATACATCGCTGATAACTTCAACTATATAACCTCTGAGCTCGTACGTCTCAGAGAAGGGTGTTAAGCTAAAAGAATAAATTCTCCGCCACCAACAGAAATATATTTGAATGAAATCGGCTTTATATCTCAACTTGTAATGTCAGACACACAATCCATACAAGTCTGCTCCGGGATCGAACAAAACCGAAGGCACTTACAAAGAAGTCCTTGCAATCCGGATATTCACAATCCTGATCGGATTTCCCATCACTTAGGGAGTCTCTATACCGCTGCAACTCAGTGCAGAGACAATCGACAGGTCATCCTATCGCTCTCGCAAATACCGGGTCTTCAACACCGATCTTCAATGCAATTATAACGACGTATCACATATTCGGAATGGGTTATACGACCCCATGGTCCTTTCCCGGTTAACCCGAATAGTGAGCGCTTATTCAAAAATAAGTGTGGAATTCACATTCAAACAAATCACATCAATTACCCATTCAAAGGGAAATATTGATAGTCGGTTATTGAACTATCACTGGATATGCACACATCACCAGTTTCCAAATAATTTTCCAAATTATATATTTTCCAAAATATCTTCACTAGATATATAATTTCAATACTTCAAAAATAAATCAATATTTATTTTTAAACCAATTCCACTTTCTTTTATAAATTCCTTAGTGAATTTATAATCCAAAATATCTATGCATATGATTTCAATAATTCATTTCAATTTATCTTCAAAAAGATAAATTCTTAAAACATTTCATTTCACATTGGAAAGACATTTCTATACTTATACATTCATAAGTAATTCACAAATTTTATTTATTTTCAACACTTGGAAAATATTCAATATACTTAAATCGAGATTAAGTATATATTTCATCTTTTAAGGAAATCATTCTCTTAAACATATTTGTTTGGGCCAAAACGAATGTTACGTAAAACATCGTTACGACAACCCAAAATCACTAGTATAGGGATTCGAAATTAAAATAGATATATAAATCCCAATACTATGCAAAACATTTCCTTTCGGAAATCATTTACTATAACAACAGTGTTATAGTCCATCATCTCCTTCTATTTCTCGAAAACGTCTATTTCAACAATAAATGTTGAAGTCTATGGTTTCGAATCTCAACACATTTAAAACATCGTTAGATCGTTTTAATTCTATTTAAAACATCCAAATCCAAAACAATTTCTTTAACGTGTTATTCACTATTCAAAAACGTGAATATACTTCATTAACAATTTCATCCTTTTATTCATTTTAATTCAAAGGATTATTCACTATTCAAAATGTGAATATAACTCCATTTATAGGTTTCAACAATTTACTTATCAAAATAAGTCATTTGCGAATTTATAAAACAACGTTTATAAATTCCATTTCTATTTATTTAAAAAAACTTCCTTTTTATAAATTCTTTTATTAACCTATTCCAGTTTATAACTCAATTATAAACTAAAAGTTCATATTATAAGTTAAATACTTATAAAACGATTATTTTACAAAATCGTTCCTCTAAAGACTTTCCAAACCATAAATCTTATAACTTATAAGATTCATTTATTTAACCAAATCTATTCTTCAAATAACTTCACAAATTTATAATTCTTACTATTTATAAATTTCATTTATAACTTCACCGTTTATAATTCTATAAATTTCATTCTTTAATGAAATTCATTTTCACTTCATTCAAACACTTATAAAAACTCGTTTTATAATTTCAATATCTCAATTTATAAATATCCATTTATAAATCTCTTATATAAATCAATTCATATTAATATTTTAAAAACATCTTTAAACTCCTTTATAATTTCATCATTTTGATTTATAAAATAATCAAATTTTATAAATCCTATATTTAAACTTTTCACAATTATTTCAGAAATCCCAATTTAACTATTTTATAAAGTCATTAATTCCTTATTTTCAAAAATCAGCTTTTAACTATATTTCTTAAAAATCATAATTTTTATAACTTTAAAAATTATAACGTTTATTTATCTATAATGGATCAATTCCAAAATATAGTATATTCTCAAAAATCACTTAAAAAAATCATTTTAAAATCCCAAAATTTGGTCCAATGATGCTACACACCAAATAGTCAATCACGACAACAACGATATCATATATCAATATGATAACCCATCAAATATCAAAATATCTGAAATCAAATAAAAACTGTTGAGGAATCCAGTTGGATCCCTCCAACCTGTTTTCCTGCATCCACAAACATTAGCACAATACCAATTTCGCTCCAGTACGAAATTATCGCGGTATATGTTCTTATTAAATATTATCCGCTTAATAACGGCGCAATAGGGTCTCATCCGCTAAACAAATAAATGCGGGAAATCAATAACTCCAATATATACATATGCCAATATATATATATTGCTACTATATATAATACCAATTTCACTGTTTATGAAATATTCGCGGTATATGTTTTTAATAAATAACATCCGCTTACTAACGGCGTATAATGTCTATTTTAACAATCAATAGATATCAATCATCATTCAAACATGCATTCAAATATTTTAAATCTAACTATTTAAAATAAAATCGAAACTGATTCGATTGAGTGAGAAGTTCTCACCTTGATTTTATTTCCGTTTTAGCGATTTATTTCGAATAAAATTAAACGGACGTTTAATTTTACCCAAAATTCTCACTAACTCCAAATGACTCCAAACCAACTCCATCGCGTAGTGCTCGTCCATACGATTCCAACGCAACTGGTTTCGCGCGTTTTCGACCTCGTATGAAAAAGTTGTGATATTATAAAGTTACACGATTTTAATATACTTAAATTTAAAATTAATTATATTTACACACTTGCATTCATCGTGGCCGCACATCACCCCTACCCCCTTTCTTCCATCTCACGCGCAAGAATACCCAGTGCACGAACACGCAAGAGAACCCATAGCTCAAATTAGGGTTTGAATTTTTGCAAACTAACCGAACACTTAGAACTCGATCCAAGTATACCACGTCGAAGGCCAAGAAGCAAGCCACCATCGGCCAGAATATCATGCAACTCGGCCTCCCCTGGGCCTGGGAATTCGTGCCCAAACACGGCCGAACGCACCCCCCTAACGGCCCCCACAACGCCTCAAATCCGATCATCACCTTATAGAATCGAAGGTCTTGATGAGATCTTCAAGTTTGTAGTTGAACGAATCTCCTAAAAACTTATGGATTGAGAGAGATTAAGAGGAGAAATATGAAAATTTTCGGCCATTCATACCTAAACTGGCGGCCGTGCATTTTGATTAGGGTTTCTTTTTTTTTTTTTTTTTTTGGATTTATGAGCCTATTTATAGAAGAAAATCGAACACTATTCATCCGGAAATTCCGAACTCCGATTTACGCGCCGTAACCAGCGTTTCTAGGGTTTACCCCACGTTTCGGACACAATGGAACAGGTTTCGAAAGCTAATTCGGAAATCTGTGCGAGTTATGGCTATAAACGCTCAATTTGAATTAAACCGATTTAAGCGATTTTCTAGGCGTTTTAATTTGTACCGGACAAACGGTAAATCCAATTGACTTGAAATTTGAAACCTTACAATAATATCACATTACGGATCCGATGAAACTGGTTTCGTCGAAATCCGAGACTTTTTGAAAAATGGCTATTTTCACTCATCAAATTTAAATTAAAAATAAATCGATGCGTTTCGAGCTGCCACGATCAAACGATAACTCCGATTGACACGAAATTTGAAATCCGGTAATAACTAACTATTACGGATCCAATGGAACTGGTTTCGTTCAATTCTGAGATTGTCCAAAAATTGACTATTTTCACTAGTCGATTTTAATATTAAAATATTCAATTTTCACAAATTAACTTTAAATTCGATTTTAAAAGTTCTAAAATATCATTCTAACTTCAACATGATAAAATAAAATTTTACAAATCATTTTCAATCATATTTAACCCAATTTTCAATTATTTCCATAATTTAACGTATTAAATTATTGATTTAATTATCCAATTAAATCCAAAAATTCAAATAAAAATTTATTCGACTTATAAATTCACTTATTAATATTTAAAATTAATTAAATATTCATATTTTAATTACTAAAAATTCTGGGTCGTTACATAAAGCCTTCATCCATCAAAGTTAGGGAGTCATTGGCAAGTTTAGCTTAAGTTCGGGTAGCTTTTGCGGATGTTTGGTGAGTAAACAAACTAAAGTTTAGCTTAAATATTGACACTATATGTGATAAGTATATAGGGTTAAGATTGGTTAGTTATGGTGTTGGTAATAATTGATTTGAATGGTGTTATTCATTGGATTTGGTTGTGATATTTTGTAGTTAGTAAGCATGAATCTTTGTGAGTATATATGTGGTATATGGTAAGGATGATGAATATTATGTGATGTACGATTGTGCATATGAACTAAGCGTAACGACCCAGAATTTTTAGTAATTAAAATTTGAATATTTAATTAATTTTAAATATTAATAAGTGACATTTATAAGTCGAATAATTTATTTATCGAAAATTGGATTTAATTGAATAATTAAATCAATAAATTTAATATGTGAAATTATGGAAATAATTGAAATTTGGGTTAAATATGATTGAAAATGATTTCTAAAATTTTATTTTATCATGTTGGAGTTAGAACGATATTTTAGAACTTTTAAAATCGAATTAAAAGTTAAATTGTGAAAATTGAATATTTTAATATTTAAATCGACTAGTGAAAATAGTCAATTTTTGAACAGTCTTAGAATTGAACGAAACTAGTTTCATTGGATCCGTAATAGTTAGTTATTACCGGATTTCAAATTTCGTGTCAATCGGAGCTATCGTTTGATCGTGGCAGCTCGAAACGCATCGAATTGATTTTAATATTAATTTGGCGAGTTAAAATAGCCATTTTTCAAAAAGTCTCGGATTTCGACGAAACCAATTTCATCGGATCCGTAATGTGATATTATTGTAAGGTTTCAAATTTCATGTCAATTGGATTTACCGTTTGTCCGGTACGAATTAAAACGCCTAGAAAATCGATTAAATCGATTTAATTTAAATTGAACGTTTGTAGCCATAACTCGCACAGATGTCCGAATTAGCTTTCGAAACCTGTTCCATTGTGTCCGGAACGCGGGGTAAACCCTAGAAACGCTGGTTACGGCGCGTAAATCGGAGTTCGGAATTTCCGGAATGAATAGTGTCGATCGTTTCTCTATAAATAGCACCACCCCTTCATAAATTAAAAAATAAATAAAATAAACCCTAATTTGCAAACCCTAGCCGCCAGCACCCCCATGAACGGCCGAAAAACTCCAACTTTCCCCTTCATTTATCTTTCAATCCATTAATCGATTCAAGGAAGCTTCAACTGCAAAGTTGAAGAGCACATCAAGTTCTACATATTCAACGGCTGAGATCGTTGTAGGCGAAGCCGTTTGACGGCAATTGGGGATGGAAGAGGGGCCGTTCGGCCTTGTTTTGCGTGCAATGGGGACAGCCGAGCTCAGAGCCTTTGGGGCCGAGCATGGAGTGGAGCAAGGCGCGCGTGGTAGTGGTCTTTGATCGAGGTAGATGCAAGCGAGGAAGCTCGAGTTTTTAAACCCTAATTGATTGAGTTGGGTTCGTCCTTGTCTGTAGTTTGCGTGGGAGGGAAGGAGAAAAGGAACAAGCAGCCATGATTTGATTTTGAAGATCCTACGGCCAGATTTTTGTTAGGTTTAAATATAAAAATAAATTGTAAATAAATTATAGTTTAAATCGTGTAAACTTGTAAAATCCATATCTTTTTCATACGAGGTCGAAAACGCGCGAAACTAGTTGCGTTGGAATCGTATGGACGAGCACTACGCGATGAAATTGGATTGGAGTCATTTGGAGTTAGTGAGAATTTTGGGTAAAATTAAACGTCCGTTTAATTTTATTCGAAATAAATCGCTAAAACGAAATTGAAATCAAGGTGAGAACTTCTCACTCAATCGAATCAGTTTCGATTTTATTTTAAATAGTTAGATTTAAAATATTTGAATGCATGTTTGAATGTTGATTGATATCTATTGATTGTTAAAATAGACATTATACGCCGTTAGTAAGCGGAGGTTATTTATTAAAAAAACATATACCGCGAATATTTCATAAACAGTGAAATTGGTATTATATATAATAGCAATATATATATATTGGCATATGTATATATTGGAGTTATTGATTTCCCGCATTTTTTTGTTTAGCGGATGAGACCCTATTGCGCCGTCTATTAAGCGGATAATATTTTAAATCCCATATACCGCGATAATTCCGTACTGGAGCGGAATTGGTATTGTGCTAATGTTTGTGGATGCAGGAAAACAGGTTGGAGGGATCCAACTGGATTCCTCAACAGTATTTATTTAATTATGGATATTTTGATATTTGATGGATTATCATATCGATATATGATATCGTTGTTGTCGTGATTGACTATTTGGTGTGTAGCATCATTGGACCAAATTTTGGAATTTTAAAATGATTTTTAAAGTGATTTTGAAAATATACTATATGTTTGGAATCGATCCATTATAAATAAATAACGATATAATTTTTAATGTTATAAAAATTATGATTTTTGAGAAATATAGTTAAAAACTGATTTTTGAGAATATGATGCTAATGATTTTATAAAATAGTTTAATCGGTATTTTAGAATTTATTGTAAAAAGTTTAAATATAGGATTTATAAAATTTAATTATTTTATGAATCAAAATGGTGAAATAATAAAGGAGATTAAAGATGTTTTAAAATAATAGTATGAATTGATTTATATAAGAAATTTATAAATGGATATTTATAAATTGAAATATTGAAATTTTAAAACGAGCTTTTATAAGTGTTAGAATAAATTATGAATGGATTTTATAAACGAAGGAATTTATAGAATTATAAACGGTGAAGTTATAAAGGAATTTTATAAGCAGTAGGTTTATAAAATTTATAAAGTTGTTAAAAGAATAGGTTTGGATAAATAATTGAATCTTATAAGTTATAAGATTTATAATTATGAAGTTTAAAAGAATAATTTTTGTAAAATAATCGTTTTATAAGCATTAACTTATAATGTGAACTTTTGGTTTATAATTGAGTTATAAATCGAATAGATTAATAAAGGAGATTTATAAAAAGTTGTTATAAAATAAATAGAAAAGGAATTTATAAACGTTGTTTTATAAATTCGCAAACGACTTATTTTGATAAGTAAATTGTTGAAACCTATTAATGGAGTTATATTCACGTTTTTGACTGTGAATAATCCTTTGAAATAAAATGAATAAAAGGATGAAATTGTTAACGTAGTATATTCACGTTTTTGAATAGTGAATAATATGTTAAAGAAAATGCTTAGGATGTGATATTTTAAACAGAATTAAAACTATCTAACGATGTTTTAAATGTGTTGAGATTCGAAACCATAGATTTCAACATCTATTGTTGAAATAGACGTTTTCGAGAAATAGAAGGAAATAATAGACTATAACACTGTTGTTATAGTAAATGATTTCCGAAAGGAAATGTTTTGTATAGTATTGGGATTTATATATCTATCTTAAAATTCGAATCCCTATACTAGTGATTTTGGGTTGTCGTAACAATGTTTTACGCAACATTCGTTTTGGCCCAAATAAATATGTTTATGAGAATGATTTCCTTAAAGAATGAAATATATACTTAATCTCGATTTAAGTATATTGAATATTTTCCAAGTGTTGAAAATAAATAAAATTTGTGAATTACTTATGAATAAATAAGTATGGAAATGTTTTTCCAATATAAAGTGAATATTAGAGAATTTATCTTTTGAAGATAAATTGAAATGAATAATTGAAATCGAATATTCATTGATATTTTGAAATATAAATTCACTATGGAATTTATAAAAGAAAGTGGAATTTGATTAAAAAATAAATATTGATTTATTTTTGAAGTTTTGAAATTATATATCTAGTGAAGATATTTTGGAAAATAAATAATTTGGAAAATTATTTGGAAACTGGTGATGTAGTGCATATCCATTGATAGTTCAATAACCGACTATCAATATTTCCCTTTGAATGGGTAATTGATGAGATTTGTTTGAATTTGAATGTCACACTTATTTTTGAATAAGCGCTCACTATTCGGGTTAACCGGGAAAGGACCATGGGGTCGTATAACCCATTCCGAATATGTGATACGTCGTTGTGAATTGCATTGAAGATCGGTGTTGAAGACCGAGTATTTGCGAAAGCGATAGGATGACCTATCGATTGTCTCTGCACTGGGTAGCTCCTGGTATAGAGATTCCTTAAGTGATGGGAAATTCGATCAGGATTGTGGATATCCAGATTGCAAGGACTTCTTTGTAAGTGCCTTCGGTTTTGTTCGAGCCCGGAACAGACTTGTATGGATTGTATGTCTGACGTTACAAATTGAGATATAAAGCAGATTTCTTTCAAATATATTTCTGTTGGTGGCGGAGGATTTATTCTTTTAGCTTAACACCCTTCTCTGAGACGTACGAGCTCAGAGGTTATGTAGTCGAATGTTATCAGCGATATATTCCCAATTTGGTAATGTGACATGCTGAGTGTTGCTGTAAATGATCATTGTGTTGATTATTGTGATAGGATCGTTTATTTGATCCTCTATCTTGGTGATCATTTCTATGATCATTTGTTGACCCAAAGCATGGCTTTTGTATAAAGTATGTTTTTGTGGACGTGACTTCGTCGAGCCTCACACCCCGTGAATGGTCAAAACAGGAAAGAAGCAGCAAGGTTATGAGGGGTAGCGCCCTTTAGGATGTGTGCATTTCCTTCTGGAAAAGGGTGGTATCATGGTATGGAGCCCAGATACTTACTCATGTTGAAAACACTTTGTTATGATTGTGTGAATTGATTATGAGCGCTCGGTGAAAAGGTCTCAAAGGAACGGGGGATGGCATATTCGGTCAGTTGTTACTCAGTTAGGGGTAACCCGGCCTTGTGTTGGTAGAGATCCGGTTTGGTTCTCGGGGATGTCCATCCAGAGGCATTCTCATGTGGCAATAGGAAGTTCCTTGGCCTGATCATTCGTTGGAAATCCAAAGAAACAATACGAGACTTGTACGGTTTTAGTTGTATAACCTGCTATGGAATGTGGCGGTAACCTGCTATTGAACATAGTTAGCTATAGTAGGCATAGTTCGAAATGTCTATGCTGGCTAAGATTTATATTCTACTTTCGGAATGAATTTTTCCTACACCATGCACTAATAATAATATCAAATGTTCTTTTTAAAAGCGTATCAAGCATCTTTGACTATCATAAGGAGAAATCTCCTCCGATTCTGCGTTTGCATTGTGTGTGTGTGCGGGAGGCCTTATGGTAGTCTCATTTTTAAAAGCATTGCGAATTGACTTTAAAAATATTCCTCTATTTTGATTTTAAAGATAAATAAACTTTTTGAGTTCTCACACCAGTCACATGACTGACTCGGAGTTTATTGTTTTCCCTCCTAAACTCTGGGTGCCCACCAATTTCCAGACGGGCAGTCAAGAGTTAAGGTTTATCAGGATATTCTGGATATTCTGGAGTTGTTGGAGGCAAGCTGGATGGCATGGCATATTACTAGTTTATATAGTATTTCTTTTTCCATTGTTTGATGTTTGTTGTTGTTGTACACTCTGATGATGATGTAATGTAATGTATGAAATGCAATAACTGATATAGTTCTCTGTTTAAAGATTATTCATTTATTATTATATGTTGTTCCGCTGCGAATTGTGAGAATCTGATGTTGTTCTGTTATGTTGTTTTCTGTTCCGTTCTATTCTGTTCTATTTTCTATCTTTTCTCTCTATTCTTCTATCTCTTTTTCTTCTCTTTTCTTTTCTTAAACCCTAACTATTCGGTTTTTCGGCAACGAAAAATCACTAACGTTACATTTGGTATCAGAGCATATGGTTAAGCGACAACCATGGTTCTGTTGGGTATTACTCATTAGAGATAGAGTCAGTAGTGCTCTAGAATGAGTTTGAGTGTAATAATAGCTATGAGAGCGTATTTGTTAGTGAATATATAAAATTGTTTTATATTGTGATGATTGGTTTATTGAGTGGCATATGAACTTTCGTCAGCGTGGTCCGCAAGACTATGCCGAAGGGGTTTCTAAACACTTGAATAGAACAATTCGGCACAATATTGATTTTAAAATTGGGTAAATGAAATAATTTTACCTTGATTATATTTTATATATAAAGAAATAATTTTTCTGAATTATTAAAGTGTATATAAGTGATTGTTTAGATGTTTGAATAATCTAAATTGAAGAATAATTGTATAAGTGAAAAGAATTATAAGAATTGAATTATAATTAAAGTGATTTACAATTGTGAAATAAACTTATATAAGAAGTGAAACTATATGAATATATTTATGAATATGAGTTGTAAATAAAAATGAATTTAAAGTTAAATGGAAGTATAACTTAAGTGATGTTGAATGAAGTTGATATTGATATCAAAGTAAAATAATAAAGTTAAGTGATAAATATGAATTTGAGTTATGTAAATGAAATTCAACTTTAGTAATAGAAATTAAATGAATGGATTGAATGTTAATCAATTGAATGTGAATTAAGTTGATATGAGATAATGAATGTAAGTGTTAATTCATTAAAATCTAATGTTATTGGAAGTTGAATAATAGAATGAAAATCAATTTAATTTAAACCAATTGTAAGCAAAGGAATTTGGTTGCAATTAATATACATTGATTGTTATATGATTGTTAGTTGATTGGTTGTATATAATTCATTAAGTGTTAATGAAATTGAGTTAATGAAATTGAAAGCTAAAGTAATTGGAATTCAATTGGAAGTTAAGTGAATCTTAAATAGCATTGAAATTGATTTGGAAGTGAACCAACTTGAATATGAATTAGTGAATGCAAACTAATTGAAAATGAATGTTAGTAAAAACATCCACTGTTAATGAATCAAATGTGATTAAATAGAAAACCATTTCATTGAATATTAGTGAGAATATAAATGAATATTTATTGGTTATGAATGATAGTTGGTTGATGGTTGCATTTGTTGCTTTTACTACATTTGTTATGTTGACATATATAGTTATTATGTTACTATATGTTGTATATCGATACTATTGTCTATATACATGATTCTCATGTTGTTTGTTGAGTGTTTAGTAGGTGCGGATCGCGTTTGCTTCGCATTTGGAGCTCGCTTTCGCGCTATATTAGCCGTATATGCTCGCTAATAAAATATAAGGTACATATCTCGGATTACATACCGTACTTTTATACTTTTTTCCCTTCGGGATGCCTCATTACTTAATGAGATGTATATTTGTGATATATATACTGTCATTTTTTTTTTTCGGATCGAGCAGCGCGAAGGAGACTATGGCGAATTTTTCCGAAAATTTAAGGCGTTAGAAAAAAATTTGAGAAAATGGGAAAATTTTTGAAAACTTTAAACTTTGTTTTGGAATTGAAAGTTAAACAATAGTAGTTGTTTTTGAAAAGATAACTAAGTATGATTTGAAAGCTTAGTAAAGTTATTGTAAGAAGTTTAATTATGGATTTTGGGAAAATTAATGGATTCTGTAACTTTTCTTACTTAATAATTTCGAGGACGAAATTCTTTTAAGGGGGAAAGATTGTAACGACCCAGAATTTTTAGTAATTAAAATTTGAATATTTAATTAATTTTAAATATTAATAAGTGACATTTATAAGTCGAATAATTTATTTATCGAAAATTGGATTTAATTGAATAATTAAATCAATAAATTTAATATGTGAAATTATGGAAATAATTGAAATTCGGGTTAAATATGATTGAAAATGATTTGTAAAATTTTATTTTATCATGTTGGAGTTAGAACGATATTTTAGAACTTTTAAAATCGAATTAAAAGTTAAATTGTGAAAATTGAATATTTTAATATTTAAATCGACTAGTGAAAATAGTCAATTTTTGAACAGTCTCAGAATTGAACGAAACTAGTTCCATTGGATCCGTAATAGTTAGTTATTACCGGATTTCAAATTTTGTGTCAATCGGAGCTATCGTTTGATCGTGGCAGCTCGAAACGCATCGAATTGATTTTAACATTAATTTGGCGAGTTAAAATAGCCATTTTTCAAAAAGTCTCGGATTTCGACGAAACCAGTTTCATCGGATCCGTAATGTGATATTATTATAAGGTTTCAAATTTCGTGTCAATTGGATTTACCGTTT
The DNA here is from genome assembly GCA_030765085.1 of Allium cepa. Lineage (NCBI taxonomy): Eukaryota > Viridiplantae > Streptophyta > Magnoliopsida > Asparagales > Amaryllidaceae > Allium > Allium cepa. The sequence goes on from CM060928.1 coordinate 456,053,632, forward strand.
GTCCGGTACGAATTAAAACGCCTAGAAAATCGATTTAATCGATTTAATTTAAATTGAACGTTTGTAGCCATAACTCGCACAGATGTCCGAATTAGCTTTCGAAACCTGTTCCATTGTGTCCGGAACGCGGGGTAAACCCTAGAAACGCTGGTTACGGCGCGTAAATCGGAGTTCGGAATTTCCGGAATGAATAGTGTCGATCGTTTCTCTATAAATAGCACCACCCCTTCATAAATTAAAAAAAAAAAAATAAACCCTAATTTGCAAACCCTAGCCGCCAGCACCCCCATGAACGGCCGAAAAACTCCAACTTTCCCCTTCATTTATCTTTCAATCCATTAATCGATTCAAGGAAGCTTCAACTGCAAAGTTGAAGAGCACATCAAGTTCTACATATTCAACGGCTGAGATCGTTGTAGGCGAAGCCGTTTGACGGCAATTGGGGATGGAAGAGGGGCCGTTCGGCCTTGTTTTGCGTGCAATGGGGACAGCTGAGCTCAGAGCCTTTGGGGCCGAGCATGGAGTGGAGCAAGGCGCGCGTGGTAGTGGTCTTTGATCGAGGTAGATGCAAGCGAGGAAGCTCGAGTTTTTAAACCCTAATTGATTGAGTTGGGTTCGGCCTTGTCTGTAGTTTGCGTGGGAGGGAAGGAGAAAAGGAACAAGCGGCCACGATTTGATTTTGAAGATCCTACGGCCAGATTTTTGTTAGGTTTAAATATAAAAATAAATTGTAAATAAATTATAGTTTAAATCGTGTAAACTTGTAAAATCCATATCTTTTTCATACGAGGTCGAAAACGCGCGAAACCAGTTGCGTTGGAATCGTATGGACGAGCACTACGCGATGAAATTGGATTGGAGTCGTTTGGAGTTAGTGAAAATTTTGGGTAAAATTAAACGTCCGTTTAATTTTATTCGAAATAAATCGCTAAAACGAAATTGAAATCAAGGTGAGAACTTCTCACTCAATCGAATCAGTTTCGATTTTATTTTAAATAGTTAGATTAAAAATATTTGAATGCATGTTTTAATGTTGATTGATATCTATTGATTGTTAAAATAGACATTATACGCCGTTAGTAAGCGGAGGTTATTTATTAAAAAAACATATACCGCGAATATTTCATAAACAGTGAAATTGGTATTATATATAATAGCAATATATATATATTGGCATATGTATATATTGGAGTTATTGATTTCCCGCATTTTTTTTGTTTAGCGGATGAGACCCTATTGCGCCGTCTATTAAGCGGATAATATTTTAAATCCCATATACCGCGATAATTCCGTACTGGAGCGGAATTGGTATTGTGCTAATGTTTGTGGATGCAGGAAAATAGGTTGGAGGGATCCAACTGGATTCCTCAACAGTATTTATTTAATTATGGATATTTTGATATTTGATGGATTATCATATCGATATATGATATCGTTGTTGTCGTGATTGACTATTTGGTGTGTAGCATCATTGGACCAAATTTTGGAATTTTAAAATGATTTTTAAAGTGATTTTGAAAATATACTATATGTTTGGAATCGATCCATTATAAATAAATAACGATATAATTTTTAATGTTATAAAAATTATGATTTTTTAGAAATATAGTTAAAAACTGATTTTTGAGAATATGATGCTAATGATTTTATAAAATAGTTTAATCGGTATTTTAGAATTTATTGTAAAAAGTTTAAATATAGGATTTATAAAATTTAATTATTTTATGAATCAAAATGGTGAAATAATAAAGGAGATTAAAGATGTTTTAAAATAATAGTATGAATTGATTTATATAAGAAATTTATAAATGGATATTTATAAATTGAAATATTGAAATTTTAAAACGAGCTTTTATAAGTGTTAGAATAAATTATGAATGGATTTTATAAATGAAGGAATTTATAGAATTATAAACGGTGAAGTTATAAAGGAATTTTATAAGCAGTAGGTTTATAAAATTTATAAAGTTGTTAAAAGAATAGGTTTGGATAAATAATTGAATCTTATAAGTTATAAGATTTATAATTATGAAGTTTAAAAGAATAATTTTTGTAAAATAATCGTTTTATAAGCATTAACTTATAATGTGAACTTTTGGTTTATAATTGAGTTATAAATCGAATAGATTAATAAAGGAGATTTATAAAAAGTTGTTATAAAATAAATAGAAAAGGAATTTATAAACGTTGTTTTATAAATTCGCAAACGACTTATTTTGATAAGTAAATTGTTGAAACCTATTAATGGAGTTATATTCATGTTTTTGACTGTGAATAATCCTTTGAAATAAAATGAATAAAAGGATGAAATTGTTAACGTAGTATATTCACGTTTTTGAATAGTGAATAATATGTTAAAGAAAATGCTTAGGATGTGATATTTTAAACAGAATTAAAACTATCTAACGATGTTTTAAATGTGTTGAGATTCGAAACCATAGATTTCAACATCTATTGTTGAAATAGACGTTTTCGAGAAATAGAAGGAAATAATAGACTATAACACTGTTGTTATAGTAAATGATTTCCGAAAGGAAATGTTTTGTATAGTATTGGGATTTATATATCTATCTTAAAATTCGAATCCCTATACTAGTGATTTTGGGTTGTCGTAACAATGTTTTACGCAACATTCGTTTTGGCCCAAATAAATATGTTTATGAGAATGATTTCCTTAAAGAATGAAATATATACTTAATCTCGATTTAAGTATATTGAATATTTTCCAAGTGTTGAAAATAAATAAAATTTGTGAATTACTTATGAATAAATAAGTATGGAAATGTTTTTCCAATATAAAGTGAATATTAGAGAATTTATCTTTTGAAGATAAATTGAAATGAATAATTGAAATCGAATATTCATTGATATTTTGAAATATAAATTCACTATGGAATTTATAAAAGAAAGTGGAATTTGATTAAAAAATAAATATTGATTTATTTTTGAAGTTTTGAGATTATATATCTAGTGAAGATATTTTGGAAAATAAATAATTTGGAAAATTATTTGGAAACTGGTGATGTAGTGCATATCCATTGATAGTTCAATAACCGACTATCAATATTTCCCTTTGAATGGGTAATTGATGAGATTTGTTTGAATTTGAATGTCACACTTATTTTTGAATAAGCGCTCATTATTCGGGTTAACCGGGAAAGGACCATGGGGTCGTATAACCCATTCCGAATATGTGATATGTCGTTGTGAATTGCATTGAAGACCGAGTATTTGCGAAAGCGATAGGATGACCTATCGATTGTCTCTGCACTGGGTAGCTCCTGGTATAGAGATTCCTTAAGTGATGGGAAATTCGATCAGGATTGTGGATATCCAGATTGCAAGGACTTCTTTGTAAGTGCCTTCGGTTTTGTTCGAGCCCGGAACAGACTTGTATGGATTGTATGTCTGACGTTACAAATTGAGATATAAAGCAGATTTCTTTCAAATATATTTCTGTTGGTGGCGGAGGATTTATTCTTTTAGCTTAACACCCTTCTCTGAGACGTACGAGCTCAGAGGTTATGTAGTTGAATGTTATCAGCGATATATTCCCAATTTGGTAATGTGACATGCTGAGTGTTGCTGTAAATGATCATTGTGTTGATTATTGTGATAGGATCGTTTATTTGATCGTCTATCTTGGTGATCATTTCTATGATCATTTGTTGACCCAAAGCATGGCTTTTGTATAAAGTATGTTTTTGTGGACGTGACTTCGTCGAGCCTCACACCCCGTGAATGGTCAAAACAGGAAAGAAGCAGCAAGGTTATGAGGGGTGGCGCCCTTTAGGATGTGTGCATTTCCTTCTGGAAAAGGGTGGTATCATGGTATGGAGCCCAGATACTTACTCATGTTGAAAACACTTTGTTATGATTGTGTGAATTGATTACGAGCGCTCGGTGAAAAGGTCCCAAAGGACCGGGGGATGGCATATTCGGTCAGTTGTTACTCAGTTAGGGGTAACCAGGCCTTGTGTTGGTAGAGATCCGGTTTGGTTCTCCGGGATGTCCATCCAGAGGCATTCTCATGTGGCAATGGGAAGTTCCTTGGCCTGATCATTCGTTGGAAATCCAAAGAAACAATACGAGACTTGTACGGTTTTAGTTGTATAACCTTCTATGGAATGTGGCGGTAACCTGCTATTGAACATAGTTAGCTATAGTAGGCATAGTTCGAAATGTCTATGCTGGCTAAGATTTATATTCTACTTTCGAAATGAATTTTTCCTACACCATGCACTAATAATAATATCAAATGTTCTTTTTAAATGCGTATCAAGCATCTTTGACTATCATAAGGAGAAATCTCCTCCGATTCTGCGTTTTCCTTGTGTGTGTGTGCGGGAGGCCTTATGGTAGTCTCATTTTTAAAAGCATCGCGAATTGACTTTAAAAATATTCCTCTATTTTGATTTTAAAGATAAATAAACTGTTTTGAGTTCTCACACCAGTCACATGACTGACTCGGAGTTTATTGTTTTCCTTCCTAAACTCTGGGTGCCCACCAATTTCCAGACGGGCAGTCAAGAGTTAAGGTTTATCAGGATATTCTGGATATTCTGGAGTTGCTGGAGGCAAGCTGGATGGCATGGCGTATTGCTAGTTTATATAGTATTTCTTTTTCCGTTGTTTGATGTTTGTTGTTGTTATACACTCTGATGATGATGTAATGTAATGTATGAAATGTAATAACTGATATAGTTCTCTGTTTAAAGATTATTCATTTATTATTATATGTTGTTCCGCTGCGAATTGTGAGAATCTGATGTTGTTCTGTTATGTTGTTTTCTGTTCCGTTCTATTCTGTTCTATTTTCTATCTTTTCTCTCTATTCTTCTATCTCTTTTTCTTCTCTTTTCTTTTCTTAAACCCTAACTATTCGGTTTTTCGGCAACGAAAAATCGCTAACGTTACACTAAGGCCATGATGTTTAGAAACAAAGTTAGCGACTTTGTATGTAATTGCGATGGATCCAAGACCCAAATGGAATCATGTTTTGTTTATTTTTTTAAAAGAGTTAAAAGTTTTTAATTGGTTTTTAATGTTTGTGTATCTAATTTTAAAGTTTGTAAAAATTTCTCAAAGGTCTATAAACATGAAATGGTAAAATTAGTGAGGTTTTTACGCTCTAAAAATATGTTAAAGCGAACTGCACTTATAGCGATAATCGCTATGGATGTAGTTCGACTAAAGTTTTGAATTTCTATTTCATTTTTTCAATTTGAAACTGTTATTATAAAGTTTTCAAACATAATTAGTAACGTTAAAAAGTAATTAAGTTTGTAATTTAATTAATTAATTAATTAGTTAGTTAATTACACTTAATTGGTGATTAAGAAGGTGATTAGAGGTTAATCATCACTTAAGTTAAGTTAGTGGCTACTAAATAATTAATGAAGTTTTAATTAGTGACTAGTGTGGTTAAGAAGTAATTAAGTGATTAATAGTTATTTAATTAAGATTAATGGTTATTTATTTATTTAATTAAAGAATTATTTAATTAGTATTTGACTAATTAGGGTTTAACTTTTAAAACAATTTGATTTAATCTTAACCAAGTTGCATTAGGAAGTTAACTAATACTTAATCAAGTTTATTAACACTAGTTAGAATTTCGCTATGATTTAAACTTGATTTAGTTAGGGTTAATTAAGATTTAATTAGGGTTTAAGTTTATTAAATCTATTTAAATCTTTTCAAAGGTGATTTAAAACTGAATCGAATGTGTTTTAAATAAATTTTCTTTTAAAGTGAACTGATTCCAAATCAAAGGATCTCTTGTCCGGACACTTAAGCAACCCATATGATTGGGAGAATTAATGACATCTTTTAGCAGAACAAAACACCATTATGTTATAGTATAGGTGATTCGATTGTGTAGACATGTGTTCAGCATAATAGACCTCCATTCTACTATAAATTGATTGAATCGTTTGGATATCTATTTAGCGGGATAAATCACTATCCTATTGTTATGTTATTTGGACTTGTATGTGCCAATTAGTTATATTGACGTGTTATTCCTAATCCGATATGAACTGTATTTACATATATGGTAGCTTATGTAAATAATAGTTATGTGATTTGGGAATCGAATTGAAATTAAATGGTTACTTAAATTAGTATCATTGGGACTGCTAAGCCTCATTTGGAATTTATAAAAGTATGATTTTGAATTTACTTTAATTGTTTGATGAATTTGAGGCTAGGGGTTTATAAATGGTTTTTCAAATTATATAATTCTTATAAAGGTATTTATAAATGATAACTTGTGTACAGAAAGAAGTTTTACTATCGGAAAGGTTATTAAGGTATTTTACAAATGATGTTTTGTAAATAATATTTATAAAGGAGTACATAAAGGTTTATATAAAGAGTTTTAATACTAGAAAAAAGAGGTTTATAAATCATTTCAAAGATATGGAAAGAGGTTTATAAATTAACTTAAAGGTTTATAAAAGTGGGTTATAACTTTATTTTGAAAGTTACAAGTTAATTGAAATAGAGATGAGCTTTTAAGAAAGAAATTTTGATGAAGGATAAATAGAATGTTTTAGTTGGAAAAATATTTGGTTATTTAATAAGGGATTTGAAAAGAAGAAAACTTTGAAAATTTTATAAATATACTTATACTGATAAGATAAGTATATGATTTTGTTTCAAGGCCTGAAAAGTAAAATGTTTTGGTAATATACTCATAACACTGAGATAAGTATATAAATACTTCCTAAGTATAAAAGGAAATGTAAGGGGTTTGGAAATAGTGTTTTGAAAAGATCTTATGATTAGGTTCTATAAAGTGGTTTTATTAATTAAAGTGAATTAATAAAGGTTTAGTGGATCCCATATGGAAATTAAACCATGATTTGATGTTTGTTTATTTGATAGTTAAATAATTCATTATCAAATCAGGACAAAACATAACTTTGGACACACACAGAGCCATTGAAGTGCAAGGGCTGCTTGTTACTAATCCTGAGGGTGGTTCTAAAATGGATGTAGTAGAAGTAGTGCCTTCGGTTTGTCCTTATCCTGGACAACTTTTATGGATGAATGCTACCACTGCATTACTCTCTAGAGGGCAGTGTTAGCATTCCAAGAGGGATTGCTATTCAGAAAGGTAAAATGTAGCCTTAAGCCTCACAACCAGAAGGAATGGCAAAAGCAAGGCATGTAGAAGAGCTATGTGGTTAGCTACCATTAGGAGCGGTCACCCAATTCTACGTCCTTTTTAGAGTTGTTTTGTGTGCAAGCGCCATTGTACTATAAGGCCTTGGTGTCAAGGGGATGAGGTAATCTGGTCTGCTATGTTAAAGGGGAGCCGGTTCTTTGTAGCATTAGTGCATTTTCTAGAGGTGTATCATCGAAAGGTAGACCCTTACCTTACCATTGTTGGGATCCAATCTCCTATAGTTTCTTATGGTTTTTATTGTAGAGCCTAGTATGTTGGAATGCGAGATGTAAGTATTTCTGCTATATTATCTATTTTCTTTAAATCTAGACACTATGACAATATCATTGGATTTTGATATAAAATGTTTTGGTTATCATAATGTAAAAACCCATCCGTTTTTACGTGCGGTGTGGTCTTACAAGATGCTCTTTGTTTGAAAGGTTTTTAAATGTAGAAATTGGTTTGGTTATTTTTTGTTACCGAGTTTTACTCACGATGGTTTAATAGACTATCCCGGACGTTATTCCATGTAATGCTCGGGTCAGACCGAGCATGTTTTCCTAGGTTTAGCTGGATACTTTGGAGTTAAAGGGAAGCTGGATGACTATGACATACTCTTGTATATTTTTCTTCCACTGTATTATATAGTATGTATGTTTGTCAATGTAAGGACATATTTCTATAACTATCTAAATTTACGATAGGTCTTGTGTACTCTGATGTTATATGAATGAAGATGTTTCTTTTTATATAGATCATTATTGTATTATATATTATTCATTGCATTGTGAGATTCTATGTAGTTTAGTTTTCTTCTATCTTCAACCTTCTTCTTTAACCCTAACAAATTGGGATTTCCGACACTTGAATGTTTGCCATGTGACATAGTTGACGTATTAGTGTCGATTTTCAATGATCGAAAATTTGGTTCGTTACATTTGGTATCAGAGCTGAAGGTTAAGTGAGAACCATAGCTTTGGTGGAATTAACTTATTACAAATAGGGCAAGTGTCACCCTATAATGAGTTTAAGTGTATATATATGAGCACATATTTGTTAATGATTATCAAATGTTTTGTATTGTCTTGATGTTATCGGTTTAGTAGCATATGAACTCTGGTCGATGCAGGGTGTACAACTGTACCGATAGGGATTTCTAAACACTTAAACTAGGCGAATTGACACAATAACTTTTTGGAATTGGGTAAATAAAATAATTTTACCCTAGTTATACTTTATATATAAAAGAATGATTTTCACAGATAGTGTAATATAGTTGGTTGAGGAGTTAGGAGATAATAATAAGTTGTTATTATTATCATTTAGGGTTTGTTTAATCATGCTCGTCTAGTTAAGCATTGACTATTGTTAGTTTGTTCCCTTCTGAAGATATAGGTTGGGTAGATAAGGATTGGGAAAAATATGAAAATGAACACCTTGTGAATTAAGTTTCACAGTTTGACTAAAAGGCATTCAATGTTAATGTTGAGGTAGAATTTATTTTCAACGTTAAAATATTTTAGGATAAATATTTAAAAATGGTTTAATAGAAGTGATTTATAAAATGGGTTTATAAAAATGTATCATTTAAGTTGGAAGTGTTTAGGTTGAAAATTTGAGAACCTAAATCCCTGTGCTTTCGAAAAATGATTTTCAAAGTTTTGGAAAAATAATAATACTATTTGAAACCAGCTTTGGTTCAAGTGTAAATTTTTAGGAATAAATGTGTAAGTAAGAAGTGTTATCTTTGGATTGGTACGGGGAACAAGTCTTGATTATTTTGTGATGATTAGAATAACCTTCTAAGTGACGATCGGATCTTTTCCTAGGTGATTGTTGTGGGGGTACTTAGTTAATTATTTTGTTTATCATTGTATGATTGAAACATGTTCAACCGAACAAACCCAAAGTGGGTTGGTGATATATGTTGTTGGAAAATGTAAACTATTGTTCCGAAAATGAAAATTTAGAAGTAAAAAGAAATATTTTTAAGTTAACTAGTTTGAGTTTCTCCAAAATAACTTAAAATTGGGGAAGAGATGTGTTTAGTGTGTAACCACTTCTCTTGGGCATTACCCTTCTTGGTAAGGGAATGTAGGATACTGTTTGGTAGTACCCGGTTCCTTGGTATTAATTTGGAGTTACTCGGACTATATATATATATATATATATATATATATATATATATATATATATATATTTCTATGACTGAAATATAGAGTTTTATTCGAAAAAGTTTTGAACGAAAGCCAGGTATTTGGGTCTTGAGTTTTCTTTGAGAGACAAATTAGAAATTGAATATTGGAATTAGATAGGGATATATGATCTTAGGATGTAGTTGGGTAGCATCCAAGTTGAACCAGAATAGTTCTTGAAATGTTTTCATAAATAATTTTGTGGAAATAGAATTGTTATTAGGGAGCACCAATTAAGTAAGTACGTAAGTTGGATGTATATCATTTCTCTTTCTATATAGAGTGATCCAAGAATCGAGTACATGGTTTTGAGGTGTTGCACCGTTTCAAATAAGGATTTATTACTCGACCTTTGACGGCAAGCTCTTGATGAGGGTTCTTGGTATTGAACCAAGGTTTTCTATCATAGTTACAACTATGTAAGGAGAATAGAGGTTCCAAATCAAGGAGCCTGATGGAAGTTTGCACTAGAGAATCGAGTGAGCGAAACTTGTTCGGAAGGAAAGTTATGTATTCGAGTTGAGATCGAATCAGATTTTGCATAAGAATGGTCTTTGTATATCATACGAGCTGATGTACAGCATTAAGTGTTTTTTGGGATAGGTCAAGGTGTAATTTCAGGGATGAAATTCTTTTGAGGGGGAAAGAATGTAACGAACCAGAATTTCAAAGCTTTAATTAGTGAATATTTATTTAATTTCAATAATTCAATATGCAGGTTTTATAATAAAAATAAAATCATTTTACTAAATTTATAATGATGATAAAATCATTTTTAAAATTTGTTTACCAAATTAAATAATTCATAGAAAAATAGAAAATGTGTTTTAAATAAATTTGCTTTTTAAAGCGAACTAATTCCAAATTGTCCAGATCCTTAAGTAACCCATATGCTTGGGAGAATTAATGACATCCATTAGCAGAACAAAACACCATTCTACTATAGTGTAAGTGATTTGATTGTGTGGACATGTGTTAAGCATAATAGACCTCCGTTTTACTATAAATTGATTGAATTGTTTGGACATCTATTTAACGGGATAAATCACATCCTATTGTTATGTTATTTGGACTTGTATATGCCAATTAGTTGTATTGACGTGTTATTCACTGATTGGACATGACTGTATTTACATATATGGTATCTCATGTAAATAATTGTTATGTGATTTGGGAATCGAATTGAAATTAAATGGTAAATTAAATTAGTATCATTGGGACTGCTAAGCCTCATTTGGAATTTATAAATATGGTTTTGAATTTACTTTAATGCTTTAATCAATTTGAGGCTAAGGGTGGTTTTCAAATTATATAATTCTTATAAACGTAATGATAATTTGTGTATAGAAGGGGTTTTACTATCGAAAAGGATTATTAAGGTGTTTTACAAATGATGGTTTGTAAATGATATTTATAAAGGAGATAGAAAGGTTTATATAAATAGTTTTAAAACCAGAAAAAAAGGTTTATAAATCATTTCAAAGATTTGGAAAGAGGTTTATAAAACTAACATAAAGGTTTATAAAAGTTGGTTATAACTATATTTTGAAAGTTACAAGTTAATTGAAATATGAGATGAGCTTTTAAAAAGGAAATTTTAATAAAGGACAAGCAGAATGTTTTATTTGAAAAAAATGTTTGGTTATTTAATACGGGATTTGGAAAGAATAAAACTTTGAAAAGTTTGAAAATATACTTATATACTCATAAGATAATTATATGATTTTGTTTTCAAGTATGAAAAGAAAAATGTTTTGGTAATATACCTATAACATCGAGATAAGTATATAAATGTTTCCCAAGTGTAAAAGGAAGTGTAAGGGGTTTGGGAATAGCGTTTTGAAAAGATCTTGTGATCAGGTTTTATAAAGTGGTTTTATTAAATAAAGAGAATTGATAAAGATTTAGTGCATCCCATATGGAAATTAAACCATAATTTGATGCTTGTTTGTTTGATAGTTAAATAAACAACTATCAAATCAGGACAAAACGTAACTTTGGAAATATCTAAGAGAATTATGAAAATTATACGGTACAGTTACCGTCAAAGGTGTTATACTGTATGTATAAACTTGTTCCGTTCTTCTAGGATGAATGATAAGGAAATTCGTCCATAAACGATTAGGAGGTGAACACCGCTCTTGTCATTTGTCTGTTTATTTCCTAAAGAACCGGGGTTGAGTTTACCGAAAATATCAAAAAAAAAAATCGAACAGACCGGGATCGGATATGCTATCTGAAGACCACTTTGATCCAACTCAAGTGTTTCAAAATGAAGACATCTTGAAGCATGGGATTGAATACAGAGCCATTAAAGTGCAAGGGCAGCTTGCTACCAATCCTGAGGGTGGTTCCAAAATGGATGTAGTAGAAGTAGCGCATTTGATTTGTCCTTATCTTTGACAACTTGTATGGATGAATGTTGGCATTGCATTACTGCCTGGAGGGCTGTGTTAGCATTCCAAAAGGGATTGCTATTCAGAAAGGTAAAACGTAGCCTCAAGCCTCAAGCCTCAAAACCGATTGGAATGGAAAAGGCAGGGCATGCATCAGAGCTATGTGGTTAGCTATTATGAAGAGTATCCTTTTCAAAGTTGGTTTGCATGCAAGCACCGTGATAGTATAAGGCCTCGGTGTCTGGGGGTGAGGTAATTCAGTCTGCCATGTTAAAGGGGCAGTAGGCTCTGTGTTAGCGTTAGTGCATTTTCTAGAGGTTTATCATCGGAAGGTAGTCCCTTACCCTGCCATTGTTGGGATCCAATCTCCAACACGTGCCTTACGGTTTTGAATATAGAGCCTAATATGTTGGAATGTGAGATGCAACCACTTCAGTTATTTTATCTATTACTTTAAACCTGGACACTTTGATAATATCATTGGATTTTGATATAAAATGTTTTGGTTATCATAATATAAAAACCAATCCGTTTTTATGTGATGTGTGGTCTTACAAGATTCCCTTTGTTTAAAAGGTTTTCAAATGTAGAAATCAGTTTGGTTGTTTCTTATTATCGTGTTTTACTCACGCTGGACTACCAGACTGACCTGGGAGTTATTCCATGTAATGCTTGGGTCAGACCGATCATGTTTTCCCAAGTTTAGTTAGATACTTTGGAGTTGGATGGAAGCTGGATGGTCAAGACGTATTTACGTATATTTTTCTTCCTCCGTATTTTAGAGTATATATTTTTGTCAATGTAAGGACAGATTTCTATAACTATCAAAATTTAGGATAGATCTTGTGTACTCTGATGTTATATGAATATAGATGTTTCCTTTTTATAAAGATCATTATTGTATTATGTATTATTCGCTGCGTTGTGAGATTTTATGTAGCTTAGGTTTCTTCTATCTTCCACCTTCTTCTTTCACCTAAAAAATCGATATTTCCCACATTTGATTGTTCGGCATGTGATATAGTGGATGTATAATGTCAATTTTCGAGGGTCGAAAATCCGGTTCGTTACAGCAACGGTAGTTTATTTCTTAAAAATCATTTTTATGGTTCAAATAGTAAATCTGAACATACTAATTTTTTTCTCATGTAAATATATGAAATCCAAGGGTTTCATATCCTTATTCAATGTTCAAATAATCAATATGAATATTTATACGATTATAATAACTATAGGGTGATAACAGGAATATATCAAAATAAATGGAAAAAATACACATTCAATCACAATAGCATTCATCACAACATACAATTAACATTCAAATCAACCAGTTCAACAAATCAGCCAATTCAATAACATGTCACAATAATTATTAGTTATAACATAGTAGAGTTTAGGTATTCAAATTAAATGTCAAATAAAATTTCCAACCAACAATCAATAATTTTATCACTATATGACTTGGTTTAACTTGCAATAAAAATTTAGTATTTTGTGAGTGAGTTTAAACACTCACCTTTAGGCTTTCCATTTTCTAATTAGATTTCGATCCGTACTACTTTCTCTTTTTTATTATTTCCTTGCTATCATAATTCTTTTTTAGAAAGTTTTGGAAGAGACAGAGAAGTCTGTACAGACCTGGATTTGAAGAAATGGAATTGGAAAGAAGAACAAGGTTTGAAGAAGAAGAAGAAAATTTAAAGAAGAAGAAGGTTTAAAAAAGAAAACGAAGCTTTCAAAAAGAAGAAGAAGAAGATTTGAAGAATAAGAATATAAAAGGAGAAGGAATGTGAAGAGATAGAAAAATAAGATGGAAGTTTTCTTTGAAAAAATGAAGTTATAGAAGATGAGATTTTAAACTGAAATGCGGCTACAGGAATGAAGACGGAAACAAATGAAAAGCTAATAAAGTGTATCTTAACTAGGAATTGAAATAAAGTAAAAAAATACGAACAGCCTTAAAAACTGTAGTATTGTAAGAGATGAAGTAAAGGAATAAAATAAAAGTATGAATGAAGATAAAAATAAATCTTCCGTTTGTGAATATGAAGCTTCAGGAGAATGAATTGCCAGTGAAAGAAAGCTACAAGAACGCAGAAACAAAATAAATTTAAGAAATGAAGAATGGTAAATGTTAATGAGGTGGCATGAATATTAATTTGGATGTTCACATTAAAAATTGAAAAAAAGAAGCAAAAACTTCAGGTAAAGCACTTGGAAGATAGCAAATGAACAAATGAGAAACAAATGAAAAGAATGCAGCAATTAGTAATTAGAAATAATTCAAATGAGGCTACTATTAATTAATAATAAATGAATGAGTAGTCTAATAATGAAAAGGATACTCAAGCGGATCATGCATGGAGAACTTGAAAAAGAAATGGAAGAGAATATGGATGTGATAATAAATATAAAGCAAATGAAGGGAACACTTATATACTACAAACAAACTTTTGGGGTCCAAATTCCAAAACTTACTCTAATTAATTTATTTCAATAACTCAAATATACATATACTTATATCATTTAATTCTTTATTTAAACATTAATTTTATGTTAATATATGCACACACTCCATTAACGCAATCAATTAATAAACAATAGATAAATCGATCAATTAACAATCAATCTATATGTTTATTTTTGTTACACAACCAATTTTATTAATTTTACGATTATATATCTATCTATGCACTATAAAAATGATTTACTTTACTTTTTTAATCACTGTAACAGTCACATTAATGCAACCAATATATAAGTTTTAACCATATATAAAATGGAAAAATAAACATATATGAACATGTGTAACTAACGTACAACTGTTAACAAAAGGTAATTTCTAATTGATTCCACAATATTTACACAACCATGAACCCTCTGATATATTTTAAAATTTGAATACTAATAAGTGTTTTTATATATATTATTCTAAAATTCAAATTTTTTTCATTTATAAAATTATACTTATTCAAAATGAAATTTTTACTTTATACGTCTCAAAACATGCATTTATGTTAATTAAAATATTCATTCCATTTTGACAAAAAAAATGAAAGTTCTTATATTAACTCATCATTACAATTTCATTCATGTTTCCTTTTAATTAAAACATTTAAATTAATCAAATCCCAATTTATTTCATTACTAATTTCAAACAGATTCTAATTATAAAACACTATTTTTTTTGAAATGGTACTTAGATACAGCATGTCACAGGGACAACATAACACAAATCACATGTCAATATATGTTTGAATCACGCTACATAAGTTTCAAACTTGTGACCTTCCGCACCAAAGCCGAATCGCTTAACCATTGGGATAATGGTGCTTGTCATAAAACACTGTTTTCTTTTCATTTATACCAATTCATATATTTTATAAAATTTCATACACAACTAAATTTCTACACCATTTACAAAGTAATTTTTTATCTTATTAAAAATCAACTTCTCCAAGATAGATTTAAAATATGTGCTTATTTTATTCTTTCATTGAAACATTCATTCAATTCTTTATTTGATTCAACGTTTTCTATTCCGATTAGAGATAAACATTCAATTTATTATTTTCAAGTCAAAGCTTAAACTTCATTAAATTGTTCATTTTAATTTAATTTAAAATATAAGTTCTTATATTGAACTTATTAATTAAATGCACTTGTCTTTTCTTTTCAATTATAGGATTCCATCAACTCTTATTGCAATTTATTTTCAATATTAGATTTCCAATGAATTATCATTATACCACAACGGTTTTCTGTTCATTTCATATATTCCAACATTTACTTCTTAAATTATTCCATTTTTATATTAACATCTATTATTACAATCAATGAATCAATATCATTGAATTATATCCTAATATGCATTACAATCTTCCACCACATTAAAATTAGTTGTTTTAGCATTTATTTAAGATCATGTTTTATATCGTAACAAATTTTACAGCAATAAATCATAAATTTCTAAAAAAATTCTAACTTCAAGCCTTATTTAATTAGTATTTTAATTTTCAAAAATACGGATCCTTAAAATCTCCCCCATTTAAAACTATTCGTCCTCGAAAAGGAATAAGAAGGAATCAATTTACAAAACAATTTAAACCTACTTAGTTTTAATATAAATCTGAAAACCAATTTCCACGAAAAATTTCCTAAGTCCTAAATTTACAAAAAAATTCATCAGCGTCTCCCTTGCACGGCTAGTTTTGGTAAACCAACAATATCAATCATTACATGGCATCATCCTGTACAGTTAAAGCACTTGGCAGATTCAATGCGACGAAGGTGCAAAAAGTTATATCGGGGATACAACGAGGATATAGCGGGATATAGCGGATGACTCGAAAATAGCATTAAAACTCATACTTAATGTTTTTACAAATACATAAACGGTAATTAAATGAAATATTAACATTCAATTAAATTATAATTAATACATAAATAATTTTAAATAAAAACATGTCTGAATATACTGTAAATAAACATAAAACTATTATATATAACATAGTTAAACTTAGTAGAATATTAGAGTATTTTCATTTCTAAAAATATATTAAAAATTCAATTAAATAAATTAATTTAATAATTTTTATAATGTATAATTGTTATATTTCAATTCATCTCTTTAAAAGAAGATATAGCGGAAATAGTGGAATATAGCGGAAATAACGGGATATAGCGGAAATAGCGAGGCTTAAAGCGAAAATGCTATATTTGGGGCTATATAGAAATATCGTAGTGGTAGAATCTGCTATGAGATATAGTAGGGTTATAGCAGGGTAATAGCGAGGCATTAACTGCACATGTATCGTCTCATTTTAACAATGAGGCATCCCAAACCAATGGGAAAACAATAAAATACCACTAATAAAACCATAATCTAAAAACGTACCTATTTGTTGGACAAACAAGCTCTATTGATGAAACCAAAAGCAAATGTTATTGCTTCCATAAGCCAGTATCTTACTTACAAAATTCAAGAGAATTACTCATTAAAAAAGGACAATATACTAACTATTATATCATAAATACCAATAACACACAATACAGCAATCATATGCAACAAAGTAGTGTAACGCAACTGATAAATATGATGCACTTCTACATGCAATTCTAATGGAATGTAACAGTTACATGAAACCAAAATAGTATAGTAATCAGAAGTAACAATCATGGCACACCATTTAATTAATGAAGTTTGTACGATGTACTATATCATTTGTTTACAATATCATTTCTGATCACTTGCTTGAATACACGAATTCCACTTTCGAATTAGTATTAATAACCCGACCACTCTAGTGCAGACTCTGATGCAGTTCCTTGATTAGAAAACTCCGTTCTCCTTGCATATCCATAAAGCTTGATAGAAAACTTCAAATTCGTATCAAATGTTAGCCATCAAAAATCCAACGAAAAATCCTAATTTGGACTGGGGTGATTACTACAAATCATGTATCCGAATCTAGATTAGAACTGTCGTGCGAATAAAATGATCTACGCAAAACTTACGTATTTTATTCTATTGGTTTCTTTAACACATCATTACTTTTAGAAAGGAGCTATCAAAAACCTTAAATCCATTATTTATATATTTATTAGTTTAATCTCAAAATACTTTTCAAATATTATTATAAATCAATAATCATTAACTTTAACTATGTTCAATAGAATTAATCATTTCTCACAACATTTACAACATTGATAATTAACTTTTAAACCATGTCGTATAGAAATAAACAATCTTTTAAGCATTCTTAAAGTTTTTATAAAAGAAAATTAATAATCAAATATCCTTTATATAACACTTTTATCAAAATACTTTTATAACTCGATGTTTTAACAAGTTTATCCTCATTCTTACAGGCTCTGGTCGTACGTTGATCATGCTCAAGACTAGAAGTCTCCAAATACTTAGTAGACCTATTTCAACACCTAGTGAAAATGCTTAAAAACAGATACGAAAAGAACCACTCAAACACTGCAGATCGCAGTACACAATGGTTACGTAGCTATCCCGGCAGAATCCACTTGTACTATAGGTAATCTCTACCCTCGATTTACGCTACGATCTAAAAAAATAGCACCGCAGATCGCAATACGTAATGGTTACGTCGCTATCCCAATATCATCCATTTGTACTATAGGTACTCTCTACCCTCCATTTACGCTATTATCTAAAAAAAATTAACACTACAGATCGCGGAACGCATTGGATAAATCGCTATCCCAGTAGAATCCATTTGTATAATAGGTGATCTCTACCCTCGATTTACACTACGACCTGACTCATAAGACCATAGGTTATGCTATGAAATTCGAAGGAACTCATGGGTTTATGTCCGGACAACCAAAAATCGGGTCAATAGAATGAACCCACAAAGTGGATTATCGAATTTTATAGAGGGTACTTCCCATATCATCAGTTTTGAAATGTATCATAATACACATAGTACCATTTTCAAAATCTTCACTTCAACTATCACACTTGTATGAATTCCAATATATATAAGATTCATTTCCCAATTGAGAACTTTTGAAATCAATCGTCTCAAATATATCATATCATTCTTATATAAATTCCGTTATATAGGATTATTGCTTTTAAGATCGAAAACCTTCCAAAATCAATGGTTTTTGAAATAACTCCATACTTATACCAACCATTTTCATCTAAGAATCGAAAACTTCCAAATTAGATATTTATATAGAGTCAAAGGACTTCGAAATCAATTCATTTTCAAATATCAATTCCATTTCTAATCCACATACGATCTTAATAATCACATATCATTCAAATTCAAAAAATTCAAAATTTCAAATCAGTAGTTTTCCACAATTTCAGTTTTATATTTATCAAATTCATATAAAATCAAATTTCTTTCCAAATTAAAAACTTTTCTAAATCTTTTATTATAAAACATTTACTAGGTTCAAAATGTTTCTTAAAACAAATTCCATTATAAACCTTTTAAAACAATTTTCCGTGTTTATACAAAGTTAGAACCGCTTAAAATCAATTTACAAATAATAAGTTTTTGTAAATATCTACTAAGTTTAAAACATTCCTTAAAACTCTTTTCAATTAAAACATCTTACAGCTAAATTTCACACTTGTATAATTCAAAAATAATCTTATATAATACACTTATCAAAATATTTAACATTTTAAAACTTGTTCAACTTCTATTAGTCTTTACTTTAAAATTTTAAAAATTAAACTTTATGTACTTTCCAAAATACTTAACTTTGAAAATTAATTCTCAATTTAAAAGTGTTCGACTATTTAGAATAGTTGGAAAGGTCAAATTCTAGCTCAAAATTTGAAATCAGCAATCAATCATCTCAACAAGATGCATAATCAATCGATCGATCAATCCTAATACATAGGATACGTGTGTTATAATAATATTCGATAGAAACTCGAGAATAAACACCGTGTTTTATTTCAATTCGTTTGAAATAAATGCAATCTTTCGAATATCAAATCATACTTTAGGGATTTGAATAAAATCAGTTTCATTAAACAATCAAGTAGCAAAACTACTAAAGTAGCCTCCCTACTTTTCAAAAATGAACGCCGATGATGTCACAATTGTCATCGAAATTATTTTCCAGCGATAGAAGTGAAATCTGGACTTTCATTTCTTTTAAATCTTTTGACAATTCCCTTTGAATCATTTTCAAACCGTTTATAAACATTTAATACTTTCAAATTACGTTGTTATATATTTTTAGAAAATCAAAAACCAATTTCAGAAACTCTCGGAATTCTACTCATAAATTTCCAGTTTGAATTTATTTTTTAGTCATAAATCATATTCGTATGAGTCATTATCTTATACAATTCATTTCAAAAATCGTAATTCTTTATTTGGATTAAAAATCAATAACTTTAATCTAACAATCAATTTTTAACCCAACATTGTCGTCGAACGTCATATAGTCAAATTGTGAAACTTAATTCATGAGGTGTTCGTTTCAACATTCCCAAAAAATTACAATCTCTACCATTCCCATGCGTGAAAAGGTAAATTACTTACAACTGATTAGCACTATTCGAAAGTCGACAACAAAAGTCAAATGCTCATAAACTGGCCAAGCACAACTATTTAATCAATAAATGATAATATGTACAATCATATCAATCGATTAACCAACCAGTGAAGAGATAACATCCAATCATCATCAAACAGTCACTAATGATTTATCAGTTTGTAGAATTAATTCTTTTATATTCTATATATAATCCAAGTTAAAATTATTTCATTTATTAATTTCAAGAAAATTTTTTATCACTAACAAATATGCTCTCTCGTATACGTATATAAACTCAATGATCATATCCTACAGGTTTAGGTATACGCTAAACTAAAGCTCTGATACAAACTATGACGATCCACCTTTTTGGATAAATTAAGTCGATAATAAACCACATGTATCCAACTCAAATCATCCAAAAGAGCAGATTATCAATGTGGTTTAATAAAGAAAAGAAGAGAAAAGAAGAAAAGGAATAAACAGAATCTCATAGTGGAATGACAAAATATAATAATCAAATAAAATAGTTCATAAAGCTGTTTACAATATACATTTGGTTACATATTTTTATGACATCAGTCAGAGTACAATAAATAAACTTACCAAATAATGCAACAGAATTTTTTTAATAAATACATTCTTCAAACTCCATCTTCATCTTTAAGAAATAATATATTCGAAACACTAAAATACTCAGGCTGAACCGAGCGTAAAGGAAAATAATGCACTCGAGTCAGAACTAAAATTCTTATCCAAATTAAATCAAAACCAGATGAAATAAGGAATGAAGATAACTACATTTTTGAAGTTTTAAAATTTTTGGAAATACTTTTGTTTTCATATTCAAAATACAACAGATTTCATAATAGATCCATTCTAATAACTTACAAATATATAGAAAAATTCCAAACTGAATTTTAGAGTTCAAGAGATTTGATTTATGAAAATTTCCCAAAGTTTCAAAATTCAATTTAAGAAAACTTCCTAAAGTTTCAAAATTTAAATTTGAAAAACTTTCAAATAAGGCAACGACAGTTTATTTCTCAAAAATCAATTTTATGGTTCAAATATTAAATCTGAACATACTAATTTTTTTCTCATGTAAATATATGAAATCCAAGGGTTTTGTATCCTTATTAAGTGTTCAAATAGTTAATATGAAAATTTATATGATTACAATAACTATAGGGTGATAATAAGGATATGCCAAAATAAATAAATGAATACACATTCAATCGCAATAGCATTCATCACAACATACAATCAACATTCAAATCAACCAATTGAACAAATCAACCAATTTGATAACATGTCACAATAATTATTAGTTATAACATACTGGAGTTTAGGTATTCAAACTAAATGTCAATTAAAATTCTCAACCAACAATCAATAACTTTATCACTATATGACTTAGTTTAACTTGCAATGAAATTTTAATATTTCGTGAGTGGGTTTAAACGCTCACCTTTAGGCTTTCCATTTTCTAGTTGGATTTGGATCCACTACTACCTTCTCTTTTTGTTTTGTTTCCTTGCTATCTTAATCTTTCTTTTTTTAGAAAGTTTGGAAGAGACAGAGAAGTTTGTATAGATCCAGATTTGAAGAAAAAGTACTGGAAAGAAGAAGGTTTGAAAAAGAAAACAAAGCTTTGAAAAAGAAGAAAAGACTTGAAGAATAAGAATAAAAAAAAGGAAAGAGGAAGGTGAAGAGGGAAAAAAATGAGATGGAGGTTTTGTTTGGAGAAATAAAGCTACAGAAGATGAGATTTGAAAAATGAAATGAGGCTACAGGAATGAAAATGGAAACAAATGAAAAGGTAATAAAGTATATATAATCTAGGAATTGAAATAAAGTAAAAATATGAACATCCTTAAACAGGGTAGTATTGAAAGAGGTGAAGTAAAGGAATAAAAATACGAATGAAGATAAAAATAAATCTTCCGTTTTTTAAATATGAAGCTTCAGGAGAATGAATTGCCAATGAAAGGAAGCTATAAGAACCAATAATGCATAAACAAAATAAACTTTAGAAATGAAGAATAGTAAATGCCAATAAGTTGGCATGAATATTAATTTGGATGTTCACACTAAAAATGGAAAAAAAAGAAAAAAAACTACCTATAAAACATTTGGAAAGGTGCAAACGAACAAATGAGAAACAAATGAAAAGAATGCGGCAGTTATTAATTAAAAATAAACCAAATGAGGCTACTATTAATTAATAAGAAATGAATGAGTAGTCTAACAATGAAATGGATGCTCAAGTGGAACCTACATGGAGAACTTGAAAACGAAAAGAAAGAGAATCTGGATGTGATAATGAATGTAAAGCAAATGAAAGGACCACTTTTATGATATGAACAAACTTTTGGGTCCAAATCCAAAACTTACACTAATTAATTTATTTCATAAACCCAAATATTCACATATTTATATCATTTAATTCTTTATTTAAGCATTCGTTTCATGTTAATATATGTGCACACTCCATTAACGCAATCAATTAATTAACAACCAATCAATCAATTAATCAACCAATCAATCTACATATTTATTTATGTTACTCGACCAATTTTATTAACTTATGAATATATATCTATCTATCTATGCACGACTTTACTTTTTTAATTACTGTAATAATTAATGCAACCAATTTACAAGTTTTAACCATATATAAAATGGAAAAATAAATATATGTGAATGTGTGTAATTAATGTACAATTGTTAATAAGGTAATTTCTAATTGAGTCCATAACATTTCCACAAGTATGAACCCTTTGATATATTTTTAAATTTGAATACTAATAAGTGTGTTTATATATATTCTAAAATTCAAATTTTTTTCTTTTTATAAAATTATGGAAAAATGAAACTTTACTTTATATGTCTCAAAACATGCATTTATTTTAATCAAATATTCATTCCATTTTGGCACAAAAATGCATGTTCCTATATTAACTCATTTAAAGCAATTTCATTCCTATTTCCTTTTAATTGCAACATTTCAATTAATCTAATTCCAATTCATTTCATTACTAATTTCAAATGAATTCTAATTATAAAACACTATTTTCTTTTCATTTATACCAATTCAAACATGTTTTATAAAATTTCATATACAATAAAATTTATACACTATTTACAAAGTAAATGTTTTATCTTATTGAAAATCAGTTGCTCCAAGATACATTTCAAATAACAACTTATGTTATTCTTTCATTAAATCATTCACTCAATTCCTTACTTAAATTCAACATTTGTTTTTCCAATTAGGAATAAACATTCATTATTCTTTTCAAGTCAAAGCTTAAACTTCATTCAAATGTTCATTTTAATTTAATTTAAAATGTAAGTTCTTATGTTGAACTTATTAATTACAATGCACTTGTCTTATCTTTTCAGTTATAGGATTCCATCAACTCTTATTGCAGTTTATATTCAATATTATATTTTAAACGAATTCTCATTATACCACAACTATTTTCTGTTCATTCCATATATTCCAACATACTTCTTAAATTATTTCTTTCTTATATTAACATATATTATTACAATCAATGGAACTTACATTCAAACAATTATTAAATAAATTATATCCAAATCAATATCATTAAATTATATTCTAATATGCATTACAATCTTCTACATCATTAAAATTAGTTTTTTTAGCATTTATTTAAGATCATGTTTTATATCATAACAAATTTAACATATCATAAATTTTTAATTTTTGAATTTTTTATTTATTTTCAAGCCTTATTTAATTTAGTACTTTTAATTGTCAAAAATACGGGTCGTTACAGATATGCCATACATAAATTTAAAAAACATTTATATGGACAACAAGTAAGGCATAACTTTTACAAAAAACCCATCTTCCATGATCGAAGTTCACATATCGAAACATGGAATCATTTCATTCAAGAATGCATTATATAAAACGTAGTTCAAGTAAATTATGTCAGTTCAAAAGATCAACGTATAGATATCTTTACTAAGGCTTTGAAGCGTGAAGACTTTAGAAGATTACAGGCTGTGTTTGTTATAACAAAATCAAGTTTATAAGGGGTGCTGAAAATAAGCTTAATTTAGTATTTTATTAATATTTATTTCTCCATATAGAAAATATTTTGGATATACATATTGATATTTATGAAATAATATATTTAAAACTTATATGAGAGAGTATATAAGATATATCTATATATAGAGTATATATCAATTTTCTAGAAAATGGTTCTAAACCATTAGATCAAGTGAATATCTACCATTTATTTAAGAGGTGAATTAGTTTAAATATTGGTGGAGTCACTCATTTTTAAAGGCAAGGAAAAATTATAAATATTTGTAAGTAACAAACAAAGTCTTATTTGCTCCTTATATAATCTTCTATCTGTCTTAATTATCTTCTTTTACAATCAAATATATTCTCTATAAGAAGAACACTTCCCAACATATCTTACATTTTAGAAAAATCAGAAAATGAACTTAATTTTTTCATATTTTACTTGAATTATTGCTAGGTTTTTAAACTGAAAGAACCGTGTACGAGATACTAGAGTTCAAGAAATCAACTAAGTGGTTCTCGCAGAAAGTTGTGCCCACTTCCACAACTTCCAAGGAGGAAAAGTCATCTTCTCCTCTTTAAATATTTTTTTTCAAAATATAAACATTCCCATTACAGAGTATTTTTTGAAAAGGGAGGACATGGAAAACACAAGGATACTAGTTCCTTTTTAGGAAATATCTACACGAATAAGTACATTATAGATTTAACGAGTCATGTAAGTCCAAAATCATTCTCCACTAAACTTTCGACTCTAGATTATACCATCGTAGGATTTGTTGGAAGATTTTTCATAAAATTTTCCTTTTTATGATTTGCACTATAGACGGATGGTCCTAAAAGTGGCAGCCGTTGAAGCTAAGAGATGTCAGTTTGTTTTCAATAGCCTCTATCGACCGCCATCCTCGCTTATATATAACTCACACTATCTTGCAAGAAAATCATAACTTAAAATCTTGCAAATTCCGAAATTTTACTAAAGCATCATCAACCTTAATTTGAGTGTTATTCAAATCTATACAAATAGTATCAAACTTGCATAGATAATCTTCATGTGTCCTAAAATATAATTTCATTTAATTCCATATGGTTCAAAAGAAGAAGAAAAAAACATTTATGAAATAAAAGAATAAACTAGTGAGTAGCCCGTGCTACGTACACGGGCATTGTTATACTCTGTAAGGTTTAATCAGAACACGTGAAAGACGATGTTAGAGTAGAAGAGTAACCAAATTGTTCATATGCATATTGATGCACAATGTACAACATATACATATGTCAGCATGGACATTGCATGCAGTTAAAGCGGTAGTGCAACAGAGCATGGCAAATGAAAATAGTAGTTCAAAGCTGGAGTTATGATTTAAAAAACTAAACACATATATGGTGGACGGAAGCAAAATAATTCAATCATCGTCATACGTCATGACGTACAGTCTTGTAAAAAATTGTAAAATGAGGTAGCAGAAAAGAAAAGGAAGACGTGAAAAACATAAAGAAATTTAGTAGCTGCAGACATAAAAACGTAAACGTACCACAAACATGAAATTTTCAATTTAAATTTTTCACTACATTTTGATTGCTATATGGATAAAACTTGATTTTGATATCTTGAATTTTGTTGCTACAACCGTTAGGCTTGATGAAGCTCTGATACCATGTTAGATTTTAATGAATCTATCAGTAATGATTTCAGAATTTGAAAATAATTTGAATGGAATTCAAATATATGAAAATGAAGAAAGACTGTATATTGTTCTATTGATCTTTTGTATGCAGATGCTACCAATTGTACACAGAATAGTAGCTTTGCTTTTATATAGACATAATTATGTTAAGTGGGCCAAAATAAGAGCCCATGCTTGCTATCCAAAAACAAAGAGAGTTATGTAACGGGTAAACTGCATTATCACATTCATTTCTATAGTTTGGTACCTAAATGCTGAGATAACCTTTTGCAATCATCATTTTACTCAATTAACATCAAGTGGGAGGCATCTAGTTAAATCGAAGCAAATGAATAGCATTATTATCTGTGGTTAGAAAGGAGTCCGTACATATTTTGTAGATGCCTATATATTTATGGAGGACCTATGAACAGTTGAAAAGTGTAGTAATTTTTTCTGCCTTGATGATTTAACTACAGTTTATAGGCATGGATATGAGACTTGAGGTGCAGTTACAAAAATAACTATATCATCAAGGACTAAATATCGCAAGGCTCATGATTAACCTATAAGAAGAAGGGAAAAAATTATGCACGAATATTTAAACCTTTTCTGAACATAAGAGAAATCATGTCCCATACTTTAAAAAAATACTTTGCCCCATTATAACAATAATCCAATTGCAAATTACCATAATTCATATGTACGGAGTTAACATGTACAACTGTAGATGTGCATATATAACAGTAAAAAACACATACACTCACCTCCTTATAGTTAGAACCTTTGCAGACAGATCCCAGTCAAAGAACCATATACATGTTACTGATTTTACTTGCAGGAGAAAGGCAGTTATCATTTGTAAACCAACAATTAAATACAACGCAACTGACAGCTCGCGGTCGAATATGTCAGGTTACCTAATTTGCACTAACAATAAACTACATTTTCTGCATGATTCAGTGGTAACATATTTCAGTACTATTTTGGTATTGGTTTATGCCTATATTGGGAAAGACGCATGAGATGTGAATATAAGGGGATAGCGTAATGCACGTATGAATGTGGTTTGACAGATAGTAGGTCATAACATGTCATCTGCAACTAAGTACAATATCCTCTATCATATAGAGTAATATAAACCAGTATAAAAATGGAAACGTAGATTGAATGCCACACAGATTTACGATTTGGGTAGAGGGATGATATTTTACAACTATTAACCGCTAGGAAACCCATGCTAAAGCGGTAACAGTAATAAAATCTTTATATTAACGGTTAATCCTATTTTTATCTATATGTTTGTGTGTAGATTATTTTGTTTTAACCTTTCTATTAGAAGAACTTAAATGTTTCATTGATCATAATAGAATAAGCAAGAGGGGATTTATTGACATGAAATATTAGTCGAATTTAAGTAATACCTCAAATAAAGCGAAGAGAGCTGCACTATCTTAGGATACAATATTCTTCCCTCTCAGATTCTCTAATGAAGATTATAAAGATATTAGCAAAATTAAGCTGCAAATAGAGAAACTCTTGTCATCAATCAAAAATTAATTTAAAACAATATAGAGTTATTATATCAATAAAAAATTCAAATCGCCTCCAGCTGAAAGTACACTTTAGAACTGGTAAGAAAGAAAAAAAAATCTCATATGCACAGTCTTTTAAATGAATCAAATGTCTTTGAACATGTACAAAGTTCCTCTTAAACAAATATCGCAGCAAAAAATAAAGTGATGATAATTTTGCAACGAGGAGATAACCTAATATATAAATTGAACCATTACAATTCAAACTTCTTCTTGTAAGGTGTAGTTAATTCATCATTTTAATTTTCCTCGTAGTCTTATCAGATTCCATAGTTAAAAAGTTAACACATTACCTAATTTAACTGGAATCAATACATCTTTCAGTGCTATAAGGGTAGCGTTTGTCAGATTCTAGAAGGATACATAATCTAATTTTCATTTTTTAAATTTAGTTATCGATTCTAGAAGGATAGCGTTTGTCAGAAAACAATCTCACTATATATACTTAAATGATGTTCTTTGGCAAGTGGTTACCACTGTAATTTGCAGGTATATAACATAGTTAAACTTGAATTAATTGGGAAATGATTTAAAGCCTCTTCTCTTTGATAATCTCATTGAACTAACATGTGAAATTAAACAGTTAACTTAATTCGGTAAAATACCCATTCTTTTGATCACAGATTGTTGAAAAATGAACTTGAGTGAACCTAATGTTATCATATTTACTCAAATACAACAAAACATTAACCAACTTTTAACTCTATGAAACAAACAAGTCAATGAAAAGTAAATTTGCAGTAAGTACTAACGAATTAATAATTGTTCACTGAGATTATCTCATGACTGTAAATGACATGATATTTTGTTGAGTGGAGATGAAATTTGAGCACCAAGTGAAATGCATCGGTCATGAATCCCTAAACCTGACTTTAAAATTAAATAATTACAAATGCAAGAAAATACCAAAGAACTTTATTGAGTGAAATGATTACCTATTATTTGCAGGTAGGAACGTTATTTGATCTGAAGCATAAGCAAAAGAGTTGAGTGAAATTATAGTGGGAATGAAAAATGAGAAACTCGATAAAAGAAAGGATTCATTGTACTATAATTTATAAATAATTTTGAAATATTCATCCAGTTTGCATCTACATAGATAAATAATGAAGTACTATGGACAAAAGGGAAAGAATGCTTGCTCCACCTCCTCCAACAACATGTTCCTTCCTGTCAGTCTCCTCCGGGCAGTGTTACCAGTATCCTCCGAGCATAAGTTCACCATCATAGTAATCAGCACCCCTAATCGCATCCCTTCCGCAATAGATCATCGCCTCCATCTTGCACCCAGCTCAATAGATCATAAGTTTATGAACCTAACACCGGTTGCAGTACAATTTATCTATCATCGTCGCCTAATTGCTCCTTCCACCATTATTGCGTCAGCCATGCTTCTCATCAGGTAGGAATTTTTTTTCCTATCCTGATGTTTTAATCCCTGGGGAATTAGGGTTTTTGTCAGTCGAACAGATTTGAAAAGAGTAAAGTAGAAAGGAGATTTGAGCGACGCTGGTGATGGATGGTGGATCCACTGGAACAGTGGATGCTGTACGTAATCCGTTTTGATATTAGATTGAAGGGATGAAGAGATGATGGTGAGCGGTTACAACTGATGGGATAAACTGAAAACTGAACTGCGAAAAAATAGAAGTGGTAGGTTATGAAAGAAAATATTCTGCAGTTCTATAAAGAAAGGAATGAAAATGATTGTGAAGCATGGAAGGGGAACGCTGGGCAGGAAGAGGTTCTACATAAGCAGTTTGGGGAAAGTAAAAAAAACGAGGAAGTGGATAAGGATGGTTATTTTCAAATGAGGAAGATATAACAGTCCACGTCAGCTTGGGGAAGTTTCTGCTTTAATATAAAGTAATAGATTCTTGCCTTAGAGTCATTCTATATTCAGTCTTACAGCAGGTTGCCTTAAGTAAGAAAATACTTTTTTTCAAAGAACCGATGATAGTAGCCAACGATTGACCCAGAGGATCCATCGACAATGGAAAGAAGGTACCTAGGAACTTTACTACAACGTTAGCTGAACCAGGTAAGGCAATGGAAAGTGAAATTATAACTATGACATGATTATAGGGCTTTTGGAGGAAGCAATCTAACCACCACGGACGTAGGAGCACACCTGAGAGGGAGGCAATGAACGTGAGAGCTGGCAGTATAGATCTAAGGTGTGAGTCGAGATAAAAGAATGCGGTGGATTGGATAAGGCGGAAGAACTCAACAATGGGAAAGCGGGGTGGAAGAGAAAGGGAATAAGAGGTAGGATCAGTATTTTCATGACCCGACCCTGCCTCGGTCCGACCTCAAATAGCCCTGAACCTTTGATCACCATGGTTCGAAACTCGATCAAACCTCAGTCATGCATGAACCCTGATGGGACCTTCAAACCAGTGGTCCAACCGTCTAATTTACATGGTTGAAACTCGATTCATTTGTTTTTTCTCACTTTCTCATCATGTAATTCTCTCTTATTTTCATTTTTATTGCTTTAAAGGAAATAAATAAATCAATATTCCATAAATCATAATCTTCCAAAATCTAAACCAAACTCCACCACTTTGTTCATTACGGCTGCAAACTCCTCTAATACCACTGAAGGATTAATCAAGTTTGCTGTAACACCCCTTCAAAATGGGAATAATAGTCCCACATCCGGAAAAACACTATGAAGTGGGTGATTATATACCAAAGCCTTCACCTCATAACAACGCCGAGGCCTTTTGAGGAACAAAACCCCACACCTTGGCTTGGCCCATGAGGCGGAGATGACTAAGTTGGGGACAATATCTGCGTTAAGTGCGGTGCGGGCTGTTACAATGGTATCAGAGCCATACCCAGCCGAAATTGTGGTCTGTATGTGTCACAGCCACGACGTCTGGGTTGTGTTCTGTTCATGAGCCAACGAGGACGTTGGGCTCTAAAGGGGAGAAGATTGTAACACCCTTCAAAATGAGAATAATAGTCCAACATTGTGGAAAAATACTATGAAGTGGATGCTTATATACCAAATCCTTCACCACATTTGCCGTCATTAAACTTATATCGTTGTGCACTGCTCTATTTTGTACACAACTGTAGGTGTGTTGGTGCAGTTATGTACTGCAACAACACAAAACTTCAGTTGTACACCTTGAAGATCATCTACAAATCGTGTACATAGCATTATTATTTCAATATTTTTGCATATAGCTTGTAGTTAAATGTGCAAAATTTTTGGAAAAAAGATATCAATGGTTCCGACAGTTTGATCGGTTGAACTGCTAAAACTTAAACCTCGAGTCGTTATGGTTCTACTTATGGTCCGCTTATGAAAATTATGGATAGGATGAGAATGCAAAGGGTGAATTGCTAGGCCTAAATTAACCACTTTTCATTCATTCAATATTCATTGTGTATTTAATATTACTAATATTGTTAAACGAGAATGTTATGTATATTTAATATTACTAATATTGTTAAATGAGAATATTATCAACAACCTAGTTGTTCAATTACAAATTTTACTTATTTCACCGAACGAACGAGCTCTCAACCCAAAAGGAAAAAATCAATCACTTGAACTAATTTTGAAAAAAAATTATAAATAAAAAAAATAACAAAAACTTGACCTAGTTGTTGCGACTTTTCTATTGATTAGAAAAGCACAAATTTTAATAAATTCTGCAAGCGCACAGGCGTGTAGTATGCAGGTCGAACACAGGGAATTGTATTTTAAAACAATTAAAATCCATAGTCTTAGGCGTGTTAAACGAATTCGACGGTGAATTTTGAACAGAAAATAAAAACAATAATATACTCCGAATCGATTTCGAAACTAATTGAAATTGCAACCAAAATATAGAATTGTAAAAAAATCAGAACAGAAATTGAAATTGCGGAAAAGAAGATAACGGAGCAATCAACTGAAATAATTATTAACTAACTGAAAAGAGTGCAGAAAATAACTAAGAACAAGAATAAATAAATTGCTAAATCTAATCAACAATCCTACGTATTCTGTTCGAAAATAAAAAAGTGCTGAATTTAAATCTAAACTTGAAGAAAAGTGATGAGGTAAGAGATCATCTGAAGGTGCTGTATAATGTTGTATATATAGGCTTCAGCCCCTAAAATCAGTCCATCTTTTTAGCAATAGGACCGGTTCTATTCTTAGTATTTGCCAAGATAATTGTAGACTGGGTCCATTCCTTGAATTGGTGAAGAGTCAAGTTTCCACGTCATTGCTTGAAATACTTTTATATGTGAATTGGTCCAAATTCATACGCAAGCTACTTTTGAATGTGTCCCATTTTGCTTCATACATGGCTATGTATTATGCTAATTGTATTGGCCATGTTTTTTTTTTGATTTACAGGTAGCATTGCTTTGAAATGGATATCCTTGAATTGCGTGAGCTGATATGAATATTTCCAATTGAGTGATATGCTTGACACGTGTTTTCTTTTTGAATCATTCGGTATCCAAAATGCTGCACTCGTTATTGCGTGTCTTTTGGAACAGACCAACGCCACAACCGATTAATTTCAACATTGCACTTTGAAATCTATAATTTGCAAAACCACCACAGAATACCCGTATAACACCGCTTTATAAAAATAAAAATATATGAAACAAACGGTTTAAAATGCAGAAAAATACGTTCATCAAATACCCCCACACTTGAACGTTATTCGTCCTCGAATAAACGAGAAAATAAAAACTAATTTAATCTTTTTTCATAGGAAACACGATTGCATTAAGCGTATGCAACAAGCCGTTAAACCTCTAGGTGTCCCTAGTAGGACGAGTGGTGTCTCGTGAGGGTTTTCAGCGGATACTACCCACAAAATCCAAATGCAGTATGTGATGATTCTAATGTACTACATGAATGCGAAATTCTACACAAATGGAGACTCGATTTACTTCAAAATAGTTGCAACAAAATAATGTATATCAGTTTTAGTCAACTTCTTTAAATTTTTGGTTCCTCGCTAATCACAAATTTCAATGTAACTCAAGTTTTCATACATTAGATTCTAGTTTGGCCAGTTGTTTCGGTCGATAATATAGTGCGGCCATGAAATAAATTCTTCACTGTTGATCACAGTTTTTTTTTCAAAATGGTATTTTTCATTTCCATTTGTATAACAAGCCAAATCAACAAAGTCAAGAAGTGTTTGGGTTTCAAAGCTTAGTCTCCTTTTACTAGTTTTTTTTCTTCTTCTTTTTTTTTTACACCTATCCTTTGGACCAAGGTATACCACTCATGCACTGCCTCGCGGGCTTACGTGAGAGTTGGGACAGAGCTTGGCGGATTGTGCAAACCGACGCTGACTATGTCAGAAAAGGTCGGTAATCCTTAGGTGATTATTTATTTAATTATTTATACACCTAACTCAGAATGCTGAGGCCAGATATACCATCCATGCACTGCCTTGCGGGCTTACGTGAGAAGAGTATAGAGCGTGGCGAGTGCACACACTTTCACAAGTGTGCACACCTATCGACTCTAGGTGTTTCTTATTAGTTTTTTTTTTTAGAAGAGCTAAAGAGTGTTATGCAAATCAACTTAGCACCACTTAACTATAATGATTTGAGATGTCAGCGCATGTACTTTAAATCTGCCATTTTTTTTAAACAAAGACTACAGTTTAGAAAAGATTTCATAACCATCACCTATGAATCCCCCTATATACTAACCTCACTATTATCGCTTGTAATTCAACTTTTCATTATATTTTACATTTGAAATTAGTGATTCACAAAAATCTTCATCAATTGACTTCAACTGCTTACTTACTTTTTCTTGACTAATTAAAAATAAATCGAAGTCCTAAAAATATTGGGAAATGAAAAAAAAAATTGAAAGGAAATTTGAAAACAAATAATGAGATGATTTTTAAAAAAAAATGATGCTACACTATGAAATATGAACAAACAGAATGAGATATGCGTCCCCCCCACACTGGAATGAGACATTGTCCCAACTGCCAAATAGAATGCAAATGCAAAATAGAAGAAAAAAACTAAAAAAAATACAACCTGATATGTGCAAGATAGTGAGCGGCTCATGCCGAATAGCTAGGTTCGTGAAGATCCACGAACTCATCGTCCTCGTGCTGTTCAAACTCTAGAAATGGCTTCAAGCGTTGTCCATTGACCTTTGAAATGGAACTGTCCGTAGGATTTTCAATTTCAACTGCGCCATAAGGGTATACTGTTTTCACAATATATGGACCTGTCCAACGGATCTCAATTTTCCCGGAAATAAATGAAGTCTGGAATTATATAAGAGAACTTTCTAACCTACTTCGAATGTCTTACGAAGTACGGATTTATCATGATAGAATTTGGTTTTCTCTTTATAAATCTTTGCATTTTCGTACGCTTCATTTCTTAGTTCTTCTAATTCTGACAATTGTAATTTACGATGCGATCCGGCTTTTTCTATGTCAAAATTAAGGTATTTGATTGCCCAAAGTGCGCGGTGCTCGAGCTCAACGGGTAAATGGCATGCTTTTCCAAAGACTAATCGGTATGGTGACATTCTTAGATTGGTTTTATAAGCTGTGCGAAATGCCCAAAGGGCGTCTATCAATTTAGATGACCAATCTTTTCTGTTGGAGTTAACCGTCTTTTCAAGAATTTGTTTAATTTGTCTATCGGAAATCTTGACTTGACCGTTGGTCTGTGGATGATATGGAGTAGATAGTTTATGAGTGATAGAATATTTCTTAAGAAGAGATTCAAAAGCACGATTACAAAAATGAGAACCGTTATCACTTATAATGGCTCGAGGTGTGCCAAAATGGGAAAATATGTTTTCTTTCAAAAATTTGACAACAACTTTATTGTCATTCGTTTTGGTAGGAATGGCCTCAACCCATTTAGATACGTAATCTACTGCAAGTAGGATGTAGAGATTTCCAAAAGAATTAGGAAAAGGACCCATGAAATCAATGCCCCAAACATCAAAAATTTCGATGACAAGGATCGGATTTAGGGGCATCATGTCACGTTTGGAAATACGACCTGTTTGTTGACATCTAGCGCATTTGGAGCAAAATTCGTGGGCATCACGAAAAAGAGAAGGCCAATAAAAACCGCACTGTAACACCTTGGCAGCAGTTTTCTTTGCTCCAAAATGTCCTCCACATGCTTGATTATGTGAAAAAGAGAGGATGCTATGGAATTCATGTTCTGGGACACATCTGCGAATGATTTGATCGGTGCAATATTTGAAAAGATAAGGATCGTCCCAGTAAAACTTTCGAACGTTGGAGAGAAATTTTTGTTTATCTTGTTTTGACCAATGGGAAGGGGTTTCATTTGTGACAAGATAATTTACAATGTCCGCATACCATGGTGCACTAGAGAGTGAAAAAATTTGTTCATCGGGAAAATGATCGTTGATTTGAGAGTTACCATAGTTTTCATGAACTATACGAGAAAGATGGTTAGCTACGACATTTTCAGAACCCTTTTTATCTCGTATTTTTAGGTCAAACTCTTGAAGAAGGAGAATCCAACGGATTAAGCGGGGTTTGGTATCCTTTTTCATGAGTAAATACCGCAAGGCGGCATGATCGGTGTAAACTATGACCTTAGAACCTACGAGATATGATCTAAACTTATCGAGGGCAAAGATAACTGCTAAAAACTCTTTTTCTGTGGTTGAGTAATTCAATTGAGCTTCATTAAGAGTTTTGCTAGCATAATAGATGACTCGAGGAAGTTTATCGATTCGTTGACCTAAGATGGCTCCGATGGCATAATCAGAAGCGTCACACATTAATTCGAAAGGCAAGGTCCAATTTGGAGGTTGGATGATAGGTGCAGTGGTCAAGATCGATTTGAGGGTTTCAAAAGACGTTTTACATTCCTTGGAAAATTCAAATTTGACGTCTTTAGCCAGAAGATTTGAAAGAGGTTTTGAAATTTTTGAAAAATCTTTAATGAACCTCTTATAGAATCCTGCATGGCCGAGAAATGAGCGAATGTCCTTTACGGACCTTGGAGGAGGAAGGCCCACAATAAGATCAACTTTAGATTTGTCAACTTCTAGGCCATTTTTAGAGACAACATGACCTAAGACTATTCCTCGCTTAACCATAAAATGACATTTTTCCCAATTAAGAACAAGAGATTTCTCCTTACATCGTTTTAAGACACTTTCTAAACGAAGGAGGCATTGATCAAAAGATGACCCATAGATTGAAAAATCGTCCATGAATATTTCTAAGAAATCCTCCACCATATCAGAAAATATACTCATCATACATCGTTGAAAGGTAGCGGGAGCATTACAAAGACCGAAGGGCATGCGACGATAAGCGAAAGTTCCGAAGGGACATGTGAACGTTGTTTTGTGTTGGTCCTCTAACGCAATGGGAATTTGATTATAGCCGGAGTAACCATCAAGAAAACAATAGTATTCATGACCGGCTAAGCGTTCGAGCATTTGATCAATGAAAGGAAGGGGAAAATGATCTTTTCTTGTTGCTGCATTGAGTTTTCGATAGTCGATGCAAACGCGCCATTTTGTTTTGACCTTTGTCGGAACGAGTTCGTTATTCTCATTTGTTGTCACAGTGATTCCAGACTTCTTTGGTACAACTTGTACCGGACTTACCCAAGTACTGTCTGAGATAGGGTAGATTATGTTATTGTCTAAACATTTGATAATTTCTTCCTTTACCACTTCTCTCATATTAGGGTTTAATCGCCTTTGAGCTTCGCGAGTGGGTTTAGCCTCGTCGACTAAATGTATTCGATGTTCAATAATTGATGGACTAATTCCCTTAATGTCAGCGATTACCCATCCTATTGCCTCTTTATTTTCCCTTAAAATTTTCAAAAGTTGTTCTTCTTGGTCCGTAATGAGATCGGATGCCAAGATTACAGGGAAATTTTCCGAAGAATCTAAGTATGCGTACTTAAGATCGTTTGGAAGAGGTTTGAGGTCTAATTTAGGACGTACTTCTCTTGAGGCTTCAGTGGACATCAACTGATTGAATTCTAGTGAATTATGAGAAGAGCAGAGCATATCATTTAATTCATAAATGTATTCATCTTCATTTAAATTAGAATTAAAATGATCTAGGCACATGTTAAGAGACTCTGTAATATCACTAAAATCATTTTCTACAATTGTTTGGATCATGTGAACTTCTTCTATTTCAAGATCCCTTGGTTGTCTGTTAAGATTGAATATATTTAGTTCAATCGTTAGGTGCCCAAAGGAAAGTCGGAGTTGACCATTCCTACAATTTATGATAGCATTTGATGTTGCTAAAAATGGATGACCTAATATCAAGGGAATCTGACTGTTAGGATTTGAGACAGGTGCGGTCTCTAGGACTATGAAATCGACTGGGAAATAGAATTGCTCGATTTGTATCAAAACATCTTCAACTGTGCCCAATGGTTTTTTGACAGATCGATCAGCTAGTTGAATTGTGATGTTTGTAGGTTTTAATTCCCCTAGTCCAAGTTGACAGTACACGGTATAAGGCAAAAGATTTACACTCGCTCCAAGATCGAGTAAGGCATGACTAATGTGAGTGTTATCTATTTTACAGCCGATTGTAGGACAACCGGGGTCCTTATACTTGACTGGGGAGGGATTTGAAAGAACAGAGCTAGTGTTTGCAGTTAGAAATGCAGTCTTAGGAACGTTAGTGGCACGTTTTTGAGTACATAGCTCTTTCAGACATTTGGCCTATTGAGGAATTTGCTCGATGGTATCAAGAAGAGGAATATTGACTCGAACTTGTTTGAAAATTTCAAGAATTTGGTCAAAATTAGTGGGCTTCTTCTTTTTGTTGAGTCTATGAGGAAATGGAGCTATGGGTTTATAGACTCGTTCGGAAGTTTTTTCATTCGAAGAAGAAGGTGTTATATTAGAGGGTGAAGATAAGGGAGCTGGAATGTTGGGGTTGCCAACATCAGAAGGTGAAGAGTGGTCGGGATTGCCAACCTTAGATGAAGAATTAGAATCGTTTTGATTGACAACCGTGGTTGTCGACTGAGTTTCAGAATTTGGAACATGGGAAGATTTAAGAAGGATGTCGGGGTTGCCGACATGGTTGTCCACCTTCTTTCCAGACCTTAATGTGGTGACAGCATTAACCGGATTTACATCTTCGTTCTCACAAAGATTTACTCCTCGAGGGTTATACTTTGGATTCACTTCGGTTTGACTAGGCAATTTACCTTTCTCATTGATTTTCATGAGATCCTTCATCATTATCAACATTTGTTCATTTTGTTTAGTGATTTTCTCAATTCTCGCATCTTGGTTAGTGATTTGTTCATTTTGTTTAGAGAGTTGTTTTTCCAATCGAGCAATTTCTTGTGAAGGCTGAGAAGGTTGGGTTGATGGATTGAAATTAGGATGCCTGTATGGTTGATTCGAAGGTTTTGTTTGAGGAGCGGGTTGAGAATTTTGAGAATTAGAGGTTGGTGCTCGATAATTCAGATTTGGTATCATTGGATACATATGTGATGGATTAGCCACAT
Organism: Allium cepa; assembly: GCA_030765085.1. NCBI lineage: Eukaryota > Viridiplantae > Streptophyta > Magnoliopsida > Asparagales > Amaryllidaceae > Allium > Allium cepa. The sequence goes on from CM060928.1 coordinate 456,091,286, forward strand.
TGTTAGGATTTGACCATGAAAAATTGGGGTGGTGCTTCCAGTTAGGATTGTATGTGGATGAATAAGGACTATTTTGAGCTATAGCATTGATTTGGTCTTGTGCGTAGTAATGGGGTAGTCCTTCTCCTTCTTGAGGAGTTTGGGTATCTATAGGAAGATGTGATGGGTCAATGGCATGTACTCTTCTATTTGGAGCACGAATTGGAACACGAATTGTTTTCCATTGCATATCCTTTTCCGAATATTCTTCTAGAAATTCCCAAGCTTCCTCGTCGGTTTTTGCCATGAATTCTCCTCCGCACATTGATTCAAGTTGGGATCTTGTTTGATAGTTAAGCCCTTCATAAACGATTTGGCACAAAACGTGCTTAGGGATTGCATGATGTGGACAACTATATAACAGTTGATTGAACCTTTCAAAGTATTTTGAAAAAGTTTTTCCTTCATTCTGAGAGAATTGATTGATTTCAGTTCGAATTTTAAGAGTTTTATGGAAAGGAAATTTTTTTTTCAAAAATATAGTAACGAAATTGTCCCAGCTTTTAATTGAATTTTTAGGAAGAGAATTAAGCCATCTTTTCGCGCTTTCTAAAAGCGCGAATGGAATAAGTCTTAGCTTGATGGATTCATTAAAAAGTTGTTGCATTTTAGTTGTAGAAGCATATAACTCAAATTCACTAAGAAATTCATATGCATTTTCAGACCCAGTGAATTTCGGTACCCCTTGGATAAAAGAATGTTTTAGCTCAAAATTATTTCCTTCGGCGGGTGGAAATGAAATAACCGAAGGTTGAACAGTCCGTGTTGGATAGCATCGGTCTCTAAGGGATAATGGTCGGTTCTCATGAAATTCATTATTTCCAACATGTGATTTATGTGATAATTTCGGTGAACTGTGTTGTGAACCGTGTTGTGAACCGTGATTGCTCATATTTGTTTGATTTGAATTTTCCGTTGATTTGTTTAATGAGATATTTTGGCTTTCTAAACGATTAAAATTATTTCTTGCCCAAACGCGCATAAACAACTCAAGATGTAATGACAAAAGGTAAATTTAAACAGTTTTCAGTTGTGCACCTGTAGAGTAGAACATTACTTCCAGAGAGGTATGGCTATCCGTCCAGTGCAACCGAGCAGTGCTAGTGAATGGTTGAGATTTACTGAGTTGAAGCTATTTGACTAACTTTTCTTAGCTTTTAAATTCACTGACTTGGTCTACTCCCTGCGCCTTTAAAACAAAACGTGAATATGTTACTTGTTGTGAGTAGCAAAATAAATCAGAGTGTAATGTGCTAAGGGGCACGTAATATGCAGAACACGTAATACTGAAATGGTACTGTAATGAGATGAAATGATACTGGTATGAATGGTATGAATGTTACGTAATATGCAGAACACGTAATACGTAATACTGGAACTAGAGGTCACGTGAATGCAACAAGTGGTATGAATGCAGAACGAACATGAATGTATGCACATGCAAAAACGTGAAAACAGAGGGCAAAACTGAAACTGAACTAAACAATTCAATGTGAATGTTTTGGAACAAAGACTAAGTAAAATGAAACAACAACTAAGTGGTTACGTGTAAATGAAACAGAAATAATGCATGTACAAACAGAAACAAAACAAAATACAACTACGTGAATATGGTAACCAAACTAACTAATGCATGCAAGAATATGAAAGTGGAACTGCAAGTAACCAAACCAGCGAACGTGAAAACAATGCAGCGAACAAAAAAAAGGTTTTTTTTTTTTTAAGTAAAACGCTACTTTGGCGAAAGGAACTAAAAAACGGAAAAAAACGATTTTTTTTTTAAAAAAAACTAATGCAAAAAAAATAACGCGAATAGACTTAAAAACGAAAAATCGAAAATCTCAAAATAGCAACTCCCCGGCAACAGCGCCAAAAACTTGTTGCGACTTTTCTATTGATTAGAAAAGCACAAATTTTAATAAATTCTACAAACGCACAGACGTGTAGTATGCAGGTCGAACACAGAGAATTGTATTTTAAAACAATTAAAATCCATAGTTAAATCTTAGGCGTGTTAAACGAATTCGACGGTGAATTTTGAACAGAAAATAAAAACAATAATATACTCCGAATCGATTTCGAAACTAATCGAAATTGCAACCAAAATATAGAATTGTAAAAAAAATTAGAACAGAAATTGAAATTGCGGAAAAGAAGATAACGGAGCAATCAACTGAAATAATTATTAACTAACTGAAAAGAGTGCAGAAAATAACTAAGAACAAGAATAAATAAATTGCTAAATCTAATCAACAATCCTACGTATTCTGTTCGAAAATAAAAAAAGTGCTGAATTTAAATCTAAACTTGAAGAAAAGTGATGAGGTAAGAGATCATCTGAAGGTGCTGTATAATGTTGTATATATAGGCTTCAGCCCCTAAAATCAGTCCATCTTTTTAGCAATAGGACCGGTTCTATTCTTAGTATTTGTCAAGATAATTGTAGACTGGGTCCATTCCTTGAATTGGTGAAGAGTCAAGTTGCCACGTCATTGCTTGAAATACTTTTATATGTGAATTGGTCCAAATTCATACGCAAGCTACTTTTGAATGTGTCCCATTTTGCTTCATATCATGGCTATGTATTATGCTACTTGAATTGGCCATGTTTTTGTTTTTGATTTACAGGTAGCATTGCTTTGAAATGGATATCCTTGAATTGCGTGAGCTGATATGAATATTTCCAATTGAGTGATATGCTTGATACGTGTTTTCTTTTTGAATCATTCGGTATCCAAAATGCCGCACTCATTATTGCGTGTCTTTTGGAACAGACCAACGCCACAACCGATTAATTTCAACATTGCACTTTGAAATTTATAATCTGCAAAACCACCACAAAATACCCGTATAATACCGCTTTATAAAAATAAAAATATATGAAACAAACGGTTTAAAATGCAGAAAAATACGTTCATCACTAGTTAATGTATTTTATTCAAGTTGCAATACTATGATAAAGATTTTGTCGTTTTGTTGTATAAATGAATTAAAACGAGAAAGTCTTTGTCGTTTTTAAAACAATAAGGACATTTTCATTTAATCCATTTTTGCAATAAAACGGCAAACTCTTTGTTGTTTCATTCGTCGATCTTTCATTCGGTCCACTAACTACGAAATCGAATTGAACCAGTGATGTATAAGTGAAAAAACTATATATGTGTGTGTGTATATATGTACGTACATATATATATATATATATATATATATATATATATATATATATATATATGTATGTATATGTACGTAAACGGCAAACTCTTTGTTGTTTCATTCGTCGATCTTCCGTTCGGTCCACTAACTACGAAATCAAATTGAATCAGTGATGTATAAATGTAAAAGCTATATACACACACGTGTGTGTGTATATGTATGTATTATATATATGTATGTATGTATATGTATGTTTGTATATGCTAATTCTTAGTTTTGTTTTGATTTTTCATTAAATAAGTCATTATTGGTTGTGATTTGATGTAAAGTTCTTTCTATAATCGATGATTATGTTTCATGGAAGGCTTCTTATTACTAAACAAGAAAATATATTGGTAAGCGATGTTTGAAGAATATATTACGAAGGCACCATGCTCACATTACATACTAAATCTTAACCAATAGTTTATATAATATACAATCAAATGTTAACATCAACTTATAGTAACAAAAGTCGATCTCATATATCCACTTCCGTATCGTACATGATTATTGGCAAGAATGAAAGAAAGTAAAATAAAAGAAAACAGTATTATTACAATAAGAAGACCATCTATTCTAAACATATGATTATTTAAAGATTCATCTCACAAGTTTCATTTACTGATTGGTCTCCTGGTCCTCAAATATAGAACAAAACTCAAAACAGTCCCAAGAGTGCAAATAGAACCCCAAATAATAAACGTAGTTCTAAAACAGTGCATACCAACACAAAGTCCACCCTCCCCTTCCTTCTGATCATACAGTAATGCAGCCGTGTACCCAAACAAAAGAGACCCAACCGGAATATTCGCAACCACAATGTTATGATTAACACTAAAATTATCAGGCCCAAAAAGATCGGCTGTCATAGAGACAGCAATAGACGTTATAGCCCCAGTAGACACACCAATGACAGCAGTGCCGATGAAAAGAAAAACCTTTGTAGGAATGAGTAGAAGATAGAACGAAGCTGCCATGGGTACCATCAATGCTGCCACAAACGCTGGCCTTGACACCATGTATTTGCTCCTGTATATTTAAAAACATCAACATATAAATTTATCATTCATATATATCTGACGTACGTTCACATCTGTTTAAAGATTACTGATATAGACAAAATATGGTATCTCACCCGGTAAACAAAGACAAAGGAGCAGCTGACAGCTTCCCAAAGAATCCGAAAGTAGAGGAAACAGACAACAGAACGTCCTCTTTCACACCCCTGGAATTCGCGACCTGTCCTAAATTATTGGCATAAACCAAGCCCATTGTACCTCCAAACAAATACACAAAGAAGTACACCCAGAAATCTACGCATGTAACCAACTTCCAAACCCCATGCTCACTCCCTGTCTCGCATTTCTTTCCCTCGTTGCCTTCATTTTCAACTTCCTCCTCGCTAATTACACTCACCTCCAAGTCTAAAGCTGCAACTCTCACACTGTCCGACTGCGCCGACTTCAGTCCCACCCACACTGGAACCAGCACCAGCACCAAAATCATGACCAGCAACATCACAGAGGGCAAGCTGGACTCCCCCATTACCGGCACAAGCGTTTGCATTACAGCGTACACACCCGTCACCACAGCAATCACAAACAGCATAATCAACCCCGTTCTGTTCCCGTCTCTCATTGGTTTCCCCTCCACCAGCAGTGGTGCGGTCAGTACCGCTAATAGTATTGGAACAGATGCGTTCAGGATCAGATATATGTTATCGGAGGTGAAGTTATTACCAAGTACGACTTTGGCAAGAGCGATGTAGATTTTGGCGCTGAGACCAGTGTAGCTGGTGGCCAGGCCGACAACGATGCCATGATGTTTAGGGAACTTGCGCATGGAGGACACGTAGCATGCAGTGTTGATCCAGCAGACACTGTGACCAGCTAAAATTTGGAGGATGAGATACTGCCAGTAGGCAAGGTGTGCGATTTTGTGGGTGAGAAAGAGGAACTGGATGCCGTAGCCGATGAAACCGATGGTGGAGCCGATGATGAGGACGGAGGATAAGGGCAGGAATGAAGCAGCGATTCCGGAGAGGAAACCGAAGAGTTTGCCAGAGTCGGAGGCGACAGCGAGGTTGTTGAGTTGGACCTGGGTTATGTGGAGTCTGATTTTGAGCTGGGAGGAGTAGGCGGGGAAGTCGGTATTGGTGCCGGACATGGCTTGGAGCCATATTATGGCCACTAGAGATAACCATGGAAGTATTTGAGGCATGCGTTGATAATTATTTTTAACGTCGGTTTGATGATCTTTTAATGTTTTGGAAGTGAAGGATTGAGAGGAATATATATATACACAGCGGCGACGTCAGGCTAACGTAGTGGGAAAAGATATGTATATTGATAATTTGATATTCTTGTTTTGTTTGTAGAAATTGATTGGAAGAGGAATAAGTACATGCATGCGGTATTTAGATCAGGCATGGTGTGTGCAATGCAACGCTTAACTTCGCTTTCATAAACTTGGATTTTCTTTGCCTTTCTTTTCGAAACTAATCTTTTTTCGATTTATATATTAATCGCCTAAGGAATCTGCGCACTGATTTATATATTAATCGCCTAAGGAATCTGTGCACTCTCTATTACAAATTTATTTATCCTTTGAACAAGGCAATGACGTAACCTATTGATGAAAACAATTAAACGGAATGTACAAGAGTAATATCGGCCGAAATTGATTGAAAGAGGTTCGTGGGGATCCCCGGGCTCATCCAACAAGTCGAAACTTTACTGCACGCAGCATATCTTGCTTATTCGTGTGCCACAAAATTGCTCGGCACGAGGAACACAAATAAACATAGCACCCACGCGACATTTGTAACGACCCAGAATTTTGAACGATTTAAATTGAAAATATTTAGTTAATTTTAAAATATTTGAATGGTGGTTTGACTTGAATTTCAAATTATCAGAATTAATTTAGCGATTAAATTATAAAATTTAATTTATTGAAAGTTGAATAAAAATTTTAATCTTCAATCTTAAACTGATTAAAAATATTTCAAAGGCTTGTAAAATTCATATGATAATACTGAAGATGGTAGAAGCTTCAGAATTGGATTTGAAAGTGTTTTGATCAATTTTGAATTTTTATTGTTCGAGTCGATATTTAAAATAGCCGTCCGAGACACAGTTTCGGAATTCGACGAAACCAGTTCCATTGGATTCGTAATATTGAATTATTATCGGATCCAAATTTCGTAGCGTTTGGAGTTGTTATGTGAGTGTACGACATGTAAACGTATTGAAATTTAAATCGAATTCAATTTAAATTTAAAATTGAATTTAGTCAACATCAGTATTTTACCTTCCCACCACAATGCTGTAGCATAGTAAATCAAACACGATCTATCATCCTCAAATCGTGCCTAAAATCACGTTCCCCCTCTCTTTTAACAAATCACGCAAGTTCAATAGAAATCAAATAGGCGGCCTGGAAAACATCACTTCGTTCCTCTTCAAATTAAATTCCCTCTTTCCAAATTGAAACCGAGCTCGTTCGTACAAATAAAAAAGAAGAAGAATATTTTCATCAAATTGAATAATGGCGAGCGCGTATGGGTCTGAAGCTCGAGCGATCGAAGCTCGGTGTCAGGGAGGCTTGCACGAAGTCGCGAGGTCGACTAGACTAGGGCGACTCAAGTGGATCTCGATCGAAGGAGGTCGGCGGCGACGCTCGCAAGCGTGAGGTGGGGATTCGCATTCGATTTTTGGGGAAGGGTTTCGACGTCGCGAAGGTTGGAGTGGTTCTCAAGCACATCAGGGTCGGCGGCGATGGCATCGTGTCGTGATATTCTCGATTCGACAGGAGGCTGGAAGGTCGGCAACCTCTTAGGTTATTGGTTTGTGATGGTGGGTGGTATCAGTAAACTTTGGTTCGAGCTGAGATATATGAAATTTAATTCAATTCAATTAAGATTTGAATATGAATTTAAATATGTAGAGAAAACAGATTCTATTCCACTAGATTTAAAATACATATATATGTATGTATTTAGATTTGAAAGAAAGAAATTTTACAGTAAAATATTTATGTTTCACAATTTTAACTGGCTGTTAGAATTTTAAATTAATACAGTAAAGTGTATAGATTTAAAAGGTAAATGAGTTTAAATTCAGATTTTTAGTTTATAGATTACAGAAAGAAGAAATGTATATACTTCAACTATGTTGCCGTTTAGGAAATGTTTACAGTACAGTTTGTTTTAATGAAAATTTGATTTATACAGCATATTCTAGTATATGCAGCTTCAAACAGAAATTATTTATAAAAGGAAATTAGTTCAAATTAAATATATTAAATGAAATGTAGTTTTAAATATAAAATTTTGAATTAAATAAATTTATTAGAAAGAGAAATATTTATGCAGTTTTGATATTTTGTATGTATATGCAGTTAGGAAAAATAATAATAGAATACAAGAAGAAAATTTAGTTTTAAAACTAAAATTTTAGTTAAACGAATTTATTAATGGAAATTGATTTGTTTGATAAGTTTATTTGATTCGTTTAGTTACTAGAAATAAATTATTAAAGGAAATTTAGTTTTTAATTTTTTAGTTAAATAAATTTGTTAAAGAGAATTAGTTTGAGATTAAATCATTGGATAATTAAAATTACCAAACGATAATTGAATTGTTCGATTTTTTCGAATATTAATGAATGGTGTAATTGTTTATACAAGGTAAAAAATCGAGTCAAGATGGAAATGGATTGCGAAATAAAAAGCAAAAGTGAGAATTTCGCATTCAAAAAAAAAGGTTATGTTTAAATTTAAATAGTTAGATTTAAAATTTTTGATTGTGTTGATTGTTTGTTTGGATAAATATTGTATTATCTATTATATTGAAATAGACCCTATACGTCGCATATTAAGCGTAGGTGATTTATTACACACATATATCGCGATATTCCACCTTGAAGTAGAATTGGTATTATATATGTACTTGGGGTTGATTTCCCGCGTTATATAGCGGATGAGACCCTATTGCGCCGCCTATTAAGCGGATAATATTTTATAAATCTCATATACTACGATATCCCGTCTTGAAACGGGATTGGTATTGTCCTAATGTTTGTGGATGTAGGGAAACAGGTTGGAGAGATCCAACTGGATTTCTCACCAGTATTTATTTGATTATAGATATTTTGATGTTTGTTGATTATCATATGATGATATATGATGTTTGTTGTCGTGATTGACTATTAGGTGTTGTTGCATCATCGGATCCATTTTTAAAGTTTAAAACAACGATTTTGATTTTAAAAGGATTTTTAAAATGATTTTTCAAAGTATACGTTTTATTAAATTTTTGAATTGATTCATTTTAAATAACTAAAACGTTATAAATTTTTATGTTTTAAAAATTATATTTTTGTGAAATATAACCAAAGCATGATTTTTGAAATAAGTAGTAGATAAGTTTGTAAAATGGTTTGAATTGGGATATTTGAATTATTATAAATGAATTATATAAAAAGATTTATAAAATGGATATTTATAAATAAAAATACTGGAATTATAAAACGAGCTTTTATAAGTGTTAAAATAAAGTTGTACCTAGTTTTATAAGTAAATAAGAATTTTAGATTTATAAATTAATGATGATATAAAAGAATGGATTTGTGAATAAATGGATTATAGTAATTTACTTATAAGTTGGATTCGACATGTAAACGAAATATAAATAGAATTGGTTATTAAAGGAGATTTATAAATCGAAGTAGTTATGAAATAGAAATGGGATTTATAAACGTTGTTTTATAAATCCGTAATCAAATAAATTTGATAAGTAAACATACAAATTATTAAAGGAATTTTATCCACGATTCTGGACTGTGGAAAATCCTTTAATTAAATATGTGGAAGTGTTGAATTTGGTAAACGATGTATATCCACGAGTTTGGACAGTGGATAACCTTCTAAATAAAACGTGTAGAAAATGTTGAATTTGGATTGACGAAGTATATTCACGACTTTGGATAATGAATAATATATGAAGGAAAAGTTTTGGGGAAAATGATATTTTAAATAGAATTAAAATGATTAGGGATGTTTTAAATGTATCAAGTATTGAAAACATAGATTTCAACATTCATTGTTAATAGGCGTTTTCAAGAAATTGAAGGAACTCATTTACTATAACACTGTTGTTATAGTAAATGATTTCTGAAAGGAAATGTTTTTATATACTATTGGGATTTATATATCTATCTAAATTTCGAATCCCTATATTAGTGATTTTGGGTTGTCGTAACGATGTTTTACGCAACATTCGTTTTGACTCAAATAAATGTGTTTAAGCGCACGTTTTCTTCAAGGAATGAAATATATACTTAATTTCTATTTAAGTATATTGAATATTTTCCAAGTGTTGAAAATAAATGGATTTGTGAATTTCTTATTATTAAATAAGTTTGGAAATGTTTTCCAATATGAAGTGAATATTTTGAGATTTTATCCTTTAAAGATAAATTGAAAATGAATATTAGAAATCGATTTGGAAATCGTATATTCATAGATATTTTAGGAATTGTAAATTCACTATGGAATTTATAAAAGAAAGGGAAATTTGTTTAAAAATAAACATTGATTTATTTTTGAAGTTTGGGAATAAATTACGGATTTGGAACGTAAATATAAAGTAAATCGGTAAGGACTTATTTAATTGGTTTAAATGGACTATTTTGAAATGAAAGTGTTTCCGTTTAAGGAAATTGATTTGAAATTTGTTTTCAAAGATTAAAGGGTGAAAAGTGATTTGAAAATTTGTTTTCAAATGGTTGAAGTGTGGAAATTATATATCTAGTGAAGATATTTTGGAAAGTAAATAATTTGGGAAATTATTTGGAATCTGGTGATGTTGAGCATGCCTATTGGTAGTTAAATAACCGACTATCAATATTTACCTTTAAATAGGTATTTGTTGTGATTTGCTTGAATTTGAATTCCACACTTATTTTTAAAATAAGAGCTCACTATTCGGGTTAGCCGGAAAAGGACCTTGGGGTCGTATAACCAATTCTGAATATGTGATACGTCGTTATAGATTGCATTTGATGACCAGTGTTGAAGACCGGATATTTGTGAAAACGGAAGGATTACCGTCGAATGTTTCTGTATTGGCTTATCTCCGATATAGAAATTTATTACCCTTTGTGATGGGAAGTCCGGTCGTGATTAGTGAATATCCGGATTGCAAGGACTTCTTTGTAAGTGCATTCGGTTCCGTTCGATCCCGGAACGGACTTGTATGCATGTGTGTCTGACGTTACAATTTGAGATGTGAAGCTGGTTTCTATCAAATATATTTCCGTTGGTGGCGGAGAATTTATTCTCGTAGCTTAACACCATTAGATGTTATGTAGTTGATGGTTACTAGTGATACATTCCCAAATTGGTAATGTGGCATACGAAGTGATGTTGAGCATATGTGATCAAAGCACAGCTTTTGTATAAAGCGTGGCTTTGTGGACGAGACTTCGTCGGACCTCACACTCCGGAAATGGTCAAAACAGGAAGGATGCAGCAAGGTTATTAGGGGGTAGCGCCCCTTTAGTGTATGTCATTCCTTCTGGATAGAGGTGGTATCATGGTATGGAGCCCAGATACTTAACCTATGTTGTTGCTGCAAATTTATTGCTTTGTGGTTGTTAGAAATCGAGGATCCTCGGATATAGATCGGTTACGATTGGGGAATGACATATTCGTGTCAGTAGTTACCCAGTTAGGGGTAACCTAGCCTTGTTGGTAGAGATCCGGTTAGGTTCTCGGGTCGTCTTTCCAGACGCGTACCCATGTGGCAATGGGAAGTTCATTGGCCTGACCATTTGTTGGAAATCCAAAGAAATAATACGATCTTGTACGGTTTTAGTTGTAGAACCTATCATTCACTTATGGTGGTCACCACTGTTTGGATGGTAGCTATAGTAGGCATAAGTGCGAAATGCCTATGCTGGCTAAGATTTATATCTTTGTTTTCGAAATGATTTTCCCTACACTATGCACTAGTAATAATATCAAATGTTTCTTTTTAATGCGTATCAAGGATCTTTGACTATCATAAGGAGAAATCTCCTCCGATTCTGCGTTTGCATTGTGTGTGTGTGCGGGAGGCCTTATGGTAGTCTCATTTTCTAAAAATCATTGCGAATCTATTTTAAAAATTCTCCTGTACTTTGTTTTAAAAAAATAAACTATTTTAAGTTCTCACACCAGTCACATGACTGACTCGGAGTTTATTGTTTTCCTTCCTAAACTCTGCGTGCCTACCAATTTTCACACAGGCAGTCTAGAGTCAGGTTTATCAGGATATTTTGGAATTCAGGAGTTGTTAGAGGCAAGATGGATGGCATGAAGTATCAACTAGTATATAGTATTTCTTTTCCGCTGTTTATTGTTGTACACTCTGATAATGAATGTAATGTGATGCAATGTATAAAATATACAGTTCTTTTGTTTTAATGATTATTCATTTATCTATTATATGTTGTTCCGCTGCGAATTGTGAGATTCTGATATTGTTATGTTCTATCTTTTTTTTCTTTCTTCTTCTACCTCTTTCTTTTTCTTCTTAAAACCTTAAGTGTTCGGTTTTCCGACATTCGATTGCTCGGCAGTTGATACAATAGACGTATTGATGTCGATTTTCGAAAGTCGAAGAATCGGGTCCTTACAAAGTGGTATCAGAGCATATGGTTAAGCGACAACCATGGCTCTGTTGGTGTTACTCATTAGAGATAGAGTCAACATTACTCTAGAATGAGTTTGAGTGTAATAATAGATATGAGCGCATATTTGTTAGTGAATATGAAATTGTTTTGTATTGTGTTGACTTATCGGTTGATTGTTTATAGATTCTGGTCGGTGCAGTCTAGCTAACTATGTTGATAGGAGTTTCTAAACTCTTAAACAAGATAAACCGATACCGTATTGTTTTAAAAATCGGGTAAATGAAATAATTTTACCCAAAACTATTTTTGTATAGAAAAGAAATCATTTCCCATGGATTATTATAGTATATGGTTGCATGGTTGTTAGGAAGTGATAATATTAAAATTATTACCATTGATTATTGAATAAGAAATTGGAATCATAATCAAAAGTTTAGAAATAAAATCCATATAGAAATGAAATTGGAGAACGTAAATTATAAATGTGATTTATAATTAGAAATAGAATTCCAGGGAAGTATTTGGAAATGTTTTTGAAAAAATTTGGAAATTTTAGAAATTAAATTCCCTTTTGATTTGAAAATAATTTTCAAAGGTTTTTGGAAAAATGTTTTGAAGGAATGAAAAGCTCTAAACTCTTTTCGGTCGCTGGAAAATAACTTAGGTAATGACTGCAGCATCATTGATGTTCATTTTTGGGTTTCCAAAAGAGGAATTGCTATCAATTTGTTTTAAATGCAAGTTGTTTAAAAAAAAGTTGGGTTTGGTTTTGGAAATTCAAAAGATAATTTGAATTGGTTTCAAAAATTGATTTTAAAAAGATTGAAAAGACTATGGAATACTATATAAAAATATTTATGGAATATTATTAAGTTGATAACTTGTAAAGTTTAAAGTTCTTAAAATAAAAATCTAACTTAAAGAAAATTTATTGAGTTGAAAATAAATTTGGAGTAATTAAAATGAGTATTGAATTATGGAAATAAATTGTGAATTAATGAATAAATTTACAATTGCAAGTAAATGAAAGTGAATTGAATGTTGAAATTTATTTCGAAATTGTAAGCAAATAGAATTGAATGGAAATTAGATTTGACTTGTGATAAATAAAGTGAAGTATTGAAATAAAATTTAGTAAATGAAATTGATTAGAAATGAAAAGAATTGAATTCAGTAATTATAAATGAAGTAAATTGAATTCATATGGAATTTGAAATCCAGTTTATATATACGTGGTTATAAACTGAAATTAAAAACTGAATATTGACAACCAATTTGAATTGTGCAAGGTGAAATGGATTAGAACTAGTAATGAATTAGTAATTGGAACTAATTTAAAATAGTGTAGTTATGAATAAAAGATAGTTGATAAAATTCAATATTCAGAAGGTAAATTGAATCCAATTAGAGTTGAAAGTGTAATTGAATTCAAAGGGAATTGAAAATGCAAGATTGAATGGAAATGAATGTATAACTCCAATAGTAAACTAAAGATGGTATAAAAAGCATATATTGAAAATTTTAATGAAAGGTGCAAAATGGTTTGAATTTTGTAATTGGATATTATGGCTAGCAGGGTATACAGGTGTATTAAAGGAAATGGAATTGAGATTTTGATTTCAAAGATAAAATTGAATTGCTCGACAAAAAGGTACGTATTTCAATTTCAGTATGAAATTTGGTGATTTTCTTGTCCAGCCGCTTGGCTTTTTTTTTTCTTTTGGGATTTGAGGGCCTGTGGTGCCATTTTATAGTCGTACCGAGCTAGCCGCGCAAAGGAGATGCTGGCGAAATTTTTCGAAAATTTAGAGTGTTAGAAAAATTTTGAGAAAATTTTGAAAGTTTTAAAATTTGAATTTGAATCTAAATTTGAATTGTTAAGGAAACAATGTTGTTTGAAACTTATAATTGAAGTGTGAAAGCTATTTGAAATGATAATGGATCTTTAATAAAAGATTTGTGTTGGTAAGTTGATAAAACTGATTAGTTTTAGAAAAGAGAGCGAACGGGTTAAGGACCATTTTTTTCTAACTTGCAACTTTGGGACGAAATTCTTTTAAGGGGGAAAGATTGTAACGACCCAGAATTTTGAACGATTTAATTTGAAAATATTTAGTTAATTTTAAAATATTTGAATGATGGTTTGACTTGAATTTCAAATTACCAGAATTAATTTAGCGATTAAATTATAAAATTTAATCTAATGAAAGTTGAATAAAAATTTGAATCTTCAATTTTAAGCTAATTAAAAACATTTCAAAGGGTTGTAAAATTCATATGGATAATACGGAAGATAGTAGAAGCTTCAGAATTGGATTTGAAAGTGTTTAGATCAATTTTGAATTTTTATTGTTCGAGTCGATATTTAAAAATAGCCGTCCGAGGCACAGTCTCGGAATTCGACGAAACCATTTCCACTGGATCTGTAATATTGAATTATTATCGGATTCCAAATTTCATAGCATTTGGAGTTGTTATGTGAGCGTACGACATGTAAACGCATTGAAATTTAAATCAAATTCAATTTAAATTTAAAATTGAATTTAGTCAACATCAGTATTTTACCTTCCCATCACAATGCTGTAGCAAAGTAAATCAAACACGATCTATCATCCTCAAATCGCGCCTAAAATCATGTTCCCCCTCTCTTTTAACAAATCAGGCAAGTTCAATAGAAATCAAATAGGCGGCCTGTAAAAAATCACTTCGTTCCTCTTCAAATTAAATTCCCTCTTTCCAAATTGAAACCGAGCTCGTTCGTACAAATAAAAAAGAAGAAGAATATTTTCATCAAATTGAATAATGGCGAGCGCGTATGGGTCTGAAGCTCGAGCGATCGAAGCTCGGTGTCAGGGAGGCTCGCACGAAGTCACGAGGTCGACTAGACTAGGGCAACTCAAGTGGATCTCGATCGAAGGAGGTCGACGGCGACGCTCGCAAGCATGAGGTGGGGGATTCGCGTTCGACTTTTAGGGAAGGGTTTCGACATCGCGAAGGTTGGAGGGGTTCTCAAGCACATTAGGGTCGGCGGCGATGGCATCGAGTCGTGATATTCTCGATTCGACAGGAGGCTGGAAGGTCGGCAACCTCTTAGGTTATTGGTTTGTGATGGTGGGTGGTATCAGTAAACTTTGGTTCGAGCCGAGGTATATGAAATTTAATTCAATTTAATTTAGATTTGAATATGAATTTAAATATGTTGAGAAAGCAGATTCTATTCCACTAGATTTTAAAATACATATATATGTATGTATTTAGATTTGAAAGAAAGAAATTTTACAGTAAAATATTTAATGTTTCACAATTTTAACTGGCTGTTAGAATTTTAAATTAATACAGTAAAGTGTATAGATTTAAAAGGTAAATGAGTTTAAATTCAGATTTTTAGTTTATAGATTACAGAAAGAAGAAATGTATATACTTTAACTATGTTGCCGTTTAGGAAATGTTTACAGTACAGTTTGTTTTAATGAAAATTTGATTTATACAGCATATTTTAGTATATGCAGCTTCAAACAGAAATTATTTATAAAAGGAGAATAGTTCAAATTAAATATATTAAAGGGAATGTAGTTTTAAATATAAATTTTTGAATTAAATAAATTTATTAGAAAGAGAAATATTTATGCAGTTTTGATATTTTGTATGTATATGCAGTTAGGAAAAATAATAATAGAATACAAGAAGAAAATTTAGTTTTAAAACTAAAATTTTAGTTAAACGAATTTATTAATGGAAATTGATTTGTTTGATAAGTTTATTTGATTCGTTTAGTTAATAGAAATAAATTATTAAAGGAAATTTAGTTTTTAAATTTTTAGTTAAATAAATTTGTTAAAGAGAATTAGTTTGAAATTAAATCATTGGATAATTAAAATTACCAAACGATAATTGAATTGTTCGATTTTTTCGAATATTAGTGAATGGTGTAATTGTTTATACAAGGTGAAAAATCGAGTCAAGATGGAAATGGATTGCGAAATAAAAAGCAAAGGTGAGAACTTCTCACTCAAAAAAAAAGGTTATGTTTAAATTTTAAATTGTTAGATTAAAATTGTTGATTGTGTTGATTGTTTATTTGGATAAATATAGTATTATCTATTATATTGAAATAGACCCTATACGCCGCCTTTTAAGCGGAGGTTATTTATTACACACATATACCGCGATATTCCACCTTGAAGTGGAATTGGTATTATATATGTACTTGGAGTTGATTTCCCGCATTATATAGCGGATGAGACCCTATTGCGCCGCCTATTAAGCGGATAATATTTTATAAATCCCATATACCGCGATATCCCGTCTTGAAACGAGATTGGTATTGTGCTAATGTTTGTGGATGCAGGGAAACATGTTGGAGGGATCCAACTGGATTCCTCACCAGTATTTATTTGATTACAGATATTTTGATGTTTGTTGATTATCATTTGATGATATATGATGTTTGTTGTCGTGATTGACTATTGGGTGTTGTTGCATCATCGAATCCATTTTTAAAGTTTAAAATAACGATTTTGATTTTAAAAGGATTTTTAAAATGATTTTTCAAAGTATACGTTTTATTAAATTTTTGAATTGATTCATTTTAAATAGTTAAAACGCTATAAATTTTTATGTTATAAAAATTATATTTTTGTGAAATATAACCAAAGCATGATTTTTGAAATAAGTAGTAGATAAATTTGTAAAATGGTTTGAATTGGGATATTTGAATTATTATAAATGAATTATATAAAAAGATTTATAAAATGGATATTTATAAATAAAAATACTGGAATTATAAAACGAGCTTTTATAAGTGTTAAATAAAGTTGTACCTAATTTTGTAAGTAAATAAGAATTTTAGATTTATAAATTAATGATGATATAAAAGAATGGATTTGTGAATAAATGGATTATAAGTAATTTACTTATAAGTTGGATTCGATATGTAAACGAAATATAAATAGAACAGGTTATTAAAGGAGATTTATAAATCGAAGTAGTTATGAAATAGAAATGGAATTTATAAATGTTGTTTTATAAGTCTGTAATCAAATAAATTTGATAAGTAAACATAGAAATTATTAAAGGAATTTTATCCACGATTCTGGACTGTGGAAAATCCTTTAATTAAATATGTGGAAGTGTTGAATTTGGTAAACAATATATATCCACGATTTTGGACAGTGGATAACCTTCTAAATAAAACGTGTAGAAAATGTTGAATTTGGATTAACGAAGTATATTCACGACTTTGGATAATGAATAATATATGAAGGAAATGTTTTGGCGAAAATGATATATTAAATAGAATTAAAACGATTAGAGATGTTTTAAATGTATTAAGTATTGAAAACATAGATTTCAACATTCACTGTTAATAGGCGTTTTCAAGGAATTGAAGGAAATGGTGGACTATAACACAGTTGTTATAGTAAATGATTTCCGAAAGGAAATGTTTTTGTATAGTATTGGGATTTATATATCGACCTAAATTTCGAATCCCTATACTAGTGATTTTGGGTTGTCGTAACGATGTTTTACGCAACATTCGTTTTGACTCAAATAAATGTGTTTAAGCACACGTTTTCTTTAAAGAATGAAATATATACTTTATCTCGATTTAAGTATATTGAATATTTTCCAAGTGTTGAAAATATATGGATTTGTGAATTTCTTATTATTAAATAAGTTTGGAAATGTTTTCCAATATGAAGCGAATATTTTGAGATTTTATCCTTTAAAGATAAATTGAAAATGAATATTAGAAATCGATTTGGAAATCGTATATTCATAGATATTTTAGGAATTGTAAATTCACTATGGAATTTATAAAAGAAAGGGAAATTTGTTCAAAAATAAACATTGATTTATTTTTGAAGTGTGGGAATAAATTACGGATTTGGAACGTAAATATAAAGTAAATCGGTAAGGATTTATTTAATTGGTTTAAGTGGACCATTTTGAAATGAAAGTGTTTCCGTTTAAGGAAGTTGATTTGAAATTTGTTTTCAAAGATTGAAGGGCGAAAAGTGATTTGAAAATTTCTTTTCAAATGGTTGAAGTGTGGAAATTATATATCTAGTGAAGATATTTTGGAAAGTAAATAATTTGGGAAATTATTTGGAATCTGGTGATGTTGAGCATGCCTATTGATAGTTAAATAACCGACTATCAATATTTACCTTTAAATAGGTATTTGTTGTGATTTGCTTGAATTTTAATGCCACACTTATTTTTAAAATAAGCGCCCACTATTCGGGTTTGCCGGGAAAGGACCTTGGGGTCGTATAACCCATTCCGAATATGTGATACGTCGTTATAGATTGCATTTGATGACCGGTGTTAAAGACCGGATATTTGTGAAAACGGAAGGATTACCGGTGAATGTTTCTGCATCGGCTGATCTCCGATATAGAAATTTATTACCCTCTGTGATGGGAAGTCCGGTCGTGATTAGTGAATATCCGGATTGCAAGGACTTCTTTGTAAGTGCCTTCGGTTCCGTTCGATCCCGGAACGGACTTGTATGGATGTGTGTCTGACGTTACAATTTGAGATGTAAAGCTGATTTCTATCAAATATATTTCCGTTGGTGGCGAAGAATTTATTCTCTTAGCTTAACACCCTTAGAGGTTATGTAGTTGATGGTTACTAGTCATACATTCCCAAATTGGTAATGTGGCATACGAAGTGCTATTGAGCATATGTGATCAAAGCACAGCTTTTGTATAAAGCGTGGCTTTGTGGACGAGACTTCGTCGGACCTCACACCCCGAAAATGGTCAAAACAGGAAGGATGCAACAAGGTTATTAGGGGGTAGCGCCCCTTTAGTGTATGTCATTCCTTCTGGATAGAGGTGGTATCATGGTATGGAGCCCAGATACTTAACCTATGTTGTTGCTGCAAATTTATTGCTTTGTGGTTGTTGGAAATCGAGGATCCTCGGATATAGATCGGTTACGATCGAGAAATGACATATTCGTGTCAGTAGTTACCCAGTTAGGGGTAACCCGGCCTTGTGTTGGCAGAGATCTGATTAGGTTCTCGGGTCGTCTTTCCAGAGGCGTACCCATGTGGCAATGGGAAGTTCCTTGGCATGACCATTTGTTGGAAATCCAAAGGAACAATACGATCTTGTACGGTTTTAGTTGTAGAACCTATCATTCACTTATGGTGGTCACCACTGCTTGGATGTTAACTATAGTAGGCATAAGTGCGAAATGCCTATGCTGGCTAAGATTTATATCTTTATTTTCGAAATGATTTTCCCTACACTATGCACTAGTAATAATATCAAATGTTTCTTTTTAATGCGTACCAAGCATCTTTGACTATCATAAGGAGAAATCTCCTCCGATTCTGCATTTGCATTGTGTGTGTGTGTGCGGGAGGCCTTATGGTAGTCTCATTTTCTAAAAAGCATGGCGAATCTATTTTAAAAATTATCCTGTACTTTGTTTTAAAAAAATAAACTGTTTTAAGTTCTCACACCAGTCACATGACTGACTCGGAGTTTATTGTTTCCCTTCCTAAACTCTGGGTGCCCACCAATTTCCACACGGGCAGTTTAGAGTCAGGTTTGTCAGGATATTCTGGAGTTCAGGAGTTGCTGGAGGCAAGATGGATGGTATGACGTATCAACAAGTATATAGTATTTCTTTTCCGCTGTTTGTTGTTGTACACTCTGATAATGAATGTAATGTGATGTAATGTATAAAATATACAGTTCTTTTGTTTTAATGATTATTCATTTTTCTATTATATGTTGTTCCGTTGCGAATTGTGAGATTCTGATGTTGTTCTATTCTATCTTTTTTCTTTCTTCTTCTACCTCTTTCTTTTTCTTCTTAAAACCCTAAGTGTTCGTTTTTCCGACATTCGATTGCTCGGCATTTGATACAGTGGACATATTGATGTCGATTTTCGGTAGTCGAAGAATCGGGTCCTAACAACATTCCATTGAATTAAGAAATTAAAGGTTATTAGATCCATTTAATTTGCTATTTTTAGTTTTGTGTTTTCGTTCACACAAAAAAAATCAGGACACATGTATTTTTTTGAAAAACAACCAATTAAAAAAATTAAGTTAACATACAAATGAAAATAAATTTATTTTATTTCCGTGTTTTGATAAATCTATCCCTCCGCCCACTTCGTCGTCATTCGTCTTCCCTCCATCATCATCGTAATGCTTTAAAATTTTAAACATTTTTCTCCTCTCTCCTTGTATTTTATTATGAATTTTGAATACCGAAAACACAAACCTCAAAATAAAAACAAACAGGCACTCAGCATCGACTTGAGAAAAAGGACGAAATTTCTAAAATTATTTTGCTTTTAGGATTATGTATACATTGTTAGATTATAATCTTATTATGGGCACATATGTATTATTTTATGATGCTATTATAATTAATATAGGTTATTAGTGTCATAGGATAAATATGCAAATACCATAAGTTATATTTACAATTTGATGAGGGGTCAAATTGCTAATATTCAATAAATGGTTATTACAATAAAAAGGTTGTGGTCCCCAATAAATAGTACATCTCTTATTTACTTTCTTCCCATCAGAGGGAAATTAAATTAAAAGAGAGGACTATTTCTTAGAATTGCATAGCCTCTGTAAAATCGATTACATGGACTCCGGTGCGCTTTTGCTAATCTTTGCTTATTAATTGTTTGTTTTATCATGAATTGATTTGGGCTAATTCAGATTTGTTTAATCAACAATGGGTACCGGAGCAACCCTAAATTGATTCTTGAGAATTTACTGTAATACACATTATTTTTGTTATGTATAGAATAATAGCAAACTGTAGCCTTCAAACTTGAAGCCTGGTAGAAATTTGGTTTTAGTTTTTCTTGTTTTCTTTCGACTATTTGCTATTTTTTCCCTATTTCATTTCGAGTTTGCTCGTGAATTTCATGCCCGGTAGAAATCAGCGTCTGACAGAAATTAATAATAAACTTGAAGCCTGAGGAAATCATATTTTCCAATACACTTCTTGCTTCATCATGCTTATGACCCTTGCATAGTGGAAAAAGTGGACATGTTGCCTACTTAGTTTTCAAAGCCTGAGGAAAACCTCAATTAAAATTTCCATTTTTCAAAAACAAACTGAAGCATGCTTATTTCATACACAAACTGAGGATACATACATACATACATACATATATATATATATATATATATTAATAATAATAATATGATATATAGTTCAAACAGACTATATTGTGCTGATTTGTATGTACGTTGACCTTGGTAAGTATCATGTGATATGTAATCCAGTAAATTGGGAGTGCTTTGTTGTCGGTCTTTCTCCACCCATGCGTGCAATTACCAAATTTTCAGAACACCAAAAGATCAAATATTTTTCAAAATACCAAAAGATCAAATTTCAGAACATGTAGTGTCAGAATTTGCATGCTCAAATTACTATATATCTTTAGTCAATGAATGTACAAAATAATAAGGAAACTGCAGCAATTTGAGCATAATATTTTTTAGGTATTACTACAGTTGTTTCTGAAATAAAAAAAAATTATACTCAAATTTGGTTTCAGATTTTCTTAAGAATATCTTATATTTAAAATAGATTAATTGAAACAAAATATCACCAAAGTGTTCACTTTTGTGTAGATTAATTTAATTAAAATATCAAAATAAGTGTGTGTATGTAATTCATGCATTTATTAACGAAACTAAAGGTGAGTTGGCATTTGATCGAATTTCATGCATACTTATGTCGATAAATGTGTGACAATTATAGAGTATTTTATGTGAGCAATATGTTAGTCCAAAGGTTGCATATTGTTTGGTATGATTTATTGTCATTGTTTGATCCCTACAACAAGAGTACCATTTACAGTTAATTTTATTGTCCAAAGAATTAATATTAATGATGTGTTTAGTATCTTAAGATGGGATTAACCATTATTTGAATTTATTGTTTTATATGGATTCTTATACGAGCGTGTTATTTATATAATTGTCATATTCTCATTTCGGCTATTACTACTGTATCTGCTAACCTTAATTCAGTACCAGTCTTTGATGGTAATAAATTTAAGGGCTAGAAGAAGAACATTTTCATTCTTATATAAGCGTATTATTTATATAATTGTCATGTTCTCTTTTCAACTGTTGCTACTGTATCTGCCAACCTTAATCCAGTACCGGTCCTTAACGGTAATAACTTTAAGGACTGGAAGGAGAATATTTACATCGTTTTTGGCTGCATGGATCTTGACCTTGTATTAAGGATGGATATGTCAGCTTCTCTTATGGATGCTAGTTCCTTCGAGGGAAGGAGGATTTTTGAGAAGTGAGACTATTCTTGCATGAGCCTTATGATCATCAACCGCGGCATACCTGAGGTTTTTAAGGATGTGATGTCCGAGGAGATTACCGATGCCACAACTTTCCTTTCTGAAATTGAGAAATGCTTTGCAAAAAACGATAAGGTGAAAACAAGTATTCTTTTAAAGAAACTTATTTCCATGAAGTTCAATGGCAAGGAGAACATAAGGGAGTACATTATGGAAATGTATCACCTTGCTTCAAAGCTGAAGCACTAAAGCTTGAACTTTCGGATGACCCGCTTGTGCATTTGGTGCTTATCTCTCTTCCTCTACAATTCAGTCAATTCAAGGTCAGTTACAACTATCAAAAGGAGAAGTGAAGTCTTAATGAGCTCATTTCATTTTGTGTTCAAGAGGAAGAAAGACTAAAGCAAGAGAAGATTAAAAGTGCTTATTTGGCAAGCATCTCTAAGGATAAGGGCAAGAAAAGGAAATCTAAGAATGAAGCTGTTAAAGATCCATCTCAAAAGAAACAATAGAAAGAGGGTTTTTTCTTTTGTCACAAGGCTGGACATGCGAAGAAGGAATGTACAAATATCATGCATGTCGTGCAATGAAAGGCATGTTTCTTGCTTTGGTCTACTTTGAGGTTAATTTATCTTCAGTACCTAGGAACACTTTGTGGATAGATTATGGTGCTACTGCTCACATAACTGTCCCTATGCAGGGTTTCCTGAGCTATTGAAAGGCAAGCGATGGTGAAAGCCACATCTTCGTAGGTGATGGACAATCAGTAAAAGTGGAAGCAATTGGGCATTTTAGATTGTTATTAGAAACAGGTTTTTATTTGGATTTGAAAGACACTTTTGACGTTTGAGACGGAATTTAGTTTCTTTTTCCGTGTTGAACAAATTTGGATATTGTTATTCATTTAGAAACGATCAGTTTACTTTGTCATTGAATTCAAATGTTGTTGGAACTGATTATTTAAATGCTTATGACAATCTTTATTCACTGGAAATAGTTGCATCCTATAATGAAACCTTGCATGCGAAATCATGCGGTACCAAACGTAAATTAAATAAGGAAAATTCAGCATCCTTATGGCATAAGCGCTTAGGTCATATCTCAAAAGGTAGAGTTGAGCGTTTAGTATCTGATGGCATTTTAGAATCTCTTGACTTCACAAACTTTGATATTTGTGTAGATTGCATCAAGGGAAAACAGACCAAAACTAAAAGACTAGGTGCCAATAGATCTTCGGACTACTTAGAATTAATTCATACAGATATTTGTGGGCCATTTCCTACGGCATCTTGGAATGGTCAACAATATTTCATGACATTCATAAATGATTACTCATGTTATGGGTACCTATATCTCATTAATTGAAATTCACAATCACTAGATGTGTTCAAAACTTATGAAGTTGAAGTTGAGAATCAACTCAACAAAAAGATTAAAAATATCTGATATGATCGTGGTGATGAGTACTACGGTCGATATAATGGCTCAGGTGAACACCGTCCAGGACCGTTCGATAAATTCCTAGTGGAATGCGGTATTATCTCACAGTACACCATGCCAGGATCACCTAGCATGAATGGTATTGCTAAAAGACGAAATAGGACTCTTAAGGATGTGGTAAGGAGTATGATTGCTCATTCCACCTTACCGGAGTCTCTCCGGGGAGAAGCATCAAAGACAACAGCTTACATTCTCAATAGAGTACCAACTATAGAGACTGCAAAACACCTTATGAACTTTGGACAGGTTGAAAGCCTAGTCTAAAGCACTTTCACATTTGGGGATATTCAGTTGAGGCAAGGCCAAATAGGCCACATGAAAAGAAATTGGACTCCAAAACAATGAGCAGCTACTTTATTAGTTATTCTGAGCATTCTTAGGGCTATGAGTTTTATGATCCCATAGTTAGGAATATTTTTGGGACGGAAACTGCATTATTTTTTGAGGATGTTGAGTTTTGGGGGGTGAAATAAAGTTAAATACGTTACTTTTGAGGAGGAATTGGATTCAAACCTAGTTTCTACTATCACTTTTGACAATGTTCGGTTTCCTACACTTATCATTGATCAAGAAGTGAATCTACAACCTCAACAAGACAATTTTGTATAACCCCTTAATCAAAATGAAACATTTGTTCCAGAAGAACAAACTCAAGAACCCGTGCCATTAAGAAGGTCCATGAGAGAAAGGAGATGTGCTATTTCAAATGATTATATTGTATTTCTGCAAGAACATGAGAATAACAATGGAATGATAGAAGATGACCCAAACAATTTTCATCATGCCATGAAAAGTTCTAACTCTCAAAAGTGGATGGATTCCATAAATGACGAGTATAAGTCCATGCAAGACAATAAAATTTGGGAACTTGTCCCATTACCAGAAGGTGTAAAACCAATTGGTTGTAAATGGATATTTAAAACTAAGAGGGATGCAAATGGTAATGTGGAGAGGTATAAGGAATGCCTGTAAGCAAAAGGCTATACTCAGAAAGAATGCATCAATTTTACAGAGACTTTCTCACTGGTTTCATCGAAAGATTGTTTTAGGACAATTATGACACTTGTTTCTCATCTTATTCTTGAGCTACATCAAATGGATGTTAAGTAGCATTTCTCAATGGCGACATTGATGAGACAATTTATATAGTACAACCAGAAAACTTTATGTCGGAGATCCAAAGAATATGGTTTGCAAATTGACGAAATCCATCTATGGAATTAAGGAAGCTTCTTGTCAACGATACTACAAGTTTCATCAAGTAATCATATCATTTGGTTTTGAGATAAATGTTGTTGATGATTGTGTGTATCACAAGTTCAGTGGGAGTAAACATATATTCCTAGTTCTATATGTCGATGACATACTTCTTACCACTAATGATATAGGCTTATTGCAAGAAACCAAGAGATTTCTATCTAAAATTTTTGAAATGAAACATCTTGGGGATGCCTTATTTGTATTAGGTATTCAGATACTTCGAGATCGTTCTCGAGGTATTCTTGAATTATCACAAAAGAGCTATATTGATAAAGTACTCAAAAGGTTTGGCATGCAAGACTGCTGACTAGGGGATACCCCTGTTGCTAATGGAGATAAATTTAGTCTTAGTCAGAGCCCTAAAAGTAACCTTGAAATTCAGGAAATGCAAAAGATTCCCTATGTTTCAGCTGTTGGGGGTTTAATGTATGCTCAATTATGTACGCATCTGGATATTGCGTACGTTGTTGGGATGTTAGGCATATACTTTAGCAACCCTGGTTTAGACAATTGGAAAGCGGCCAAGAGGGTTATGAGGTATCTTCATAGAAAAAAAGATTACATGCTCACTTATGGAAGATCGGATCATTTAGAGGCCATAGGGTATTCTGATTCTGATTTCGTTGGGTGTCAAGATAGCAGAAAGTCTACATCAGGCTATATTTATATGTTAGCTGGTGGAGCTATATCCTGGAAAAGTGTTAAACAGACACTTGTAACTTCTTCCATTATGGAAGCAGAATTTGTAGCATGTTATGAGGCATCAAACCAAGAAATATGGCTTTGAAACTTTATATCTGAGATGCGCATTTTGGAAAATGTGAAAAGACCACGGAAGTTATATTATGATAATAAGTCAGTAGTACCATATTCCAACAACAACAGGAGCTCAACTAAGTCAAAGCATATTGACAGAAAATTCCCGGTTGTGAAAGAGAGAGTGCAGAGTGGAAAAATATCCATACAGCACACCGGGACAAACTTCATGATAGCAGATCCGCTCATAAAAGGTTTACCGCTCATGGTCTTTCATGAGTACATTGCTCATATGGATGTTAAATTATTTGAGGATATTTTGGTTTAGTGGGACTTTGTATTTTATTTTTTTTATGTTTTTTTAAGACATTTATGTATATGGTTATTTTTGGATCATAAGTGAAGTATTCAGTTCATTCACTCTATTCTATTATTTTGATTCTAAACTCGCTTAAGTTTAAAGAGGACCAATTGAAAATAGACATGTTTGGTTCACGTTACATGTAATTTTCATGCTGTGCATCCATGATCGATCTATGCCATTTTATTGTATATATTTATGTGACCATTCATGGGTTTAGCCATGATTAATATGGCGAAGACTACTTTGATCCTATATAGATATGGTTGATGGACAAGATTGTTAAAGAATGCCATTATTTAATAGCAAATTTTGAGGTTATAAAGTTGTACATTTATAAGGAAACATATGTTTGCCCAAGTGGAAGATTGTTAGATTAAAATCCTATTATGGGCACATATGTATTATTGTATGATGCTATTATAATTAATATAAGGTATTAATGTCATGGAATAAATGTGTAGAAACCATAAGTCATATTTACAATTTGATGAGAGGTCAAATCGCAAATGTACGGACCTGCCTTTTTAGACATTTGAAGCAGACACACATGTCGGACTCAAACCATTAAAAAGGGAAGATTGTTATGGGGTAAATAAGAAAAATAAGAAAAAAAAGAAATATCTTGCAGCAGAATGACAAAATATAATAGTCAAATAACAGTTCATGAAACTGTTTTAAAAATACATTTGATTATTCTTTACAACACAACATCAAAGTTACATAAATAGGCATAAACAAATAAATGTAGTGGAACAAACATGATGCAGCGGAATATAATAAATAATACTAGTAAAAATCTTTGTCTTGGTCCTCTAAAAGCAAGGTCTTCAGCCCTGAAATACTCAAGCTGACCCGAGCGAACTGAAAAGACCAAACATTCGAGTCAGAACTGAAAGATCTTATGTAAGTTAAATCAATAGTATATTAATATGAGTGTAACGACGTCAGAGAAGTTTACAGGATTTGACATACCTCATATCCAGTGTCTAACGTGAGTGCAATAACTTAGGAGATATTCGGGATTCACATCTCCTAAGGATCCATTAAACTATCTACTATGTAGTACAATACGCTATTATAATAGTGTCTACAGTAAAGTAAAAAGTATCAAAATAGCATTAAGGTGTTACCCATATCCCCCTTAACACATTTTATATATTCCCATAGTCTATACAATATCGTACGCTCCTCCGTGAGGTTTACCCAGAGGGCACTCCTTAGGTATGGTACAAAAAAACTCATAGAAGGTGCTCTAGGGCACGTGAACACGGCATTCAAGGAAATGCCAGCTTAGATTTACCAATTGCATAACCGGGCTGGTGATAACGCATAGCAGCTACTACCGCCCACGTCGGAACACATTCCCATAATCAAAAATTAAGGGGTGGCCACCAAATCATCACAAACGTCATAATATGGTATCGAAGAAGCATGTCTGATCGAAGGAATGACCTTATTTGGTCTAGGTATAGCTTCTGTTTTAGTCACATCCAAACTGACTCACGGGAGTCAGGGTCACGTCATACCTTATACATAAATCGTTTGCCAAAGCATCCTACTTCATTTTTGGAATCTCCACCACATACACAGTTGTTAAAGAGGTTTTCGGTATTGGCAGAGAGTATGACAATATCTGATCCCGATCTCTTTAACAACCAAACACTTATTTCACACCGGATGGTTCTTTTACATTTCAATAGTCAATTCACATTAATATCAAACTATCATATCCTCAAAACCATAATACTTTCGAAATCATATTCACTTTGAAATCATACTCACCTTTGAAATCATATCGTCGCGAAATCATAATGTCTTACAAAAATCATATTTCCAATTAGATTAAATCCTCATTTCAAAATCATCATATTCAATTAATTATAACATTTAAATTCCAACTTAGGTTATAACATCATTTAACCGTATTTGCTTTTAAACCAATGAATTTGAATATAAAAACTTTCCCTCTACTTAATTTGGAAATTTAAAAAATAGATTAAATAGTTATAAACAGTTAAAATAGTCATAAATAGTTAAAATATTCTAAAATAGTTTAGTTATAGATTAAAGATACTGTTAAATTGATTTAAGATAGTTAAATAGATTTAAAATAGATTAAATAGCTTTAAAATAGACTAATTGGATTTAAATAAGTTAAAATGGGTTAATTAGTCTAAATTAAATTAAATGGATTAAAATAGGTTAAAATGATTTAATATAGTTAATATAGGTTAAAATAGTTTGATAGTTTGGAAATCTTAATAATTAAAGTCTTTAAAATAATATATTTTTAAACGGTTTATATTAAAAATATGAATTTTGAAATTAATATCACTTTACTATTTATTTCATTTAACCATTCAATTTCTTAATCAACAAAAAATCAAATTTCATGTCTCCATTCACATTCTAAATAAAATATAAAAAAATTATATCGATTTCAATTCATGTTTGAAATATCAAATCTAAGCTACTACGACTTTGTATTTCACAATTTCAATGACTCAATTCCGACAAATTCCATTTATACTTCAAAAATCCAACTTAAAATTCCAATTTAATTCCTTTAACCAATTCCTTTAAATCAATTCCAGTTCCGACATAAAACTCGAATTTCGATAATAGTTCAATTAATTTGAATCAAATTTTATTTCAAAATATCATTTAACTAAATTCAAAAACTAAAGATTTTAAAATCATTTAATTTAACCAATCCGGTGTCCGTATATGATTTTCTACCGTAGGGTCAAGTGATACGGATATTTATCATTTCAATCCGCAATATAAAAATTTACGGTTATATATCATTTCAAATTGCAATTCCAAATTTATTAAAATCTATAAAATCGCTAGAGTCTATCATTTCAACCCATAACAATTTTTTTCTATTCTATAGATGGTTTTCGGGTATGTATCATTTCAATTCATAGGGAACTTGTAGAGTGATAACCTTATACAAATCTAACCTAACATCCAATCAACCATTGTCAACAATCAAACATCCATCAATTATCATCCAATTAAACCAAATAAATTACAACAAACAAAAGATTATTATTCACAGGTAATTAAATGGCAATATTAAATTCAATAATAATTTAAATGACAATTTAATTTAAAATAATTCAAATTAACAGGAGTAGAAATTTAGATATACCAAATATCCATAAATAAATTTCTAGTCACATCGGAAATTCAATTTAACTACCATAATAAATTTTAGAAGTTGTGAGTGGGTCAAAACACTCACCTTCGATTTTGAATCGAATTAAAATCCAATTTAGGGCCCAAATTCAAACAGTCTCAGAATTTATCCAAACTAATGTCATAATGTTCAGAATTTCGATATGATCCCAATGCAAGAAACCTCATGTGAATCGGACCTCGTATGTAAAAGTTATGCGAGCTAGAAGATTTGAACTTTGAAATTTAAATAAATAGAAAAAGGCAAATCATAACCTTACATGTTACCTTCTTTCCTCCCTCCTGAAACCTTACATGCTCATCCATCTCGACATTAGCTGCCACACCATCAGCCAATTTAGCCGTGCCCACATCCATCTCCAGCTCGATGAGGCACCACCGTCGTCAACCCCTATCTTTGCCACCCCCAAGGCCGAGCGCGGCCAATGCTGGCGTTACCTTACGCCACCGTCGCCGCTAGAAAAAATCATGGTCGAAATTTGTGATTTTGAGCGCCAATCAAATGAACGAAGCCCATAGATCATCTCTTCTTGATGAGCTCTACCACCCCATGCTTCCCGATCGTCCCTAGGGTGAAGATCCACCGTTAAAAAACGTAACCCTATATGAACGGTCGAAACTAAACCATTGATTCTCGGAAAAATGATGATGCAATGAAAAAAAAATTGTAGAACTGAGATGTGACAACCCTGTATTTTTTTATATATATTTTAATTATTTTGATTTAAAAAAAAAACTTATTTTACTTATTTTAAATGATTAAATTTTATTACTTAAATATAAATCTTGATTTTATATGAAATTATAATTCCAAACTTGTGTAATTTGAATATGTTCCTGAAATGTTGATTTTGGTCAAAATAGTCAAACTTTGACTTTTGACTTAAAATTTTAAAAGTTTAATATTATAAATTTTATCTTTTATTATGAAATTACATAAAATTCTAAGAACACCACTTTTCGTTTCGTTGAAAACGGAGTTAAAATGTAAAAGTTATGTACATTTCAATTTCTAGTATAATTTGTTTTATTGTGCAATTTTGCCTATTTTAAATTTTATAAATCATATTTTTCTTTCTTATATTTCTTTTAATATGGGTAGATATGTTAATTTATGTATATTTTCATCTCTAAATATTTTAAAAATAATAATAGGATTTTTCTAAAATTTACTATGATGATTTCCTATTTTTAAAAGGCTGTTTCCTTTTTCTGCTATTTTCTTCGTCTAAACTATATTTTAATTAAAATTTATTTATTTATTTTGTGAATTCATTTTATTTTGTATTCTTATCTTTATTTATAAATATTTTTAAGTACATAAATTTTTTTCCAAGTTCTTGCACTTATTTTTCATATTTTCAGGACTAGTTGTAAATTTTGCTGTTTTATTTAATTAAACTATATATAATTAATAATTTATTTATTTATTATTGTTTATTTACTAAATTTTCGTATTTTTATCTGGATTTATATATATATTTCAGTTATTTAAAATTAAAAAGAATTTAGTGGAAATTTGAAAGGTTTTGTGACTCTTTAGTTGCTTAAGTCTCTTTGTTTTCCCACCTTTTCATTTTCTAACTCTTGCATTCAATTGAGGCCAACCACATCTCATTTCTTTCAGCTGATCACATATCATTTGCACGTAAACAAATGTCCTCCTTCATCTCCTAAAAACTCACGGCACTTCAAAGAAAAATATGGCTTCCATTCTCCTCTCATCTTCTTCCTTTTTCCATTTGTTTGCCTTGATTTTTGCCCTGCTTCTTCATGCTTTGCTCAGCCTAACCTCTCCACCATCAGCTCCACCATCTCCTCCACCATCTACAGCAGCTCCTCCTCCCCCTCCTCTGACATTAACCAAGTTTTGCCCATCCATTGAGGTTAGCATCACAAACTTTGCACCAAACCCCTTGAAATTGCCTAGCCTAGCCATATACTCCACTATCTCCTTCATATCTTGCCTTGGCCACCTCCTATTGTTCCACCACCACCACGATACAACCTTTGACCCTCCACCTACCCACTGTCCAGACCTGAACCAGATCAGGCCGTGGCCTCCCCATGTTGAAAACTCCACAAAAATTGCAAGCAAACCCTTAAAACTAGCCTAGCCGAGCCTTAATGCCAATATCCTTTCACATACTCCTCTTGGCCACCCCTAGAACCACCACCACCAGCAACCACATTACCTTTGGGTGCTGCTATACCATCACTCTCCACTGTCTAGATCTGGAGTAAGTATAGCCAGCCTAAGTGTGCCATAGTTCGAGCCAAATATGGACCAAAATCCTTGTTTATGCCTTGTAGTCATAGTTTCATGTACACATACCTTTGCACCATCATCAAATCCATGATACGCAGACCTGTTGCATCCAAACCTGATCCAAAACCACTCCATTACAGTGCTTTTCCAGTCCATAGCTGAAGCATACAAAGGTGAATGCAAGTGCAAAAGTTCTAGCTTTGAATTGTGTACTTATTCCTAGCATTGTTTTGTAATATCTTGGTTTATAATTCATGTTTGTTATTGTTTGTTTGATTTGTATTCAAGGGAATTAATCCTTAGATCCTCCATTCGTATCTGTGTCGTGCTTTTGTGCTTGTGTAGATTCCGTTCGTGAAATTCGTTGTTGTGTCTCCAGCTCAAACCGGTGAGTTATTCTCACCAGACAATCTGTACCTATATAACTGATAAACCGACACCATTTGAATCTGTAAATGTATTGCATCATGTTATAACTGCTATATTATGATCATATGATGTTTACACCTATTATTACACCTGTTATATCACTTGTTACTGTTTATTATGCTATTCTGTTTATTTATATCAGTTTATCACACTGCAAGTTCCCTTTTGATTAGAATCACTATGGGTTGAAATGATATATACCCGAACAGACTTTGGAATAAGGGAAAATTGTTATGGGCTGAAATGATAGGCCTGAATGATTTTCAAATCATTTATTTAACTTGGGATTGCGGGTTTGAAATGATAAAACCCGGATTTTTCTTTTTAAACTGCGGATTGAAATGATACATATCCGTATCACTTTACCTAGCGTAGAAAATTATATATAGACCCGTAGTTAATATATGTTTTCCTAAAATCTTTAAAGTTATTTTAGAAATGTAAATATTATATTATTTTGATTTAAATATAATTAAAAAGGATTTTTGTAAAATATTATTGATTTTATGAATAATTGTAAGTGAATTGAATTAATGGAAAAGTTAGAAATTTTGAACGTAAGTTATTTTGGAAAAATTGATTTAATTATAATTGGAAATTTAATTGAATATGAATTTATGATAATTTGAATATAAATTGAATTTAAAGTGATTTTATATCATATTAATGATTTTTAATAAAGCTGAAATGTGAAATGAATGAATATTTTAAGTTGAAATTTTGAAATATAACTAAAATTGGAAATTTATGAAATTGACTTGAAAGGGAAATTTTAGTTAAGTAAATAAAAATAAAAATAAGTTATATTTGAGAATTTTAACATAAATGTTAAGTTGAAATTTAATGTAGTGAATCTAAAATTGAACATTGCATTTTGATAAGTGAATTATTATTAAAACTTGATTTTTGAATGGAAATTTAACTTTATAAAATCATGAATTTGAGGAAAATTAAATGATGTTTATAAATGTGAAATGTATGATTTTATAAGTTAAAAAATGTTTTAAATAAAAATATAATTGGTTGAGAAATTTTATTGAATATTTGAAGTTAATTTACTGCATTTTTGAAATTCTATTAATTACAATGTGAATGATATTACAGCATTGTAAATGCTGTAGTTGACGATAATGAACTAAAAAGCTAAATTGAATTAAAAGCTATTATAGAAAATTTTTGTAAGTGCTATAATTTTTGAATTTAACTAAGTTTATTTGAAATTTAAGTAAACCCTATTACAACATTTTAAAATGTTGTCTTTTGTTAAAGTGAACTGTTTTGAATGTATTTTTCCGTAGCATTTTCTAAATGCCACGAAAAGTGAATCTTTACTGTTTTAATAAACTTAAGTGAATAAATGAACATTGAAAGTTGAAAATTTTGGAAGTTTAATAATTTAATTATTAAACATAATAACTTCATTTTAGTGATTAAAAATGATTTTTGGAATATAAACTGTTTTGAAATATGAATTGAAATGGTATTTTAAATTGAATAAAATGAATAATGATATTGAAATGAATGTGGTTGTGAAAAGAGATGATATTTTGATATATTAAATGATTGAAATGTGGTTTCGAAAAGATATGATATATTGAAATGATTTTAAATGAAGTTTTGAAAGATATGATATTCTGGTATATATTAAATGATTCGAAGATGAAGTTTTGAAAGTTATGATATTTTGAAATTAAGACGATTTGAAAATGAAGTTTGAAAGATGTGATGTTTATGTATTAAAAATGATTTGAAATGACTTGATAATTATTTTGATAAATATTGAATTTGGAAGATATGATGTTTATGTATTAAAAATGATTTGAAATGACTTGATAATTATTTTGATAAATATTGAATTTGGAAGATGTGATGTTTATGTATTAAAAATGATTTGAAATGACTTGATAATTACTTTGATAAATATTTGAATTTAAAGATATGGTATGATGATATATTGAAATGGTTTGGAAATGATTTAATCTTTATTTTCATAAAGATTTGGGTTGAAATGATATTTTATTTTGAAGTATAAAATATGTTTTAAAGTTATAACTACGGATTATAATAACGATTGGTTGTTAAAGAGACCGGGATCGGATATTGTCTTATAGCCGGCCAATACCGAAAACCACTTTAACAACTGTGTACGCGGTGGAGATTCCAGAATGAAGTAGGATGGTGGCGACGTTCTTGAGGTATATTACGTGGACCCAACTCCCGTGAGTTGGCATATATGACTAAAACAGGAGCTATACCGGGCTACACAAAGGGTCGCACCCTTTCATCGATCATGCTCCATCGGAAACCATTCTATTACTTTTGTGATTCGATTCGGTGGCGCCACATTTGATTCGGGGGTATTGTTCGAGGTGGGCGGAAGCTGCTGGCTTGCCGTCACCACCGGTCCGGGAGTGCAAACGGTGTATCCACCCTGGCATTGCTTCGCGTGCCATGTCATATCCTTATATCGTGCCCACTACGATTTTGGTTTTAAAGATCCGACAGCGTTAAGGTTCACCATCCCCTTAACTCTATTTTCTATATGATTATACTTTACTGATTAGACACTACTATATATAGCGCAATATACTACATAGTAAATAGTTTAACGGATCCTTAGAGGATGGGCGGTCCCAAGCATCTTCTAAGTTAGTTATACCTTTACTACAGTTCACTTGAGTTGGTTTACATTGTATAAGTATGTATGTCCTGACTCGAGTGTTTGTATCTTTATTTACGCTCGGGTCAGCCTGAGTTATTCACAGATTTGGATTTCCACTTTCTGGAGATCGGAATCGCCGGAGATTATCTACTTGTCATGTTTATCTTTTGAAACCTGTTGTTCCTTTCAGCGCTTGTATTAGTTGACTTCTACGAAGTGAGACTTCTTTTGTACCTTATTTCCTCTATTGTATTTTATGTAACTCTGATATTTTTATATAGTAGCTTCATGAACTACTATTTCTTTTGCTTCCGCTGCACTATTATTACTCTGTGTCTGTGATTCTATGATTTTTATTTACTGTATATTCTGAGATTTGCCAAATTTTTATTTACAACGCGGTATTTTGAGCAATTTAATTCCGGCATGAGTGTCTACCTATACACTTATAATGGACGCGAATGGTTGAAAATACCACGGTTGTTACAGTTGGTATCAGAGCTTTGGTAGCTCTAGGCAAAACTCAGCATATGGAGTAGATGCATTTACAGAATCCCTTTCATTCGAGTTGAATCTCTTTCTTTTGACTCGATTCCTTTGAATTTTGGAACGTTCCCTGTGGTTCCAAAATCCATTCTTATTCCCCGCTATTCATCTTCATTTGATTCTGGAGTATCCCATAACTCCACTTCGAATGATCTTTATAGTGAATTGGCGGTCTCACCAATCTCAAAAAATTTCTTGTAAAAGGGGTGAAACTCCTTTACAACAGCATCGATTCACCAAAGATTTTATATCCTCAGTTTAGATGCTAGTATCTCCTATTATCCAAAACTCTATCTTATGAGGTTGAATGTAGATTTACCCCAGAAAATCCACTTCGACCTTATACTTTAAGTCACGGTTGACCCGATTAAGGTTTCCCGTGATTTATATTAGCTAATCCACCTCCCTACTCTATATTTAATCATCTTGTCTTTTGTTTCCAACATATTTTCAAACATTTTGAATTGTATTTGTCAATCTATATTTTTTTTTATATTGTGTTGTTTGAGTTGTTGATGTTGATTTGGGTTTCCGATCGATTCGTCTGATCAGCGCTATCGATAGGATTTCTAAAACACTTTGATAGAACAAACTGACACAATATTATTTTAAAAATTTGGTTAATGAAATAAAATTTTGATATATATATCTATGGAACTTAATGAAATGATTCAAATTGATAATTTGAAATGATAATACTTGATTTATCATTTATTGTTCTATAAATGAATTTATAAATAATTGTTTATAAATTGATTTAGGAACTTAAATGAATTTAGAAAAGAAATCTGAGAATTTATTTTCCGATGATCTCGAACTTTGGTTTAAAAGTTTTAAAAGGGTTATATTATTTAAAAGTATTTTGAATAGAATTTGTTTTCAAAGAATTTTAAAGGTTTAAAATTAGTGCTCTTCTCTTTGTCGCTGGAAAATAACTTCGGTGATGATCGCGACATCATCGACGTTCATTTTCGAGTTCGAAGTTAAGAGACTGTTATGTAGTCTTGCTACAGCTTTGTTTTGGGGAATTTAATTGATTTGAATTTCTAAAATATGACTTGATTTATAATAATATAGATATATGATTGAAATTTGATTTGACATATTATATATATTATGACTTATCTCTAAATGGTTTGAATGTAATCGAAAATTTAATTCTTAAATTTTATTTTTAAAGAATATTTTCAATTATAAGAAATTTTTTGTTAGTTTAAGATGATTGGATAATAAGATAATGAAACTTGATATAGTTAAGATTTATTTAACTTGTGTAAAAATATTAATTATCAATTTAAGTTGAAATTTCCATGCTTTCAAATCTGTTTCCTTATTTTGCTTTCCAAACTATATTTTGGTTGTCCTTATCATCCTTATCTTGATATAGATTGGTATAGGCATCTTTCTACAATCTTTATGTTAGAAATCTTTCTATAATCTTTGATAGATCTTTGGTAATCATTTTGAATCTACCTTTTCGTGCCTGTGTTCTTAATTTTGGAGAATCTTGGAAAGATCATCTCCACCTTGTTAAACTTACCTATAACAACAGTTATCAGGTATAATTTCAATCTTCTTGTTATCTTATCTTAATCCTATTTCACTCTATCTTTTTTCTGTGCTTTTCCGTACCTCGTTCCTTTTCGAGGACGAAAAGATTTGAGTGGGGGAGAGTGTGACAACCCTGTATTTTTTTTATATATTTTAATTATTTTGATTTAAAAAAAAAACTTATTTTACTTATTTTAAATGATTAAATTTTATTACTTAAATATAAATCTTGATTTTATATGAAATTATAATTCCAAACTTGTGTAATTTGAATATGTTCCTGAAATGTTGATTTTGGTCAAAATAGTCAAACTTTGACTTTTGACTTAAAATTTTAAAAGTTTAAAATTATAAATTTTATCTTTTATTATGAAATTACATAAAATTCTATGAACACCACTTTTCGTTTCGTTGAAAACGGAGTTAAAATGTAAAAGTTATGTACATTTCAATTTCTAGTATAATTTGTTTTATTGTGCAATTTTGCCTATTTTAAATTTTATAAATCATATTTTTCTTTCTTATATTTCTTTTAATATGGGTAGATATGTTAATTTATGTATATTTTCATCTCTAAATATTTTAAAAATAATAATAGGATTTTTCTAAAATTTACTATGATGATTTCCTATTTTTAAAAGGCTGTTTCCTTTTTCTGCTATTTTCTTCGTCTAAACTATATTTTAATTAAAATTTATTTATTTATTTTGTGAATTCATTTTATTTTGTGTTCTTATCTTTATTTATAAATATTTTTAAGTACATATAAATTTTTCCAAGTTCATTGCACTTATTTTTCATATTTTCAGGACTAGTTATAAATTTTGCTGTTTTATTTAATTAAACTATATATAATTAATAATTTATTTATTTATTATTGTTTATTTACTAAATTTTCGTATTTTTATCTGGATTTATATATATATTTCAGTTATTTAAAATTAAAAAAAAATTTAGTGGAAATTTGAAAGGTTTTGTGACTCTTTAGTTGCTTAAGTCTCTTTGTTTTCCCACCTTTTCATTTTCT
Organism: Allium cepa; assembly: GCA_030765085.1. Taxonomy (NCBI): domain Eukaryota; kingdom Viridiplantae; phylum Streptophyta; class Magnoliopsida; order Asparagales; family Amaryllidaceae; genus Allium; species Allium cepa. Next base: position 456,129,090 of record CM060928.1, read on the forward strand.
AACTCTTGCATTCAATTGAGGCCAACCATATTTCATTTCTTTCAGCTGATCACATATCATTTGCACGTAAACAAATGTCCTCCTTCATCTCCTAAAAACTCACGGCACTTCAAAGAAAAATATGGCTTCCATTCTCCTCTCATCTTCTTCCTTTTTCCATTTGTTTGCCTTGATTTTTGCCCTGCTTCTTCATGCTTTGCTCAGCCTAACCTCTCCACCATCAGCTCCACCATCTCCTCCACCATCTACAGCAGCTCCTCCTCCCCCTCCTCTGACATTAACCAAGTTTTGCCCATCCATTGAGGTTAGCATCACAAACTTTGCACCAAACCCCTTGAAATTGCCTAGCCTAGCCATATACTCCACTATCTCCTTCATATCTTGCCTTGGCCACCTCCTATTGTTCCACCACCACCACGATACAACCTTTGACCCTCCACCTACCCACTGTCCAGACCTGAACCAGATCAGGCCGTGGCCTCCCCATGTTGAAAACTCCACAAAAATTGCAAGCAAACCCTTAAAACTAGCCTAGCCGAGCCTTAATGCCAATATCCTTTCACATACTCCTCTTGGCCATCCCTAGAACCACCACCACCAGCAACCACATTACCTTTGGGTGCTGCTATACCATCACTCTCCACTGTCTAGATCTGGAGTAAGTATAGCCAGCCCAAGTGTGCCATAGTTCGAGCCAAATATGGACCAAAATCCTTGTTTATGCCTTGTAGTCATAGTTTTATGTACACATACCTTTGCACCATCATCAAATCCATGATACGCAGACCTGTTGCATCCAAACCTGATCCAAAACCACTCCATTACAGTGCTTTTCCAGTCCATAGCTGAAGCATACAAAGGTGAATGCAAGTGCAAAAGTTCTAGCTTTGAATTGTGTACTTATTCCTAGCATTGTTTTGTAATATCTTGGTTTATAATTCATGTTTGTTATTGTTTGTTTGATTTGTATTCAAGGGAATGAATCCTTGGCTCCTCCATTCGTATCTGTGTCGTGCTTTTGTGCTTGTGTAGATTCCGTTCGTGAAATTCGTTGTTGTGTCTCCAGCTCAAACCGGTGAGTTATTCTCACCAGACAATCTGTACCTATATAACTGATAAACCGACACCATTTGAATCTGTAAATGTATTGCATCATGTTATAACTGCTATATTATGATCATATGATGTTCACACCTGTTATTACACCTGTTATATCACTTGTTACTGTTTATTATGCTATTCTGTTTATTTATATCAGTTTATCACACTACAAGTTCCCTTTTGATTAGAATCACTATGGGTTGAAATGATATATACCCGAACAGACTTTGGAATAAGGGAAAATTGTTATGGGCTGAAATGATAGGCCTGAATGATTTTCAAATCATTTATTTAACTTGGGATTGCGGGTTTGAAATGATAAAACCCGGATTTTTCTTTTTAAACTGCGGATTGAAATGATACATATCCGTATCACTTTACCTAGCGTAGAAAATTATATATAGACCCGTAGTTAATATATGTTTTCCTAAAATCTTTAAAGTTATTTTAGAAATGTAAATATTATATTATTTTTATTTAAATATAATTAAAAAGGATTTTTGTAAAATATTATTGATTTTATGAATAATTGTAAGTGAATTGAATTAATGGAAAAGTTAGAAATTTTGAACGTAAGTTATTTTGGAAAAATTGATTTAATTATAATTGGAAATTTAATTGAATATGAATTTATGATAATTTGAATATAAATTGAATTTAAAGTGATTTTATATCATATTAATGATTTTTAATAAAGCTGAAATGTGAAATGAATGAATATTTTAAGTTGAAATTTTGAAATATAACTAAAATTGGAAATTTATGAAATTGACTTGAAAGGGAAATTTTAGTTAATTAAATAAAAATAAAAATAAGTTATATTTGAGAATTTTAACATAAATGTTAAGTTGAAATTTAATATAGTGAATCTAAAATTGAACATTGCATTTTGATAAGTGAATTATTATTAAAACTTGATTTTTGAATGGAAATTTAACTTTATAAAATCATGAATTTGAGGAAAATTAAATGATGTTTATAAATGTGAAATGTATGATTTTATAAGTTAAAAAATGTTTTAAATAAAAATATAATTGGTTGAGAAATGTTATTGAATATTTGAAGTTAATTTACTGCATTTTTGAAATTCTATTAATTACAATGTGAATGATATTACAGCATTGTAAATGCTGTAGTTGACGATAATGAACTAAAAAGCTAAATTGAATTAAAAGCTATTATAGAAAATTTTTGTAAGTGCTATAATTTTTGAATTTAACTAAGTTTATTTGAAATTTAAGTAAACCCTATTACAACATTTTAAAATGTTGTCTTTTGTTAAAGTGAACTGTTTTGAATGTATTTTTCCGTAGCATTTTCTAAATGCCACGAAAAGTGAATCTTTACTGTTTTAATAAACTTAAGTGAATAAATGAACATTGAAAGTTGAAAATTTTGGAAGTTTAATAATTTAATTATTAAACATAATAACTTCATTTTAGTGATTAAAAATGATTTTTGGAATATAAACTGTTTTGAAATATGAATTGAAATGGTATTTTAAATTGAATAAAATGAATAATGATATTGAAATGAATGTGGTTGTGAAAAGAGATGATATTTTGATATATTAAATGATTGAAATGTGGTTTCGAAAAGATATGATATATTGAAATGATTTGAAATGAAGTTTTGAAAGATATGAAATTCTGGTATATATTAAATGATTCGAAGATGAAGTTTTGAAAGTTATGATATTTTGAAATTAAGACGATTTGAAAATGAAGTTTGAAAGATGTGATGTTTATGTATTAAAAATGATTTGAAATGACTTGATAATTATTTTGATAAATATTGAATTTGGAAGATATGATGTTTATGTATTAAAAATGATTTGAAATGACTTGATAATTATTTTGATAAATATTGAATTTGGAAGATGTGATGTTTATGTATTAAAAATGATTTGAAATGACTTGATAATTACTTTGATAAATATTTGAATTTAAAGATATGGTATGATGATATATTGAAATGGTTTGGAAATGATTTAATCTTTATTTTCATAAAGATTTGGGTTGAAATGATATTTTATTTTGAAGTATAAAATATGTTTTAAAGTTATAACTACGGGTTATAATAACGATTGGTTGCTAAAGAGACCGGGATCGGATATTGTCTTATAGCCGGCCAATACCGAAAACCACTTGAACAACTGTGTACGCGGTGGAGATTCCAGAATGAAGTAGGATGGTGGCGACGTTCTCGAGGTATATTACGTGGACCCAACTCCCGTGAGTTGGCATATATGACTAAAACAGGAGCTATACCGGGCTACACAAAGGGTCGCACCCTTTCATCGAGCATGCTCCATCGGAAACCATTCTATTACTTTTGTGATTCGATTCGGTGGCGCCACATTTGATTCGGGGGTATTGTTCGAGGTGGGCGGAAGCTGCTGGCTTGCCGTCACCACCGATCCGGGAGTGCAAACGGTGTATCCACCCTGGCATTGCCTCGCGTGCCGTGTCATATCCTTATATCGAGCCCACTACGATTTTGGTTTTAAAGATCCGACAGCGTTAAGGTTCACCATCCCCTTAACGCTATTTTCTATATGATTATACTTTACTGATTAGACACTACTATATATAGCGCAATATACTACATAGTAAATAGTTTAACGGATCCTTAGAGGATGGGCGGTCCCAAGCATCTTCTAAGTTACTTGTACCTTTACTACAGTTCACTTGAGTTGGTTTACATTGTATAAGTATGTATGTCCTGACTCGAGTGTTTGTATCTTTATTTACGCTCGGGTCAGCTTGAGTTATTCACAGATTTGGATTTCCACTTTCTGGAGATTGGAATCGCCGGAGATTATCTACTTGTCATGTTTATCTTTTGAAACCTGTTGTTCCTTTCAGCGCTTGTATTAGTTGACTTCTACGAAGTGAGACTTCTTTTGTACCTTATTTCCTCTATTGTATTTTATGTAACTCTGATATTTTTATATAGTAGCTTCATGAACTACTATTTCTTTTGCTTCCGCTGCACTATTATTACTCTGTGTCTGTGATTCTATGATTTTTATTTACTGTATATTCTGAGATTTGCCAAATTTTTATTTACAACGCGGTATTTTGAGCAATTTAATTCCGGCATGAGTGTCTACCTATACACTTATAATGGATGCGAATGGTTGAAAATACCACGGTTGTTACATGAGATTCACTCGTCGAGAGCTTCGAAGTGGTATATAATTTGTTTGGGTTTTAAGGAGTTTGATTTGGATTTGGGTTTTTGATTTTGCAATTGAATTAGGGTTTGCAGCCAATGGAAGGAATAGAAAGCAGATAGATGAAGTTTTACGTACTAAAATCAGAATTGAGAAATAATTAGGGTTTATAACAGGTTATATATAGGTATAGCTGAAAATAGAGAAGGATGGATCAAATTGATTTGTACATTGAACGATAAACGACCAGAAAAGTCCGCTTCGTTCCTAAAACGAAAATGAATCATCCCATATATCAAACTAGATGTTTTCAACAATTTTAAACTCAATGGAATAGGTTTCAGGTCCTAAATCCATCGTATGAAGAAGTTATGTTAAAATAAGCTTATTTCCAATTGATTTCTACTAAATTGATTTCTAGGCATTTCAAGCCTATACGATCAAACGACTAGTCTGATCGCTACGAAATTTGAAATCCAATAATAATTCACTGTTACAGATCCGATGAAACTAGTTTCGTCAAAATCCAAGACAGTTGCCGAAATGGCTATATTTCAAGTTAATTAAATAAATTATTATTAAATTAATTAAATCACTTTTCCATTCAAATTTAATAATTTACAATTTCTACTACCTTAAATTACTTAGTAATTTATAATCCTTTAAAACAAATTTCTATATCAATTTATTATTGAATATTTCATAATTTACAGTGTTTAATTTCAATTTCAACAAATGCAATAATTATAGATTAAATTTCTAAGAAACTCATTTATTTGATTTTCAATCCTGTTATTCAATCAATTATCATCTTATGGATATAAATATCATGATTTATGTCTTATTACACTAATATTTTCCAATTTCATCTTCATATACAATAACGTAATATTAAATTACATTTAATTGCAATAAATCTAATTATTATAATTTAAATTCCAAAAATTGATTAAATTTGATTCCAATCTTTATTTTTAATCAATTATTTCTCTAATAACATATTTAACAATTTGTTTATCTTTCATTACATTAATATTTTCCAATTTCCAACTTTTATTTGGATTAACTACTATATTTCCATTATATTGAATTTTTGTCAATGTTATAATAAATTAAAATCTCAAATTAATTCATTTATCTTGATTTCGCCCTTTTATTAAATTAATTATTACCTTATGAATATAATTAGCATTTCTATTCCTTTATTTCATTCACAGTTTATGATTATTATTTTAACTCACATTAATGTAACATTTAATGACGTTCAATTTCAATTGATTTTAAATAAATTGGTAACAAATAACAATTGTCATCATTTCTTTCAATCACATTTATAAGCTTATTATTTACAACCAAATGTTATAATTACTTACATAACATTGATTTTATTAAATTACCATTAATTATATATCATTTCATACATTAATTTCAATATTGACATTTGTTTTCTACATTTACTTTATAACCAAGTATACCCGTTTGAACCATCTCAATTGATTGAAATTTCATTCAAATTGTTAATAATTAACTTAAATCAGCATTATTTCATTTCATTTTAGTTATTATTTCATCATTATATCACAAATTTTTATTTTTTCCATCATTAAGTTACAGAACCTTATTAAATTTACAAATATTTATTTATTGAAAATTACGGGTCGTTACACTCTCCACTACTCAAAATTTTTCATCCCCAAAACGGTAAAAGAAGGGAAAAGAAGAAATTAAGAAATCAATATGTCTTATTCAAAATATTAATTTTATAAAAAATTAACTTACATAATTAAATACTTTTAAATAAAATATATCAATTTATAAAATTTAAATACTTTTAGGGGGAAAATGGCGTCTCCATTAACAGTTTCTTACGATCAATCCTTTCCTCCTCGTTTTCAAACTAATTCGAGATCATGCTTATCAAATTCATTTCAGAATTCTGGATTTATTACTCAGCAGAATTCTTATGCCCAGATTGTTAAAGAAGGATTTTCGATTCCTCCTTCTCAATTTCGTGGTCGTTCCGATTTGAAGAAGAGGTTTTATCGCTGTTTTAGATGTGGGGATAAAGACCACTATGCATTCCATTGTCGAGTCCCAGTTAGATGCTTTGTCTGCGGCAACTTTGGTCATAAGAAAGATTTTTGCTTGTTGAACCCTAAATTTGTAGTTTCTGAATCCCAAAATTATACCGGTCATAAGAGAAACTTGATGAAATCTAAATTCAGAGCCTCTGGACCAAAACATACTTACCATGGTTTTCAATTCACATTAAAGTTCTTGATGCTTAAAGGAATCCTTCTTGACAACTTATGGCATCAGAGAAATGAAGGGTTACAACTCATAGAAGATTTATTTACTCACTTTGATGAGATTAATTCACCAAATATAGGTAAGAGGTATATGGAAAAATTTGGAGACCCAAATGAATATTTTGGAAATTCCGATGTTTCTTTTAATAGTTCTGTTGATGGTGATGAGTTAGTTGATGTTCGGGTTGAGGAAAAAGAGCTTTTAATCTCTGTCTATTCTGCAAATAAGGGAGATGAGATGTTAAATCCTGATCCTATGCTATTGGATGCCTATGTGATACAATATTCAGGTGCACCTATGGTTAATAAAGAGATGAGTTTTTCTGATATAAATGTTCTTGTTAATGATGAAGATATTGATTCATTCAAAGGCTGCACTCGAGTTAGTGGTATGAGAGAAAATTCTCTAGAAATGGTTATTTTTGAGTTAAAAACTGGCAACAGATTCGAATGTTTGGCTTCTGACATAGTTGATCAAGTTTTAAAATTGGAATCAATTGATGTTTCAATAGACAGAAATACTTTATCTCTCAGTAGAGTATCAGATGCTAGATTGAATTGTTCTAAAATCTCTGGTAGCAATAACTTGATTGAGGAAAATAAAGATAGGGATCTTGCTGTTAGTACTGAAAAGAATTTCATTTTTGGTGGTGATGAAATTCAACATAACACAGATTCTTCAGTTCAGGCTAGTAATTTGGGTCCTTCTTTTGGGATGTATTTGATTGCTGGAACTTCTGTTAATATAGATGAATTTACTAAGTCATACCATGGCGAAGTTTTCAATGGGATTTTGTCATCTACAGTTCCTGTAGTTTTAGATGAGATTCTAGTTTGTTCATTGTCAGCTTCTTTTAATTTGCTTGCTGATTCCAGTGCACACGGTATGCATGATAGTCAGTTTATAGATCATATAGATGTTGTATCCTATATGTTTGGTGTAGACAGTAGCGATAACATTAATGATAGTTCAGATTTTGGTGATGAGAATAGTTTGTTGTCTATAGAGGGAAAGTTTAACTTGAATGTGGATGACTTATTAGATGAATGGACAAATAATCACTCAAACAGTGGGGTTGCAGAATTATATAGAGAATTTGATTTGAGTTTTGGTGCAGAATCAATTACTAGTAAGGGATTGGATATGGGGATTGTGCCTGTTGATGTGCACACTGATATCAGTGAACTTGGTGTGTATTGTTCTCAGAATGTTTCCTGTTCCATTGATGTGTTAGCTTTTGCAGATGAGTTTAAAACTAATAACAGTATTGATTGTAATGGTATTGAATTTGATAACTTGCTTACTGAAAGGATGGTAATATCGGAGGAGGAAGGTTTTACAAACAAGGAAAAAGCTTTCATCTCTAATATAGTTAAGTCGGTTTGTAATCTCATGCGAAGGGGTTGATGTTGCTGCTGATGTAGTTTCAGTTTTGGGAAATATTGATAATTCAAGCCTGGCTGAATCACTAGAAGAGAGATCTGGGAGGATAGATGCTTCTTCTAGAATGGTATCGAACATTGTCACAGGCTTCACATCAGTTGATAGTCATGTTGCTTTGGCTGGAAAAGTGTGCGAGACCATTAATGCAAATTGTCTGGAGTTTAAAAGGATAAAGAATACTAGTCCTATTTCTACTTCCATATCATCACAGAGAGGAAAGCGCACGAAAACAGCAGTGCGTAAATATCTCATTCCATCTACGGTGAATGGACCAGAAGGTGTTTTGTCGGTAGATCTTGATGCTAGTAGTTCGGAGAGTAATGTCAGCGTAGTGAGCGAAGATTTGGAGTTTTCCAAATTATAGCAATCTAATCAAGCTGTCTATTATTGTACCGGAGGGTTTAGATTTGCATTGTATTGTTATCTTGCGGCTTTAGGTAAATTTCCTCGTTCTTCTATTGAACTAATTCGTGAAGTCAAATTACTATGTGAAGCCAAATTAAGGAGAAGAAAGTTTAAGAGCTATTCAACTAGTAATATTAGGAGAAGTCCTCGTTTAAATCGTAAAGCTTTTTAGTATTTTGATTGAGCTTGGTTGTTGAGGTTGAGGTTGTGGAAGTCTTTCAGTTGGCTGCTGCTCTTTCGGTGTCGCTATTGATAGGATCTTCGGGTTGGTGCTGTCTCTTTAAAGTTGGTTTTTTTTTTTGGGTGAGTTTGTTTTTTTCTTTTGTACGAGGGGTTACTTTGCTACCTGCCAGGCTTGTTGGCAGCTCCTTTGCTTTTGTTGATATATATATATATATGTGCATGTGTGCTCTCCTCTCTTGTAGAGGACCGCACATTTTTCTCAAAAAAAAAGTTAACAAAGTTTGGAAAACATTTCACAAAAGTTCTTAAGTCAAAAATTTACGGAAAATTTCGGTAGAGTCTCTTTTGTACGGAGAAGCTCGAGAGAAGTAATAGTATCAATAATAACAATATATATCATATAATTCATTTAAAATATATCCCAAACCACGAGAAAATAATATAATATCGCTATAAAACCTAATCCAAGAACGTACCTACTTGTTGAGCAAACAACGCTTATTTTATGAAACCAAAAGCAGTAGCAATTGCTTCGATAACATGTACTTCACTTATTTTATCCAAAGATGTTAATAATTATGTAAAAGAGAAATAATTAAGTTGTTTTGACTAATAACAAAACAAATCAATACTACATAACCACATAACAATGAGTTCATTTGCAAACAAACAACTGTACAACATCATTTCAACAAAGAAGGCAATCATCCATCCACAACAACCAAAACAAATGGTTTGTTCTTGTTTAGGTACTTCTAATCGTATAGAATGACAAATAAACTACTAAGTATACCATCTACTCAACAGTTTTAGATAAAGCTCAATAGATTATTCATACATCCTAACCAATTTTAAAGTATCGCCTTCCAAATATCCATAAGTCAAACAGACAATGATATCCAAGTATTATTTAAGTTATTCTTATAAACTTTCTTTCACAACATTTATTATTCATAATTTCCATTAATACCATGATTTTTTTCTTTAATTTACATTTATTTCTTACAAAATTCAATTTCCATTCATTTCATATAATATTTAATTCCATTTATCTACATACGTTATTTACCCTTTTCTTACATATGTTGTACATACACAATTATTTAAACATATGTAAATCAATTCTTAAAGTATTATATAGGTTTCTTTGTAAATAAATTCACATTTATTTATTCGGTACTTAATTTCATTTATTTTCATTCATTACTTACAAAATTTATTTTCCTCATTCATCCATATAATGGAAATTTCTTTTCATTTCTTTATATTCATTTCTCACATAAGTTATTTCCATTTAGTTGTTTTAAAATGATCAATAAATTCATTACTTAAGTTCTAAATACATTTAATTGCAATTTAGTTCACATTTATTATTTTACATACTTGATTTCCATTAGATATTATATTCATTTGTGCATAAATTCATACTTAAATTTCTTGCTTTTTATTTACATTCATTTTCTTACATAGTGTCACCGAGTATTAAATCTATTTTCTGAATTCTTTCAACAATTTCTGAAGTTATATTTATTTACTAAATATGGTACTCAATTTATTATTTACTTTAACGATAAATAGCCTCAAACATTAACTTAAGTTTATAATTATTTACTTACAGTACTCACTTTTTATTACACTTAATTAGTTGCATTTAAATTATAACTTAAGTTTATAACAATTATAATATCAAAATTCTTATTTATGAAAGAAATTCCATTGAACACTTTCATTACTTAAGTTTTACTTGTATAATATTCTATTACGTATTCTTATTAGATACTTCAACTTTTAATATTTGGTAAGTTATATATATTGTCCTAAGAATGCAATTGAATGTTACCCAAGTTTATCTTACTTATTTTAGTTACTTAATGCTCAATAATTATCATTTCACATTTTCATGTCTTTTTTATTTATACTTTCAAAATTTCAGTTTCTTATATATTTCATTATTATTTTAATATCAAATTCCTTATTTTCATTTTAGAAGCTTCCAATTATTAATATAGTCAAGATTTCATTCATTACAATAATTTTAAATTTTTAATTTACAGAAACTTAAGAACTAACAACCGGGTTTCATTTCAATTATTTTAAAATAATATATATAACCATATCTTTATATATATATATATATATATATATCAAATCATACTTGGGATCAAAATTTAAGATTAATTTATCAAAACAATTGTGTAGTAAAAATTACACACGGTCTTCCTACTTTGAAACTCGAAAATGAACGTCGATGATGCGTGCACTCATCACTGAAATTATTGTCCAGTGACAGAGATGGGAGTACAAAACTTATTCCCTTTAAAAGTTCTTTTAAACTTTCTTTCAAATCACATTGAATTATCTATATCAGAAAATATTACCAAATAATATTAATATTATATTCCAAAATCATTTGAAATAAATTTTCAGAAATCCCAGAACTTAATTTCTATATTTTCCAATTTATATTTATTTTATTTACAAATCTTTATTTTCAACCAATATTTATAAATTTCACTACCTAATAACAAATATATTACGACCAAATATATCATTTATAAAATAATTATTTTATATACAAAAATTAAATAGGCAAAATTATTTCATTTACCTACGCTTCAGAACAAGTATTGTGTCGGTCTGCCTTATTAAGTGTATAGAAATCTCTATCGATGTCATAACGTCCTATGCACCAACAATAATTCATAAATACAAAACGGAACAAACTAACACAATATAAAAACCTTTTTATAACACTAACAAATACACTCTCTCATATATATACACTCAGTGACACATTCTAGGGTATTACTACCCTATTTTCAATGAGTCAGACCCCGCAAAACTAAGGTTATCGCTAAACCGAAGCTCTAATACTAACTGTAACGACCTGCCTTTTTAGACGTTTTAAGCAGATACATATGTCGGACTCAAACCATTCAAATGGGCAGATTGTTATGGGGTAAATAAGAAGAAAAGAAATAAATTAATTAAAATACAGAATCTTGCAGCGGAATGACAAAATATAATAGTCAAATAATAGTTTATGACACTGTTTTAAAAATACATTTGACTATTCTTTACAACACAGCATCAGAGTTACATAAACAGGAATAAACAAATAAATGTTGCGGAACAAATATGATGCAGCGGAATATAATAAATAATGCCAGTACAAATCTTCATCTTCGTCCTCCGGAAACAAGGTCTTCGACCCTGAAATGATCAGGCTGACCCAACCGAATTGAAAAGACAAAACATTCGAGTCGGAACAAAAAGATCTTATGTAAGTTAAATCAACGGTAAATAAATATGAATGTAACAGTGTCAGATATATTTATAGGGTATGATATCTCCCATTCAGTGTCTAATGTGAGTACAATAACTTAAGAGATGTTCGGGATTCACATCTCCTAAGGATCCGTTAAACTAACTATGTAGTACAATACGCTATTATAATAGTGTCTACAGTAAAGTAAAAAGTACCAAAACAGCATTAAGGCTTTACCCATATTCCTCTTAACACATTTTATATATTCCCATAGTCTATGCAGCATCATACACTCCTACATGAGGTTTACCTAGAGGCCCCTCCGTAGGTATGGTACAAAACAAACTCGTAGAAGACGCTCTAGGGGATGTGAACACGGCACTCGAGACAATGCCAGGGTAGATTTACCAGTTGTAGAACCGGACTGATGGTAATGCATAGCAGCTACTATCGCCTACCTCAAAACACACTTCCATAATAAAAAATCAAGGGGTGGCCGCCAATTCATCACAAATGTCATAATATGTCAAAGTCACGTCATATCTTTTACAGAAATCGTTTGCTAAACCATCCAACTTTATTTCTGGAATCTCCACCACGTACGCAGTTGTTAAAGTGATTTTTGGTATTGGCAAAGAGTTTGACAATATCTGATCCTGGTCTCTTTAAAAACCAAATGCTTATTTCACACCAGATGTTTCTTTTAAATTTCAATATTCAATTCACAATTTATATCAAAATATCATATTCTCAAAACCATAATACTTTCAAAATCATATTCACTTTAAAATCATACTCACCTTTGAAATCATATCGTTCCGAAATCATAATTTCTTTCAAAAATTGTTTTTCCAATTAGGTTAAATCCTCACTTCAAATTCATCATATTCAATTAATTATAACATTTAAATCCCAACTTAGGTTATACATCATTTAACCGTATTTGCTTTTAAACCAATGAATTTGAATATAAACACTTTCCCTCTACTTAGTCTGGAAATTTCGAAAATAGTTTAAATAGTTAAAACAATTAAAATAGTTATAAATAGTTAAAATAATTATAAATAGTTAAAATATTCTAAAATAGTTTAGTTATAGGTTAAAGATAGTGTTAATATGATTTAAGATAGTTAAATAGATTTAAGATAGATTAAATATAATTAAAATAGATTAAATAGCTTTAAAATAGATTAATAGATTTAAATAAGTTAAAATGGGTTAATTAGTAAATTAAATAAATGGATTAAAATAGGTTAAAATGATTTAATATAGTTAATATAAGTTAAAATAGTTTGACCGTTTGGAAATCTTAATAATTAAAGTCTTAAAATAATATTTTTGTTAAAAACAGTTTATATTAAAAATATGAAATTTGAAATTAATATCACTTTACTATTTATTTCATTTCAACACAATAGAACTATTTCAATTTCTTAATCAAAAAAAAAAAATCAAATTTCATGTCTCCTTTCACATTTTAAATAAAATATTAAACTTTTATATGGATTTCAATTCATCTTTGAAATATCAAATTTAAGCTACTACGATTTTATAATTCACAATTTTGATGACTCAATTCCGACATATTCCATTTTTACTTCAAAAATCCAACTTAAAATTTCAATTTAATTCCTTTAACCAATTCCTTTAAATCAATTCCAGTTCCGACATAAAACTCGAATTTCGATAATAATTCAATTTATTTGAATCAAATTTTATTTTAAAATATCATTTGACTAAATTCAAAAATTAAGGATTCTAAAATCATTTAATCTAACTAATCTGGTGTCCGTATATAATATTCTACCGTAGGGTCAAGTGATACGGATATTTATCATTTCAACCCGCAATTTAAAAATTTATGATCATATATCATTTCAAACCGCAATCCCGAATTTATTCAAATCCATAAAATCGCTTGAGTCTATCATTTCAATCCATAACGATTTTTTCCTAATTTATAGATTGTTCGTATGTATCATTTCAACCCATAGGAAACTTGCAGAGTGATAACCTTATATAAATCAAACCTAACATCCAATCAACCAATGTCAACAATCAAACATCCATCACATCCAATTAAACCAAATAAATTACAACAAATAATGATTATTTTTCACAGGTAATTAACTGGCAATTTTAAATTCAATAATAATTTAAACGACAATTTAATTCAAAATAATTTAAATTAATAGGAATAGCAATTTAAATATACCAAACAGCCATAAATAAATTTCTAATCACATCGAAAATTTAATTTAACTAACATAAGAAATTTTATAAGTTGTGAGTGGGTCAAAACACTCACCTTCGATTTTTCGAATTAAAATCCAATTTAGGATGCAAATTCAAATAGTTTTAGAATTTATCCAAACAAAAATCAAAATGTATGAAATTTAATACGATCCCAATGCAAGAAACCGCATGTGAATCGGACCTCGTATGTAAAAGTTATGCGAGTTAGTAGGTTTGAATTTTAAAATTTAAATAAATAGAAAAAGGCAAATCATAACCGTACACATCACCTGCTTTCCTCCCTCCCGAAACCCTATGCATTCATCTATCTCGACATCAGCCACTACACCATCATCAAATTTTGCCGCGTCCACGCCCATCTCTTACTCGATCAGGCACCACCACCATCTTCCCCTATCTCCGTCGCCCCCCTAGGCCGAGCGCGACCACCTCTGGCGTTGCCTAACGCCACCCGACGCCGCTAGCAAATCGCGGCTAAAATTTGAAATTCTGAGTGCTAATAAGATGAACGAAGCCCATAGATCATCGCTGCTCGACGAGCTCTACCACCTCCTGCCTCTTGATCGTCCCCAGGGTGAAGATCCACCATTAAAAATGATAACCCTATATGAACAACCTAAATTAAACCATTGATTCCTAGAAAAATGATGATTCGATGACAAAAACGAATTGCAGATCTGAAATGCGCTCGTTGAGAGCTTCAAAATGGTATATAATTTGTTAGGGTTATGAGGAGTTTGGTTTGGATTTGGGTTTTTGATTTTGATTTTGCAATTGAATTAGGGTTTGCAGCCATTGGAAGGAATAGAAAGCAGATAGATGGAGTTTTACGTATTGAAATCAGAATTGAGAAATAATTAGGGTTTATAACAGGCTATATATAGGTATAGCTGAAAATAGAGAAGGGTGGTTCAGATTGATTTGTACGTTGAACGATAAACGATCCAAAAAGCCCGTTTCGTTCCCGAAATGAAAATGGATCATCCCATATATCAAAATAGATGTTTTCAATAATTTTAAACTCGATGGAACAGATTTCAGGTTCTAATTCCATCGTATGAAGAATTTATGTTAAAATTAGCTTATTTCCAATTGATTTCAATTAAATTGAATTCTAGGCGTTTCAAGCCCGTACGATCAGAGACAAGTCTGATCGCTACGAAACTTGAAATTCTATAGTAATTCATTGTTATGGATCCGATGAAACTGGTTTCGTCGAAATCCAAGACATTTTCCAAAATGGCTATATTTCAAGTTAATTAAATAAATTATTATTAAATTAATTAAATCACTTTTCCGTTCAAATTTAATAATTTACAATTTCTATCACCTTAAATTACATAGCAATTTACAATCCTTTAAAATAAATTTCTATATCAATTTATTATTGAATATTTCACAATTTACAGTGTTTAACTTCAATTTCAATAAATTCAGTAATTATAGATCAAATTTTCAATAAGTTCATTTATTTGATTTTCAATCATGTTATTCAATCAATTATCACCTTATGGATATAATTATCATGGTTTATATCTTATTACAGTAATATTTTCCAATTTCATCTTTATTTACATTAACGTAATATTTAATTACATTTAATTGCAATAAATCCAATTATTATAATTTAAATTGATTAAATTTGATTCCAGTCTTTATTTCTAATCAATTATTACTCTAATAACATAGTTAACATTTTGTTTATCTTTCATTACATTAATATTCTCCGATTTCCAACTTTTATTTGGATTAACTACTATATTTCCATTGTATTTAATTTTGTTCAATGTGATAATAATTTAAAATATCAAATTAGTTTATTTATCTTGATTTCACCATTTTATTAAATCAATTATTACCTTATGAATATAATTAGCATTTCTATTCCTTTATTTCATTCACAGTTTACGGTTATTGTCTTAACTCACATTAATGTAACATTTAAAGGCGTTCAATTTCAACTGATTTTAAATAAATTGGTAACAAATAACAATTGTCACCATTTCTTTCAATCGCGTTCATAAGTTTATTATTTAAAACCTAATTTTATAATTACTTACATAACATTGATTTTATTCAATTGCCATTAATTATATATCATTTCATACATTAATTTCAATATTGACATTTGTTTTCTCTATTCACTTTATCACCAAGTATAACCGTTTGAGCCATCTCAATTGATTGGAATTTCATTCAAATTATTAATAATTAACTTAAATCATCATTATTTCATTTCATTAGTTATTATTTAATCATTATATTAAAAAAATTATTTCTTCCAACATTAAGTTACAAAACCTTATTAAATTTACAAATTTTTATCTATCGAAATTACGGGTCGTTATAGAAAATATCCAATAATTGATTATTATCAATTAATTAGAATGGTTATGGTCCCCAAGAAATGGCGCCTATCTTATTTCTCTTCTTCCCATCAAAGGGAAATTAAAATAAAAGGGAAGACTATTTTCTTGGAAGGCTATAGCCTTTGTAAAATCGATTTCATTGACTTTGGTACGCTTCTGCTAGTCTTTGCTTATTAATTGCTTGTTTTCTCATGAATTAATTAGGGCTAAATTCAGATTTTTTTTTTAATCAACATACATATTTAAACCCAATTATTATTGTCGATTTACTTCAATATGACAAAATACAATGTTTGTAATCTACAAAGTAAGAGAAATCCTCCAAGACACGCCGATGACGCTCTTCTTAGACATTATTTGTACTCACCGCTCGTTTGTATAGATAAATGGGTGCAGTGAGTCAAACCAAATCGTTTCCCAAAATATAATGAAGCGGAGACGATTAATCTCTTCAATCGATGTGATAGCACTGTCGAAATCGAATCTAACTATCCTATGAATTGATCGCAGTGACAAAAGTATTGAATTTATGATCTGCATTATCACAACCCGAAATTATTTGGAAGAAAGAAGAGAGAAGAAGAGAAGGAGATTAGAAACACTTTTTGCGTTTCTGATTTGAAACACCTTTAGGCGTTTCTGATTGTAAACTGAAGAAAAAATTATAAACTAAAACGATTTTTTGCTATTTATAGTTGTAAAGAGGTGTCATTTCGTTTTGAAATGTTGCATTTCTGTCAAACGACGCTTTCTTTCGTTTGAATACAAATGGTCACTTCTCCTATCAATTATGACTATTCAATTTTGCACTTTGGGTTTGATATCGGGCTTAAATCTAACCTGTTTTAACCAAAATAATTCTTTCAGACCGAAATCTAAACCCATACCCGTCGGACTGATAAATGATGGCGCACGCATAGTTGTTATGCGTGGCTTCTCTTCTCATAAAAGAGTAAGCACCAGGTGCCCAAAGGACCTAACATTCTCTTAAGAAACCTATATGTAAATTAATATTGTGTTTTATACTTCAAGATGTGGGACCAATCCAATCCATTATCATTCCTCTTCTCTTTCTCTTCTTTTTATTTAAAAAATAAACAACTCATACTAAAATTTTATAAAAACTTTCACTAATAGTTTATTCCTTATATAAAAACATTACTACTCTCATATTTTCTATTTATTATTTATTTGGTGATCCTACGGTCAAATCTTAAACTAGTTAACACTAAGTTATACCATTATCCTTTCAAGTCCACCACAAACTGTCCTAAACCCTTCATCGCGTACTCCATCAATTCGTTGTATTCATTTTAATTTTTGAAAGGTAAACCAATCAAGCCAACGCAATTGGAATCTATTTACTTATTTTGCTTGAAATAATAAAAATAAATTTAATTTTATACCTTATTTTCAATATATAAAAATAATCTCTTACCCAATTATGAAATTCTGTCAAAGCATAAGATCATATACAACTTTCAAACACATCACTTAAATCTTGAATAGAAGGAAAAAATAATCAACCACATTGTAGCGACCCGACTTTCTACCACCAGAAAATCGCATCACTAATTAAGAAAGAAAGAAAAGAAAAGAAATAACACATTAGAATCTCACAGCGGAACGATTGAAAATATAATATAGAACATATACATAGTATCATATACATCAGAGTACACAACTAAACATCTCAATTTAGACAATTATAACAATTCTGTCTAATACAATACAAGACATCATACAGAATAACATCACAGCGGAAACTCTATCTATATATCTACACGCTGAAGCCTCCTGCTCCAAAGCTCCTCCAAAATTCGTCAAGGATAACCTGAATCACTTGACTACTCATATATAATATGAGTACCCAAGAGTTTAATAAAACAGAAAATAAACACTCGGGTCAGACAGGGGTCTGGTGTGAGTAAACGGTTTAAGATTGCTTAACTTTAGAAAATCCTTTGAAAAGAAAAGGTATCACGTAAGACTTCCCACACATAAACATGGAAAAAATTTTACCTTACGCTAACCAAAACATTTGATAGGAAATCTAGTGATATTATAATAGTGTCTAGGGTTTTCAAATAAATATGAAATAGTCGAAATTGTTACATTCATTAAATTCCAGCTACTAGCCACAAAAGTGGGTAATACAAACAAAACCGTAGGGTCTCGTAGGGAAAATTGGGTTTCCATCAATGGCAGGGCTACTGGGGTACCGCCCGTCACAGTACGTGGCCTAGATCACCGTACCGAGGAGTACGCCTGCTCCCCTGCAACACAAGGCCGGGACCATTCCTTACTGAACAGTCCCGAACAAGACCACCCCGCAGTTGGCTGCAGACCAACTGCCCACAAAGCCAAAATAAAAAGGGACATCTAGACAGGGATGTATCTTGCTCTCCAGTGGGAGCTACCCACGAAGCCTTGCTGCACCTCCCCTATTTTAGCCATTCCCGGTTGATGAGGCTTGAGGCTGCGATTACCTTTATAGAACACATCTACCTTAGAATGCTCATCGTCCACCTGACGACGTTCTGAAAGCATTCAATCCATACAAGTTCGTTCCGGGTTCGAACGAAACCGAAGGCACTATCTCGTTGCACTCATTTTGGAATCACCCTCAGAGTCAACGACCATAGCCATTGCACTCTGAATCACCATCCCGAATCTATAAGTACTATTCTGTCAAACTCATTACGGAATTACCCACAGAGTTATACTGACGTATAGCTCTTACACCTCGAGTCTTCACTCGCTCTGTGACGACCCAAACTCGATGTTCGATAAAAAACATCAAATTTGCATCGCCGGAGCTTATAACAACAATTAGATGAATATAAAAACAGCGGAACAGAATCAATATCATAAATATCATCACAGTTACAACATCAACATAATATTTATACTACGGTAGAGTATATAATACATACACCACAACTCCTAGTACAACATCATAATCATACAACAGTGATCATATATCCAAAAATCCTCAAATGAAAGAGATGATAACGAACTCCCAAAAGCTAACACCTGAAATCTCCAAAAGCTCCTAAGATAGCTCCAAGATGAGAGCTCCAAAATACTGCTACTCCAAAATACAGAAACCTGCTACTAGGCTGCTCGTGTGGAAATAATGGGCACCCAGAGTTTAGGAAAGAAAACAATAAACTCCGGATCAGTCATGGGACTGGTATGAGTAAACAAAAACAGTTGCATTTAAATAAAAACAAGATTTATAAAAGAATTTTCGGAATGCTTTTTAAAAATGGAACTACCATAAGACCTCCCGCCACACACACAATGCAAACGCAGAATTGGAGGAGATTTCTTCATATGATAGTTAAATATGCTTGTTACGAGAAAAGAATTCTTTGATATTATTACTAGTGCATAATGAAGAAAACATTTCAAAAGTAGAATATTAATCTTAGCCAGCATAGGTACTGACGCAGCGGATTAATCGAAACAAACTTCAATCGATGGAATGTAGCAATCGGTGAGTTGAGAATACTGCAAGGCCCAAATCCGTTGATCCAAAGATACCGGATTCTAGCTATCTTCGTCTCGTTGATCGCGCACGATGCCGAGAAAGAAGATCTACGATTCTTCGTACGTTGATCTAGCGTACTAGATACCGTGAATCGGCTTCTACGATCGTTGAATCGAGCGCACTCGATTAACCGAACGAGGAGATAGATCACACTCAACTACCAATTTGTATGCAAGCACAAAGCTAACAAAAGAGAATTTTTATTCAAAAATCAACCTTTAAAAAATTACAACACACTCGCTATTTATAGCATTTACAACACACGCCAACATCACACCCTTAAGTCGTTTGCGACCTACGACCTATACCAGGTCGTTGCCGACCTAACACACAACATATACACACGTATATACGACACAGCGACCTACACAAGGTCGTACGCGACCTAAAAGATGTGACTTAACAGACTCAGAACAAACAGATGCGACCTACGACCTATGTAAGGTCGTTAACGACTCAAGACACAGCATAGCTCACTTCCAGAATTGCATGGGAGGTTAGGTTGTTGGAAAGGAATAGGTCGCAAGGTTTTAGATTTGGAAGGAATTAGGTCGGTAAGAAGTTAGGTCGGGTAAGAAATTAGGTCGTGGAGTTTAGGTTGAAGAGAGTTAGGTTGTAAAGAAGTTAGGTCGTTGAGGGTTTCTTTAGGTCGTAACTCTGCTTCACTTGGCCGTTAGGTCGAAGGTTACTACTGTTAGGTCGTTCACGACCTAGACTTACTTCTTTAGGTCGGAGACGACCCACTACTTCTTTGTTAGGTCGTAACTTTGCTTTGTTAGCTCGGAAACAACTCAATCTCAATTCGTTAGGTCGCGCTGCATCATTGTTAGGTCGTGAGCGACCTATTTCTTCCTTTTTCGACTGCACTGCATCATCCTCCCCGGGTTGACAGAAATTCGACCTCGAATTCTCAACATCTTCTTCCACAACAATTTCATTTCCACGATACGGAATTAAATGTTTAACATTGAAAACATCAGAAGTGTATACATCCTCCGGCAGCTTCAACTTATAAGCATTCTCATTGATTTTCTTTAAAATTTCAATCGGACCAATTTTCCGCGCTTTCAACTTATTATATGTTCCAACTGGGAAACGGTCTTTTGTCAGTACTGCATAAACCAAATCACCTTCATTAAATTCAACACTTCGTCTCTTCAAATCAGCAGCTTGCTTATACTTCTCATTCGACCTTTCCAATTGTTCCCGAACGATCTTATGACACTCCGTCAATTCTTCAACAAAATCAACAGCTCGTTTAACCGTCCCCTTTGGTTGTGGTACCACCGCTAAATCCAACGGTACCCTAGGCAAATTTGAATATACAATTTGAAATGGACTGAATCCTGTGCTTCGATTTACTGTATGATTATGTGCAAACTCTGCCTGGCATAACTTCATGTCCCAACTTTTTAGATTGTCCTTCACCAGACATCGCAACAAGTTTCCCAACGATCTATTCACCACCTCTGTTTGCCCATCTGTTTGCGGATGATACGCACTACTAAATTTCAGCTTCGTTCCCACCATCTTCCACAAACTAAGCCAAAAATGACTCAAAAATCTAGTATCCCTGTCAGAAACGATAGATTCTGGCAATCCATGACGTCTATAGATTTCCTTGAAAAATAGTTGAGCAACACGAACAACATCCGTCGTCTTCTTGCAAGCAATAAAATGTGCCATTTTAGAAAATCTGTCAACTACAACAAATATCGAATCATTACCACGCTGTGTTCTCGGCAATCCCAATACAAAGTCCATACTCATATCAACCCATGGTCTAGCCGGTACAGGCAATGGCATGTACAAACCAGCATTGGTCGCGGTTCCTTTCGAAACTTGGCAAATATGACACCGCTCCACAAACCTTCCCACTTCTTTCCTCATCGACGGCCAAAAGTAAGACTGTGAAATCAACTGCAAAGTACGATCACGGCCCACATGCCCTTCTTCATGCAACTCTTTTACAATCTTCATTCTCAAACTACAGTCTGGAATGCATAATTGATTTCCTTTGAACAAGAATCCATCAACTATCACAAATTCATCCGAACTTCCATCCTTAACTTTCTCAACAAACTTTGCAAAGTAAGGATCCTTCCCAAACTGTTCTGGCAACATTTCAAACCCTGTCACTTCAACCTTCATTGTCGTTAATAAATGACTCCTCCTACTCAAAGCATCAGCTACCCGATTCGTCACCCCTGATTTGTGCTTAACGACAAAAGTAAACTGCTGTAAATATGCAATCCATGATGCATGTCTCGCTGAAATCTTATCCTGCCCCTGTAAATGCTTCAATGCCTCATGATCAGTGTACAGAACAAATTCTTTCTGAAATAGATAATGTCGCCAATGTTTAATCGTTTGCACCACAGCATAGAATTCAACGTCATATGTGCTGTATCTCATCTTCGCCCCTGACAACTTTTCACTGAAATATGCAATAGGTCTCCCCTGCTGACTCAACACTCCTCCAATTCCCACCTTTGATGCATCAGTGTGTAGCTCAAACAACAACTGAAAATTAGGTAAAACAAGAATTGGTGCTGTCGTCAATAGTTCTTTGATCCGTTCAAAAGCAACTCCCGCTTCCTCTGACCATACAAACTGTTTTCCTTTCATGCAATCGGTAACTGGTGCCATCACACTACTGAAGTGTGGAATGAACCTTCGGTAGAATGATGCCAATCCATGAAAACTTCTAACTTCAGTGATAGTTCTCGGCTGTGGCCAATTTCTAATAGCTTCAACTTTACTCTGGTCCACTTGGATTCCCTTCTCAGACACAACATATCCCAAAAATAACACACTTCTCGTCATGAACACACATTTCTTCGTGGCTGCATAAAATTGTTCCTCACGAAGAATAATCAACACTTCCCTCAAATGTAGAACATGCTCCTCCATACTCCTGCTATATATCAGAATCTCATCGAAATAAACCACCACGAACTTCCCAATGAATGGTCTAAAGATTTGATTCATCACCCGCATGAATGTACTAGGTGCATTTGACAAACCAAATGGCATAACCAACCATTCGTATAACCCTTCTCTCGTCTTGAAGGCTGTCTTCCATTCGTCACCTGGTCTAATTCGAATCTGGTGATAACCACTCTTCAAATCAATCTTCGAAAAGATAGTTGCCCCACTCAACTGGTCTAACAAATCATCCAACCTCGGCATAGGAAATCTGTAACGAACAATAATCTTGTTCAAAGCTCTACTATCTGTACACATTCTCCATGTTCCATCCTTCTTCGGCACCAACAAAGCTGGTACCGCACAAGGACTCAAGCTTTCCTGAACACGTCCCTGTTCTAACAACTCTTCCACCTGCCTTCGTAACTCTTCATGTTCCTTCGGACTCATTCGGTAATGTGGTCTATGTGGTAACACTGCTCCCGGAACAAGATCGATTTGATGTTGAATGTCTCTCAATGGTGGCAACTCCTTAGGCAACTCCTCTGGAAATACATCTTCAAACTCTTTCAAAACTGGCTTTGCTTCTTCAGGAATTTCAACCTCTTCACTGCTCTCACGCCCAATCAACACGTATACTTCAGGCTCCTCTTCAACTTCTTTAACAAACTCCTTCAAGGATAATAAAGTTTTCAATTCCTCAATCTCCTCCAGCTTGCTCTCCTTCTGTTGTTGTTTCTTGGGAACCAAAGTGATTTTAGTACCCTCGAACATGAAACTGTAACTATTGGCACGACCATCATGTTGAACTGCTCCATCGAACTGCCATGGTCTGCCCAACAACAGATGACAAACATCCATATCCACTACATCACACCAAATTTCATCTTTGTACTTCTTCCCAATAGAAAAATTAACACAAGCCCTTCGACACACCTTCACTTCACCACCCTTCCTTAACCATGCTAGCTTGTACGGTTTAGGATGTTTCTCAGTCTTCAAGTTCAACTTCTTTACTGCTTCTGTAGAAATAATATTATCACAACTTCCAGCATCAATAACGAACTTGCAAACTTTTCCCAGAATAGTGCATGTCGACTGAAAAATATTGCTTCTCAACCAACTACAATCCTCCTCTTGCTTTGGTGTGAGACATGACCTCCTCAGCATAAGATTACAACCTTCATCTCCAAACAATTCTTCTTCCTCCTCAACATAAGGTGCATTTGAACATTCTGCCTCCTCATCATCATCCTCCTCAACTTCTGCAACCATGGTTCTCTTCTTCGGCTTCGGACATTCGTTGCTTTTGTGACCCAACTCCTGACAGTTATAAAATTTGAACCCACTGCTAACCTTCGCCTTCTCAGCCTCCTTCACCACTGGTTTTGTAACAGGTTTAGGAACACTAGAACTTCCACTAACACCCTTCGCTTGATTATTGGAATTAGTAAACACACCACCTCCACGCCTTCCTTGCTTCTCCCAAGCTAACGCTTTCTGATGTGCCTCTGCAACTGATCTAGGATCGAACATATTAACCATATCCTGGATCTGCATTCTCAATCCCCCAATGAATCTAGCAGTTAGCTGTTCCTCCGTTTCCATAATATCATTTCTGGCAATGAGTTGGTAAAATTCATCAGCATAATCACTAACAGACTTCGTCCCTTGCCTCAGATTCTGCAACCTTTGGTACATAAGTGACTGATAATTGTAAGGTAAGAAAGTAGATCTCATCAACTTCTTCATCTTATCCCACGATTCTATCTTTGACTTCCCCATTCTCTCCCTTGTAAGTTTAGTTTGCTGCCACCACGCCAAAGCTCTCCCCCTCAACCTAGTAGCAACCAACTTCACTCTCCTATGTTCAGGAACCTCTTTGAAATCAAAGATCTCTTCAACATTAGAAATCCAATCGAGAAATTCTTCTGCTACCATTCTTCCTTTAAATTCTGGAATTTCCATCTTCATACCCGATTCCCATCGACGATCATCTTCAACATCCCGATACGAATTTCGAACTTGGTCTCGATCTCGATAATGAATACTAGCTTTATCACCCTCTTCGTAAAAATCAAAAGTACGCCTACATCGATCTCGACCATTATCATCCCTCCGTTCATGCATGCTTCTTTGACTATGTCTTCCTTCATCCCTATATACTTCATTGTCAAATTCACGTTGACTTCTTCTCTCTTCATGTGCATAATCATTATGATCTCTTCGTGATGAAATTGATGTTTCTCTTCTATCTCTACAAGAATGTGGTGATACCCTCCTCGCTTCCGTAACCGATGGCGAAACTCGGTTTCCTCCATGGTTCGAGTTTGGTGATCTCCTCCTTTGATTCAAATCATTCATCAATTTCTCCAATTTACCAATGCCTTCATCAAACTTCTCATTAATACGTTGTTCCATAAGCTCGGCTTCTTCTCTTCGATACAAAGCTTCAACGTTTTGATGACGATTGGCTCTCCTTGGTGGCATGATTGGAAAACTTCACAAACACTCCAACGAAACAACAATAAGTCACGGCTTCAAACTTCAAAACCCTTCACTAGGCTCGGCTACTTCCCAAGTATACACGGCCTACTTCAATTTCAAACACTTTCAACACTTTGATCCAAAATGGAATGGATCGAAAGTTCTTCCTCTTGTTGCAACTTCAATATGAACGCGATGAACACAACTTCAAACTTCAACTTCAAAAATTGGCTTCAAGAATCAACTTAGCTATGATTGGCTAAGTATGGCTCTGATACCAAAACTGACGCAGCGGATTAATCGAAACAAACTTCAATCGATGGAATGTAGCAATCGGTGAGTTGAGAATACTGCAAGGCCCAAATCCGTTGATCCAAAGATACCGGATTCTAGCTATCTTCGTCTCGTTGATCGCGCACGATGCCGAGAAAGAAGATCTACGATTCTTCGTACGTTGATCTAGCGCACTAGATACCGTGAATCGGCTTCTACGATCGTTGAATCGAGCGCACTCGATTAACCGAACGAGGAGATAGGAGATCACACTCAACTACCAATTTGTATGCAAGCACAAAGCTAACAAAAGAGAATTTTTATTCAAAAATCAACCTTTAAAAAATTACAACACACTCGCTATTTATAGCATTTACAACACACGCCAACATCACACCCTTAAGTCGTTTGCGACCTACGACCTATACCAGGTCGTTGCCGACCTAACACACAACATATACACACGTATATACGACACAGCGACCTACACAAGGTCGTACGCGACCTAAAAGATGTGACTTAACAGACTCAGAACAAACAGATGCGACCTACGACCTATGTAAGGTCGTTAACGACTCAAGACACAGCATAGCTCACTTCCAGAATTGCATGGGAGGTTAGGTCGTTGGAAAGGAATAGGTCGCAAGGTTTTAGATTTGGAAGGAATTAGGTCGGTAAGAAGTTAGGTCGGGTAAGAAATTAGGTCGTGGAGTTTAGGTTGAAGAGAGTTAGGTTGTAAAGAAGTTAGGTCGTTGAGGGTTTCTTTAGGTCGTAACTCTGCTTCACTTGGCCAGTTAGGTCGAAGGTTACTACTGTTAGGTCGTTCACGACCTAGACTTACTTCTTTAGGTCGGAGACGACCCACTACTTCTTTGTTAGGTCGTAACTTTGCTTTGTTAGCTCGGAAACAACTCAATCTCAATTCGTTAGGTCGCGCTGCATCATTGTTAGGTCGTGAGCGACCTATTTCTTCCTTTTTCGACTGCACTGCATCAGGTACCATTATATTATGCCTACTATAGCTACCATATTAAATGGCAGGTTCTACAACTAAAACCGTACAGGGCTCGTATTGTTTCTTTGGATTTCCAACAAATGGTCAGGCCAAGAAACTTCCCATTGCCACATGAGAACGCCTCTGGAAGGACGTCCCCGAGAACCAAACCGGATCTTTACCAACACAAGGCCGGGTTACCCCTAACTGGGTAACTACTGACACGAGTATGCCATCTCCCGGTCGTAACCAACCTTTAACCGGGGCCCCAGCAACAAATCACAAAATCATATATATATATATATGCGATATCAACAAAAGTTAAGTATCTGGGCTCCATACCATGATACCACTTCTATCCAGAAGGAAATGCACATACCCTAAGGGGTGCTACCCCCAATAACCTTGCCGCATCTTTCCTGTTTTGACCATTTCGTGTGTGAGGTCCGACGAAGTCTCGTCCACAAAAACACGCTTTATACAAAAGCTGTGCTTTGGGTCAACAAATGATCATAGAAATGATCACTAAGATAGACGATTAAACAAATGATCCTATCACAAATGATCAACACAATGATCATTTCACAGCAACACTCAGCATGTCACATTACCAAATTGGGAATATATCGCTGATAACCTTCAACTACATAACCTCTGAGCTCGTACGTCTCAGAGAAGGGTGTTAAGCTAAAAGAATAAATCCTCCGTCACCAACAGAAATATATTTGAAAGAAATCGGCTTTATATCTCAATTTGTAATGTCAGACATACTATCCATACAAGTCTGTTCCGGGCTCGAACAGAACCGAAGGCACTTCCAAAGAAGTCCTTGCAATCCGGATATCCACAATCCTGATCGGATTCCCCATCACATATGGAGAACTCTATACCGGAGCAACTCGGTGCAGAGTCAATCGACAGGTCATCCTATCGCTCTCGCAAATACCCGGTCTTCAACACCGGTCTTCAAATGCTATCCATACGTCGAATCACATATTCGAAATGGGTTATATGACACAAAGGTCCTTTCCCGGCTAATTCGAATAGTGAGTGTCAAGTTTTAAAACATGTGGATGTCATTCACAAATATTCACAGGTTCGATGTGGGTTTCGGATAACCAACTGAAATCCGAATCCCTGTCGCATCGAAGTTTAAATGTCGTTTTTACGGGCAACAAGGTTTTCACAAATCATACAGTAGTAATACCAATATCACTGCTAGCTAAAAAATATTCAATATCACATAGCATCATATCAACTACAGGAATATCAATCCAACATACAACAAACAAGAACAATCAAAGCATCTTTAATTTGGATAAATAAATCATATGGTTTAGTTTTATTTATTACATAGTTACTTCCTTTAGAAATCTTAAATCAATGATTACTTACAATTAATTACAGTTGATTAGATCTTAATCATTTTCATAAATTTATCACTTATTTATTTATTTCAAAAACAATTTATCTTAATTATTAATTTATTAAATCTTAATTATCTTTTAATTTAAAAACTTTAATATTAATTAATTTACTAGATAATTTTTTTCTCTTAAGGGATTATATTAACTAATCATTAATTGTTTAAATGAACCAAAGGATACTTTAAATTGCTTTGATTATCTCTTTTAAACCATGTTCAATAATTCACCTCAATAAGTTAAAATTTTGTTTTAAACAACATTATATTTTAATTTTCTTTTAAATTATATTATTTATTAATTATAACTTTATAATGATGTATCAAAATTAAATAAATTAAGATTTAATTATTATTTAGTTAACTCCACATTCCATTAACAAACAATCCTCATTTCATAAAGAATGCTTATAAAAAATTGTTTAAACTCAAGTTTTCTACAGCTTCAAACAAAATATGTTCTTTCAGGCGGCCAACCCGAGGCTTCCCCGAGTCACGCTCGAGTTCAACCGCTTCCTGCTTCGAGTTTCATCCCAAAGCTACCCGAGTAATAAAAATTTTCAAATTTTGTTAAGACCCAATTTTGTCACGACAAAACCCTGAAACTTCCCGAGTCTCCCTTCGAGTTCTGCCCAGTTTTCCCCGAGTCGTGCTTCGAGTACAACCCATAAGCAAACCAAAACCTGAAATGCTTCAGGCAAACAAAAATTCAGGTTATCTATTCGTGCACGTGTACGTGCACGACGCCGTGGATGATCTTCAGGCGTCACTGCATCGACGAGCAAGCCAATAATCCTTCCTAATCCAATCCCCGATCACCAAATCTCCTTCACCATCTCGAATTCGAAATTTGAGTTCGAGCTCCAAACCTGCAACATACACTGGAACTACCACCGTCCCTGTCAACGCTTCGTCCTCCCACCTTCGGCCACTAGAGGCCGCGAAATCTCGGCTGGAGCTTCGCCTTGACCTGATGCTTCTATCCCCACCGAAGTCTCGAAGTCCGATCGCCTACTTATGGCGCAGCACCGTGTTTTCTGACCACGAACGCACATGGGTTTTTAAACCTTAATTTGATTTCGTACCCAAAATTCTTGCCATTATTAATTTTTTTAACATTTTTCCTGGGATCCCTGAGTCTTCCTCCCCCTTCACAAGCAACCACGACACCAGCCATTTCATTGATGATCGGCACTAACCAAAAACCCAAAAATCGACCATTCCAGCTTATCGCAGTAAATACTGAATTAAAAATTTAGAATTTACTTTCAAAAATCATCAATTTTGATAAGCTTCTAGATTATATGTTTGAAATTAAACTTACGAGGTTTGAAATTTAAACCCATTTTGCATTTTAACTGTGTTTTTATTTTCCAGGAAGAAAAACTCTATAAAATATTTTAATTCTTTACTAATATGTAATGTGAGTTTAAAGCAATTTTCAACTTGTTAAAAATCTTTGTTAGAAACAAAGAAGGAAGGTGATATGTGGTTTTAATTTTCCTGAAGCAAAACAGGGAGTGAAATGCATTCAATCAATATGCAGAAGAACAAACATACATTCATATATTCAGGATGTAAAACAAAGTTTTAACTTCCTACATCATCCAATATTCACACAACAACCAAAGATTTGAGAAAATAAAAGTTTACTCATATGAACAATGTAGAAACAGAGACTATATGGGTTTCCTTTGAACTGCAGATTTGAATTTGTTAGCTGCAACAAAATTTTCTTTCTCTTTCTCTCTGATTTTGCTTTTATTTTCTTTTTATGTTCTGATCTTGTTAGGGTTTGCCTTTGAACAAACTATACTAAGTTGCATGTATATATAAAAGGTGGTATGCAAGCTAAAGTATAGGCAAGTACAAGATGAATAAACCCATGCTTTAAATTGGCTGATGTGATCTGGTTTATGCAGAAGAGTAAATGGCATTTAATGCAAGTATGTTTGGTGAAGCTTCCTTGCACATCTACAGCATGCCGTGTTTCATGCTTTGATTTAGGCAGATGTATGTTTGTGTATGGGCTGAGGAGAAATAGCATTAATTGTAAGTATGTCTGCCATTTTCATTTGCTCCCTTGTATGCTTACAGAAATCTTAATTTATTATTTCTTCTTACTGTTTTGTTATTTGTTTAATTATTTGTTTACTTGTTCATTTGTTCATTTGTTTATTTGTTTATTTATTTGTTTATTTGTTTATTTGTTTAATTGTTTGTTTACTTGTTCATTTGTTCATTTGTTTATTTGTTTATTTGTTTATTTATTTGTTTACTTGTTCATTTGTTTATTTGTTTATTTATTTATTTGTTTGTTTATTTGTTTATTTGTTTATTTGTTTATTTATTTGTTTATTTGTTTATTTGTTTAATTATTTGTTTACTTGTTCATTTGTTTATTTGTTTATTTGTTTATTTGTTTATTTATTTGTTTATTTGTTTATTTATTTGTTTATTTGTTTATTTATTTGTTTATTTGTTTATTTGTTTAGATGTTAGATTATAATTATGTGATTTAAATTTTATAATTTTCATCATAACTTACTTTACAATTTTATTTCTATTAAAAGCTCATCTATCACAATTTATTATTTTACTTTGTTAAAAAGAAAAGTTAGTTTTTTTAGTTATTAACATTAAATAACTATGAAATTTTATTTCAATATTTTATTTCTTTTGAATTTCTCAAATCTACATTTAAAAGTTCCTATAAATTTCCAAATTTTTAAATTCAAAATTCCCGGGATGTTACAATATCCCCTCCTTAAGAAAATTTCATCCTCGAAATCGAAAGAGAGAGAAACATAAATAAAGAATAGACGAATTTATAAATAAGGAAATGACTTACAGCTTTAAGTCGAGATGTCAATTCTGCATTTAGGATATGATTTCTTCATATTATCTTCAGTCTCCCAAGTACAGTCCTTTGGATCGCCACTCCATTTAACTTTGACCAATTTCACAATTTTG
Organism: Allium cepa; assembly: GCA_030765085.1. Classification (NCBI taxonomy): domain Eukaryota; kingdom Viridiplantae; phylum Streptophyta; class Magnoliopsida; order Asparagales; family Amaryllidaceae; genus Allium; species Allium cepa. The sequence continues at coordinate 456,160,237 of CM060928.1, forward strand.
TTCCTCAATCGCTTCTCATCACGATCAACAATTTTTATCGGTTCCCTTCTAACTGCCAAGTTGGGAGTGATTTCAAGATCCTGCTGAGCAGCTTCTTCAATTATATCATCTGGATCGTGCACATATTTCCGAAGATTAGAAATGTGGAACACATCATGTACGCCAGACAACCAGCTGGGTAACTGCACTCTATATGCTAGAGAACCAATCCTTTCCAGAATAGGAAAAGGACCAATATAACGCGGTGCCAACTTTCCAGTTTTCCCGAATCTCAACACACCCCGCATCGGAGATACTTTCAGAAATACAGAATCTCCAACTTGAAATTCCAAATTTCTCCTTCGACGGTCATAATAGCTCTTCTGACGGCTCTGGGCAGTTAATAACTTCTTTCGAATAAAATTTACCTTCTCAGTGGCTTCTTTTATCATATCCGGTCCAAGAACAAGTCTGTCACCTGATTTGATCCAGCATGTAGGTGTTCGACACGGACGACCATATAAAGCTTCAAAAGGAGCCATTTCTATACTGGCCTGATAACTGTTGTTATATGAGAATTCAACCAGATGCAAATGGTCCTCCCAAGAACCACCAAAATCATGCACACAAGCACGCAGTAGGTCTTCTAAAATTCGGTTAACTCTTTCAGTCTGTCCATCAGATTGTGGGTGATAAGCAGTGCTGAAATTTAATTTCGTTCCCAATGCGTCCTGAAATGCTTCCCAAAATCTACTAGTGAAGATCGGATCACGATCACTCACTATACTACTGGGAATACCATGGAGGCGAACAATTTCCTTTATATAAATACCTGCCAAGCTTGCTGCAGTCCGAGTAGATTTAACTGGAATGAAATGAGCATTTTTGGTTAGACGATCCACAATAACCCAAATCGCTTCATTGCCTTTCTTGGTACGAGGCAATCCATCAATGAAATCCATCGATACCTGATCCCACTTCCATTTCGGTACTTCTAAAGGTTGAAGTAAACCGGCCACTTTCTTTTGGTCGCTCTTGATTTGCTGACAAGTAGCACAGCGACTCACATAAATAGATATGTCTCTCTTCATCGTCTTCCACCAGAATGTTCTTTTAACATCTCGATACATTTTGTTGACTCCTGGATGGATGTTGAATTTTGACTTGTGGCATTCATCCAATACTTCACGCTTCAGTTCTGGAATGTCAGGGACACAAATCCTGCCCTTTAAACTTATAACCCACTTATCATCAATTGCAAAACTGGAATCTTCACCTCGACGAATCCTCCCATATATTTCCTGAAGAAACTGGTCCTCTTTTTGTTTACTGGCGACTTTCTCAAGAAGAGTAGGAGTGATAATCAGATAAGCAAGAACAGCATAACTTCTGCTTAAAGCGTCTGCAACTACATTGGCCTTTCCGGGTGTATACAGAATATCTAAGTCATAAGATGCTAGAAATTCCAACCAACGTTGTTGTCGCAGATTCAAATCCTTCTGGGTGAAAAGATATTTCAAAGATTTATGGTCGGTGAATAATTCGAATTTTTCACCTAAAACAAAGAGAGTTTATTAGGTATATTTCTTTAGTCAAATTAGTTTCATAAATTGTTAGGAAAGCTGAAAAGATTCTTACCCAGAAGATAATGTCGCCATATTTTCAAAGCGAAAACAACAGCCAAAAGTTCCAAATCGTGCGTCGGGTAGTTTTTCTCATGCGGACGTAATTGTCTACTTGCGTAGGCAACTACCTTTCCATTTTGCATTAATACTGCTCCTACCCCTTCACCACATGCATCAGTATAGACAAATAAGCCTTGGTTCCCGTTAACAATAGTGAGAACAGGAGCAGTGGTCAATCTCCTTTTCAACTCTTGAAAAACTTCTTTACATTCTGGAGTCCAAATGAACTTTGCATTTTTCATTGTCAACTTAGTCAGCGGACTAGCCAACTTAGAAAAATCTTGAACAAATTTCCGGTAATAGCCTGCTAAACCCAAAAAGCTTCGAACTTCTCTTGGAGTAGTGGGTTGTTTCCAATCAAGAATAGCGGAAATTTTGCTAGGATCTACTGAAATTCCTTCTTCATTAACAATATGGCCAAGGAATTTGACTTCATTGACCCAGAAGTGGCATTTGGAAAATTTTGCATATAGAACATTTCTCCTCAATATTTCCAATACGATTTTAAGATGTTCGGCATGCTCTTCTTTAGTCTTAGAATAGATCAAAATATCATCAATGAATACTAGCACAAATTTATTCAAAACTTCCCGAAACACATGAGTCATAAGATCTACGAAGTATGCTGGAGCATTGGTTAGCCCGAAAGGCATAACTAACCATTCATAGAACATATTAGGACCTCTGAAAGCAGTCAAATGGACACAATCTTCGGCGATTCGTAGTTGATGGAATCCTTGGGCTAGATCCATCTTTGAAAAGAAACGAGCGCCGTGCAACTGATCAAATAAATCATCAATTCTGGGCAGTGGAAATTTATTTTTGAGAGTTTGTTTATTTAGATCGCGATAATCTACACACAATCTCAAAGATCCATCTGATTTGGCAACAAATACGACGGCTGAGCCCCATTCAGAAACACTGGGTCGAATTAATCCTTTTGCTAGTAGCTCATCAGTTTGATGAACCAATTCAATCTTTTCCCTGGGTGCCATCCTGCGACTTGCGTGAACAACGGGACGAGTATTAGGTACAAGATCGATTCGGAATTCTATTTCTCGATGAGGAGGTAAAGATTTCACTTCTTCAAATACGTCGGAAAAATCCCGAACAATAGGTATAGACTGCAAAGTGGGTTCAAGATTTCCCAAAGTATACATCAATCTGTCACTCCTTGGACTTGGATTCTCACAAGAGATTTCAATAAAATTTCCAAAACTTGTTTTGATTAAAACTGTCCGATTACTACACTCCAATATAGCTTCGTATCTCGATAACCAGTTCATACCGAGTAAGATTTCAAATTCATAAAATTCGAGGACATAAAGGTTGATAGGAAATTTATAGCCAGCATATGAAATAGGAACTCTCTTACAATATGAACTAAGATTTGCGGGACCTCCAACCGGATTTTCACGCAAATAAGATCGTTAGCAAATTTAATTTCAAGTCCCAATTCATTTACAGTTTGTTGGGAGATAAAGCTATGTGAAGCTCCTGTATCAAATAAAACTCTAACAGTTCTATTATTAATAGTAAGGTTACCTTCCAAAACGCTTTTCCCTATATCAGCTTTTGAAGATGAGGGGTCCTTCTTAATCGTGTAAACCTTTGCCACCTGCGCTGGCTTCATCACTGGGCAATCTTTAACTAAATGTCCCGGTTTATGACAATTGTAGCATTCTTTAGCTGGCTTCTTTGGTTTTGGGCAGTCATTTGAATAGTGGCCTTTCTCTTTGCAGTTGTAACAAGTGACATTTTCCATTGCGCTTGCTTGAATGCTTCTCTTCTTCTCATTGCCTTGCCAAGGTTTCTTGCCTCCGAATTTCCGCTTTTTATAATTTTGACTACCTGAATTACCTTTCTCCACAGTTGCTTCTTGCATATCAAGAGTAACGTACCTGTACCCCATATCTACTAAATCTGAAAAAGATTCTTTAACATGACCCGTCATTCTTCCATGATATTTCTGGTTCATTCCCCGGGTAAACCTTTCGTTTTTCTTAAGAGGTGTGTTTAGCAATTCCGGGCCAAACCGAGATAGTTCGCTGAATTTATTCAAATATTCTTCAAACGACAAACTTCCTTGCTTCAAATCCAGAAATTCCTGATACATTCTGGAAACTCCCGCCGATGGCATGTAACGTTTCTCAAACACTTCTTTAAAACGATCCCAAGTAAATTCTTCCTCGGGTTCATCTATAATGATGGTTTCCCACCAAGCTGAAGCTCCTCCTTGGAGTTGCCAAGAAGCTATAAGTCTTTTCTGCTCATCCTGCAGTTTTAGCCCTTTAAAAATCTTTTCACACGATCTTACCCAAGCTTGAGCGTCAATAATTGACTCTTTGCCAATGAACGGTTTGCCACCAAGCTTTTCGAACTTCTTATATAAATCAGCCAAGTCCGGCTGCTGCTGAATTTCTATTACTGCTTCTGCGGCTGGGGGAATTTGATTAGGTGCTGCAGCATTGCCTTGACCCCTAGCTCTTCCTCTGCGTCCACTCATTTTCACTATCTGAGATTAGTAAGAAAATTGATTTAGATATGCAGACGAGATATCTTAAGGAATATCAGAAGTAAAAATAAACAGACTAAGAAAATTTTAAAGTTTCAGTCTCGGTTATACTCATTCTAGGGTATACTTCACCCTATCTCTAATGAGCCATCTAATGTGTTATACTCCGTAGCTAAAGTTCTTACTCAACCAACAGCTCCGATACCACTTGTGACGACCCAAACTCGATGTTCGATAAACAACATCAAATTTGCATCGTCGGAGCTTATAACAACAATTAGATGAATATAAAAACAGCGGAACAGAATCAATATCATAAATATCATCACAGTTACAACATCAACATAATATCTATACTACGACAGAGTATATAATACATACACCACAACTCCTAGTACAACATCATAATCATACAACAGTGATCATATATCCAAAAATCCTCAAATGAAAGAGATGATAACGAACTCCCAAAAGCCAACACCTGAAATCTCCAAAAGCTCCTAAGATAGCTCCAAGATGAGAGCTCCAAAATACTGCTACTCCAAAATACAGAAACCTGCTACTAGGCTGCCCGTGTGGAAATATTGGGCACCCAGAGTTTAGGAAAGAAAACAATAAACTCCGGATCAGTCATGGGACTGGTATGAGTAAACAAAAACAGTTGCATTTAAATAAAAACAAGATTTATAAAAGAATTTTCGGAATGCTTTTTAAAAATGGAACTACCATAAGACCTCCCGCCACACACACAATGCAAACGCAGAATTGGAGGAGATTTCTTCTTATGATAGTTAAATATGCTTGGTACGAGAAAAGAATTCTTTGATATTATTACTAGTGCATAATGAAGAAAACATTTCAAAAGTAGAATATTAATCTTAGCCAGCATAGGTACCATTATATTATGCCTACTATAGCTACCATATTAAATGGCAGGTTCTACAACTAAAACCGTACAGGGCTCGTATTGTTTCTTTGGATTTCCAACAAATGGTCAGGCCAAAAAACTTCCCATTGCCACATGAGAACGCCTCTGGAAGGACGTCCCCGAGAACCAAACCGGATCTCTGCCAACACAAGGCCGGGTTACCCCTAACTGGGTAACTACTGACACGAGTATGCCATCTCCCGGTCGTAACCAACCTTTAACCGGGGCCCCAGCAACAAATCACAAAATCATATATATATATATATCTGCGATATCAACAAAAGTTAAGTATTTGGGCTCCATACCATGATACCACTTCTATCCAGAAGGAAATGCACATACCCTAAGGGGTGCTACCCCCAATAACCTTGCCGCATCTTTCCTGTTTTGACCATTTCGGGGTGTGAGGTCCGACGAAGTCTCGTCCACAAAAACACGCTTTATACAAAAGCTGTGCTTTGGGTCAACAAATGATCATAGAAATGATCACCAAGATAGACGATCAAACAAATGATCCTATCACAAATGATCAACACAATGATCATTTCACAACAACACTCAGCATGTCACATTACCAAATTGGGAATATATCGCTGATAACCTTCAACTACATAACCTCTGAGCTCGTACGTCTCAGAGAAGGGTGTTAAGCTAAAAGAATAAATCCTCCGCCACCAACAGAAATATATTTGAAAGAAATCGGCTTTATATCTCAATTTGTAATGTCAGACATACTATCCATACAAGTCTGTTCCGGGCTCGAACAGAACCGAAGGCACTTCCAAAGAAGTCCTTGCAATCCGGATATCCACAATCCTGATCGGATTCCCCATCACATATGGAGAACTCTATACCGGAGCAACTCGGTGCAGAGTCAATCGACAGGTCATCCTATCGCTCTCGCAAATACCCGGTCTTCAACACCGGTCTTCAAATGCTATCCATACGTCGAATCACATATTCGAAATGGGTTATATGACACAAAGGTCCTTTCCCGGCTAATTCGAATAGTGAGTGTCAAGTTTTAAAACATGTGGATGTCATTCACAAATATTCACAGGTTCGATGTGGGTTTCGGATAACCAACTGAAATCCGAATCCCTGTCGCATCGAAGTTTAAATGTCGTTTTTACGGGCAACAAGGTTTTCACAAATCATACAGTAGTAATACCAATATCACCGCTAGCTAAAAAATATTCAATATCACATAGCATCATATCAACTACAGGAATATCAATCCAACATACAGCAAACAAGAACAATCAAAGCATCTTTAATTTGGATAAATAAATCATATGGTTTAGTTTTATTTATTACATAGTTACTTCCTTTAGAAATCTTAAATCAATGATTACTTACAATTAATTACAGTTGATTAGATCTTAATCATTTTCATAAATTTATCATTTATTTATTTATTTCAAAAACAATTTATCTTAATTATTAATTTATTAAATCTTAATTATCTTTTAATTTAAAAACTTTAATATTAATTAATTTACTAGATAATTTTTTTCTCTTAAGGGATTATATTAACTAATCATTAATTGTTTAAATGAACCAAAGGATACTTTAAATTGCTTTGATTATCTCTTTTAAACCATGTTCAATAATTCACCTCAATAAGTTAAATTTTTTTTTTAAACAACATTATATTTTAATTTTCTTTTAAATTATATTATTTATTAATTATGACTTTATAATGATGTATCAAAATTAAATAAATTAAGATTTAATTATTATTTAGTTAACTCCACATTCCATTAACAAACAATCCTCATTTCATAAAGAATGCTTATAAAAAATTGTTTAAACTCAAGTTTTCTACAGCTTCAAACAAAATATGTTCTTTCAGGCGGCCAACCCGAGGCTTCCCCGAGTCACGCTCGAGTTCAACCGCTTCCTGCTTCGAGTTTCATCCCAAAGCTACCCGAGTAATAAAAATTTTCAAATTTTGTTAAGACCCAATTTTGTCACGACAAAACCCTGAAACTTCCCGAGTCTCCCTTCGAGTTCTGCCCAGTTTTCCCCGAGTCGTGCTTCGAGTACAACCCATAAGCAAACCAAAACCTGAAATGCTTCAGGCAAACAAAAATTCAGGTTATCTATTCGTGCACGTGTACGTGCACGACGCCGTGGATGATCTTCAGGCGTCACTGCATCGACGAGCAAGCCAATAATCCTTCCTAATCCAATCCCCGATCACCAAATCTCCTTCACCATCTCGAATTCGAAATTTGAGTTCGAGCTCCAAACCTGCAACATACACTGGAACTACCACCGTCCCTGTCAACGCTTCGTCCTCCCACCTTCGGCCACTAGAGGCCGCGAAATCTCGGCTGGAGCTTCGCCTTGACCTGATGCTTCTATCCCCACCGAAGTCTCGAAGTTCGATCGCCTACTTATGGCGCAGCACCGTGTTTTCTGACCACGAACGCACATGGGTTTTTAAACCCTAATTTGATTTCGTACCCAAAATTCTTGCCATTATTTTTTTTTTTTACATTTTCCCTGGGATCCCTGAGTCTTCCTCCCCCTTCACAAGCAACCACGACACCAGCCATTTCATTGATGATCGGCACTAACCAAAAACCCAAAAATCGACCATTCCAGCTTATCGCAGTAAATACTGAATTAAAAATTTAGAATTTACTTTCAAAAATCATCAATTTTGATAAGCTTCCAGATTATATGTTTGAAATTAAACTTACGAGGTTTGAAATTTAAACCCATTTTGCATTTTAACTGTGTTTTTATTTTCCAGGAAGAAAAACTCTATAAAATATTTTAATTCTTTACTAATATGTAATGTGAGTTTAAAGCAATTTTCAACTTGTTAAAAATCTCTGTTAGAAACAAAGAAGGAAGGTGATATGTGGTTTTAATTTTCCTGAAGCAAAACAGGGATTGAAATGCATTCAATCAATATGCAGAAGAACAAACATACATTCATATATTCAGGATGTAAAACAAAGTTTTAACTTCCTACATCATCCAATATTCACACAGCAACCAAAGATTTGAGAAAATAAAAGTTTACTCACATGAACAATATAGAAACAGAGACTATATGGGTTTCCTTTGAACTGCAGATTTGAATTTGTTAGCTGCAACAAAATTTTCTTTCTCTTTCTCTCTGATTTTGCTTTTATTTTCTTTTTATGTTCTGATCTTGTTAGGGTTTGCCTTTGAACAAACTATACTAAGTTGCATGTATATATAAAAGGTGGTATGCAAGCTAAAGTATAGGCAAGTACAAGATGAATAAACCCATGCTTTAAATTGGCTGATGTGATCTGGTTTATGCAGAAGAGTAAATGGCATTTAATGCAAGTATGTTTGGTGAAGCTTCCTTGCACATCTACAGCATGCCGTGTTTCATGCTTTGATTTAGGCAGATGTATGTTTGTGTATGGGCTGAGGAGAAATAGCATTAATTGTAAGTATGTCTGCCATTTTCATTTGCTCCCTTGTATGCTTACAGAAATCTTAATTTATTATTTCTTCTTACTGTTTTGTTATTTGTTTAATTATTTGTTTACTTGTTCATTTGTTTATTTGTTTATTTATTTGTTTATTTGTTTATTTGTTTATTTGTTTAATTGTTTGTTTACTTGTTCATTTGTTTATTTGTTTATTTGTTTATTTACTTGTTCATTTGTTTATTTGTTTATTTGTTTATTTATTTGTTTATTTGTTTATTTATTTGTTTATTTGTTTATTTGTTTATTTATTTGTTTATTTGTTTATTTATTTGTTTATTTGTTTATTTATTTGTTTATTTGTTTATTTGTTTATTTGTTTAATTATTTGTTTACTTGTTCATTTGTTTATTTGTTTATTTGTTTATTTATTTGTTTATTTGTTTATTTGTTTAGATGTTAGATTATAATTATGTGATTTAAATTTTATAATTTTCATCATAACTTACTTTACAATTTTATTTCTATTAAAAGCTCATCAACCACAATTTATTATTTTACTTTGTTAAAAAGAAAAGTTGGTTTTTTTAGTTATTAACATTAAATAACTATGAAATTTTATTTCAATATTTATTTCTTTTGAATTTCTCAAATCTACATTTAAAAGTTCCTATAAATTTCCAAATTTTTAAATTCAAAATTCCCGGGATGTTACACGCTCCACTTGGATTAACGACCTAACGTTTAATTGGAATCAATGTGGTTTTCGGATATCCAAATATGGAAACCCGATCCCGGTCTCATCGAATCCAAACGCCATTTTAATGTCCAAGTTGTACTTAAGGGATTTAAACAATAGATATTTCAGAAATATCACTTAACATAATGGATGATTCACATTACACAGATAGGTAATCCACTATTATCACATTCATCCATACATATCATAAAACAACATATATATCACATCTCGAATATATCACATTCACATCATCACATATCATCCAAAGACATATAATATCAACCAATATCATTACTCATCCAATGATGCTTATCAACCAATCAATAAACACCCATACACAAGGTTGATCCAAACTTAAATAATTTAATTAATCCTTAAATTAAATTAATCCTTACTTAATCACTTGGATTTATCTTCAATCCATCTTACTTATTCATTTATTAATTACAAATTAACTAATTAACTAACATCACTTAATTATCCACTTCAATTAATCTTCCTTGATTAATTATCACTTAATTGCTTTAAGTAATTATTGCTTAATTACCATATTAATTAATCATCCTGATTAATTACTTCCAAATTATACTAAGTAATTACCTCTTAATTACCTTCTAAATTAATCATACTTGATTAACTATTCTTTAATTATCCTGATAATTATTCCTTAATTATCCTTTAATTAATTACACCTGATTAATCACTTTTAATTAATCACACTTGATTAATTACTTTTAATTAAAACTACTTGATTAATTACTTTTAATTAATCATATTTAATTAATTACTTTTAATTAATCACCTTTGATTAATTACTTTAATTACATTTAGTAATTAAAACTTAATTATAAATTAATTATCCTTAAATCATTAATTAATAATTAATTAATTATTTCCACTAATTAATGATTACTTCATTAATTAAATTTCCCCCTAATTAATTATTTTAACAAATAATTAATCACTTAATTGATTACTCTTAATTCCTTTATTAATTAACCCTTAGCTAAATAATTTAAACCTTTAATTAATTTTATTAATTAATTCTTTAATTAATAACTCAAGTGGTTAACTCTTAATCACATTACTTAATTACTTTTAATAAAGTAATTTACTCTTACTTAATAACATCTAGTACTTAACCACTTAATTACTTTAATTACTTCCCCAAGTAATTATATAAGATTAACCCATAAGTGATTATCTTAATTAATCACAGATTAATTATTTAATTAATTATTTAACTTAATCATTTAAAATTAATTAAATGATTCTTAACTTCTTATATTATAAAGATTCTTAATTAAGAAATTCATTATCTTAATTTAATCATTTATTAACCAATAACACTTGATAAAAATAATTTAATTATCTCAAGTATCTTCACAAATTTATTTATCTTTACTTAATCAAACACTTAATTTCTTAAGACAAATCTTCATTATAATTGAATTCTTAATCTTTATCACTTATCTTTATTTAAAAATATAATATTTAGAAATCAGTTTTAATTTTAACAATTTAAACATTTAAAATAAACTTTTTAAATCTTTAAAACTTTCCAAAGATATTTAATAAAATTTAATACAAATTTCATTTCAAAAATTCACTTATTTTCTTTTAAAAACTTTCATATTTATTATATATAAACTTGTTTGAATCAAAACTTGAAAACAAATTTAGTTTTTAAAACAAAACTTGTTTAACAATTGTTTTAAACTTTGATTTTATACACAATCACCTTATCATTGCTTTAAAGCTTTTGGACTTTACTGAAAAATATTAAAACTTTAAATTCCCTGAACCCAACTAAAACATGCTCGACAACTCGAGCAAACACTCAGAAATACTCGCGTTTCTCCCCGAGCAACCCAAAACCCTATACCTGCTTCGAGCTCAACCCACAACAAACCCAAGAACGACTTTGAGTCTTCCCCCTTCTTCTCCCCAGAACCCCAAAGCAGATATACACGATCGTGCACGTAAACGTGCACGACGCCGATGGTCGACGGCGAGCTCTTCTCCGGCCATCCCCAAGTCGCACTTGACCACTACATCATATCGCGCAACACAGAAACTAACATACGATCGAGAATCAAAATCTTGCCCTTCAACCCAAACTGTTTCGAAACCCACATCCTCAAATTCGACCACCGTCGGCCATCCCCCTCACTAGAGACCACGCCGCCACTACCCTAGCTCCGCCACCACCTCCAGATCCTACGGCACAAGTGTGGTCTGCTCCGGTAGCCTCAAGACGTCGTGAAGTCGCGATGAACACATCGGCTAAAAACAGGAAATAAAACCCTATTTCGATCACAACCGGCCAACACGAACAATTATAAATTCCAATTGCGTTTTTCTGATGAACTACCACATCCCCTCAACCTCCATGCCCAACGACGAGGTCCAATTCGCCATCGTTCGCCATGAATCGACCAAATTACCCAAAACCAATAACTCGAGATACCTCACTAATTACCGAATTAAAAATTGTAGTAATCACACTAAAATTCATGGTTTTCAATTGCTATTTCAATCATGTAATCAAAACATAAAATTGATTTAATAAAATTTTGACCCAACTTACCATTTTACTGTAAATTTGAAAATTTTAACTAGTTATTCAATTTTAAAACTTACAAGCATTTTTAGATGATAAGTTAGATGATTACAAACAACTTTTATTCACAACTCATAAGTAAATTTGGATTCAACATGGAGTTATTGATTTTAATATGGAATTGATATCTGTTAATATCACACAGAGATATGAAAACTACACAGGCATTCAAAAATGCTTAATTCAAGCTTGCATCCAAATTTAATTCCAGTATTCAAATAACCTCCAGATATTTATTCACAATACAAGGTAGAATTCAAGTTTTAAAACTGTTTTTAAAATTTATTTACTCACCTGAAAGCAGAAGACAGAACCAATTCAGGCTTTTGAATTCACTGCATTCTTCTTGAAATTGTTACTTGATTAATGAACTTGCATGTTGATGTTTCTTCTGAATTATTCTTTGCATGATGAATTTTAAATCTTGCATTTGAAATTTCCAGATTTTCTTCTATAGGTTGTATTTCCCAAATTTGCAGGTTGATTAGTTTTCCAGATTTACTTCTCCTTATTTTTGATCTTTGTTTCCCTTTTTTTTCATTTTGTTTTGATTTGCATTCATTTTTTATCTTTGATTTAGAATGAAGAAAATATTTTGCTGAAGAATAAAACTTTTTCTTTTTATCCTATTTTTATTTCTTTCAGATTTTTAAATTAAAGAGAATTGACACTTGTTTCATTAATACTCTAGTTTGCTTACACCTAAGCTCAAAGATTTACAAGTGTTGTTATGTGTTATTTAATATTCACAAATGTTATTCTCAAATGTTCATAAATGTTATTTCCCTTTTATAATTTTTTTAAGCCTTGCATGAAATGTGTGTATGTATGTAATGTATTTTTAATGCTTACTTATTGATTTTATTATGTAATATTTATATGATTGTAAAATGTTTTTATCTTATATAAACAAGCTTTTAGATCTTTAATAAATATTTCATATAGACATTTATAAATAACTTATATTTTAGATCCAATTCAATATAACATATGTTTATAGAATTGAAAATTTTATTTTAACTTTCTATGTAAAATTTTAAAACAACCTATCTTATGATAGAATTAAAATGAAAAAAACAAATGAACTTTTTAAAATTTAAATCTTATTCCAAACTTAAGTACAAAATATATATATGTATCTATATTAAATAAGAAATTAACTTTGTTATAGGAATTTAAACCTCAAATATTATTTCAAAATATTAAATCAAAGTAACATTTTAAAATTTCAAATTATATATTAAAGTTCGAAAACTCTTGTTAAATTCAAATTAATAATTTTCCTATTTCAAATATATATACAAATATATATACACATTTCAAATAGAAAAACATTTTAACATTAAATTTGAAATTTACTGTGTTAAATTTTAAAACACAAACCAAATCATAATATATATATTCATATATATTACAATTTGAATATAAAGTTTTGTTACATTAAAACTACCTATTTAAAAAATTAAATATTTCCAAATCAAATTATTATAAACTTCAAAAGAATAAATCTTGCCTATTTATATTGTTAAGAAAAATTATTGATAGATATTAACAAATTATTATTTTCAGCCTTTGAAATAATTTTAACTTGTCAATTTATAAAATGATCAAATCAATTTAATTATTATCAAAGATTATTAAATTGATATTGCTCAAAATTCCGGGTCGTCACACATATATCTTCTTCCTTCGATTGGGTGGGATGGAGGTTAAAATAGAGATGGAGGTAGAAATTGCAATAAAATTTCCTCGATGGCCTTCTAGTTAAAGAATTGATATTTACAATTAGAGATTCATGGTTTATAGTTTGAAGTTTGATAGATAAAAATATATCTATTATATGATATAAGAAGTTGAATCCATAACCGTTCGTATTCTTTGTCCTCCTAGATTTTATATGAAACTATTTCCTATAGACTTTAAGTGTTTTTTTACATTTACCCCCTCCAACTATTTATGTCACTTTTTAAGCCTATTTCTGTAACGACTTGCATTTACGACCCTCAAAAGTCGACACTAATACATCCATGGTATTAACATGCCGAGCATCCAAGTGCCCAAAAAATAGATTGTTGGGGGAAAAGAAAGAAGAGATAGAATATAATCTCACATCACGTGATTAATATATAATATACAATCATATTTACAAAAGAAAAGTGTAATATACAAACATCAAATCACAGTAACTATCTACCATCAGCTTAGACAATTACAACAACCTCTCCTCACAGTTGCTCATAAATACAACCAAAATAATGCAACGGAAAATAAAAATATACGCGAGTATGTCTCGGAGGCCTCTAGTTAATCTCCTGAAGCTCCAAAGCATCCATAAGTAAATCTGAAAATATACTCGGCCTGACCCGAGCGCTATAAAAAAAATAGCATCCAATCAGTTTGGTAAACCAACGTGAGAAACATACTTTAATTGGATTTTGATGTTATAAAACCTTTCAAAAATAAAGGTATGGTGTAAGACCACACCATATATAAATTGGGTTTTTACCTTACGATAATCTCAAAATTTTATAGGTAATCCGTTTGAATTATGATAATGTCTAGTAGTTAAAATAAATATTAAATCATGGCCGAAATTGTTAAATTAATTATATTCCAATATAATAGGTATACAACTAAGTCCAAAGCCACTTATTGGAGAATGGATTTCCATACAATGACAAGGCATTAGGGTACCGCTAACCATTGTGCACCACTAGAACCGAAGGGCTCACATGGACCCCCGCCAACACAGGTGTAACAACCCGAATATTTAACGATTTTATATTTAAATGTTTGATTTAAATATAGCATCGTTATTCGGATTTTGGGGTCCGAAATGTTACTTTCTGCAAATGGCCGAATTGGAACTCGAAACCACCTCCATTGGTTCCAAAATGGCGTTTGCGATCTTTTTGAGTATAATCTTTGATATGTTTGGAGTTTGTGGAATTTTGGCTACTTTTCCTATTGGGTTTGGGATTGGGTTCAGCCCACCAGCCCACTTAACCCCCTAGCTCAACCCTTCTCTTCATTTCATCTTCATTTCATTTCTTTCTCAAACTAAAAACTGTAATGGGGGAAAGGAAAGAGAAATAGAAATTAGCAAGCCCTAGTTTCTGCTTTGTAGCTTGATTCTTGCTCCAAAAATCAAAGAGAATCCATTGGTAAGTTCATCTCCATCTTCTCCATCTCTTCTCCTCTTCAATTTCTGTAATTTTCCTAACCCTAACTTAGGAAATACTTTCTTTGATTCTAGATTGAAGCTTGTAGGGTTGAAGTGGAGTGTAGTTGGTTGATTCCTTGCAATTGTGCTTCTTCATCTTCTTTGTTTTGTGTAAAAAGGTGAGTTTTGAACTCACATCTACTTCTCTTGATTTCATTGATGTTAGGTATGAATTCCTAACACCTTGTTCATATGCACTTGCATTTGGTTTGGGTTGAATTGAGGAATAATCCAATTTTTAGTGTTTTGGGTTAAAATCTTTGAAATCCTAACTTTGATGTTTTAATCATGTTTTGGTGATGCATCGAGGAACATATAGGGTCGGGTTGTCGATTGGCATAAGCCCTTAGAGCCAATGTTCGTCCGATTGCATTTTGGAAGAGTTTGCTCTTCATTTGAATAAGGCAGAAAAACAGCCCAGGCATGATTCAGTCGACTGAAAACTCTGCACAGTCGACTGAACCTGAAACCCGAGAGTTTCCAGGCATGATTCAGTCGACTGAAAAACTCTGCACAGTCGACTGAACCTGGAAACAGAAAGTTTCCTGAACCTAGAAAATTTCCAGGTACAGGGTCAGTCGACTGAAAAACTCTGTTCAGTCGACTGAACCTGCTGTTTCAGCCCACTTTGCCTTTTGGGATTGAATTTTCAATTTGAATTGATTCATGATGATCCCATGTGTGATTATCAATTGTTTGACTTTGATGGTTCCTTTTAATTTTAATCCACGGGTTTTTTTATGAAATAATCTCTCGAATCGCATTTAAAAGTTCGTTTCTCTAATTTATAAATTCTATTTAAAACACACACACTTTCGCACTTCGAACGAAGTGGGAGGGTGATTAAATGGTTGGGCAAAACACGGACCATGAATCTGTGCGTTTATCCTTCCGATTAATCCTTGACCTATTCGATTGATTGTTTTGACCTTCGGGTTTGGTTTATCGATGATATGAGGTAAACTTTGTACTGCTTTGAGTGTGAAAGGGACTGACGGATAGTAAACCGTTTAGTGCGAACGAGTGGTTATGGGACATACGTTAACACTTTTCGGATTCCTTTTCGAGAGTTGTGACACATTCCGCCAGTTACTGGTGTCCAGTACTGGGTCTTCGACCTTCACCACTACGGTTTGTTGCCTCTGGGATAGTGTCTTCGGGCTGTCTCCCTAGGTTTGTTGCCTTCGGGTATGTTGCCTTCGGGTGTGTGCCTTCGGGTTTGTTGCCCTATATAGTTTCGCTCTGATGTTGGCCTTATGTGCCGCATGGGTGATACTTAGGTTTGGAGTCTTCGGGCTCATGGATCCTTGTTTGTACAGTACTGAGCTTGAGCAAAATTTTATGATGTTTCGTTGATATGTATATTCCCTTGATATCGCCCTTCGGTGTTGGTCTTTGTGAGCCGCATGGAGTATAGCGATTACCTTGTGGAACTTGTATACCTTATGGGTATTTGTTATTTGCCTTTTGGCTTGTTTTGGGATATTTGTATCCTTTGTTTCTATATGTTGCCGATGATATGAGGCTTGTTCTATATGATTCATCTCTTGTTGATGATTGTGTTATCTTCCCTTGAGATATTTATTATACTGTATGACCTTGCAGGTTTATTTGTGTTCAGTTTATCTAACTGACTTGTTATCTAGACTGATCCGGGTATTTTATACTCGGGTCAGACCGAGATGTTTCAGGTTAGGTGCTTTTGGGGACTTAGCCTATTTTGCTTCCGCATGGACTATTCGCTAGCTTCATTTTGTTATAGCGTCTTTTGTAGTCCTTATCTGTTATAACTCTGATTTATACTCTTTTGTCTCGTCTGTATATTGTGGTCTCCTGTACCACTTGACATGTATTGTTTTGTATACTCTGTGGTGTATCTGTGTATGTGTATATTATGATCGACTGTTCTGTGATGTATATTACATTTGAGTTGTTATATTTTCTATGATAGATCCTATAGCCATTGTAGTTTTGCTTTAAATATTTATTGAATAGGTCGAATTTTAATGTGTTTCTACTTTTCGACATATTTAGTGAATAGTTAAGGTAAGATTGCACATGGTCGCTTCCATTATACTCTATTGTCCGCGTTAGCCGACAGTATTATCTATATAATACTTTTTGTTAACGAGGCTCTCGGAGTGGGGCGTCACAGCGTGGTATCAGAGCTGAGTTCAGAACAAAATGTGATAAACACAGAATAGATGCACATATTATGGTACATCAAAGTGTACAAGTGATACAGATCCTTGAATCATCGTGTTTCTTTATTCCATCAAGGTTAGATAGATATTGGAAATACGTCTAGGAATGCATTTATTCCGTAGTATCCCATGTTGTAATATCTACCTTGTGAATAATCTTGTTCTTATCTTACTTTCAGCTTATGTCTGGAAGAGGCAGGGGTCAACGTTCGGATGCTGGGCATTCTAGTGGCTCGCATCCGGATGGCGTATATATGTCTGCCGATCAATTTTTGGAATTGTTTAGGAGCACTCAGCCTCCCGTTCCTCCTCGAGTGTCTCCACCTCGCAAGTCTGCTTTTGCACGTCAGTGCAGTGATTTTGCTCATCTTGGAGGAAAGCCGTTTAAGGGCTCCGAGTCTGTTCTTGAAGTCCAAGCTTGGCTTCGCACGTGCGAGCGTATTTTCTCTCGCATGGATCTTTCTGACCATGATAGAGTTCTTGTAACTTCTAGCTTATTACAAGAGCGTGCTCTTGACTGGTATGAGCTTCTTGTAGCTGAAATTGATGAGTCTACTCTTTCTTGGACTTAGTTTCGGGGACGATTTGAACTCAAGTTCGTTCCTGAATCTGAAAAAGTTTTATTGACCCGTCGCTTCCTTGAGTTGAAGCAAGGGAAATCTTCTGTTTCTGAGTATGTCGCATCGTTCGAGGCTTTATCTCAGTATGGTCTTGAATTCATCAGCACTTCTTATAAGAAGAATTTGAAGTTTGTTTCTGGCCTTAAGAAATATCTTAAGAAGTCCTTGTTGCTCCAGCTTAAACTTTCTTTTGAGGAATTGGTTGATTCGGCGCTTCATCTCGAGACCGTCGAGAAGGAGTGTGATAGTGATGTTGATGTTGAGGTTTCCAGAAACCCCAACAAGAAGCAGTTTCCAATTCAGAAGAAGCCTTTTCCTTATAAGAAGAAGAAGACCGGTGGTCCTAGCTCTCAGCCTCAATCTTCCGGAACACCTTTCGTTCGAAAGTGTTTTAATTGTGGTTCTCCGGATCATATTATTTGAGCTTGTCCAAAACCTCTCTTCTGCCGTAATTGCAAGAAGGAAGGTCATCATGTTTCTGCTTGTCCTACTGCTCCTGCTAATGCAAAATCTGGCAAGCTCAATGTGGCTAATGCTTCTGGAGGTCCTTCTCAATCCAAAGGTATGACTCCATCTATTTTGGAGGGTTCAATTCTATTTCATAATCATAGTATACGAGTTCTTTTCGATACGGGTGCTTCACATTCTTTCGTATCGAAGAAGCTTGTAGATGATTTATCTTTGGATGTTTCTTGTATGGTTACTTCTTTAAGGATTGCGAATCCTATTGGGGGATCCGCGACCGTTAGTTTGCTTTGTGATGATATTGAGTTGTTTTATGTGGCTTTTCTTTCCGTGCGAATCTGCACGTTGTTTCTCATTTGGGTTTTGATATGATTTTTGGTATGGACTGGCTAGTGAGGTACGATGCCAGGATTATTTGTTCCGAGAGAATCTTATATCTTTGTCATCCTGATTCACCTTCTCAGTTATCTCTTGTTCTTTGGGATGTGGATAATTCCGAGATGGCTTTGTATTCTCTTGATTCGCGAGATGGTGATGATGTATCTCGTATTCCTATTGCTTGTGACTTTTCTGATGTTTTTGAACCTGTTTCAGTTTTGCCACCCAAACGGGCAATTGAGTTCCGCATTGATCTCATTCCAGGCGCGTAGCCAGTTAGTCGTCCTCCCACGAGGATGTCTACAAAGGAAAATGAGGAACTCAAGAAGCAGCTTTTAGAGCTCGAGTCCAAGCAGTTGATTCAGTCCAGTTTTTCTCCATGGGGATCCGCGGTCGTTTTTGTGAAGAAGTCTGATGGAACTCTTAGGCTTTGCATTGACTATCGCAAACTTAACGAGTTAACCATTAGAAATAGGTATCCTTTGCCTAGGATCGATGATATGTTCGATCTATTGAGTGGTGCCAAGGTCTTTTCTCAGCTTGACCTTGCCACAGGTTTTCATCAGTTACGAGTCGCGGAGGATAGCATACCTCTTACCGCTTTCCGCACTCGTTATGGTTCCTTTGAGTGGCTCGTTATGCCGTTCGGTTTGACGAACGCTCCTGCTTTCTTTGTTGACCTCATGAATCGGGTATTCCGGGAATATCTCGATAGGTTTGTTCTCGTCTTCATTGATGATATCCTTATTTATTCTAAGTCTGAAGCTGAGCATGCTAATCACTTGAGAATTGTCTTGAGTACTCTTCGTCGTCATCAGCTTAAAGCCAAATTCTCCAAGTGCTGCTTTTGGGAGAATAAGGTTAAGTTCTTAGGCCATATTGTATCTTCTGATGGCATTTCTGTCGATCCCTCAAAGATCGAAGCCATCCAGAATTGGAAGAGGCCTGAGAATGTTCATGAGATTCGTAGTTTCCTTGGATTGGCGGGTTATTACCGGCGGTTCATTAAGAACTTTTCCCGTGTTGTGCTTCCTCTCACTTGCCTTACTCGGAAAGGCATTCGTTTTATTTGGTCCGACAAGTGTGAAGCTTCCTTTCAGACATTGAAAGAACTTCTCACTAATGCTCCTATTCTTGTGGTTCCCGAAGGGAATCATGATCTTGTTGTCTACACCGATGCGTGTGGTAGTGGTCTCGGTGCTGTGCTTATGCAGAGAGATCGGGTAGTTGCTTATGCTTCTAGGCAACTGCGTCCGAATGAAGTTCGCTATGCCACTCATGATCTTGAGTTAGCCGCCATTGTCTTTGCCTTGAAGATTTGGCGACATTATTTATTAGGCGAGCGCTTCATTCTCTATACCGATCATAAATCTTTGAAGTATTTGTTTACTCAGAAGGAACTCAATATGAGACAACAGCGTTGGCTCGAGTTTCTTGCTTCCTATGACTTTGATATCCAGTTTACCCCTGGTAAGGGTAATCGTGTTGCAGATGCGCTTAGTCGCAAACATTCGGCTGTTATTTCTATGATGCTTGCCGAATGGAATATTCTTGAGACTCTATCTTTTTGTGAAATTCGTGATCAAGGTTCATCTTCTGGTTCTCCTATTCTATTATTTAGTTTGGGAGCTCGACCTATTTTATTGGATCGTATTGCCGATGCTCAGCGGCGTGATCCTGATTTATTGCATTTTATTCAGCTTTGTGAGTCTGAGTCTTGTGATGGGGCGTTGCAAGATTTTAGCATTGATTCTCATAGGTGTCTTCGTAAGAAGAACCGTCTTTTTTTGCCTTCTGATTTTGCACTTAGGCATGACATTCTTGATGATTGCCATCGTTCAAAGTATACCATTCATCCCGGTAGTAGTAAGATGTATGCTGATATGCGTCGTCTTTATTATTGGGAAGGCATGAAGCGCGATGTGGCGAGTTATGTGAGCAACTGCATGACATGTCAACGTGTGAAGGCCGAACATCAGCGTCCTTCTGGACTTCTTCAACCTCTTGAGATTCCATTATGGAAATGGGATCAAGTTTCTATGGATTTTATTGACGGCCTACCTCGTTCGAGATCAGGTCATTCTAGTATTTGGGTTATTGTTGATCGCCTCACCAAGTCTGCTCATTTTGTCCCTATTAAGTCTAACAGGACAGCTTCGCATTTGGCTAAGTTGTATGTCAAGGAAATCGTGAGACTTCACGGTGTTCCTAGTTCTATTGTGAGTGATCGTGATCCTTTATTCACGAGTCATTTTTGAAAGAGTCTTCAGCAAGCTTTGGGAACAAAGCTTAATTTTTCTACAGCTTATCATCCGCAGTCTGACGGACAGACTGAACGGGTGAATCGTATTTTGGAAGATCTTCTCCGTATTTGTATTTTTGATTTCGGTTGTAGTTGGGAGGATCACCTACCTCTTGTAGAGTTCTCCTACAACAATAGTTTTCAGTCTAGTATCGGTATGGCTCCTTTCGAAGCCTTATACGGAAGACCATGTCGATCACCTTCTTGTTGCTTGGAATCTGGGGAGAAGCTTATTCTTGGCCCGGACTTTGTTCGTCATTCTTCTGAGAAGATTGATCTTATTCGATTGAGGATGAAAGAGGCACAGAGTCGCCAGAAATCCTACGCGGACAACCGTAGGAAGCCTCTCGAGTTCTCGATCGGTGATCTTGTTTTTATTCGTGTTTCTCCTTTGAAAGGGGTTATGCGTTTCAGTGTGACTGGAAAATTGGCTCCTCGTTATATAGGACCGTTTTCTATTACTGAACGTATTTGCCCTGTGGCTTAGAGTTTCACTTCCAGCTCATTTATCTGGCATTCATGACGTGTTTCACGTCTCGCAACTTCGGAAGTGTCTTCGAGAATCGGATTCTGTAATTGATTCTCCTGATTTGCAAGAGCTTGAGATCTCACCGGACTTATCTTTTGTACAACAACCTATTCGCGTGCTTGACACGGAGGTGCGACACCTTCGAAACAAGGACGTGCCGCTCGTTAAGGTTCAATGGTCCGCTAATCCCAATGACTGTACTTGGGAAACCAGAGAGTATATCGAGCGATCTTATCCAGGTTTTCTATCCTTGCTTCGTAATGGTAAGTCTATTTCTGTGTCTAAAGTTTATTCTTTCTTTTGTTTGTGGTATGTATGTAGTTGTTACAAATATCGTCTCTAGGAATTGCGGGGACGCAATTTTGTAAGGAGGGGAGATCTGTAACAACCCGAATATTTAACGATTTTATATTTAAATGTTTGATTTAAATATAGCATCGTTATTCGGATTTTGGGGTCCGAAATGTTACTTTCTGCAAATGGCCGAATTGGAACTCGAAACCACCTCCATTGGTTCCAAAATGGCGTTTGCGATCTTTTTGAGTATAATCTTTGATATGTTTGGAGTTTGTGGAATTTTGGCTACTTTTCCTATTGGGTTTGGGATTGGGTTCAGCCCACCAGCCCACTTAACCCCCTAGCTCAACCCTTCTCTTCATTTCATCTTCATTTCATTTCTTTCTCAAACTAAAAACTGTAATGGGGGAAAGGAAAGAGAAATAGAAATTAGCAAGCCCTAGTTTCTCCTTTGTAGCTTGATTCTTGCTCCAAAAATCAAAGAGAATCCATTGGTAAGTTCATCTCCATCTTCTCCATCTCTTCTCCTCTTCAATTTCTGTAATTTTCCTAACCCTAACTTAGGAAATCTTTCTTTGATTCTAGATTGAAGCTTGTAGGGTTGAAGTGGAGTGTAGTTGGTTGATTCCTTGCAATTGTGCTTCTTCATCTTCTTTGTTTTGTGTAAAAAGGTGAGTTTTGAACTCACATCTACTTCTCTTGATTTCATTGATGTTAGGTATGAATTCCTAACACCTTGTTCATATGCACTTGCATTTGGTTTGGGTTGAATTGAGGAATAATCCAATTTTTAGTGTTTTGGGTTAAAATCTTTGAAGTCCTAACTTTGATGTTTTAATCATGTTTTGGTGATGCATCGAGGAACATATAGGGCCGGGTTGTCGATTGGCATAAGCCCTTAGAGCCAATGTTCGTCCGATTGCATTTTGGAAGAGTTTGCTCTTCATTTGAATAAGGCAGAAAAACAGCCCAGGCATGATTCAGTCGACTGAAAACTCTGCACAGTCGACTGAACCTGAAACCCGAGAGTTTCCAAGCATGATTCAGTCGACTGAAAAACTCTGCACAGTCGACTGAACCTGGAAACAGAAAGTTTCCTGAACCTAGAAAATTTCCAGGTACAGGGTCAGTCGACTGAAAAACTCTGTTCAGTCGACTGAACCTGCTGTTTCAGCCCACTTTGCCTTTTGGGATTGAATTTTCAATTTGAATTGATTCATGATGATCCCATGTATGATTATCAATTGTTTGACTTTGATGGTTCCTTTTAATTTTAATCCACGGGTTTTTTTTATGAAATAATCTCTCGAATCGCATTTAAAAGTTCGTTTCTCTAATTCATAAGTTCTATTTAAAACACACACACTTTCGCACTTCGAACGAAGTGGGAGGGTGATTAAATGGTTGGGCAAAACACGGACCATGAATCTGTGCGTTTATCCTTCCGATTAATCCTTGACCTATTCGATTGATTGTTTTGACCTTCGGGTTTGGTTTATCGATGATATGAGGTAAACTTTGTACTGCTTTGAGTGTGAAAGGGACTGACGGATAGTAAACCGTTTAGTGCGAACGAGTGGTTATGGGACATACGTTAACACTTTTCGGATTCCTTTTCGAGAGTTGTGACACATTCCGCCAGTTAGTGGTGTCCAGTACTAGGTCTTCGACCTTCACCACTACGGTTTGTTGCCTCTGGGATAGTGTCTTCGGACTGTCTCCCTAGGTTTGTTGCCTTCGGGTATGTTGCCTTCGGGTGTGTGCCTTCGGGTGTGTGCCTTCGGGTTTGTTGGCCTATATAGTTTCGCTCTGATGTTGGCCTTATGTGCTGCATGGGTGATACTTGGGTTTGGAGTCTTCGGACTCATGGATCCTTGTTTGTACAGTACTGAGCTCGAGCAAAATTTTATGATGTTTCATTAATGTATATTCCCTTGATATCGCCCTTCGGTGTTGGTCTTTGTGAGCCGCATGGAGTATAGCGATTACCTTGTGGAACTTGTATACCTTATGGGTATTTGTTATTTGCCTTTTGGCTTGTTTTGGGATATTTGTATCCTTTGTTTCTATATGTTGCCGATGATATGAGGCTTGTTCTATATGATTCATCTCTTGTTGATGATTGTGTTATCTTCCCTTGAGATATTTATTATACTGTATGACCTTGCAGGTTTATTAGTGTTCAGTTTATCTAACTGATTTGTTATCTAGACTGATCCGGGTATTTTATACTCGGGTCAGACCGAGGTGTTTCAGGTTAGGTGCTTTTGGGGACTTAGCCTATTTTGCTTCCGCATGGACTATTCGCTAGCTTCATTTTGTTATAGCGTCTTTTGTAGTCCTTATCTGTTATAACTCTGATTTATACTCTTTCGTCTCGTCTGTATATTGTGGTCTCCTGTACCACTTGACATGTATTATTTTGTATACTCTGTGGTGTATCTGTGTATGTGTATATTATGATCGATTGTTCTGTGATGTATATTACATTTGAGTTGTTATATTTTCTTCTGATAGATCCTATAGCCATTGTAGTTTTGCTTTAAATATTTATTGAATAGGTCGAATTTTAATGTGTTTCTACTTTTCGACATATTTAGTGAATAGTTAAGGTAAGATTGCACATGGTCGCTTCCATTATACTCTATTGTCCGCGTTAGCCGACAGTATTATCTATATAATACTCTTTGTTAACGAGGCTCTCAGAGTGGGGCGTCACAACAGGGCCGGCCTATCCTTTACTAAATAGCACCAAATATTTCATTATCCCTGTTGCTTTGCAACCTTTTCCAAGATCTCTCATGCATAAACAAATCCATAAATATATTTACACACACACACACACATATATATTTACATACATACGTACATAAATATAAGGGTGGTGATAATATCCTTGGGGGTGCGGCCCACATAGCCTGCTGCATATTCCATATTTCAGTCATTCCTAGTTATTGAAGCTAGAGGCTACATTTTACCATTTTAGCAAATTCCACTTGGAATGCCAACATTGGCCTCTAGGTAGTAATGAAATACCAACATTCATCCATACTAATTGTTCTACATAAGAACAAACTGAAGGCACCACTTCTACTACATTCATTTTTGAATCACCCTTAGGATTAGTAGCAAGTAGCCCTTGCACATTAAAGAGCTCCTTCTTCGATTTCATCATCTTCCATATGTCTTCAATTCGAACATTAATACCGATTCAAAGTGGTTTTTGGATAATATATCCTATTTTGCTCTTCGAACCGACAAAGATAATTTAAAAACTGGTCAAGATTTGATAGTCGGTTATTTAACTATCAAATAAACAAACAAATTAACTATTTATTTAACCAAGCATGGTTAAGCATAGAGCAACCATTATGCCTCTTTAATTTACCCTTTCGTTAATTAAAACCACTATGTAAATACTCGTTTTAAAAATATTATTACAGAGATATAATCACAAACCATCTCTGCTCCTTTCCATATTTTAAAATATTGATATACTTATCTCAACTATATACGTATACTCACAAAACATTTCACTTTCAAATATTTAGAAAACTTTTTTATGTACTTACAATAAATAGTATAAGCATATTCACAAAGTGCAACAGTTCCAATACTTAGGAAATGTACCCATATTGCGATAATTCGCCCATCCGTACAATTCAAGTTGACAATAAACCACACATGTTCAACACAAAATGAACAGAAAGATGGATAATTATGGGAAAGAAACAAGAAAGAAGAAAGAAGAAGAGAAGGAGAAAAAAAAGAAACTAAAAAAGGCATAGAATCTCACAACTGCAGCGGAACAATATATACTATAATATCAACAGGAGAAACTATTATATACATACATCCATCAAAGTACAACAATAAATCACAATTATCAGCCTAGACAGTTATAACAACCTGTCCTTGCAAACGCTTGTGGTTTTAATAGAAAAGCATCGGAATTAAACATATACGTAAATACGACTTGAAGGCCTCCAACTCATCTTTTGAGCTCCAATGCGTCCAAAGAAATATGTAAATATGCTCAGTTTAACCCGAGCATTATAATAAAATAATACCCGAGTTAGTCGTATGACCCAGCAGATTTTAAAATTATAGAAAACTTTTGAAAACCAAAAGTATCTTGTAAGACCATGCCGCACTAAACATAGATGGATTTTTACCTTACGATAACCAAAATATTTCATATGAAATTCTCATATATTTAATAGTGTCTAAGATACAAATACTTAGTAATCATAGCTGAAATTGTTGCATTGATTAAATTCCAGCATAATAGGTACAAAACCAAAACTGTAAAGACATATATTGGAAAATGTATTCCATACAATGAATGGCTACTGGGGTATCACCCGTCACGATGCATCTTTATATAAAATAACACCGAGGTCAAACCTATCAACCCTTGCCAACACAGGACCGGCCTACCCTTTATTGGATAGTACTGAATATTATCGCCCTTTTTGTTAATGGGCCCCGAGGCATACAAATGAGAAATAATATCGACTCTAGATAGGGATGATTATATCCTACTTAGGAGCGACCTACTTAGCCTTGCTATATCTCCCCAGTTTTAGTCATTCTAGGTTGATGAGGCTTGAGGCTACGTTTACCTTTTATTTAGCACTTCCCACTTGGAATGCTAACACTGCCCTCCGAGCAACAATGCAATGCCAGTATTCATCCATACAAGTTCGTTCTTGGACTGAACGAAACACTTGAGAGCTCCATCTTCAATTCCGTCATCTTCAAGATGTCTTCACTTCGAAATGCTCTAGTTGGATCGAAGTGGTTTTAGGATAACATATCTAATCCCGGTCTCTTCGAAACAACTTCTGATAGTTCCAATAAACTCAACTTCGGTTCTTTAGGAAATGAACAGTCAAAGATAAAAGCGGAGATCACCTCCTAAATGCTAGTGGACTGATTTCCTTATCGTTTGTCGTAGGAGAATGAAATGAGATTTATATGCACAGTATAACATCATCTGAGATGACTAGGCCATTAACTCACATGCTTCTCCTAGATATTTCCAAAGTTACGTTTTGGGTCCAAATTTCATAGTTGGTTATTTTACTATCCACAAACACACATCCTTATTCCATAGGTAAAACCAACATTGATTAAGCACATAAGCAACCACTAGCCTCTTTTAAATAAATATTTTCATTAACTAAAAATCACTTTGTAGATATTTGTACCAAAATACTTTTACCAAGATTCATTCACAACCCTTATACTTTCAATATTTGGAAAATATCCATATACTTATCTCAACGGTATAGGTATATTCGCAAAACTGATAAAGCTTTCCTTTTTAGACACCTCTATGACAATTTATAAACTCCTTTATAAATTTCTAAAACCTGTTTATAACCCCATTCATAAATCTCTAAAACCATTTATAAACTCCATTTTTAACACTCCTAAAATCATTTATAGACCTTTAATAAATCCGTAGGACCATTTATAAAGCTCCTTTTATAAATCTATAAACCCATTTGAAAAATTATTTTATCAATATCTAAGACCATTTATAAAACTCTTTTGACCCTTTAACTAATCTTCTTTTAATTTTTCCAAACCGTGTTGTAAGATTCCTCTTATAAAACCCATACCTGTTTATAGAACCATATTTATAAATCTCGAAAACATTTATAAATAAATTTTAATCACTTACTTTAAAGTACTATTATATACAATAAACTGTATAAATAAATAGTAATTAACTTCAGAACATCTTAATAATAATAATTAATAATCTCAAAACATACATAATAAAGAAAAAATAATTTATCTTCAACATTATTATAAATAATATTATTTAGTATTTTCAAAAACTATACTAATAAATAATTATAATTAATTTAAAACTACATTAATATTTTAAATAATTAACCATTCAAAATATTAAAATATTGATAAACAACTTTAAAACAGTTTTAATATAAATAAACAACTTTTAAACATAAATATACTTCCTTGAGAAAAAACCATACTTGAATTTCAACATAATAATTTCCATATTTATAAAACTATATTTTATAAATCTCCTTCTATTTTTATAAAACTTCCTTTTCGTAAAATCTCTTTATTTATAAAAGAACTCAATTATAAATCTAACTCTTTATAAATCACACTTATTTATAGAAATCCCATTTTAAATAATAATTACAATCCATTTTTAACGTTGTTTCCATACGTGTAAGTTTCTTTTATAAATTCCTTTCAATTTATAAAATATCGTTTAACATCTCCAAATCTATCATCACTTTCAATTTTCAAATAGAATCAACTATTTTTCTAAAACGACATTCCACATCTTATTATAAATCCATAATTCGTAATTTATTTTCCAATTTGTCCAATGATAAAAGTTTCCCTTAGTTTATAAATACCATTTATAAATCCATGCTTTTGTTAACAAAATACAATTTTACAAATCTTCACTTCATTTGTAAAATATCATTTTTATAAATTTATCACATTTATAAATTCCACATTTATAAATAAATTTTATTATACATATATATGTATATCACTTTATATAAAATGGTCGATATATATTTAAACCAAAATATTACTTTCTTGTTTTTTAAATTGTATTCCTTTATTATAAAAGACAGACTTATTTTTAAAATTTAAAAATCTTTATTATGTAGTTCAAAAATCTATATTTAAAATATTTTATAAAACTATAAATTTATAATCTCAAAAAATCATACTTTTTATTTTCTTTAAATAATTTCCTTCTTAAATAATTCGAGGATAATTTTTAAACACATATAATTTCCAAAATCATTTTAAGATCCCTTTTTAAATCAAAATCATTATTTTTATAGTATTTAAAGTGCCAGAATTAAGGTCTAGTGTACTAATGCACCTAATAAGTAAAATCATATCCATATCATTAAATATGACATCCAACAAGTCATATATCATAATATATATGAAATGTAAAATCAACAATATAAGGAGTCTAGTTGGATCCCTCGAACCCATCCATACAATATATAATCAAATAATATAAATCAACCGCTTTGAGGCAAGACCGTATACAAAGGGTCATCCGCTCTTACATGGGAACATAGTAGACTCTCATCCGCTCCAAGGGCCGAAATATATCCAAAGTAACCAATAAAATAGTAAATCATCCAAACAATCATTCAACAATCCATAGTCATTATATAATATATTACTGGTTAACCGAGAAGGTGAGTTTAACTCAGAATTATTCCAGTTGTCGCCAAAGCACTTTGGTTTGAATTAAAATTGAACATACGTTCAATTTTAACTCAAATTCCTATAAGCTCCAAACTACACTAATCCAACTCCATCTCGTAGTAATGATCGCAACACAACTTGTCGCGTTAAATTCCGGCCTTGTATGGAAAAGTTATGAATTAATAAATGTTGGAATTATTTAAACTATATTTAAAATAAATTAATTAAGTTTTAAACTTTTAAATTCACATTTCTCTCTCTTCTCATTTTTCGAGGCCGTGTAATGAACCCATTGTCCCTGACCTTCGCATGCTCGTCGCCGCCTCCACATGCACTTCCTGGCCAATCAGACGTCGGCAATGCCTTCCCCATCTCAAGCCGCACCTTCGGCCACCGCTATGGCAAGCGCGGTTAACCAAAACGCAGCCCATGCCAAGCCCTAGGTTGTACGAACACAACCAAATTACACCTCCAAACAATGACGACTTGACGATCCAACCGCTTGTTACGTAGAGCTTGTTAAGATCTATAACTTTCTTTCACGCCCCCACGTCGTTGAATGGATGATGTGAAATTGAAGGAGGAAGGAGGAAGAACTTCGGCCATTAAAACTAGTGGCGACTGAAGCTCTACTAGATTTAGGTTTCGCAACAGAAAAGTCTAAAGTCCCTTTATAGAAATTTCATTGAACTATTCACATGTTACAATTTCGAACTCCAAACTAGGCATTCCGCCTAGCATTCTATATGTTATACCCCTATTCTGGACGCAATTGAATATATATCGGGACCAAATTCCATTGTATATAGAAGTTAGCTTTCCAAAATAAAATTATTTTAAATTAATTTTCTTTGATTTAATTCAACGCGTTTCGAACTCGCACAACAAATGATAAGTTCGATCGCCATGAAATTTGACTACGTACTACATTTCATTATTATGGATCCAATGAATCTGGTTTCGTCGAAATATGAGACTGTGCCCCAGAAGGGTATTTTCACATGTTAATTTAAAACAAATTATTTAAAAAAATAAATTAATCACTTATAAATCTAAATTAAAAGTTTATTATTATATTCTTAATCAACATAATTTAAATAAGCTTTGAAATCATTTTTTTATCCAAATTAAATCCAACATTCAATTATTTAAACAATTTCAAATATTAAATTCACCATTCACATATTCAATTAAATCGTTATATTTGAAATTTAAACTATTTGTCTTATAAATTAACTTTTTAATATTTAAAATCAATTAAATATTCACATTCGAATGATTGAAATTTTGGGTCGTTAGACATGTACTTATCTCAATGGTATATGTATATCCACAAATCTTAAGAAATATTTCTTTTCCAAAACCCCACTAAATTTAGGTTAAATAGATGTTAATCAAAAAATTGATAATAATAATAAACCCAAAACACTTCTCCTTTGGCGAAAGTAAATAGATTGTATAGAAATTGGATCAAATATAATTACACTACTTCCCGATTTCAAACAGCACTATTCGTCGATTAACAATAAAATAAGGCAAGTAAGAAAAACTATCCTTACCACGATACACATTCTTACTTTTCAAGACGGAGACAAGTTTACATATCTCGGAATTCGATGTTAAGTATTAAAATGAAATTTTTCGTAAAATGATCCTTTATGGAAAATGGGTCATGGTCTTTCTATAAATCTCTTTTTATAAAATGCCTTTATAACACTCCTTATATTTAAAAACTCCTTTTATAAAATATTATTTATAAATTTTAAAATCTACTTTCTAATATGTAAACATAATTATAATCTCCTTTTACGAATCTCCCAATTTATTAAATAAACTCCTTTATAAAACATCATTTATACAATTTATAAAACTCTTTTATAAAACTTATTTTATAAAATATCACTTATAAAACTCATTCTATAAATCCCCAAATTTATTTGCAACTCTTTTTTATAAAACACCAACTTCATTTATAAAAATCCATTTATAAATTTATAAATATAATTAGAAAACTCCTTTTACAAAAAAACTCAAGTTATAAAACCAAACTCCAAGTATAACTATAAAACTCGTCTGTTTTTCGTAACATGATCATTTCATATACTACAATAAATTCGCAACTGTGATTTATTAACCCAATTTATCAGAACGATAATTTTTTTTATAAAATACCATTTATAAACCTATTCCTTTTTTAAAAATACCGCTTATAAATCTCTTTTTAACTTATAAAATACCGTATATTATTCTGCTCTTTTGTTACAGCATTTTGTATAAAATGTTTTACAAATATTTATTCCCAAGATATTTCTATCTCCTTTTAAAAACAAAAAATCACTTTTAAAATAAAAGATATACCCCTTTATGTTTCCTTTAAAATAAACATTATAAGACAAATACTTTCTAAAATAATTTTAAAACATTTACATATATACATCTGTTAGAAAATAATAAAAAAAGAATTTGAAGTAAGAGAAAGAGAAGTACAAAAACTATATTTATATGAAATCTCATAGAAAATCCCAAAAGTCAGATTAAAAATTATTTTCAAAAACGAAACCATTTCAAGATTAAAATCATAATTAAAAGTATTTTCTAAAATACTACAGAGAGGCCAATAGTTATTATAGCACTTAACCAATGCTACCACAACCATTTTCTCTATAAATGTTAAACTTTTAACTTGTGTTAGCGTCACATCCAATATGACCAAACCGTCAAATTTCAGTATTAACGATTTATATAACAGATATATAACTAAAGTTAAAATCAGCAGGTATATAACTGGAATTAAAAATCACAATATTGAGAAATTTGGATTTCTTTATAAATTTTTCTTTGCATTTCATTTTAAATGCTAATCGCTTTTAAAAGTGGATACTTAGCCAAAACAAATAATAATTTATGTAAACACAAATATTAAATTTTTATCTATTGCTTATCATACAGATTATCCAAAAAGTTGAGTTAACTCATAGAAATTCTAACAGAAGCTTAGGCATTCTAGTTTGACTAAAATCTACCGACGTTCCATTTTTAGCCCAAAATTTCACTTGCTCCAAATTCACTGAAACTAATTCTGTCGCGTAGCTATTGCAATTTCAAGCCCAAAGAAAAAGATTTTGATGTTTTGATTATAACAACTATATAAGTATATATTATATGAATTAACCAAGATTGTAGGAGAAGATACTCAAGGATGTATGAAGATCAGATTTAGATTCCAAAATGTTGCTACAATATTTTTTTTTATTAGTTATAGAGTCTGTGTCTAGATGTAGAAAACCATTAAAATCTCTATGAAGTGGTATATACATACACTCAAAATAAAAGTCTCGCCAAATCAAAGTAGGTACATGAAAACACAACATTCAGCTGGTTGAATGACCCTTGTCAACCGACTGAATCCTGTGCATGTTCAAAAAATTGATATGAACATTCAGCTGGCTGACTAGGAATATTCAAGCGGCTGAATTACACCATTTTTGCACTAATCCTTTGTTGTTTTGATTTTCAATCAATTCATCTAGTTGAAACTTTTAGTTCAGATGGCTGAATCTTCATAACGACTTATTTTTTAAGAGACACTTCATTTCAATGAACATAAACAAATCTTGATTCAAGAGTTTCTTTCATATTTTTTCATGGCTAACTTTCTTGAACGAGTACAACTCTTAATCTCTATAACTAGTCACGAATTCCATTGTTTTACAAATCAATTCTTATTTCTTATCTATCTTGCTATTTGAACTCTAAGCATTCAATACTTAAAAACTTCATTATGATCACTTGTTCATTCAGGAATACTTTATTGGTGATCTTATAAACTTCCTGTCTTCACGAATTACATGATATACCTCAAAAGAGAAGATTATAGGAAGGGCGACTAATCCGTGCTATTATATGAGCACATTCAATCTGATAATTTTCTGTATTATTGAAGTTCTATTCGGTTGCTCAGGCGGTCGAAGTCCTATTCTACTGCTTAGGCGGTTGAAGTCCTGTTTGGTTGCTCAGGCGGTGTAATACATGTTCCTTCGGGTTAAGTGAGGCTTGATAGTTAAATTTCAAAAGGAGTCTGCGACCAAACGTAGAACGAGAAGTTCGAGCAGGTATAAAAATCTCTAGTAGCATTTACTTTATTACTTTACTTTTATATTTATAGTCTACATAAGTAGATAGTTTACTTAATATTCCATACTGCACGATCCTTAGTCACTTTCATTTGGTATCAGGACCTGGAATTCATGAAATTTAATAAAGGTCAAATGATTTAAACATGAATTCATCTAGTTCTAGAACTTTACATGATAAAAGTGGTTTAGGATATAATAAAAATGACCATAGAAATAGCACTAGATACGTTTTCATGTGTAGTAAAAATGCTTGTGCTTGTACTAGATTTTGAGTAAAGTCTAAATTCAATTTTTATAGAAATTCAAGTACTGCAATGACAAATAATGTTTATAATATCTCTAGAAGTACAAAATCATTGACGAGAAATGTGAATAAAAATTATCTAAGTACTTGGGTTCCTGTTAATTGGAAAAAAAAAGAAAAATACATTGATGATTATTTTGATATAGTAGTTAATATTGGAAATTATATTATAAAGGATCAACCACACCCAAATGGGTATGGCTTCCCAAGACCAACCCTTGGATCCTTTTTTTGTAGGTACACCACATATAAATGGGGAGATATATTTCAAATTTTCTAATACTTATGGAAATGAAGCCACAAACGTGATGTTAAAATTTTCAAAATTTCCTTTTTGTTGATGACAAAGGGGAGAAAAAGGTATGTCATAATGATAGGGGGAGTATTAAGATAGTGGGTGTGATGACCCTACCGCTATGCCCAGTTTAACAAAGAATATTACAAGCAACGTCGTTTGCAAATCCGAAGAATACGACTGGTTAAGGGCGATCGAATGTGAATATATATTTATACTAACACCGACACGTCTTATTTATCTTTTTAAGGATCTAATCTGAAATTTAAACGTGTACAATATTAATACAAAGTAGTAAACACATCAATTAAAAATATTCAGAACAATGTATGATTTAGCTAAATCAGACTCACAGATCACAACGAAATAATATACATCATTATATACATAATAGAAGGTGAGTCTACAAAATATAAGTACTAGACATTACTACAAAATATAAACATATACATCATATCCAAATCTTGTATTAGGTACAAAGTCACTACTACATAATATAGATGACATAAACTCCTAACTGTCAATATATACAAGTATGAAGTAAACTAAAACTATCAAAATAGTCTGCTTCAATGCTAGCTCATAATCCAAAGGTCAATGTGTTCATGTACCTGTAAAGTCTCAGCCTAACCCAAGTATTAAAATAATAAACGGGTCAGCCTATGTCTAAATAAAAAGGTAAGATATTAATATCTTAACTATATGACTTAAAATAGTAAGTCGTATCAAATTTGTCGAACAAACAACCATAATAAGGCATATTAGTTAAATTCATTGCGCATATTAATTAAATTCACTACTTTTTAATTCCATAAATCACTTAACACTAAAATAAGTCATCTCAAAATATGCCTAAAACCCAAAAATTCAAAAAGGCATATCAAACCAATAAATACATATCTCAAATTTTGACTTAACAATAGCCAGATAAGTCATAAATGAAATACGCAATGTGATGACCCGGAATTTTGAGCAATATTTATTTGATAATCTTCATTTAATAACTTGAATTGGCAATATTGATTTGATAATTTTCTTTTATAAATATTTAATTTGGAAAAATTAATCCTTTTAAAAGCTAATAATATTTAATTGGTAAAAATTTTCTTTCAAGGCTAATAAAAATGTATTCTATTTATAATGTGTGTATATATACATATGTATATACATTGTGAATAGGAAGCTTTAGTTTGAATTTATTAAAAGATATGTTTTCAGTTATAATGTATATGTATATATACATTGTAATTGGAAGCTATATTTTAAATTCAATATAATAATTTTCAAAATTAAATATAAGAACGTTTTCTTATTATAATGTATATTTATATATATATTGTAAATAGAGAACTTTGGTTTAAATCCAATATAATGACTTTCAAAGGCTATTTAAAAGTTGAATTGAGCATTTCAAAACATTATAGATAGTATCTAGATATATTTATTTATCAAAATATATTTTAGCTTAAGTTTAAATTGAGATTTAATAAAAAGATTCCAAAAACTTTACTTTTATACTTGATAATAAATCATGGTTTGAAATTAAATATATATTTTAAATATAAAACATAGTTGTGTTTAAAATATAATTCATATTAATATTAAAATATACGTAATTAAAAGAAAAATATTTAATAAGGGGTTAAACATAAAATACATTGTCTTTAACATTTGTAAGAAAACCAAATCATGCAAAATACATATGTAAGCTAAGTAACATGAATAATTTACAAGTGGAAATTTTGTTTCTCTAAATACTTAATTATACATAACTAAAGAAACCTAACAACTGTTTATTTCTGTTCAAATTTTTTCATTCTTCTTTCATCTTCTTTAAAAAACCTAACTAAAATAAGAAACTAAAATCAAATTCACTAGCAACTTCAACCTAAAATCAAACCTCAAATTCAACAAATATTCAACCTGAGGCAAATTCAACTCAACGATCAAGCAAAAGGCAGATTCAAACGCAACAAAGTTTCAGATCATCTCAATAGTTTCATATTCAAAGGCTTTTCTCTATTTCTGTTTGGTGAGTAAACCTTATTTTAAAAATATTTTTAAATCTGAGATTATACTTAGATTCTTGTGATAAATTTTTTGTAGAAATATGGTTTGTATATGTTTACGAATGTGAACGCATGCATGTATATATATGTGTCTGTATGTATATAAAAAACCGGCCTATGTTATTTACACAGGCTCAAGAACCACCTTCAAAAAAATTTCATATCTTTCCTCACAAATGATCTTAGACAATGATTTACAAATGAAATGTGATTATAACAGTGTAATGTAAATTTTAAAAATAGTTTCAAGTATTTTAATTCAGAAATTAAATCAAAATTTAGAAATAACAGTAAAAAATTTATATAAGTCAGAAATCAATAAATACGATTCCATTTTTGGATTTCATGAACGGATTTGTGATAGAAAACTATGGATTTTGATAGTAATACCTAGATTTTTAGGCGTAAGATTAACGTGTTATCTCGAGTTGAACGAATTATGGTTTATCGTCGAATTCCGACGATCGGCGAGGTGATCGTCGACGAGATAATGTTGGAGGTA
This sequence comes from Allium cepa, assembly GCA_030765085.1. Lineage (NCBI taxonomy): Eukaryota > Viridiplantae > Streptophyta > Magnoliopsida > Asparagales > Amaryllidaceae > Allium > Allium cepa. Next base: position 456,196,691 of record CM060928.1, read on the forward strand.
GCGGAAGGCCTGGTAATCTCAAGAAATATAATGAAGGGTTTTATTGATGGCTGTGGTGGCCGGCCAGGACCGAACTAAGGTTAGAAGACTTGATTTGGTCAAGGTAATTTGCGAGCTTCGTGCGACGTCGATGAATCATCGGAGGCGATCGTATGTGATGGGATCGAAGCATGGCGACGTGACGAATCTCTGGTGAGGTGGGCGTGGGTTCTCGAGGTCGAGATCATCGGCAATTGGTGATTTTCGATCAGGGTTTGATTCCAGTTTTTGATCGAGTGACTCCATTTCGATTGGCTGTCGATTTCGTCGATCTGGGTGGACGTATGGGTGGGCGAGATGGTCGACATCGTGTTGATGATCGGGAAGTTGATCGAAAAGGTATGGAGTTGTCGTGCATATGCAAGCATGCACGGTATTGACTGGGTTGTTTGTTGGCTTTGGCAGAAGAAGCTTTGTCTCGGGTCAATCTTGGGAAAGTCGTGCGTTTGTCTCAAAGCAGTTTGAGTTCGTGGGTGCACGGGGATGGCTCGGGATATCATTTGTTTTAGCTCGGGTATATTTTAGTTGTTTGGTTTTTAAAAAAAAATTAAAGTTAAGATATGCATAGTTTTATAAAACTTATAAAAATACAAAGTTTAGAAGCTAATCTAAAACAAGGTTAAACTTAAAAAAGTGTATTTAAAATTAATATGTTTCCAAAAGAAAAGCATTAATATGAATAGTTTTATAAAAGGCAAGAAATACAAAGTTTTTAATGTAAAGAAAATTCAAAGATTTAAGCAAAACAAAAATCAAGTTTTCCAAGATAAAATATTATTTTAAGTTCCAAGCAAAGTGTTCATACAAGTTTTATAGTTTTAAAGTTATTAAATAATTAGTTTTCAAAAGAAGAAGTTTAGCCAAGTTTAAAAGTGTATTTAAAATAAATATGTTTCAGAGGGAATGTTTAACCAAGTTTTTAAATATATTTAAAGTAAATAAGTTTTAAAAGGAATGATAATTAATTTTTCAAAGAATAAGTATTTATTTAATTTATTAAACAAGTTTGAACAAGTTTTCAAAGATTTTAATAATTAAAATTAAATGTTTAAATTGTTTTGTTTTAAAGAAAATTATATACTTTCAATTATATAATTGATAACAAAATGTTTTTCTAACAAAGTATAATGATGTAATTAAGTATTTAATAAAGATAAACAATTTATCTTAAATTAAGTAGGGTTGTAAATAATTAGGGATAATTAATTAGTGGGATTAATTAAAGTTAATCACTTAATGTAAATTAAAGGTAATTACGTAATGGAAGTAATTAAGGGATAGTTAATGAATTAGTGTAAGGTTCATTAACTAATAATTAATGTAATTAATTTGGGATAATTAATTAGTTTAATTTAGTAAGGATAATCACTTATGAAATTGATTAAGTATTAATTACTTAATGTAATTAATTAAGTATAATTACTTAGTGTAAGTAATTAATAGTAATTACTTAATGTAATTAATAATGATGATAATTACTTAATGGAAGTAATTAAGGATTAATTACTTAGTGTAATTAATTAAGGGATTAATTAATATAATTAATTAAAGAGTTAATTAATTAATAAAAGTAATTAAATAATAGTTAATTACTGAATGTGATTAATTAATATTAATAAATGAATGTGATTAATTAAAGATTAATTACTAAATGTAATTAATTAAAAGAGTAATTAATTAATGAAAGTAATTGGAAGGTCGTTATTAATTAATTAATAAGAGTAATTAAAGGATTAATTAATGTGAATGGTTAAAGGATAATTAATTGATGAAATTAATTAAAGGCTAATTACTTAATGTAATTAAAGAATGATTACTTAAGGATGATTAATTATGATGGATAATTAAAGGATGATTAATTAATTGGTTTGTAATTAATTAATGTTAAGTAAGCAGGATTTAAAAGTAATTAAAGTAACTAATTTAATTCATTGGTGGTTAGTTAAATTAATTAGAGATGGTGTGGTTGATTTATCTTGCTTATGGATGATTGAATAATATTGAATGCCTTGGATAATGTGATATCTCTGATATGTGATTATGCTGAATTGTGATATGAGATGTTTTGGTTGAATTGTGATAATATGGATTATCCATCTATGATAATGTGGATTATCAATCTGTTTGAATATATTATCCTAAATGGTAGATTAAATTGTTTAAACTTAAACAAATTGGACATTAAGATGGCGTTTTGGATTTCGATTAAACCAGGATCGGATTTTCAAATTGGATATCCGAAAACCACATCGATCCAAATTAAATGTTATCAAGTGAAGATCAAGATGAAGATTCAGAGGAAGGCTATTGTCGTTAACTCTAAGGGTGATTCCAAAACAAGTTAACGGAGATAGTGCCTTCGATCGAGATAAAGATTCAGAGTGCAAGGGCTATTGTCGCTAACGCTGAGGGTGATTCCAAAATGAGTTTGCGAGATAGTGCCTTCGGTTTCATTCGAACCCGGAACGAACTTGTATGGACTGAATGCTTTCAGAACATCGTCATTGGAGGACGATGAGCATTCCAAGATATGTGATCTAAAATGGTAATCATAGCCTTAAGCCTCATCAACCGGGAATGGCTAAAACAGGAGAGGTGCAGCAAAGTTAAGTGGGTAGCATCCAAGTAGGATGAGATTTTCCCCTGTCTAGAGGTTCCTTTTTATTCGATGGTGTAGGCACTTGGGCGCGCCAACCGCGGGTTTGTCTTGTTCGGGATTATCCAGTAAGGGATGGTTCCGGCCTTGTGTTGCAGAGGATCAGGGTGGATCCTCGTTACGGTGATCTAGACCACGTACTGTGATGGGTGGTACCCCATTAGCCCTGCCATTGTATGGAATCCAATCTCCATAAGTGCCATACATTTTGATTGTGCCCAACTATGTTGGAACGTGAGATGTAAGCATTCCAGCTATTTCTGTATTTTACTTGAAAACCTTAGATACTATTATAATATCACTGGATTTCCTATCAAATGTTTTGGTTATCGTAAGGTAAAAACTTTTCCTTATTTATATGTGGGAAGTCTTATGAGATGCCTTTTTTTCAAATGTTTTATTCAAATTTAAAAACTTTAACCCTTTTACTCACACCAGACCCATGTCTGACCCAGAGTTTATTTTCTGTTCTCTTAAACTCTTGGGTACTTAAATATTTACGAGTAGCCAAGGAATTCAGGTTAGCTTTGACGAATTCTGGAGGAGATTTGAAGCAGGAGGCTTCAGCGTATATAGATATCTATAGTTCCGCTGTGTTAGTAGCTCTATGTTGTATTTTGAGATGTATGATAGACAGTTCTTTATAACTGTCTAATATGTATTGTATAAGCTGTGTAACTCTAATAGATGTTGTATATTATGTAATAACTATATGATTAATATATTTTATTCATTCCGCTGTGAGATGCTGGTATTGTTTAGTTCTTCTTTCCTATCTTTTCTCTTTTCTATCCCTTACTTTCTTAAAAATGATGCATCTTTCTATGCGCTAAAAGGCGGGTCATTACAGGTGGTATCAGAGCGCCAGGTTGAGAGAATACCTAAGCTTTGAAGTGATATCTATCTTAAGAAAGCGTACTTGTATTTATATATGTATGTATGTATGTATGTATGTATGTATGTATGTATGTATATGTATTTGTATTCCTACTTAATTTGTTGGGTTATCTGTCCGGGTTACCCACATAAGATAGGCTGGCAGCTTGAGTTCTAGAGGTAGGAGGGGTAGTGGTGTGTGTAGCACGACCACCACTAATGGAAGAAGTCCGAGTGTTGAGGTTAGAAGAGTATATGCAGAGGCGGTATTGGGCACCTCGAGAAAGCTTTGCGGCATTGTGTTAGGATTTCATCTATTTTGAAGGATAGCCTTTTAAAGGTACCGAGTCCATCATTGAAAAGCAAGCTTGGTTGCGCTCGTTTAAGCGGATTCTCAAAAGTTTGGATCTGTCGGATGTGCAGTAGTGAGTGATAGCATCTTGGCAACTTCAGGAAAGAGCAGCTGTGTGGTGAGACGCAGTGACCATGGATGTTCCCGAAGGTGTTTTCTTTTGCAGCAAGATTTCGAGGAGCAACCTACCACGAGGAAGACGTGGCTGTATAGGAATTCTCTGGATATCAAGCAAGGAAATTTTTCTATATCGGAGATGAGTCTAAGTTCAACGAGATGTTTGTGTTCAGGTTGAGGCCTGAGAAGATGACTGCTCAACTCAAAAGCTCATTTGAGGAATTGGTTGATATGGCTTTGAGGTTCGAGGAGCTTTTGGATAAGAAGTCTTTGGCATCTGTGGGAGCAGTGCAGCTTGTTGATACGCGAAGATTTTGATCAATGACAATGTGCTTTTACAAACAAGGAAGAAATATATGCAAATGCTAAAGGAAGATAGATGAAGACCAAACAAGCTTAAAGTATGTTTTTACATGTGTCTTAGTCTAGATGTACTGTTAAAATCTATCCTCAAGAAGCTTGCACGAGCACTAGAAAAATTTGTTAAACTTCATTTTTTAATTTAGTTTTAACTATGAAGGTTTTGTAAGTTCAGTCGACAGAACAGGAACAGTCAGTCGACTGAAACTGGAACAAATTTATACACATGCACAGTTTCAGTCGACTGAATTTTTTGCACAGTCGACTGAATTTGGTCCCGAAAATTTTACTTCATATTTTCAGTTGACTGAATTCCCTGCTCAGTCGACTGAATTTGAACCTGCGAATATTCTCTGAAAAGACACCTTCTTCCTCTCAAGAGTTGCAACCTTTCATCAATGGAAATGGAAGCATCTCTTGTTTGCAACCTTTGACAACATATGCATCTCTTCTACAAGTATATATACATGATTCTAACATCATTTAATTCACCGAATTCTCTTGCTTTAATCTTACTATTCTCTTGTTCATATTCTCTAGATATTCTCAAAGCAATCACCAATCTATTGGTTGAATCACTGTTTTTGTTTATAACATTCTTTTGATTCATAGCAATTCACAATTCCTAAATCTTCACAAACACATTGCATACTCTCGAGGATAAGATTATAGGAATATTGTACTACATTAGACTCATTAGTGTTGACAAGAACACAACAAGTCGAATATTGTATTTTAGTAATTGAGTTGAAGTCCTCTTCGGTAGTTGAGGCAAGAAATCCCATTCGGTTGTTCTGGTAAGTTGTAAACCTATTACTCCAGGTGAAGTGAGGGTGTTAGTTAGTGAAATTCCTAAGTGAAGCTTAGGGACTGGACGTAGGACGAGAGGTCCGAACCAGTATAAAATCCTGGCGTCTCCTTGCATTTACCTACTTTGTCTACCTAGACTATTTCAATATTCCATATTACACGATCCTACCGCATAGCCTCTTTCAATTGGTATCAGAGCAAGGTCATCCTATAACCATAACACTGTTATTAGACATACTGATAATATGGAAAATAACGCAAGTACAAGCACAACATCTTCCTATAGTTCTACATTTGCGGAAGGACAATCTACCCAAAGACCTCCTCTATTCAATGGACTAAACTATAACTATTGGGCTACAAGGACGAGAATTTATATGCAAGCAACAAGTTTCGAAGCCTGGAACGCTACTCAAGCAGAGTTCGTTGTACCCACAATCGATTATCCTACATGGACACAAATTCAAAAGAATGAAGCTAGTGCAAATGCCAAAGCTATGAATATGCTATTTTGCGCCCTGGATAGAAATGAATTCAACCGTGTTAGCATATGTACTACAGCATATCAGATATGGGAAACACTCAAAGTCATACATGAAGGCACAAACAAGGTTAAACAAACAAAGATATCCATGCTGAAGAATCAATTCCAAAACTTTAGAATGCGACAAAATGAATCCATCAATGACATGTACTCAAGATTTCAAGACATTCATCATGCTCTAATCGGACTAGGAGAAAGATAAACGGACTTTGACATTGTGTCTAAAGTTCTAAATTCACTCACTGATGAATGGGAGAGAAAAGTACTAGCAATCGAGGAAGCAAATGATCTATCTATAATGAAACCAGAAGAATTGATTAGAAATCTTATGTCGTATGAAGTAAATATGCAAGCTAAAAAGGATCAAGCTCAAGAAAGAAAGAATGTTGCTTTTCATGCGGAAAAGGAAGAATCAGAGTCTGAAGATGAGGACTAGCATTTATAGCCAAAAATTTCAAGAAATTCTTAAAGTACAGAAAAGGAAACAAAAACGGATTCAAAAAGAATTTCTTGAACAAACCTTCATCCTCAAATATAGAATGCTTCAATTGTCACAAGAAAGGACACATGCAAAAAGATTGTCAAGAACAAATGAAGGAAAATCAGAAAAACTTCAACAACAAAAACAAGAAGGATAAATTCAAAAAGAAGGCATTTTCTGTAACATGGGACGATTCAGATTCATCTTCATCCGAAAATGATAGTGATAGCGACAATGAAAAGGAAAATGTATGTTTCATGGCTCAAAAATCTGAGGAAAATAATTTAACTTTCGACGATTTAATTGAAGTAAACACTGAACTTTTAAGCACAATAAAAACTCTTAAAAAGAAACTCAAAGAAACTCGTGAAAATCAAAACAAAGCTGAATTTGAAAGGGATATGTTAAAAGATGAAAAGGAAATCTTAGAAGAAGAACTTGAAAAAGTTCAAGAATCTCATTCAAATTCGGAAACTCAATTATCACTCTTAAGTCAAGAAATTGAAACTCAAAAAACAAAGAATGATATAATTGTTTCTGAAAATCATGAGTTAAAAACTAAGATTAGACAAGTTGAGTTGGAAAATAATAGTCTTCAAGCTAGATTAGATGACATCACTAAAAATGTTTCTAACTTTAACAAAGGAAGAGAAAATTTATCTAAGATTTTAGAAAATTCTCAATTCTCTTCAAGTAAACATGGATTAGGATATAAAAAGGAGTCAAAAATTCCTAAAAAGAAAAATACAAATTTTAAGAGGAATATGGATTCAAAACAACAAATATTGCTAAAGAAACCTATTAAAACAAAAGTAGAAAACAAGGTAGTTAAAATTTGGATACCAAAAACTAACAATGTTCTAATAAGAAATAAATACATTAAAACATTTATGGATAATGTTCATCATAATGAAAACTATATTTATAAAATGGATACTAAACCAAATTGGGTTTGGTTTCCTAAACTCTAACTTTTTAGGACCCTATTAAAAGGTGGGTACCAATAATTTCATATTTATTTTCAGGTCCCACTCAAAAGGAAGAAATGGATATTAGACAGTGGTTGTTCAAAACACATGGCCGGAGACAAAGATATGCTTACAAACATAACTTACTTTGATGGTGGCTCGGTTACCTTCGGGGACAATTCAAAAGGGTATATCATTGGCAAAGGAGATGTGAACAATTACGGTACATCAAATTTACCTTTTATAACAAATGTTTCATTAGTTAAAAATTTAAAACATAATCTACTTAGCATAAGTCAATTGTGTGACAAAGGTTTTAAAATAACTTTCTCGAATAATAAACGTAGTATTTTTGATCAAAACCAAAATCTTATTTTTGAAGGAAATAAAGATAGAAATATTTATGTTTTAAATATGAATATTAATCATAATTCAAGTATGTGTTTACTTGCCAAAGATAATGATCCTTGGTTATGGCACAAAAGATTTTGTCATATAAATTTTAAAACCATTAGAAAACTTTCTAAAAATGAATTAGTAAGAGGTTTACCCAAAATAAACTTTAAAATAAAATATCTTTGTGATGATTGTCAAAAAGGAAAATTAACGAAATCATCTTTCAAATCTAAGAAAAATATTTCAACTTTACAACCATTAGAATTACTACATATGGATTTATTCGGACCAACACAAGTTCAATCCATTAATCATAATCGATACGTATTTATAATAGTTGATGATTTTTCAAAGATACACATGGACTATTTTTATGAAAAATAAAAGTGACACTTTTGAGCATTTTAAAACATTTGTCAAAAGTATTCAAAACACTAAAGATTTGAAAATTAAAAATATTCGAAGCGATCATGGAGGTGTTAACCGGCATCTTGGCCCGGTTACAAAACGACAGTTGAAGACACTACTATCAGCACTAGACAAGATTATGACCACGAAGAGCCTGGAGGCATACGGGTTTGATGAGGACAACATGTTTGGCATTTAGGCATGGTTCAGCGAGAACGGTTACGCGCACGTCGCTCGGCAAGCTTCGCTGTTTCCCAAGGAGTTGTCCAGGCGACTTAGTACTCGGCATCCAGAGAATGCTAAGCATCCTAAAGCATCGCTCGGCCAGAATCATCGTTCGGCTAAAAGGCAACGTCCGGCATCAAGGGATCGTTCGGCACTGAGTGCAGTTCGGCCAAAGAAAGTTGTTTGGCATTGAACGCCGTTCGGCCAAAGAAGATCATTCGGCCATCAAAGTTTGTTCGGCCTCCCATGTACGTTCGGCATAGGAATGTTCGGCATCCCCGAACGTTCGGCCAACAAGATGTTTCGGCATCCTCCCTAACACAACCGGTTCAACTGTTTCTCGGCCTACTCGTTCATCACGAAGGCTTCTGTTCGACATTCCATCGTTCGGCCTCCCTGGGTCGGCGCGCCGTACCTACACTATTTGGACCGAGTTATTCAGCTACCAGGCCCACCAGGAAAGTCCAACCCACCTTCGTCTATAAATAGAGGGATAGGGGCACAATGAAATGGACCCTCTTTTCCGGGAACACTGGGGAGACTCTGCCATTTTCTCTACTCTTCTCTTTTCAATCGAAACTGGTATCCAAGTGATTGATTTACGGATTGTATCTGTATTCAAGTAATTGAGAAAGCAATAAAGATCAAACTCAAAGTGGATGTAGGCAGTTACGCCGAACCACTATAAATCTGGTGTTCCCGTTTTTGTTATTCTTTTTCATTGAATTAGACTATTCTTCAGTCCTAATTTACTCTCTTCATTAATCTCTCTACATAACTCTACTCAAGGGTGTTAGTGACCAATTTTGGTGCTAACATTTTGGTGCTTTCACCGAGAATTGAATTTCTCAGCTTGATTGGATCTCATCATCTACTAGTGGATTTCCATATTCGCGAGAAAGATTCAGTTGTTTACTAGAAAACTTCCTATTCTACTCAGATTTGAAAGAAATCTAAAGGAAGCTGACAGTCGTAAGTTAATCAAGTGTTCGTGTTCATGTGAAAGGATTGGATTCACTGATGTACGCAAGATCTAAGGATTGGACGTTGAAGTTTGCACTCAAGTTGAAAAAAGGCCGACCCTCCTCCAAAGGAAATTCAGCCAAACACTCCAAAAAAGGCGTATGCCGATCGCTCAAGAAAAGGCGTAACCCGAACACTCCAAAAAAGGCGTATGCCGATCGCCCTAGAAAAGGCGTATGCCGAACACTCCAGGCCGATCCATACATCCGAATGCCGACCATACCTCCAGGCCGAACAGAAAGAAGGCCGAACAGAAATTTGGCCGAGCAGAAATTTAGCCGAACAGAAATAAGGCCGAACAGAAATTTGGCCGAACATAAATTTGGCCGAATAGTAAGAAGGCCGAACAGAAATAAGGCCGAACAGAAATTTGGCCGAGCAGAAATTTGGCCGAGCAGAAATTTGGCCGAACAGAAATTTGGCCGAGTAGAAATTAGGCCGAGCAGAAATTTGGCCGAGCAGAAATTTGGCCGAGCAGAAATTTGGCCGAGCAGAAATTTGGCCGAGTAGAAATTTGGCCGAACAGAAAGAAGGCCGAATAGAAATTTAGGCCGAACAGAACCAATGCCGAACGCTCCTATCTACTTCCCTTACATCCCCTGGTCGGCCAGGGCATAGAGGATCTAGCGACAGCTTCTAAACGACAACAAGCGAGCAGAAATTTGGCCGAGTAGAAATTTGGCCGAACAGAAAGAAGGCCGAATAGAAATTTAGGCCGAACAGAACCAATGCCGAACGCTCCTATCTACTTCCCTTACATCCCCTGGTCGGCCAGGGCATAGAGGATCTAGCGACAGCTTCTAAACGACAACAAGGGAACGGACAAACTACCGCTACTCAAACGATACACTCAAAGGGATACCATACTGATCACCCTTGAGGAGAATCGACCTCCATATATATTTTGGAAGCCAGCTACCTGGAGAGCCTCCTACAACCATGGATCGTTTCTATGATAATAATGAATCTAAATCAAAGTGTGGAGGAGCAGAACAGACTAAGGAAAATAGCAATGAAGGCCCGTTGACTAAGGATGTAGATCCTAGTAGCCGAAACAAGACCTCAAAATTTGGCTCATATGCTCTTTGAAAGATTCAATTGACAACCTCTACTTGAAGACTCACGACTCGGAGTGATATTGGAAACCAACCTCGAAAGAGTACACCAAAGTCTAAAGAAAATCAGGGGAATGTTGTATATTCCCAAATGCTCACTGATCCTAACACGGGCGATTACAAACACCTCCGAGGTGTGATCAAAAAGCTGATCTAGAAAGTAAAGCTTCAATAGTATGTACATTTCCTGCAGAATGACGGGCAGCGAATATCCGATGCCTATTAATAAAGGGCTATGATTATCAGTTGGGCTGCTGACGGCCGACATCCCTTTGAAAGGAGCCAGGGGCAAAAGTCGAATAGCGAGCGCACGATGCTGCTTCACTTATCAATGAGATTTATCATAATCTTCTTTCAATTATTTCCATTTCTATTTTAATTGTTCTATGAACTACGACTAACTTGAACTAAACTACTTTCAAAACGATGCAGGAGATTGGATACTCAGATTTGGTCACCAACCAATCCACACAGACCATGATCGGACGTGTGGAGTTACATCTAGACGAGAATAATTCAATCGCTCATCATCAATCATGTGCCTTTAATTTGGGGCCAAGAACTAGAGATTGAAAAGCTCATCACGATTAGAGCCCAAATACAAAGTCGACATGTCTGACCATCCATTCATTGACCTCCACGTTAGACTCAGAGACCTGAACAGGGCTTGGAATGAGTATGGCTCGATCGCCCACTCAAATCAAGTCATAGAACAAAGTTGGACAAAATACAGATGCCCCTCCTGAAGCTTAGTGATGCCGGGATCTGTCCAGAGTGGACGTGATTTGTTCATCTACACATCGAGTCCTACCTTGAACACAAAAGGTTATTCGAAAGCCCGACTTGAAGTAGTTGAGGTGGACTGCCTACTCATTAACCATCGCCCTCAATACATGGACACGACTGCTCCTTGGAACATATGCAACTTACTTTGTCTACTCAACAATCTATTATCCTTATTTTCTAGAAGGAGATACGGAGAAAATTATAAGAGATTTGGCTATCTAACCCAACATGGATGTGATCCAACCATCTGTCATATACCTCCTTCCTTGACTTGATGGGAAGCGCTATAATCACCAAGCGGACGAGAATCGATCGTCCATTTTTCAAATTTCATCCCTCAAGCTGGGGGCAAGATCCCATTCCATGAGCAAACATGGTTCGACTGTTTATTCGACAACATTAGCCTCGATACGGTAGATGTACACAAATTAAAGAGTGGAAATACGACTGCTCTCAACTTAAAACCTACAAGTCCCAGGAGTGCGGACTGGAGTACTCTAAGTCCCCAGAGCGTGGACTAGAGTATAAATGACTTAAACCTCCAAGTCCCCAGAGTGCGGACTGGAGTACTCTAAGTCCCCAGAGTGCGGACTCGAGTATAAATGACTTAAAACCTCCAAGTCCCCGGAGTGCGGACTGGAGTACTCTAAGTCCCCAGAGTGCGGACTAGAGTATAAACGAATTAAACCTCCAAGTCCCCAGAGTGCGGACTGTAGTACGCTAAGTCCCCAGAGTGCGGACTAGAATATGAACGACTTAAACCTCCAAGCCCCCAGAGTGCGGACTGGAGTACTCTAAGTCCCCAGAGTGCGGACTAGAGTATAAACGGCTTAAAAAACCTCTACATCCCCAGAGTGCGGACTACGGTACTCTCAGTCCCCAGAGCACGGACTAGATTATAGAAGACTTGAGAAGAATCTCCAAATCCCAGAAGCGGACTAGATTACTCTAAAATCCCAGAATGCGGACTGGAGTATAAACGAGTTGACAAAAATCCCTGCGTCTCAAACTGTGGACTAAAGCATAAACCGTTCGACAAATCTCTAAGTCCCCGGAGCATGGACCGAAGCATGAGTACAAATTGGGCGCGAATCAACCGGGGGGAGAATAACACTAAGTCACCAGAATGCAGAGTGATGTATAAACATCGATAAATAGACGAGTGGATTCCGACCATTCTCTATTACGCAAACTTCGGCATGGAATCGACCGAAGGATTATTAACCCGCTAAGGATGGAGTTCGACCATCCAACTAGTGGCCTGGCCAAATCAATGCTGGGAGCATGGGTACAAATAACTAAAAAGCTGAATACGACAGCTTATTATAGCTCTAGCGTGGTGTTCTTTATAACTTGAAGCAACGACTGTAGGGAAGCCTCAATACAAAACCAATCGAAATGGCATCCAAAGCTACGAGCAATCGACTATATCATACCTCAGATCGAGGGTCAATACCGATCCGCACCAAGCACATACGAATGTGACTCGGATGTTTCTTGAAAAACTATGACCTCCAGAGTGTGGAAAGGAGGGTAAACCATGAATACTTGGTCAAAAATTCTCCAGCACCCTCATTCGAATCGTCAGGAGGAGTGTGAAACTGGATGAGCATAACCCGACTGCATTTGTAGCCAACTTTACCCCGAGAACTGATTACAGAGCATGAACCAAAGTGGACGTAGATGACCATCCACTGTCCAAATTACGCCCTGAAATTGACGTGGCATCGAAGTATTCCTCTTGGAATGAAAAACCACGATAAAATCCGAGATAGGTGAGACCTAGTCTCCCATCGATTGACATGATCCTACGATTCAACGGGAAAGAGAGTAAAGTTAAAGTGGGCGTGGCTGACCTTCCTACTTATCAGTATATGCCCCAGACCTGGGGGCACGAGCGAGGAGCAAGATGAATGTGAACCGACCATTCACCGATCAACACTATGTCTTTGGAACTTAGGTGAAAACATAAACATAGCTAGGACGAGACTTAACCGTCCATGCAGTACATTTATCAACCCGAGACTGGGAGAAGACGCATGGTCATCCTAAAACTGACTACGATAGCTCAGTATTAAAACTTATATATAGAGCTTACAGTTGCTCAAGGAGACGACCGAAAGGATGCCTAGAGATTGAATCATTGAATTGACACCTTAGCTCAGGAGCAATTGACTTTCACTCCAACCCGAAGGACGGGTAAGGGATCATGAATGCATTGAATAGAAAGTGCGTTCCTCGAATACACAAGCAAATTCAAACTCATAGCAAGATCCAGCAATACAGTTGCACGCCACTCAAGGCTGACCCCCACCGACATTTCCTTCAATGCGCTTTTAAGCCTGATCTTTGGCCATTCGCTGATAATCTATTAGAGCATTCAGAGTCCTTCACTATTAGACTTAATAACTCATGACAAGAATCTAGGATTCGACTAGAGTAACCGTCAACATTGGCCGTCCCAACCATATTTCACATTGAATGTTATGCAAAATAGTTACATCTGTACTCAAAGAGTCTGGGATGGCACCTGCTAAGCTGACGGTCGACATTACAGCCAGCCATGGTGACCCCATCCCGGGTGCTAAATATCGGATCACAGCTCAGTGTAGTGATGATAGAAAAATTAGTTGGATTTTTCTGAATAAATGATGATATGCTCCCTTGGACCCATTCTGGCATGCATATGTGATTTCATTAACAATCGTGAGCCATGCATTGGATATCAACCCGAAGCTACAAAAGCTAGCACAATATCTATTGATTTCACCATGAAAGCTCCACTCTTACTTTTAGGCTCAATCCATCAACATCTATGCCTACCAGCCGTTGCGACAGGGCATACAATGACCTGAGACGTCTGAAAGACTACTTGAATAAAATATCAAACTAAGCTAATTCGATATCACTTATTTCCCTCGAAGGGCTATCTAAGGACGGAAATCAGCAGACCTCACACCCAAATTCACTACCTCAGAACACTACTCGAAGAGTAGCAGAGAACCAACCATAAGATGGAAAATGTACGCGGATGGAGCATCTAATTATCAGTATTATGGCATAGGAGTCATGATAATGACTCGAGTCATGATAATGACTCTTGAGGAATGATCAATCTGCTACGTCCTGAAACTCGATTTACTTATAACAAACAACGCTGCTTAGTATGAAACCTTGGCTGCCAGCCTCAAGCTTGCTAGAGGATTTGAAGTGAAAACTTTACACATCTTTTGTGATTCTTAATTGGTAGCGTACAAATCTGAGGAAGTTAATCTCGCTAGGGGCCATTGTCTTGCTCCTTATCTCAGCCAAGCCCAAGAGCCACTAACCGACTTCACGTATTACATCATTACACATGTACTCAGTGAACAAAATGAAAAGATGTCATGGTTGATTCCTGTCAAAGACTATCTACTATGAGGAATTCTTATTGAACGGAGGAATGGAAAATGACAGATCCTCCTCAAAGCTTCATGCCAAATCATCCAAGAATAGGTCGTGTGTCAAAAGGAGTTTATCCATCCCCATGCTTCGACGTATCGCCCATGATGATATCTTGAGCAAAGTCTATGAAGAAGAATGCGGTAATAACATCAGGGGGAAAACCATGATAAAGAAATACTCTGCTATAGGTCTTACTGGCCAACTTTCAACCCAGATACGGTTGATCATGCTAGACAATGCGACGAGTGCAAGATGTTTGCAAAAATCCAGGAACCCCACCGATGGAAATTACTCGAATGGCTAGTCCACAGCCGTTTCCCACTGGGGGGCATTGACGTCCTCTTCTTACCAATCCTAAAGGTAGAACGAAATGCACCATCATAGTAATTGATTACTTCACCGAATGGGCAGATAAAGAACTCTTAACCACAACCAAGATGAAGAAAATAATCAACTTCTTTATCCATAACGTCATCTGTCCTTATGACCATCCATGATCCATTATACCTGCAAATGGACAGGTTGAAGTTGTGAACAAAATCATAGAGTTTTTACTGAAGAGGGGTTCGGAAAACTCCTCAAGTGGCTGATTGCAACCCTTATTTCACAGAAAATACAATCAAGGAATCGCAATTGAATCGCAATTAAACTGGACGGAGTTGGCGACGACTTATGAGCATATAAAACGCATTCGAGAGCCAATGGAAAGAACATGTAACCAAACGTGCATGTGCACATCCGAACAAGTCCGACTTCTTGAAATCAACAGAAATTGAATTCTCACTAAGGGTTATTAAGAAAAGACTAGATCAGATAGCCAAAGCTTACTAGCTCTGTAGAATCAGACACGGATGGCCACTGATGAACTACAACCTAGGATTCATAATATTGGGAATCGACCAAACATCACGATGACCAAAGAAGGATATGACAGCTTGGGAGGATAAAAGTCGAAGGATAATGACTATTAAAGAAACATGATGGATTTCTTTCTGAAGACAAGGAATACTCGCTGATTCAAAGCGTGTTGTGTTGCTTCACACGACACGCTTTGGGGGGCAAATGTTAACCGGCATCTTGGCCCGGTTACAAAACGACAGTTGAAGACACTACTATCAGCACTAGATAATATTATGACCACGAAGAGCCTGGAGGCATACGGGTTTGATGAGGATAACATGTTTGGCATTTAGGCATGGTTCAGCGAGAACGGTTACGCGCATGTCGCTCGGCAAGCTTCGCTGTTTCCCAAGGAGTTGTCCAGGCGACTTAGTACTCGGCATCCAGAGAATGCTAAGCATCCTAAAGCATCGCTCGGCCAGAATCATCGTTCGGCTAAAGGGTAACGTCCGGCATCAAGGGATCGTTCGGCACTGAGTACAGTTCGGCCAAAGAAAGTTGTTCGACATTGAACGTCGTTCGGCCAAAGAAGATCATTTGGCCATCAAAGTTTGTTCGGCCTCCCACGTACGTTCGGCATAGGAACGTTCGGCATCCCCGAACGTTCGGCCAACAAGATGTTTCGGCATCCTCCCTAACACAACCGGTTCAACTGTTGCTCGGCCTACTCGTTCATCACGAAGGCTTCTGTTCGGCATTCCATCGTTCGGCCTCCCTGGGTCGGCGCGCCATACCTACACTATTTGGACCGAGTTATTCAGCTACCAGGCCCACCAGGAAAGTCCAACCTACCTTCGTCTATAAATAGAGGGATATGGGCATAGTGAAATGGACCCTCTTTTCCGGGAACACTGGGGAGACTCTGCCATTTTCTCTACTCTTCTCTTTTCAATCCAAACTGGTATCCAAGTGATTGATTTACGGATTGTATCTGTATTCAAGTAATTGAGAAAGCAATAAAGATCAAACTCAAAGTGGATGTAGGCAGTTACGCCGAACCACTATAAATTTGGTGTTCTCGTTTTTGTTATTCTTTTTCATTGAATTACACTATTCTTCAGTCCTAATTTACTCTCTTCATTAATCTCTCTACATAACTCTACTCAAGGGTGTTAGTGACCAATTTTGGTGCTAACAGGAGGCGAATTCGAAAATGAAATTTTTGAAACTTTTTGTAAAAAGAAAGGAATAAATCATAATTTTTCTTTTCCTAGAACTCCTCAACAAAATGGAGTTGTAGAAAGAAATAATATAACATTACAAGAATGCACAAGAACATTATTAAATGGATGTTCTCTACCAAAACATTTTTGGGCAGAAGCCGTTGCTACTGCATGTTATGTATTAAATAGAATATCAATTAGACCATTAACTAAAAATACTTCTTATCAACTATTTAATAATAAAAAGCCAAATATATCTTATTTTAAAATATTTGGATCAAAATGTTTTATTTTAAATACAAAAGATCAATTAGGAAAATTCGATTCAAAAGCTGATGAAGGAATTTTCGTAGGATACTCAGAACGAAGTAAAGCATATCGAGTTTTTGATAAACGAACAAACTTAATTGAAGAAACTTTGCACATATCTTTTGATGAAAATTTTAATAAAAATTTAAATATAAAAGATGATGAAGAATTGATAAATATAGAAGAAACAAACCTTGAAAATAATAATAATAATGAACTAAGATCTCCTCCTAGAATATTACGAGATCATCCAACTCAAAATATAATAGGAGAAATAAATTCTCAAGTTAGAACAAAAAATCAACTAAATCAAATGGGTCATGTAGCTTTCATTTCATCAATAGAACCTAAAAATCCAAAAGAAGCATCAACAGATGATTATTGGATTATCGCAATGCAAGAAGAATTAAATCAATTTGAACGTAACAATGTAATTAGTTCCTCGTCCTAATAATCAATCAGTAATTGCAACAAAATGGATTTACAAAAATAAAGTAGACAAACAAGGTAATATAACAAGGAATAAAGCAAGACTAGTAGCAAAAGGGTATAATCAAGAAGAAGGTATTGATTTTGAGGAAACATTTGCTCCTGTTGCAAGACTGGAAGCAATACGTATACTATTAGCCTTTGCTTGTTTTCACAATTTTAAACTTTATCAAATGGATGTTAAAAGTGCATTTTTAAATGATTTCATTAAAGAAAATGTATTTGTAGAACAACCTCCTTTATTTATACATGAAAAATATCCGGATCATGTATTTAAATTAAAGAAAGCACTATATGGTCTCAAACAAGCACCTCGTGCTTGGTATGAAAGACTTAAAAGTTATTTATTAAACTCGGGATTTAAAATTGGAAAAGTAGATCAAACGCTTTTTATTAAAAATACTTCCAAAGATATTCTAATAATTCAAATATACGTAGACGATATTATTTTTGGTTCAACAAATGAAAATTTATGAAAGAATTTTCAAATATAATGACTAATGAGTTCGAAATGTCTCATATGGGAGAATTATCATATTTTCTCGGACTTCAAATCAAACAATTAACAAATGGAATTTTTATAAACCAAGAAAAATATTGTGCTAATTTAATTAAACGATTCGGTATGGAAAACACTTCTGCTAAACCTACTCCTATGAGTACCACTACACATCTCGATCGAGTTGAAAATGGCAAAAGTGTAGATCAAAAATTGTTTAGAAGTATGATAGGTTCCTTACTTTACTTAACCGCTAGTGGACCTGACATAATGATGAGTGTTTGTTTATGTGCACGTTTTCAATCCGATCCTAAAGATTGACACTTAAGAGCAGTAAAACGAATAATGCGATATCTTAACAAAACTAAAGATTTCGGTCTTTTCTATCCAAAAGAATGTCCATTTGAGTTAGTATCATATAGTGATGCTGATTTTGGTGGATCTCGAACAGACAGAAAAAGTACAAGTGGTACTTGCCATTTCATTGGAAAATCACTTGTATCTTGGTTTAGTAAGAAACAAAATTGTGTCTCGCTTTCGATATGCGAAGCAGAGTATATATCAGCTGCTTTAGCTTGCACTCAAGTTATATACATGCAACAAACACTTCAAGATTTTAATATAAATTTAACAAATTCTACAATATACCGTGACAATACAAGTACAATAAACTTATCTAAAAATCCGGTTAATCATTCTCGTACAAAACATGTAGATATTCGTCACCATTTTCTACGTGACAATATCGAAAAAGGAATAATTAATTTAGAACATATTTCTACCGAAAATCAAATTGCCGATATATTTACTAAACCTCTATTAGAAAACTCCTTTATAAAACTTCGACGAGAATTAGGTATAATATCCTTTAAAGATATTAATTAGAAATACATTAGAATTATTCCCACGTTTCAGTCGACTAAAATAAAATGTTCAGTCGACTGAATAAGAATTTCAAATATTTTCAGCTATGTTATATGTTACATTATATAATTTATAGACCACACATTTGTAAAACTGAATTATTAAATAAGAAACATACATTTTAACAAAATCCTCTTTACCACTAAATCTCTATACGGTTAAAAATTCTTATTAAATTATAACCGTTATTTGTTTATTAATACTTTACTATAAATAAACTCTTAAAAATGCTTTTATTTTTCATCTTGATTTTACGAATAAAATCTTAATTAAATATAAAATGTCATCCATCAATTCCTTCTCTCCAATCAATATCACCTCGTAAGTTGATAACACTCCAACATCGCCAAAACTTCCCACACCAACACCTGCACATGAGCCTGTTTACAAATGGGAAAATTATCGTACTGGTTTCACTCCAGAATCTAAAAAGGCAAAACGCGGACTCTTTATTTCACCTGACACAAAAAGAAAGATTGATGAAATTCATCATTTTCAACAACAACAGATAGATCTTCAACAAGAGCTATACTTCGAGCAAAAAGTTACGGCAAGACGTTTGAGCTTTCTAGAACAAATCGGTTTACGCTTCTGTGGATCAAAGAAGAACGAAGTGGCTGAACCCCTACCTCGCCCTGTTAGCTCTCTTGATCCTTCTTCATCTTATCGTACACCAGTCGATCCTATGAATCCTTGGACGTCTCCTAAAACTCCTCAATATAGTCCGAATTCATGGGATATAAATTACATGAAGAATGAAGGAAAGAAGTTTTCAAGTCCATCCCCAAAGAAATAGTTAAATTTTGACATATTTGTATGTTGTTACATCAATATTTTTGTAATTATTTCTTTAAATAAATTGTTTAATTTCAAAAATTAACTGAAACAACAAAAATGCATGTTTCAGTCGACTGAATGCCCCTGCTTAGTCGACTGAAAATATGACAAAAAACAATATATACAAAGTTCAGTCGACTGGAACCATCTGCACAGTCGACTAAACATTCAACAGAAAATTTCAGCAACAAAATTCAGTCGACTAAATGTACTTCTCAGCCGACTGAATCTATCACAGAACACTTCGGCCTTTGATTCAGTCGACTGAACAGAACATTCAGTCGACTGAACGCTGCTTCCCAGGCAAAATTTCCCCTTTTTAACCACTAGATTTTACCCTACCAATTCACTTTTACCTCCTACAAACCATCTTCCCCAAATTAATTTCGAAAACCTAGCTCCCAAATTCCTCAAAATCAAATCAATTCTCACCCAAATGGAACCAAAAAGAGCATGAGCTTCATCTTCTTCATCCTCCGAGCCAATTGATGCTAAAATAGCAGAATGGCTTTACGATGGAACCGCTATCACCCGATGGAACAAGATGAAGAATTCTCGAATTTTCGAGCATTCTTTCGTTGATTTTCAAAGTTTTCAAACCAACAACATCCAAGCATTAATAGATCCGACAGGTTTAACTTCTCTTTTAGATTTGAAACGAAATGACCATGCCATTAGTCATGTAATGGTAAATTTATTTTATGGTAATCTTAATCTGGGACACCAAACTCCAAGAAATCCAAACAATAGTGTTTGGAGTATGGTGTGTGGAAAGAAAGTTTGGTTTTCATTGGATAGAATAGCACATATTTTAGAGTCTCCAAATGTCGGGAGAAAGTTAGAGGAAATAGAATTCAATCCACACATTCGTGACAACATCAACCATCGATTCATGGATGATAATATCAACTTTAGGGATTTTAAGTCCACCTCTCTTCGACCCTATGGCGAGAATCCTCCATAAAGGCCCAATGACAACGATTACTCCTCGTACGGGCTCGTACGAAATTGTCTACCCAAATAACTATCGAGCTCTATATGCTATTTTTGGCAATATAGAAGTTAATTGGGTACAGCATATTCTTGATGAGTTTCTCACTTTCAATAATGGCAAAATGCGCACTATTTACTTTGGAGAGTACATCATGCGACTTCTCCTAAATGTCGACACGCCATTACCTGAATCAGAGAATACAATGGTCCATCAAATTAACCATCGGACCATAAGCCTAATGCAACTCCCATCTCGACCTCCTTGCATAATATCACTTGCCGAATGGGAAGCAAGGCATCAAGAACAACAACAACAACAAGAACAACCTCCTCAACCTCACTACGAAGAACATCTCGAGCAAGATGATGAAATTCGTCTTGTTGACCCAAGCTTCACTACCAACCAATCCTTGGGGATATTGTCAAGAAATCAACAAATTCTTGACACTCGTCTTGAAAAGGTAGATCATAAGCTTGATAAAATCAAAGGATTCTTCAACAAGCTTTGGGATGCAATCTCGTGCTCAAGCACCACTACTGCGTCAACATCTCGCGGCAAACGTCCGGCACCTACGTTTACATGGACGACATCCGAAGAGCATACAAGTAGCAGCGCTAGTGGAGCTAGTTGTGGCCAAGGAGGAAGAGCACATAGACCACCAACAGGAGGACTCGTCATATGTGAACCAACAGGAAGAGAAGGTTCATATGACTGGGATAAGGATGAGTAATTTTGTTGTTTTGATGTGTATTTTTAACTTTCTAATGACTTGTATAAGTAGCCATTTTTTGCTTGTCTGTCACAACATTTTTATTTCTCTTAATTCATGCTTATGCAAATATTCTCTATGATTCAGTGATTGTTTTGATATATTATTACTGCTATTAGTTCTTCCTTTTTGTCGATGACAAAGGGGGAGAAAATCTATGGTACTAACTTTGTTTTGTAGGAAAGATAGTGCAAACATTCAGCGGGAGAAAGTAAAAAAAACATTTCTAGAATAAATCAGTATTGTCATCAATCAAAAAGGGGGAGAATGTTGATACGCAAAGATTTTGATCAATGACAATGTGCTTTTACAAACAAGGAAGAAATATATGCAAATGCTAAAGGAAGATAGATGAAGACCAAACAAGCTTAAAGTATGTTTTTACATGTGTCTTAGTCTAGACTTATTGTTAAAATCTATCCTCAAGAAGCTTGCACGAGCACTAGAAATTTTTTGTTAAACTTCATTTTTTAGTATAGTTTTAACTATGCAGGTTTTATAAGTTCAGTCGACTGAACAGGAACAGTCAGTTGACTGAAACTGGAACAAATTTTTACACATGCACAGTTTCAGTCGACTGAATTTCCTGCACAGTCGACTGAATTTGGTCCCGAAAATATTACTTCATATTTTCAGTTGACTGAATTCCCTGCTCAGTCAACTGAATTTAAACCTGTGAATTTTCTCTGAAAAGACACCTTCTTCCTCTCAAGAGTTGCAACCTTTCATCAATGGAAATGGAAGCATCTCTTGTTTGCAACCTTTGACAACATATGCATCTCTTTTACAAGTATATATACATGATTATAACATCATTTAATTCACCGAATTATCTTGCTTTAATCTTACTATTCTCTTGTTCATATTCTCTAGATATTCTCAAAGCAATCACCAATCTATTGGTTGAATCACTGTTTTTGTTTATAACATTCTTTTGATTCATAGCAATTCACAATTCCTAAATCTTCACAAACACATTGCATACTCTCGAGGATAAGATTATAGGAATATTGTACTACATTAGACTCATTAGTGTTGACAAGAACACAATAAGTCGAATATTGTATTTTAGTAATTGAGTTGAAGTCCTCTTCGGTAGTTGAGGCAAGAAATCTCGTTCGGTTGTTCGGGTAAGTTGTAAACCTATTCCTCCGGGTGAAGTGAGGGTGTTAGTTAGTGAAATTCCTAAGTGAAGCTTAGGGACTGGATGTAGGACGAGAGGTCCGAACCAGTATAAAATCCCGGTGTCTCCTTGCATTTACCTACTTTATCTACCTAGACTATTTCAATATTCCATATTACACGATCCTACCGCATAACCTCTTTCACAGCTCGGAAGTGTTGTGTGGGCTAGTAGGAAGGTCTTTGGCTAAGCAGTTTCCTAGAGGTGGGGTTTGAAAGCAGCAAAGTGGATCCATCTCTTTGATGGTTCAGAAGATTTATGTTTCTACTGTCAGCACCCCGGGCTTATGGTGGAAGCTTGCCCACTTCTTCAGGAAGCTCAACAGAACAAGGTGTTTACATTGAAGGTGGACCATCACTTTATTCCTATAGGCAAAGTTGTTCTTGAAGGATTCAACCTTATTTAGGAGATATATTGGTTAAGCATAAACTGTTCTAGTTTGTGAAGGGAGAACAGTGTCTTTGGGAATTGAACTGGGTAGGATTGAAAAGTGACTTGCGGTAGTTTGAGTGTTCTCTTAGGTAATCCTTTGCTTGGATTGAGGTACCTCAAGAAGAAGTAGGAGCTATCGAATTGATCGAAGATTTTCTGGATGTCTTCGAGGAAGTCAGAGGTTTGCCCGCATCAGGAGATTGAGTTTCCGTATCGACTTGGTTCCTGGAGCAATACCGGTGGTTCAGCTAAGTAAAAGGATGGCTCCTAGAGAAAGGATTTGGTGAAGCAGCTCAGGATTCCATGGAACTTCTGTGATTTCTCTATTGGATTTAGTGTCGAGTTTTCTCCAATATAGGTAGTTGAAGTTAGTATACCTTGACTGCATTCAGAGAACTCAACTATTTCTTGAGTGGTTGGTTATGTTTTGGATTAACCAACACTCCAACTTATTTTGTGGATCTGGTGAACCGTGTCTTCCAAGATGTGTTGATCAAGCTTGTGCTCGAGTTCATCGATGACATTCTCATCTACTCTAGATTAGAGTTGTGCAGTGGAAGCGAGGTAGCAGTTGTTCTAAAGTGGAAGTAATCGCAAACTCCTACGGAAGTTCGCATTTGTTTTGGATTAGAGGGTTTCTACAAGAAGTTCATTCGGGATTTGAAGGCTAGGTTGTCAGGTGCACCTGTTCTGGCTTTTTCGAATGGGAGAAGTAAGTTCGAAGTCTACTGATGATTGTGAATAAGAGACATGGAAATTGGAACTCGAAGTTGGAGACTTTGTTTTTGATTAAAGGTTTTCTTCGGTCAAAGGAGCAATAAGATTTGGTAAGAATAGAGAGCTAGCTCAGAAGTATATTGGATTCTTCTGTATTCTCAAAAGGATAAGTTCTTTGGTCTACAGGATTGAACTGCCAGTCCGGATGGCTGGGACTCATAGTGTATTTCACGTAGCTCATTTAAGGAAGTGCGTGCATCTCTGGTTGTAGAACCAGCAGTTCAGGAAGATTTGGAAGTTGAGTCGGATTTTTCTATGGTAAGACATCCTGTTCAGTTTTGCAGATCGTTTTGAGAAGGGGCTCAGGATCAGAGTTGTGTAGCTAGTTAAGGTTTGGTAGGGCGAGGATCCCAGTGATTTGTACCTGGAAAACTCTAGACGGTATTAGAAAATCCTATCCTGAATTGTGTCAGGATAGTTAGTTAGATTTGTTTGTTTGAATAAATTGGCTGCTATGTTTGTTAGTGTATGGCTGATATGTATGCTTTGATGTTTGTAAATAAAAGCCCTTGTTGGATTATTAAATTATCTTTGCTTTTAAATTTCGAGACGAAATTCTTTTAAGGGGGAAGGAATGTGATGACCCAGAATTTTAAGCAATATTTTTTTTGATAATCTTCATTTGATAATTTGAATTGGCAATATTGATTTAATAATTTTCATTTATAAATATTTAATTTGGCAAAATTAATCTTTTTAAAATCTAGTATATTTAATTGGTAAAATTTATCTTTCAAAGCTAATAAAAATGTATTATATTTATAATGTATATATGTATTTACATTGTGAATAGGTAGCTTTGGTTTGAATTTGTTAAAACATATGTTTTCCAATTATAATGTATATGTATATATATTGTAATTGGAAGCTACGTTTTAAATTCAATATAATAATTTTCAAAGTTAAATATAAGAATGTTTTCTGATTATAATGTATATTTATATATACAATGTAAATAGGGAACTTTGGCTTAAATCCAATATAATAACTTCCAAAGGCTATTTAAAAGTTGAATTGAGCATTTTCAAAACATTATATATAGTATTTAGATATATTTATTTATCAAAATATATTTTGGCTTAAGTTTAAATTGAGATTTAATAAAAAGACTTAAAATACTTTTCTTTTATACTTGAAAATAAATCATGGTTTGAAATTATATATATATATTAAATATAAAACATATTTGTGTTTAAAATATAATTCAAATTAATATGAAAATATAAGTAACTAAAAGAAAATTATATTTAATAAGGGGTTAAACATAAAATTCATTGTCTTTAACATTTGTAAGAAAACCAAATCATGCAAAATACATATATAAGCTAGTAACATGAATAATTTACAAGTGGCAATTTTGTTTCTTTAAAAATTTAATTATAAATAACTAAGGAAACCTGGGTACTGTTAATTTCTGTTCCAAGTTTTTCATTCTTCTCTCATCTTCTAAAGAAACTAACTAAAAGAAGAAACTTAAATCGAATTCAACAGCAACTTCAACCTAAAACCAAACCTCAAATTCAAAAAATCTTCAACATGAAGCAAATTTAACTCAACAATCAAGCCAAAAGCAGATTCAAATACAACAAAGTTACTGATCATCTCAACAGTTTCTTATTCAAAGGTTGTTCTCTGTTTTTGTTTGGTGAGTAAACCTTATTTTAAAAACAATTTTTAAATCCAAGATTATACTTAAATGCTTGTGATAAAATTTTTGTAGAAATATGGTTTGTATATGTTTATGAATGTGAATGCATGTATGTATATATGATGTGTCTGTGTGTATATAAAAAAAAATTGGCCTCTGTTATTTACATAGGCTCAAGAACCACCTTCAAAAAAAATTCTTATCTTTCCTCACAAATGATCTTAGGCCATGATTGATAAATGAAATGTGATAATAATAGTGTAATGTAAATTTTAAAAATAGTTTCAGGTATTTTAGTTTAGTAATTAAATCAAAATTTAGAAATAACAGTAAATTTTTCATATAAGTCAGAAATCAATAAATACGATTCCATGTTTGGATTTCATGAATAGAATCGTGATAGAAAACTATGGATTTTGATAGTAATATCTAGATTTTTAGGCGCAAGATTGACGTGTTATCTCGAGTTGAACAAAATATGGTTTATCGTCGAATTTCGATATCGACAAGGTGATCGTCGTCGAGATCAATGCTAGAGGTAGCGGGAGGCTTGGCGATCTAAGGAAAAATAGTGGAGGGTTTTATTAATGGCTGTGGTGGCCGACCAGCATCGAACTAGGGTTCGAAGACTTGATTTGGTTTAGGTAATTTGCAAGCTTCGTGCGACATCGATAGATCATCGGAGGCGATCGCATGTGATGGGATCGAAGCATGGCGACATGACAAATCTCTGGTGAGGTCGGTGTGGGTTCTTGAGGTCGAGATCATCGACAATTGGTTGTTTTCGATCGGGGTTTGATTCCAGTTTTTGATCGAGTGACTCCGTTTCGATTGGCTGTCGATTTCGTCGATCTGGGTGGACGTATGGGTCGACGAGATGGTCGGCATCGTGTTGATGATCGGGAAGTTGATCGGAAAGGAATGGAGTTGTTATGCATGTGCACGCATGCACGATATTGACTGGGTTGTTTGTTGGCTTTGGGAGAAGAAGCTTTGTCTCGGGTCGATCTAGGGAAAGTCGTGCGTTTGTCTCAAAGCAGTTTGAGTTCGTGAGTGCATGGGGATGGCTTCGGATTTCATTTGTTATGCCTCGGGTATATTTTAGTTGTTTGGTTTTAAAAAAAAATTAAAGTTAAGATATGTACATTTTTATAAAACTTATAAAAATACAAAGTTTAGAAGCTAATCTAAAACAAGTTTAAAGTTCAAAAAGTGTATTTAAAATAAATATGTTTCCAAAAGAAAAGCATTAGGATGAACAGTTTTATAAAAGGAAAGAATACAAACTTTTTAATGCAAAGAAAATTCAAAGATTTAAGCAAAACAAAAATCAAGTTTTCCAAGATAAAATATTATTTTAAGTTCCAAGCAAAGTGTTCAAACAAGTTTTAAAGTTATTACATACTTAATTTTCAAAAGAAGAAGTTTAGCCAATTTTAAAAGTGTATTTAAAATAAATATGTTTTAAAAGGAATGTTTAACCAAGTTTTTAAATACATTTAAAGTAAATAAGTTTTAAAAGGAATGATAATTAAGTTTTCAAAGAATAAGTATTTATTTAATTTATTAAACAAGTTTGAACAAGTTTTCAAAGATTTTAATAATTAAAATTAAATGTTTAAATTGTTTTGTTTTAAAGAAAATTATATACTTTCAATTATATAATTGATTACAAAATGTTTTTCTAATGAAGTATAATGATGTAATTAAGTATTTAATTAAGATAAAGAACTTATCTTAAAATAAGTAAGGTTGTAATTAATTAGGGATAATTAATTAGTGGGATTAATTAAAGTTAATCACATAATGTAAATTAAAGGGTAATTACTTAATGGAAGTAATTGAGGGATAGTTAATGAATTAATGTAAGGTTCATTAACTAATAATTAATGTAATTAATTTAGGATACTTAATTAGTTTAATTTAGTAAGGATAGTTCACTTATGAAATTGATTAAGTATTAATTACTTAATGTAATTAATTAAGTATAATTACTTAGTGTAAGTAATTAATAGATAATTACTTAATGCAATTAATAAAGAGGATAATTAGTTAATGGAAGTAATTAAGGATTAATTGCTTAGTTTAATTAATTAAGGGATTAATTAATATAATTAATTAAAAAGTTAATTAATTAATGAAAGTAATTAAAGGATAGTTAATTGCTGAATGTGATTAATTAAGATTAATTAATGAATGTGATTAATTAAAGATTAATTACTAAATGTAATTTATTAAAAGAGTAATTAATTAATGAAAGTAATTGGAGGATCATTAATTAATTAATTAATGAGAGTAATTAAAGGATTAATTAATGTGAATGGTTAAAGGATAATTAATTGATGTAATTAATTAAAGACTAATTACTTAATGTAATTAAAGAATGATTAATTAAGGATGATTAATTAAGATGGATAATTAAAGGATGATTAACTAATTGGTTTGTAATTAATTAATGTTATGTAAGCAGGATTTAAAAGTAAATAAAGTAATTAATTTAATACATTGTGTGTTAATTAAATTAATTAGAGATGGTGTGGTTGATTTATCTTGCTTATGGATGATTGAATAATATTGAATGCCTTGGATTATGTGATAGCTCTGATATGTGATATGTGCTGCATTGTGATATGAGATGTTTTGGTTGAATTGTGATAATATGGATTGTCTATCTGTGATAATGAGGATTATCTATCTATGCGAATATATTATCCTAAATGATAGATTAAACTGTTTAAACTTAAACAACTTGGACATTAAGACGGCGTTTTAGATTTCGATGAAACCGAGATCGGATTTCCAAATTGGATATCCGCAAACCACATCGATCCAAATTAAACGATAGGTCGTGAAATCTCAAGTGAAGATCAAGATGAAGATTCAGAGGAAGGGCTATTGTCGTTCACTCTGAGGGTGATTCCAAAACGAGTTAACGGAGATAGTGCCTTCGATCGAGATGAAGATTTTGAGTGCAAGGGCTATTGTCGTTAAATTTGAGGGTGTTTTCAAAATTAGTGTAGCGAGATAGTGCCTTCGGTTTCGTTCGAACTCGAAACGAACTTGTATGGACTGAATTCTTTCAGAACATCGTCACTGGAGGACGATGAGCATTCCAAGATATGTGATCTAAAAAAGTAATCGTAGCCTCAAGCATCATTAACCGGGAATGGCCAAAACAGGGGAGGTGCGGCAAGGCTAAGTGGGTAGCACCCAAGTAGGATGAGATTTTCCCCTGTCTAGAGGTCCCCTTTTATTCGGCTGTGTGGAAAGTTAGGCACACCAACTGCGGGGTTGTCTTATTCAGGATTATCCAGTAAGGGATGGTTCCGGCCTTGTGTTGCACGGGATACGTACTGTGATGGGTGGTACCCCAGTAGCCTTGACATTGCATGGAATCCAATCTTCAATAAGTGTCGTACGTTTTGATTTGTGCCTAAATATGTTGGAATGTGAGATGTAAGCATTCCAGCTATTTCTGTAATTTACTTGAATACCCTAGACACTATTATACTATCACTGGATTTCCTATCAAATTTTTTGGCTATCGTAAGGTAAAAACTTTTTCATGTTTATGTGTGGGAAGTCTTATGAGATACCTTTTGTTTTCAAATGTTTTTTCAAAGTTAAACAAATTTAGCCCGTTTACTCACACCAGACCCATGTCTGGCCTAGAGTTTATTTTCTGCTTTCTTAGACTTTTGGGTACTCAAATTTTTACGAATAGCCAAGGGATTCAGGTTAGCTTTGACGAATTCTGAAGGAGATTTGGAGTAGGAGGCTTCAGCGTATATAGATATCTATAGTTCCACTGTGTTAGTAGCTCTGTGTTGTATTTTGAGATGTGCGATAGACGCATCTTTATAACTATCTAATATGTATTGTATAAGCTATGTAACTCTGATAGATGTTGCTATTATGTAGTAACTATGTGATTAATATATTTTATTCGTTCTTCTGTGAGATGGTGGTATTGTTTAGTTCTTCTTTCCTATCTTTTCTCTTTTCTATCCTTTTCTTTCTTAAAAATGATGCGTCATTCTGTGGACTGAAAGGCGGGATGTTATATCCCAAAACAAATACTCAAATAAGGCATATCCAACAAATCACCATTTCTTAAATACATATCAAGTATCAGTTGGCTACCATCTCAAAGTATGGTGATAACCAATTCAAAATTCCTCAGAGCCTTTAAAGATACAGAATATCTGTACTAAAAAGCTTGAAGAAATAATCATCAATAATAAAATAATAATGGTAGTCATCTATCACTTTAATACAGTGACACGAAATCTACCGAAAGTGACCTGCTACATAAAAAGGAAGCCTTCTGAAAGAGGCTGCAGATTGGGGACATTGCTCAAAGAAAAGAGGAGTCGTGCAGTTAATCTGTCCTATGCAAACTTACCTTCTGAAAGAGGTAAACATAGTCTAACTATATAAAACAAAATAACTGATAGGTTGTAGTATATATAAACTACGATGCATGTAAAAATCTACCTTCCGAAAGAGACAACCGTATTTACACCATAACAGATCTTTCGAAAGAGATCCACCTACCCAAATCTAAAAATATATCAATTCTCAAATCGATAAAAAAAGATTTATATCCTCTCAGGGATCTATCGGTCTGAAATCCGAATACCCCAAGCTAATACATCTCTAAGTGTTAATTACTGTCATTCCAGTGATCACAAGAATTTAGCTAACTGTCCCATACTAGAAAGTAAATTAAAGTATTTAAGTAATTTCCACTCAAACTCTATTTAACAAATTATAATAATAAGCAAAAGAATTTTACAAAGTGTCCCGTACCACCCAATAATTCAATCATTTATTAAAATCCTTTGTTTCATAGAAAACATGAAATTCAACCGAAATTTAATTCAAACTTGCATAAAAATAGCCAAAAGCTAAATACAATAAAGGTCAACAATATTTATAGTTTGAAAGTAATTAATATAATTTATCATATGTAAATGATTTCTAAAATATTTTAACTATAATTCTAAATCCATAAATTCATTTTAAAGAAGAGTTGCTTATTTACAAAAGCTTTTGAACTCTTTTAAAAATCATTTGAACCTCTTTTATAACAAATCGCTTGAAACTAAAATTATTGCTTTCATTATTGCTTAATATAAATATTAATATATTTTATCTTTCGCCTCTAAAACCTTTCCAAAACCTTATACTTATAACAATAAATTTAAAAAGGTTTTATAAATAGTTATTGCTTTCATAATAGCTTTTATAAAATAATACTATGTTTTATCTTTTGCTTCTAAGCATTTCCAAAATTATGTACTAATAAATAATAATTTTAAAAAATAATAATTAAGTACTACTTATCTTTAAAAGTTTTAGTTGAAAATTTTGTAATAAGCAATAAGTTAAGAAGATAATATAATTTAACTATATGTTTCATAAACTAATTTTCAGTAAGGATCAAAATGGATAAAATCTCATTTTTGCAATTCATTTAAAAACATTTAAATATTTTAAATAATAATCCAATGAAAATCCAACATCTAGAGCTAACATCGCTCTATAAAATATAATTCCATAATATGAAGTTGCTTATCTATCCGAGTTGCTTTCTAGCAAACTCCGATTTATTCAAAAATGCACAATCCTCGTATAATTTAACTCCAAAATCAAATATATTTTGATGGTTTTTAATATACATGTCATCCCATAATCAACCATCAATCCAAACTTACAATGACAATTTAAATCCTAACGTATAACCTTTTTTTACCATTTGATTCAGTTTCAACTATCTACTCAAATTCCGTATTTTAAACGCATAATTCAATCAATTCAAACACCAATTTAATAAATCTATGGCATGTTATTTTATTTCAATCCTATCATTCAATCACTACCAAATATTTACAAAATTTATAACTAAAACCAGGCATACAAATAGTTATATAATTGATTTAAATATAGGTGTGGGTCAAATAAAATAACTCACCGTATAATCAATCATAAGCATACAAGCGTCTCTTATCCAATTCAACCATTAACAACTAAAGAATATAAAACAATCAACCAATAACATGCAAAAGGAATTCTAACATTTAGAAATAGAATTCGTGGGTTAAAAATAACCCACCTTAATCAATACTTGTAGAAATTCCAATTATAGCCAAATGCACTCTAAACCCTAGCAGCCTAAACATCGAAGTTAAGCCCCAGAGCATCATCATAAAAAAGTCATTCGCCTCCCATCACTAAGCACGCATGCAACTTTATGTCACTGCTGCCTCACCTAACATCGCCTTCATCCACGAAGTCGCTCTCGCCAACATCACTAGCAACCACGAATGCAGACCTCCATGCCAAGCATCACTAGCTCATGCTTCGAAGTGCGTGTCTCCATGTCGAAGGCGCCTTAAATAATTGCGCGACCTCCATGTCGACGGCGCCTTAAATGATTGCACGTTCCTCCCTTGAGCGCCTCATCCCACGTGTGGTGTTATACTTGTCGCGAAGTTATTACGAACTCCAAAGTCGCGATTCCATTTCTCTTTTTTTTTGTTCAAATCGATTTACGAATTAGGAATGTTTTTGGTTAGGGAAACTATAGAGGTGGATTTAAGGGAATGGGTTAAGCGCCAGAGGCATTAAAGCAAAGCTAGAGCAAATAACTTCCCTATTGAGAAGTCGATGCCCCAAAGAACAAGAAGGAGTTAGAAAGCATGAATGGGAATGTCGTAGAACCATGCCAGTTCATCGCAAAAGCCACCGACAAATGTATACCGTTCTTTGATGCACTAAAGAAAGGAAAGAAGAATTTGGAATAGAATGAGGCTTTTCAATCCGTGTTCGAAGAGTTGTTCTGGCATACGGAAACCCCGCCAATCCTATCGAAGCTAGTAGACATAAAGGACTTGTTCATTTACTTAGTGATCTTTCCTCACGCATTAAGTGTTGTTCTTGTACATGAGGAAGCTAGGATCCAATGACTTGTGTATTACATCAGTAAACGTTTTACTGGAGCTAAGAAAAATTATCCAAAATTGGAAAGGTAGCGTATATCTCTTGATCTCATCCAGGAAGTTACGACCATCCAAGCACACCCGATTAAAGTATTGACCGATCAACCCATGAAGCAAGTATTGTACTGCCCCAAGATTTTCAGGAAGCTCGTCAAATGGAATATCGAATTCATTCAATATGAAATCACTTACCATCCTAGAAAGATAATCAATGAGCAAGCATTGGCAGATTTCACCACCGAATTTACCATATGGGATAATGTACAGGAATGACACTAGAAGTGGAAACACGATGGAAGCTATTTATCGATGGTGCATCTAATAACTTCTACTCGGTGGCAGGGGTAGTGTTTGAAACTCTGGAAGGAAAAACCATTTGCAACGTCCTACGCTTGGAATTCCTTGCGACAAATAATAAACCAGAGTATGAGGCATTGATAGCGAGACTGAAAGTTGTGAAGGAACCTAAAATAAAATCCATCTACACATACAATGAATTTCAACTAATCGTCTGCTAGGTGAAAGGTCAATACCAGGCTCAAGGGGAGAAATTTGCACAATATCTATCTAAAGTGCAAGAGTTGTTGAACGACATACAACATTACACCATAATTTACATCCCAAGGGAGCAAAACACAAAGGCTGACTACTTAGCTAAACAGGCTAGCTCTGGAGAAGCTCAATCGTTGGGACTAGTCTCTATTGAGACCCTTATCACACCAAGTATATGCGAGATGGATATCAACTAGAACTTTGAGACCACCGTTGAATCAGAAACGTGGATGACCCTAACCAAAGACTACTTGCTTACAAGAACTCTTCCTACAGATAGGAACCAACGGAAAATGCTTCTTTGAAAGGCATCGTGATTTATAATGCAAGACGTGATACTCTACTGAAAGGGGTTCTCTACCACCTTGCTTAGATATGTGACCGGCGATGAAGCTCAATGGATCCTTAGAGAAGTTCACGAAGGCAACTGCGGAGACCATACCGTTGGGGGGGGGCAAACCCTTGCAAAGAAAATCCTCCAATGCAGGAATTTCTGGCCAACGGTAAATCTAGACATAGCAGATTATGCCAAACGGTGCGACTGATGTGATTCAGCTAGATCAAAAGAACTCCTTCAATAGAGCACGGATGGTCAGCCCATGGTCATTCGCAGTATGGGGAATTTATCTAAGTGACTATTACCAATAGCTAAAGGAAGGGTTAAATATGATACAGTTGTCCTTGACTATTTCACCAAATAGGCCAAAGCGGAACCGCTAGCCACTATTACTACAAAGGAAATAATTTTGTTACTAAAAAAATTATTTATAGGGTTGGTGTTAACGGAACCCAATTCGAAAGTCCCGAGTTCAAAGACTTTTACAAACGCTTTCGAATTGAGAAGATTTTTTCCACAGTCGCTCGTCCATAAGAAACGGGCAAGTGAAGCAATAAAAAAGATCATCAAGTCTACCATCAAAAAATAGCTATCTAAAGTTAAAGGGAATTTTGTTGATGAACTTCAACGCGCACTATGGGCTTATAGAACAACAAACAAAGCGTAATCGGGTTTACCCCGTTTGCCTTGGCGTATGGTTCAGAAGCAATGATCGCCGTTAAACTAGAAGTCCCCTCTCATCGAAGGTAGAATTTCAATCAAAGGAAAAAAGAGAAGCTCTTATTCGAATCGCTTGATATAATTGACGAGAAGAGGGAAGAAGCTGAACTTAGGACCATTGCTTACCAAAAAAGGGTCACACGGTACTTTAACTCCAAAGTTCACAACCAAATCTACGAAGTGTGAGACCTCATCCTCAAATGAGTCCATCCCGTACCTAGAACCTTTGGACCAAACTGGAAAGGGTCATATGAGATCAGTCAAAAGCTAGGGGGCGGAACATTCAACCTAACAACCATCGAAGGAATCCAAATTCCCTGAGCATGGAACAACGAATCGCTGCATCGTTACTTTATCTGAATCCGTCTTATGTACTTCCTATTTTTCAGCAAATAAGCCATCCCAGGTGTTATCCATAAAATGTTCTCAAAAATGAAAGTATGAAAGAAGGAACAATAGCGCTAGTAGAGTTCAGAAGGTATTAAAGTGGTTCCTGCAAACATTAAATAGGGCTTTCGATAAGGTTAAAAAGAGGCTACCTAAGCATTGAGGAGACAACTACATCATGATCAAAAAGTCATGTTGATCTTGTCGTGATCAAGATGGATAGAAAAGAAGGAAGAACAAGGGATGGCGGCACAAGCAAAACCTTTCAAAGAGGCCAAACGGATGCTTTAGCAATATTTTAAATAAGCAAAGAGCTTTCGACAAGGTCAAAGGGTACCTTTCGAAGGCAATAAGTAGCATACCTTCTGCACATGAACCAAACCATTCGAAACGATTGATTTCCTCTTCTCTACATTCATCAGAAGAATGTTTAGCAAAAGTAACCCTTTCGACGGCATATGTTAGATTTTCGAATTGGTCAGAACCATTCTCGCCTGTAATGGAAAAATTATACATTTGGTAACACCAAAGGACGAGGTTCCGCACAAGCCAAGGAAGATGCTTTCGAATGGAATCTTTTACATCAAAGCTTTTAAGGTGTTTCGACCCATTCGAAACCCGAAGCACGTGTTTCGATAGTCCCAAAAGCTAACACACACGCTA
Source organism: Allium cepa (assembly GCA_030765085.1). NCBI lineage: Eukaryota > Viridiplantae > Streptophyta > Magnoliopsida > Asparagales > Amaryllidaceae > Allium > Allium cepa. The sequence continues at coordinate 456,231,878 of CM060928.1, forward strand.
ACTTATATAGCACATAAGCAGCTAATGGGAAAGCACATCTATACACCTTTCGAAGAAGTCGAAAGCCATTAAGCAATACCTTTCGACGAGGTTAGAAGCAATCAAGCAATTTACCTTCCGGTAGAGTCAAATGGAATAAACCTAAAAAAGGAAGCCTAGTCTTTAGTGGAAGCGAAAGGGTGGCTATATAATCCTCTTGAATAGGTCAAAAGCTATGATTCAAAGGATGCTTTAGAAAGCAAGATAGCAGACCTTTCGACTATGTCGAAAGCATTAGGTCGAACGGTGCTAACCCGCACCTATAAATAAGATCCTAAGGTCTGTTTTAAAGGATCCTAACTCATTCATTCTATAATTGTACTTTTCTAATTCTAAAAGTTGTAACCCTAATTTGTAAATTGAATTGCGGAAGAATTGATCAATAAAAGGCATATTTTAGTTGATAAAGGGAAGATCTCTATATCCTTGATTACTTGGTTGTTTCGAAACCTTTTTATCAGATGTAATCATGTTTTTCAACTGTATACCACATTGAATGGCCTCTTCTGACTTGATCAAAACCCTTGCACTTTCAAGTAATTTCAGTTATAGACTGTAGGCCACCTTTCATTGGACTTCTACTTTCGAATGGATCAAAACCTTAACCCAAACTAGTTTTACCTTTTATTCCTAATCCAAACTCAAGACACTTAAGACTCCAGCTTTCGACAAGATCGAAACCATTCAAAACTAATCATAACCTTTAACCTTAGAGCCGTCCATTAGGCTACCTCAATTGCTTTGAAAGGACCGTTTCGAAAGGGTATTGAAGTTACTTTATCCAGTTCGAATGATAAAAAAGATAGGAATTTGAGCGTTTCGATAGGGTCGAAAGGTTGATAAGGAAAAGCAATCGTAACAAGAACCTATTCAAAAGGGTGAACCGAAAGAATTATCCACATCTTACCTTCTTCCACTTAACCAAAAGAGATCAAAAAGGACTAATCTTGTGACGACTCGGAATTTTTGGATATTTGAAATTGGAATATTTAATTGATTTTAAATATTTAAAAGTTAATTTTTTACTTAAAGTTCAAATATCACTATTTATTTGGAAATTAAATTATTAAATTAAATTAATTGGGAATTGGTTAAAATAGTGAATCTTGAACTTTAATCTTGTTAAAAATATTTCAAAGGCTTATAAAATTTATATTAATAATACTGAAGGCAATAAAAGTTTTAAAATTAGATTTAAAAGTGTTTGTTCAGTTTTGAAAATATATCGTTTAAATCGATATTTAAAAATAGCCTTCCGAAACATAGTCTCAGAATTCGATGAAACTAGTTCCATTGGATCCGTAATAATGTATTATTATAGGATATCAAATCTTGTAGTATTTGGAGTTGTCGTGTGATCGTACGGTAGATAAACGCGCTGAAATCTATATCAAAGATTCAATATAATAACTAGGTCCAAAAGCTATCTTCTCCATATGCTCAAATTAGGACTCGAAACCTTTTCCATTATGCTCGAAATAAGGGTATAACAGTATAAATGTCTGGCGGAACACCTCGATAGGAGGTCGAGATTTTAAGCTACAGAATCGAGACGATTTGAACTTGAATTTGAATATAAATATATATTCATATACAATAAACAAATTAAACACGGTTTCCCCCTTGGAACACGTGTCTACTGCCTTTTTCAAATCACAAATAGATGTCCCCTTCTTTTATATTTTTAGACGAGCATTTTTAAAAAAAAAAGGAAAGATAAAATCAAAACGAATAAAAAATAATGGCCGAACTCAAATAAAACCACTTTCACATTCTCATTCCCTTTCCATTCCACGAAAATAATCGAGCTTCTCCTCTTTCAAAATTTAAAATCGACAGCAGTCTTATAAAAAATGGCGAAGGAATTCATAATCGAACGATCGAATTCAATCTCAATTAAAATCTTTGATTTCGGTGGCGAGTTTTCGTGTACTCGGAGAGGATAGTGGTCGGCGAATGCATCATCGCGAGGTCAAAGTTCAAATAGGGGTCAACGACTTCGTATTCGTGTCAACTAAGGGGAGGGGAAAATGTTAGGGTTTCGCTGTTAAGATATCTGGTGCCATTGCAGCGACATCGAGGGTAGAAAGGAGTTCGAGACGGCGATGGAGGCTCGAGTGATATCTGGGAGGTGCGGTAGTGGTTCAATGGAACGAGTCGAGGCGGCGATTTCTGACCGGCCACAGTGGGCGATGGCCACGGGGTTGTTCGCAGTAAGGTATATAGGCTGTTTTAAATTTTAATTTTAATAAATATAGATGCAATTTTTTTTCAATTTATATATACATATATATATATGTATAGGAAAATAGAAAAATAATAATAAATAAATGTATAACAGTAAATTATAAAACAATTTATTTTCTTGACTTTATAGATTTATATAATGTATTTACATGTATAGAGGGAAACACAAAATTATTCTACATAGATAAGGTTTTGGGAAAATATAGGAATTTTTTAAAGCTTATATAAAAATTGTGATTTTTTTAAATCTACATAGGTTATTTTAAGCATGCATGTAGTTCAATGAAATAAATATACATATTTTAACTTACCGTTTAATTTTAAAATAATTTATTTAGGTGGTTAATTTGTTTAATTAATTATTTAATTATTTTATTTACTAAAGATAATTTATCAAAGGGAAATTAGTTTAAAACTAAATTATTAGTTAATTAAATTAATAAATGGAAATTGACTGTTCGCCTATTTCAAATATTAATGAACCGTCTAATGTTTAGGTCTAAAATCATGAGGAGACAAACCGGTTTGGATTGGATTGCAAACATTAAAATCAAACGTGAGTTTATCTCATCAACTTAAATTTCTGCAATTAATTTTAAGTAGTAAAATTAATTATTGGTTGATGGATTGAATTTGATGATTATTATCAGTCTGGATGTGACAATATATATAGTAGTGTATATATATTGGAGTGATTGATATTTCCTTCATTATATAGCTGATGAGACCCTATGTGCCCCACATAATAGCGGATGACCCATTATATCGCCATATTCCGCCTTGAAGCGGGATTGGTATTTTATTTGTTGTGCTAACATCTATTGATGCAGGGAAATAGGTTGGAGGGATCCAACTAGATTCCTCAAAAGTGTTGAATTTATTTCATATTTTGTGATATGATTTATTTGATAATCTGTGAAAAATTATATTGGTAATTGAAATTATTGAATGATATGGTTTAGCCAATATATATTTTGGTATTTTAATATATCGAAAATATCAAAACTAGACTTTTGAAGGAAAATGAAAAAGGGAATTTTAAGCAAAATAATTTTAGGGAATTGGGTAAATTAAAAGAATGAATTTGGAAAAGAATAAAAAGTTATTTTTTAAAATCATATTAAATAAGTTCCGAGTATGGGAAAAAGATTTTTGAATAAATGGAGATAAATTAATTTTGAGAACTTAAGTTATATTGTTTAAAAATTAAAATATATATTTTAAATTCGGGATCTAAAATGATTTGGGAGAAATAACGGGAGAATTTTGAATAAAGTAGGAAACTGACATTTCAAATTTTAAATCTAAATAACGGAGTGAATATGGAATTAATAGAATTTGAAATAAATTTGGATAAGTAAAAAAAATTATTTTAAAATGGTATTAATTTTGAAAATCGATTTGGAAATCGATTAAGTGTTGAAACTGTAATTGAAGAAGAAGAATGAGACTATGGGATTTATAAACTGGATTTATAAAGTGAAATAAGATATCGGTGGATATTTGGAAGTATAAATTCACGGTGGGAATTTATAAAGGAATGGGTAATTTGTTGAAAAAATAAATAATGGTTTATTTTTAAAGGTGTGGAAATGAAAGTGTATTTCCCTGGAAAGGCAAGTATATTTTCAAAGAAAGATTTCCAAGTATAAGTTAAAGGTTTTAAATTGGTTTTAAAAGAATGTTTTAGAAAGAAATTATTATTTAATGGTTTTAAATTTTTTAAAAGTAAATATTTATTAAGTTAATTATATAAGTAAATTATTTGAAAGGTTTGACTAGTATTATGATTTTAAGGGTAATTATTTAATATTATACCTTATAGAATAACTTTTATTTTAAAAATTAGTTTTGGCTTAAGTTTTACATGAGAAATTAGTATAAAATTTCATAACTAGTATTTTAATTAAAGTGTTTTAAGTAGTTTTTATTTTAAGTATTTAAAGTATATATTTTTGGATAAAGTGATTTAAATTATTTTAAAATCTAAAGTATTAAGACTTGGGGATTTTCAGTGGAAATAAAACAGTTGGGTAGAAATTTATTCCGCGAGAGAAAAAGTGATTTGAAAACTATTTTCAAGTGGTTTACATGTGGAAATATATCTTGCGAAGATATGTTTAAATAAATAAATAGTTTGCAAAATTATTAAGGCCTGATGGTTGTTTATGGACGTATATGATAATTAAATTACTGACTATCAATATTGGCCAATGCGCTGATCGTTTCGAAGAGACCGAGATCAAGATTGCTTCATTATGGCATGATAGAGGGTTCTCGCTTCGTATTTGGTGGCGATCAGGAGACTCTTTCCCCTACATGTCCCTGTGAGGGTTGGTTGCGAGTCGAGAGGCTGGCCGTAAAAGCAAATTCGAGGTAACAATGTCTGCCACGATGGGGCTGGGATGGTTGCAAAGCCTACCAGTCGCCACTACCTCGGCCCATGACATTTGGTTTGGACCGGGAATGGACTTGTATGGATGAATGCTATAAGAACATCGTTAGAAGGACGATGAGTATTCTAAGTGAGATGTGTTTTAAAAGGTAACGCATAGTCTCGAGCCTCATCAACCGGGAATGGCTAAAACAGGGGAGGTGCAGCAAGGCTAAGTGGCTAGCAACCAATTTCGGTAAGGTCATCCCTGTTTGGATGTCCCATTTTATTCGGCTATGTGGGCGGTTGATGATCCCAACCGTAGGGTGATCTTAGTCGGACTATCCAGTAAGGGGTAGCACTGGTCTTGTGTAGCAAGGATCAGGGTGCATCGTCAATACAGTGATCTAGACCACATACAGTGACGGGCGGTGCCCTAGTAGCCCCACCATTGATGGAAACCAATCTCCAACAAGTGCCTTCGAACTTGTTTGTATACCTATTATGTTGGAATTTAATGAATGTAAAAATTTCAGCTATTTAAATAAGTATTTATACATAGAAACTACTATAATATCAGAGGATTTGATAAGAAATGTTTTGGTTATCGTAAGATAAAAATCCGACATGTTTATTTATGGCGTTGTCTTGCGTGATACCTTTGATTTCAAAGGATTTTGAAAACTTTAACAATCCAGTTGAGTGTGTTTTCTTATACTGGTTTTCCAGACTGGCTCTGATGTTATTTCACTATAATTCTCGGGTCAGACCTATATTATAGAGTACATATTCTGGATGGACTGCTATGGAGCTCGGGAGACGAGCTGGATGGCGAGACGTATCATGTACTTGATGTATATTCCGCTGCGGTGTAAACTGTATAGTAAGCTTTTGTGGGGGCAAGTTAATATAACTATCCAGTATTTTGCTATTGATTGTGTTGTATTCCAATGGTGTAATGTATGAAACAGATATAGTTCTTTTGTATAAAGATCATTCATTTATCTATTATATATTGTTCCACTCCGTTGGTGAGATTCTGTTGTTGTTTTATTTTTCTTTTTCTACCTCCTTCTTCTTTTCCCTTACAGTCTATTTTTTCGGCATTCGATTGTTCGACATTTAATACAGTGGAAGTATTAATGTTGATTTTTGGGCATCGAAAAATCTGGTCGTTACATTTGGTATCAGAGATGAAGGTTAAGTGAGAACCTTGACTCTGGTGGGGATTACTCATTAGAGATAGAGTCCGTAGTACTCTAGAATGAGTTTGAGTGTATTAATAGAAATGAGGGCGTATTTGTTAGTGAATATTAAAAAATTGTTTTTATATTGTGTTGATTTATCGGTTGAGTGTTTATGGATTCTGGTCGATATGTGGGACGCCTTGTCATCGATAGGGTTTCTAAACTCTTAAATAAGATAAACCGACACAGTATTGTTTTATAATAGGATAAATGAAATAATTTTACCCAAATTATTTTTTTATATAACAGGAATAATTTTTCGCAAATTATTATAGTTATATATGATTGCTTGGCTGTTAGGAAGTGATAATATTAAATTATTATCGTGGTTAAGTGAAAATTGAACAAGAATTTAAATTATAACCAAAGTCAAGAAATTTACTCATATACCAAAATGGAGTTTGTAAATGGGGATTATAAATATGATTTGTAATTGAAATAAGATAAAATTCTAGAGTAATATTTGAATAGAAGGATTTGAAAATTTAAATTTAGGGAAAAGTTTAAATTCCTTTGGGTTTGGAAATGGTTTTCAAAAGTTTGGAGAAATAATAGTAATATTATTTCAGAAATATTTTTGATTTGATATGAAATCTGGTGGGATTTGGGATTAAAAATATTTGAAAATGTTTTTAAAAAGATAAAAGCATTAAACTCTTTTTGGTCGCTGGTAAATAACTTCGGTGATGAATGTAGCATCATCGATGTTCATTTTCGAGTTTTAAGGAGAGGAATTGCTGCCAAATTGTTTTAAATTGGGGTTGTTTGCAAAACTGGGTTTGGTTTTAAAATTCAAAGGATAGTTTGATATGCAAATGAATTATGTATATATATTTCAAAAATGATTTTTGGAATGTTGAGTAATTGTTTAAAAGGCTCTAGAATCTTATTAAAAATGTTTATGGAAATTAAAGTGGGACTGATAACTTATAAAATTCGAAATTTATTTAGAATAAAATTTAACTCGAAGAAGTGCTAAATTAAAATAAGCATGAATACGAATTAAGTTAGGAAGTAAGCCAATTTAGTGAAGTAAAATTTAAAGGGCCAGTGAATGAAATGAGAATAAATTGGAAAACTTATGGAAGTTTAAAAACTTGAATAGGATCGGAATGTAAATTGAATCAAGTTATATAAAAACGAAGTTGAGGAAATGAATCTAAGTAAGCTAAATGGAAAGGGTTATTGGAATAAAATTATTTAGTTGGAAATAAAATTAGTAAATTAACTAATTAATTAAGTGGGTAAACAAATGAATTGGTAGTGAATATTGGAATGCTATTTAATTTAAATTATGTTAAGTAAAGTGGAATTGGAAAATATAGTTTGAGTGGACTAAAAAACAAAGTTCTAGGAATTAAAATTTATTGGAAACTGAAATAAATTAGTAAATGGAACTAATTCAAAGTAATGATATGATTCAGATATGAATGGAAGATAGTCGATAGAACTCAATATTTAAAAATGGAAGGTAAATTAGATTTAAATGGAATTGAAAATGCAAAGTGGATAAAAATGGATATAAAAACAAAGGTGGTGAATTGGAAATGAATAGAAAAAGTTGTATAAAGTATTTAACAGGCTTAAGAAAGAAAATGGTGCAGTTCCCAAGTAAATTTTGAATTGAGAAATCTATTAAGTTAATATTTGAAGGAAGACTTAATAAAAGGTTGGGTGAAAAGAACATTGTGAATAAGTGAATGGAAATTGAAATAAATGTGAATAAAAGAGAATTGATATAAGTAACAATCAATTTGAAATTTATATGTAGGATGTACGTATATTATTTTATTCGCATAATGATTTGATGCAGATTCAGGCATAGAATTACAAGATATTTATATCGATCTGAGTTGAGATTTTTCACTCGATTTTCGATGGAGAACCCCGGATATGGATTTTTGATTGGTGCTGGAAATTCTCTATCATAATTATTGCTATGCAAGGAGAATGACGGTTTCAGATCAAGAAACCAGATCTAAGTCCGCACTAGGAAATCGAGTGAATGATACTAGTTCGGAAGTGAAATTTTGTGATCGAGTGAGCGATCGGATTTGATATTGCGTATGAATGTTATAGGTATATCGTATAGGCTTGAATGACATAGATATGAAAATTTTGAAAGGGATTGAAAAAACGATTTTGAAATCTGAGGTTGGATATTATTGTTAAGTAGGATGTATAAGTGTTTTAAAAGCAAAAGGAAATTAGTGTATTTGATTTTAGAAGATGAATATGAATTGCCAAACTAAAAGGCATGTATTTAATTGGCATATGAAATTTGATGATTTTCTAGTCTAGCCACTTGGCCTTTTGTTTTCTTTTGAAATCAGGGGTCTCGTAGGGGCATTTCGTAGTCGTACCAATCTAGCCGCGCGAAGGAGCCGCTGGCGAAATTTTTCGATAATTTAGAGAGTTAGAAAAATTTTGAGAAAATTTTGATAATTTAAATGTTTAGTTTTAAATTATAATTTGAAAGGTTAAGTAAATAATATTGTTTGAAAACTATGGATGAGCTTGGAACTTAGTAAGGGTGATAGTGTGTCATTAATAAAAAAATTGTTTTGGAAACATGTTTGAAACTAGTTGGCCTTGGGAAAATAATAAATGGGTATTGGACCATTCTTCTTAACTAGTAATTTCAGGGACGAAATTCTTTTAAGGGGGAGGAATGTGACGACCCGGAGTTTTTTGATATTTGAAATTGGAATATTTAACTGCTTTTAAATATTTAAAAGTTAATTTTTTACTTGAATTTCAACAATCACTATTTATTTAGTAATTTAATTATTAAATTAAATTAATTGGGAATTAGTTAAAATAGTGAATCTTGGATTTTAAGCTTGCTAAAAATATTTCAAAGGCTTATAAAATTTATATTGATAATACTGAAGGCAATAAAAGTTTTAAAATTAGATTTAAAAGCGTTTGTTCAGTTTTAAAAATACATCGTTTAAATCGATATTTAAAAATAGCATTCCGAGGCATAGTCTTGGAATTCGACGAAACCAGTTCCATTGGATCCATAATAATGTATTATTATTGGAGATCAATATTGTAGTGTTTGGACTTGTCGTGTGATCGTACGGTAGATAAACACGTTGAAATCTGTATCGAAATTCAATATAATAACTGGGTCTAAAAGCTATCTTCTCCATACGATCGAATTAGGACGACCTTTTCCATTGTGCTCAAAATAGGGGTATAACATTATAAATGTCTGGCGGCACACCTCGATAGGAGGTCGTGATTTTAAGCTACAAAATCAAGATGATTTGAATTTGAATTTAAATTAAATATATATATATATATATATTCAAATACAATAGCCAAATTAAACACGTTTCCTCCCATAGAACACGCGTCTACTACCTTTTTCAAATCATGAATAGATGTCCCCTTCTTCTTTTATATTTTCAAACGAGCATTTTTTTTAAAAAGGAAAAACAAAATCAAAACGAAGAAAAAATAATGGTTGAACTCAAATAAAATCACATTCATATTTTCATTCCCTTCCCATTCCTCAAAAATAATTGAGCTTCTCCTCTTTCAAAATTTAAAATCGACAGCAGTCTTATAAGAAAAATGGCGAAGGAATTCATAATCGAACGATAGAATTCAATCTCAATTCAAATCTTTGATTTCGATGGCGAGTTTTCATGTACTCGGACGGGATAGTGGTCGGCGAGTGCATCGTCGTGAGGTGGAAGTTCAAGTAGGGGTCGGCGACTTCGTGTTCGTGTCAACTAGGGGGAGGTGAAATGTTAGGGTTTCGCTGTTAAGATATCTGGTCCCGTGGCGGCGACTTCGAGGGTGGAAAGGAGTTCGAGAAGGCGATGGAGGCTCGAGAGATATCTGGGAGATGTGGCAGTGGTTCGATAGAACGAGTCGATGCGGCGATTTCTGGCCGGCAACAGTGGCGATGGCCGTGGGGTTGTTCGCAGTAAGGTATATAGGTTGTTTAAAAATTTAATTTTAATAAATATAGATGCAGATTTTTTTTCAATTTATATATATATATATGTGTGTGTAGGAAAATAGAAAAATAATAATAAATAAATGTAACAATAAATTATAAAACAATTTATTTTCTTAACTTTATAGATTTATATAATGTACATACATATATAAAGGGAAACAGAAAATTATTCTACATAGATAAGGTTTTGGGAAAATATAGGAATTTTGTAAAGCTTATATAAAAAGTTTGATTTTTTTAAATCTATATAGGTTATTTTAAGCATGCATGTAGTTCAATGAAATAAATATACATATTTTAACTTACCTTTTAATTTTCAATAATTTATTTAGGTTGTTAATTTGTTAAATTAATTATTTAATTATTTTAGTTATTAAAGATAATTTATTAAAGGCTAAATTATTATTTAATTAAATTAATAAATGGAAATTGACTGTTCGCCTATTTCAAATATCAATGAACTGTATAGTGTTTATTCAAGGTCTAAAATCGTGAGGATGCAAGCCGGTTTGGATTGGATTGCAAACAGTAAAATCAAAGGTGAGTTTATCTCACTCAACTTGGAATTTCTACAATTAATTTTTTGTAAACTTAATTATTGGTTGATGGATTGAATTTGATGATTATTATCAGTCTAGATGTGATAGTGTGTAGTAGAGTGTGTGTGTGTGTGTGTGTGTGTGTGTGTGTGTATATATATATATATTAGAGTGATTGATATTTCCCGCATTATAGAGCGGATAAGACCCTATGCGCCTCGCATAATAGCGTATAACCCATTATACCACGATATTCCGTCTTGAAGCGGGATTGGTATTTTATTTGTTGTGCTAACATCTGTGAATGTAGGGAAATAGGTTGGAGGGATCCAACTGGATTCCTCAAAAATGTTGAATTTATTTCATATTCTGTGATATGATTCATTTGATAATCTATGATAAATTATATTGGTAATTGAAATAGTTGAATGACATGGTTTGGCCAAATATATTTTGGTATTTTAAGATATCGGAAATACAAAAATTAGAATTTTGAAGGAAAATGAAAGAGAAAATTTTAAGTAAAATAATTTTAGGAAATTGAATAAGTTAAAAGAGAATTTGAAAAAGAATAAAAAATTGATTTTTTAAAATCCTATCGAATAAATTCCGAGTATGGGAAAAAGATTTTTGAATAAGTGGAGATAAATGAATTTTGAGAACTTAAGTTATATTGTTTAAAAATTGAAGTGTATATTTTTAATTCGGGATTTTGATTTGGGAGAAATAAAGGGAGAATTTTGAATAAAGTAGGAAATTGACATTTCATATTTAAAATAAGATTTTAAATCTAAATAACTAAGTGAATATGGAATAATGGATTTTGAAATAAATTTAGATAAGTAAAATAATTTATTTCAAAATGGAATTAATTTTGAAAATCGATTAAGTGTTGAAACTATGATTAAAAAAGAAGAATGAGACTATGGGATTTATAAACTGGATTTATTAAGTGAAATAAAATATCGGTGGATATCTGGAAGTATAAATTCACGGTGGGAATTTATAAAGGAATCGGTAATTTGTTTTAAAAATAAACAGTGGTTTATTTTTAAAGGTGTGGAAAGGAAAGTGTATCTCCCTAGAAAGGAGTATATTTTCAAAGAAAGATTTCCAAGTATAAGTTAGAGGTTTTAAAGTGGTTTTAAAAGAATGTTTTAGAAAGAAATTATTATTTAATGGTTTTAAAAATTTTATAAGTAAATATTTATTAAGTTGGTTATATAAGTAAATTAGTTGAAAGGTTTGACTGGTATTATGATTTTAAGGATAATTATTTAATATTTATACCTTATAGAATAACTTTAATTTTAAAATTGTTTTGGCTTAAGTTTTACATGAGAAATTAGAATAAAATTTCATAACTAGTATTTTAAATAAGTGTTTTAAGTAGTTTTTATTTTAAGTGTTTTAAAGTATATATTTTTGGATAAAGTGATTAAACTATTTTCAAATCTAAAGTATTAAGACTTGGGGATTTCCAATGGAAGTAAAACAATTGGGTGGAAATTTATTCCACGAGAGAAAAGGTGATTTGAAATCTATTTTCAAGGGGTTTAAGCGTGGAAATATATCTTGCAAAGATATTTTGAAATAAATAAATAATTTGGGAAATTATTAAGGCCTGATGGTTGTTTGTGGATGATATATGATAGTTAAATAACCGACTATCAATATTAGCCAATGCGCTGATCATTTCAAAGAGATCGGGATCGGGATTAATTTTCCGAAAACCACTTTGATCCGGTTTGAATGTTTTCACAAGGAAGATAAAAGCTTGGAGCCGAAGATGGAGCAGTGAAGTGCAAGGGCTAAACGATACTAATCTTGGGGGTGATTCCAAATGGATATAGTAGGAGTAGTGCCTTCGGTTCCGTTCGGACCGAGAACGGACTTGTATGGATGAATGCTATCATAACATCATCAGGGGGACGATGAGTATTCTAAGTGAGATGTGTTCTAAAAGATAACGCATAGCCTCGAGCCTCATCAACCGGGAATAACCAATTAGGGTAAAGTCGTCCCTGTCTAGATGTCCATTTTTATTCGGCTATGAGGGCGGTTGCTAATCGCAACGATGGGGTGATCTAATTCGGACTATCCAATAAGGGGCAACTCCGGTCTTGTGTAATAGGGGATCGGGGTGGATCCTCGATACGGTGATCTAGACCATGTATTGTGACGGGCGGTACCCCAGTAGACCTGTCACTAATGGAAACCCAATGTCCAATAAGTGCCTTCGGACTTGTTGTTATACATATTATGCTGGAATTTAGTGAATGTAACAATTTCGGCTATTTGAGTAAGTATTTGTATATAGACACTACTATAATATCAGAGGATTTGATAAGAAATGTTTTGGTTATCGTCAGGTAAAAACCCGGCATGTTTATTTGTGGCATGGTCTTACGAGATACCTTTGATTTCAAAGGATTTTGAAAACTTTAATAATCCAATTGAGTGTATTTTCTCACTCTGGTTTTTCAGACTGACTTGGGTGCTATTTCACTATAATGCTGAGGTCAGACAGAGTATTATAGAGTACAGATTCTAGATGGACTGGAGCTCAGGAGACGAGATGTATTACGTACTTGACATATATTCCGCTATGCAGTGTAAGTTGTATAGTCAGCTTTTTGGGGACAAGTTAATATAACTGTCCAGTATTTTGCTATTGATTGTGTTGTACTCCGACGATGTAATGTACGAAACGGATATAGTTCTTTTGTATAAAGATCAGTCATTTATCTATTATATATTTTTCCGCTACGTTGGTGAGATTCTGTTGTTGTTTTATTTTTATTTTTCTACCTCCTTCTTCTTTTCCCTTACGGTCTATTTTTCCGGCATTCGATTGTTCGACATTTAATACAGTGGACGTATTGATGTCGATTTTTGGGCATCAAAAAATCGAGTCATTACAAATCTCGTCCTAAAAACAACTTTAGGGCGTTGACAAGTTTTCTTCTTAACACGACCAAGTCGAAACCCACTCCGTTCAGCCAGTTTTCCGAAAACTGTTAAGTCCCGACCTTTAGCCACCCGAATCACTTTGAAAGGTGGTTTTGACAGAGTCAAGTACCAGATAATATGGAAGGAGTTTCCAAAGAAGGGTTAAGCTTACGATTAAGTTGAAAGGTATTATTGGGGCGATTTTAACTTTCTTTACCTATTGAAAGAGCGTAAACTACCATCACCAGTCCGAGAGGAGGTTTCAAAGGAATCACTTTTTCTTCAAACTTCAAGTTTAGGTGTTGACAAGTTTTCTTGTTAACATTTTTGGCGCTAGGAGGGATTGAACCTCCGATCCCTAATCATTTTCATTGCATAGATTTCTTTGTTCAAGAGGAGAAAATGGTAAGAGACAGGAATAATAACAAGAATCCAAATGATGAAGCTGACTCGCAATCTACCTTGGAAGATAACATAGTTCCAAACTTTAACTTTGAGAATGTGGAAATTGACAACCTTCAACTCTACAAAGATCGGAAAACAACGAGATTAGAGTAAAAAATCTACAACAACAAATGATAGCAATGCAAGAACATTTTGAAAAGGCTCCATCTCAAGGATCATTGAAGGTTATGGAAAGAGGAGGTGAAGCACAATCTCCAGATGAAGCTAGAGGTGTGAAGCTAAACCAAGAAAGTAAAGTAGAAAAGTTCCCTGGGCAGTCAAATAGTTTAACCCTTGAAAATGGTAAAGATCATCATAATGAAATTCTCAACCAAATCACAAAGAATACTATAAAGGATGTACTCCATGAATAAGAGAAGTATGTTATTTTACAAAAGGCTCCTTTTTCATAAGAAATATTGGTAGTCATCATCCCTCTTCACATTCAACTTTCCCTACTAAAGTATGATGGAACTTCTGACCTAGAGGATCACATGGTAGCTTTTGAAATTCAAATGGATCTCTACAATGCCTCTAGTATAATTTGCTATAAACTTTTTTCTAGCAACTTTTCAAGGAGCAGCTATCAAATGGTACAAGAATTTCCAAATGAAAACCATCTATTCTCGGGATTAATTTTCCTATGAATTCGTAATGCAATTTCACAAATATAAAGATCCAGTAATGGATTCCTACATGCTAGCTAACATCAAACAAAGGCCAGAGGAATTGCTTGGTGAATACATTAAAAGATTCAACATGGAAGCATTGAAGGCTGATAACGCAACCGATCAAGAAAAATTAATGGCAGTTCGCTTAGGGTTAATCAAACAAACTCCCTGTTGGAAGGAACTTCATATTCGCGGATGTGAGGATCTACAACATTTCTATCTCCAAGTTGAAAAGTTTATTCAAATGGACAGAATGCATCATGCTATGAGAGAATTTCTTCGAGATATAGAGAAGAAAAATCCAACTTTAGGCACCCCGATAAGAGACCAAGGATAAGTGGAAACCAGAAAAGGAATCGAAAAGAGATTTTCGAATCCAATCATGTAGTCTTAAACAAGCCCCTCTCTTACTTATTCGTCATGATGAAGGCATCAAATATTTTCCTGTTCCTTATAAGATCCGGAATGTTCCATAACCAAATAAGGGAGGTAGTTACTATGATTACCATAAAGCAAATGGACATGAAACGGACGAATGCCGCATTTTGGCACAAGTAATTCAAGGCATGATTAAGTTAGGCTTCCTAATAGAGTTCATTAAAGAAACTTAAAAAGACATCACATACGAGCTAAGAAGAAAGCAGCTTAGCAACATTAAAATGCGGACCTCTATCAAATCATAAAATCTTGCAGCCTTAGTTCAACCATGAACTCTCTTCTTTCATATCTTTTTAACTTGATTTATATTTTGATTTGTACTTTGATTTATATTGAAAATTGACCATGTATTGATTCAAAATTCGAGTGTCATTACAGGTAAAACAAAACCATTCCATAGCATTCAACATGCTCCTGGAGCACAACAAAATTCTAGCTACCTGAAAAAGATAGCTTAAATGCCTAATATAAGATGACTATCAATATTTCAATAAACATAATACAAAGGCTGATCTTCAAGGAATCTCGGACCACTATTAATCCTTCTCCAATTTATGAGAAGAACTATGTACACCAACTTTATTTTTGGCAAATTGTTTTAAAAAAAAAATTCTCAAGCATATTTTCATAAAAAGATTATTTTCAATTACCCCATAACCTGGGAAAACAAATGTCTATCTATCTCAAAAAATGATTTAAGCAATCTTCTTAAGATATTGTATAACATTAGTGAATGCACAAAGAGGACTTCTAACTAATCAATCTCAATATTTCAAAAATTCCTAATACCATTGGTAAGGATAAGCCTATACATACTTTTTCGAGAAAAATTTTAAAGCTATCAAAAGTTTATTGATAAAAACTCAGATTAGAGAATCCTATTCCCAAATAAAAGACCATTGGTTCATGAATCATGACCTCCCAGTCTCATATTTGATTTCCGTCTCTATTATGAGAACGGCAAAAGAAACCTCGCAAAAGGCAGCATTGAGAAAATATTTCGAAAAGAATCATGTATCCGAACTCTTTTTCAAAAGATAACCCCTCGATATACCAAAAGGGTTCAATTAAAAAAAATTCTAAAATGAGACCCTATTTTAACTGGCAAAAATGATTTTCATATACAAATATTAAAGCCTATGATGTTATTCCGTAGCATTTCCTAGAGGGAGGGACATAAGCCTACGATATTCTTCCATAGAACCTCTAAGATTGGGGGACATAAGCCTGTGATGTTCTACCATAATACCTCCTAGAGGAATGGACAAAAGCTTACAACGATCTTCCATAGCACCTCCTAGAGAGAGGGACAAAACCACCAACATCTAGTTCATGTCTTAGAGGAAGGGTCGGGTCAAGCACCCACCAAAGAACCCCTGACATCCAAATCACCTCTTAGGGAGAGGGTCAGGGTAAGTACCCATCAGCAATCTTTTAGAAGAAGGTCAACTTAACATACATTTTACCCCTTAGAATCAAGGGAAGCCCAGAAGAGGCACCAAACAGATGAAGAAAGACGAAGATATCTACAAGTCAAAGCAAAGGTCAAAACCCAAAAGAACAAAGGGTTAAAGAAATAATTCTATCCACCGTCTAAGATAAAGATGAAACCCAAGAGAGGGGTAGAAACAAAGGAAAAAGGATGAAGATGTCCAACACCACAATCAGAAATAAACAAGGAATCCAAAACCATAATCAGAAAGAACAGAATATGAGCTAGCAAATTTCAGTACGCCCAATACCTGAAAGGTGGCACCCACAGCAAAGAATTAAGGAACTTGCACCCTAAAGGGAACACAAAACAAGAAAATGGATAAAGAGATCTGTAACTTAAAATGGAAAAACAAAGATCCATACAAAGGCTAAAGGAATGGAATGGATGAAAAAATTTTACTACAAAAATACAAGTGACTTTATTCGAAGAATAAGATTAAGTAAACCACTCTTGAATCCTTAGAAATAAGGCGGCCCTTAAGGATAGAAGGGTCTATATATTATATATATTAATAAGTTATTTGGTCCATTGCATTGCTGAATGGCCAAGCAGTAGGACGGAACTAGCACTACTGAATGGCCGACTAGTCAAACAGAGCTTGCACTGTTGAATGGCCAGTCAATAGAACAAAACTGTCTACTGAATGGTTGAATGGTTGAACGGTTGAAAAGCTGGACAACCGAATGGAACTTCCTGTTGAACGGTTGACTGATCCTACGGAACTACTAGTCCGAATGGATGATTGGTATTACAAAACTACAATTCTGAATGATTGCATGGTTTTATAGAACTACACGACTCCAATATAATAATAATATTACTAACTTATAGGCACTTTAAGAACTACACATCTATTAATAGGATATATTTTCCTTTGGATAACGAGAATCCTCATCGCAATTCAAGGCATAATTTTAAATAAACTCTGGCATAGTATTATAGGAATAACTTTAGAACTATGGCCAGATAGGCTTAGGGATCTATTATCTAAATTTAGCAAATCTATCATTACTAGACGACTCTCTAACTTTATACGTATATTGAATGAAATTTTGAATATTCTATTCGCCAAATGAGATCCTAACAAGATTTCAGTTGAGTTCTTGATTTTGTAAATTTTCTAATTTCTTGTTTCCTTCCATAAAGATTTCATATTGGATTTTTTGAATTTTAAATTTCCTAATTGATTTTTATGCTAATTTGTGGATTTCATATTCTTGGTTTCTTTACTGAATTTTTGACGATCTCTTATTGGGTTTCTAATTTTGTGAATTCTAGATTTCCTTATTGATTTTTATGATAATCTGTGGATTTCATATTTTACTTTCCTTATTGAATTTTTAATGGCCTCTTATTAGAATTCTAATTTCGTGAATTTTACATTCCCTTGTGATTTTCATGATGCTTTGTGAATTTAATATTCTCAGATTCCGTATTGAATTTTCATAATGATCTCCTACTGAATTTAGGATTTCATTGATTTTAAATTTCTTGATTGATTTTTGTGGTAGTTTTTGGATTTCATACTCTTGCCTTATGGGATTTTCTGGTTTACGAATTTTTGATCTCTTTATTGAAGTTCTATAATGATTTGTGAACTTTCGATTGAATTTCTAAATTTGAATTCAATAAAAGTTTTATTTACTTAAATTAACGACGGTAGATCAGGTGATATCGTTTCATATTTCTATTATTAGCATTAAAAAGATTTGGTCATGTAATTATTTGAATTACCAGATAGTGTCTTAAATTATAAGGTTACCCATCAGGGTCTTATAACAAGGTTATGACCTAATAGGAGTAAATATCTGTTTTGTAGGAAACAAAGAAAGAAATTCTTTGGAGTTTTTGTCTTAAAGAACAAAAGTTTCTTTCATACAATGGAGACTAAATGTTATCCATAAAATGTTCTCAAAAATGGATGTATGAAAGAAAGAACAATAACGCAAGTGAAGTTCTAAAGGTAGTAAAGTGGTTCCTGCAAACATCAAATGGGGCTTTCGATAAGGTTAAAAAGAGGCCACCTATGCATTGAAGAGGCAACTACATCATGATCAAAAAGTTCTACTGATCTCCTCAATACCAACATGAATAGAAATGAAGGAAGAACAAGGGATGGCGGCACCAGCAAAACAATTCAAAGAGGCCAAAAGGATGCTTCGACAATATTTTAAATAAGCAAAGAGATTTCGACAAGGTCAAAGGGTACCTTTCGAAGGCAATAAGTAGCATACCTTCTGCACATGCGTCAAACCATTCGAAACGATTGGTTTCGTCTTCATCCACATTCATCAGAAGAACAATTGGCAAGAGTCACCCTTTCGAATGTTAGCCTTTCGAATTGGTCAGAGCCATCCTCACCTATAAAGAAAAGATTGTACATCTGATAACACTAAAGGATGAGGTTCTGCACAAGCCAAGGAAGATGCTTTCGAATGGAACCTTTTACAGCAAAGCTTTTAAGGTTTTTCGATTCGTTCGAAACCCGAAGCACATGTTTTGACAGCCTTGAAAGCCAATGCATATGCTAGCTTATATAGCATATAAGAAGCTAATGGGAAAGCACATATATACACCTTTCGAAGAAGTCGAAAGCTATCAAGCAATACCTTTCGACAAGGTTAGAAGCAATCAAGCAATTTACCTTTCGGCAGAGTTGAAAGGAATAAACCCAAAATGAAGATAGCCTAGTCTTCAACGGCAGCAGAAGGGTGGCCATATAATCCTTTTGACTAGTTCAAAAGCTATGATTCAAAGGATGCTTTAGAAATAAGATGCAGACCTTATGACCATGTCAAAAGCATTAGGTTGAAAGGTGCCAACCCGCACCTATAAATAAGCCCGAAGGGTCTGTTTTAAAGGATCTGAACTCATTCATCCTATACTTGTACTTTCTTAATTCTAAAAGTTGTAACCCTAATTTGTAAATTGAATTGGGGAAGAATTGATCAATAAAAAGCTTCTTTGAGTTGATAAAGGGAAGATATGAGAATCCTAGATTACTTAGTTGTTTCGAAAGCTTTTTATCAGATCTAATCGTGTTTTACAGGTGCTGGCCACATCGAAAGGCCTCTTTCGACTAGATTGAAACCCCTGCACTTTTAAGTAGTTTCAATTATAAACTTCAAGCCACCTTTCGTTGGACTTTTACTTTCGAACGGATCGAAAACTTAACCCAAACTAGTTTTACGTTTTATTCCCAATCCACACTTAAGATACTTAAGACTCCAGCTTTCGACAAGATCAAAAACATTCAAAATTGATCACAACCTTGAATCTTAGAGCCATCCATTAGGCTACCGCAACTACTTTGATAGGACCGTTTTGAAAGGGTGGTCAAGTTACTTTATCCAAATTGAAAGATAAAAAAGATAGGAATTTGAATGTTTCGACTGGGTCGAAAGGTTGATAAGGAAAAGCTATCATAAGAAGAACCTATTTGAAAGGGTGAACTGAAAGAGTTATCCAGATCTTACCTTCTTCCACTTAACCAAAAGAGATCAAAAAGGACTAACCTCGTCCAAAAAACAACTTTGGGGTATTGACAAGTTTTCTTGTTAACACGGCCAAGTCGAAATCCACTCCATTCAACCTGTTTTCTCGAAAACCGTTATGTCCTAACCTTAAGCCACCCAAATCACTTCGGAAGGTGGTTCCGACAGAGCCAAGTACCAGATAACATGGAAGGAGTTTCCAAAGAAGGGTTAACCTTTCAATCAAGTCGAAAGGTAATATTGAGGCGATTTCTACTTTCTTTACCTATTGAAAAAGCATAAACTACCATCACCTGTTTGGGAGGAGATTCGGAGGAATCTCTTTTTTTCAAACTTTAAGTTGGGGTGTTGACAAGTTTTTTGTTAACACTGGGTTACCGAGGGCATTGTAATTAGGCAAAACATTCCCAACTTTTCTTAATAAAATTTCTTTGCTTTCTGAATCGTTAAAACTGCGTTCATAAAAGTAACATGTTGAGTCCATGGGGTCAAATTGGCTCGAAACCATCCAATTGCTACTTGAGATAGTGGAATCCCGCTCAAGTACGCTCCACGTACCCGCTAGGTCAACGCAAGCAAATATACTTAGACCATTGGATAGGCGGAGCTTGATCCCCGCCATTTGAAAACCGATGTTGCTTCGATAGCACCGGGAAGGGCCAAATCAAAGCCGTGCATCCCATAAGCCATGCGCTACCTTTTTGAGCCGTGGAATCACGCTCTTGAAGCATAAAATCCTTACATTGCCCAAAAATTGGTAACGTCGAGAAGTTTCGAACCGTTCTGGGTTGATGGATCATATCGATCCTAAAAGCCACACATTTCATAAGCTGTGCATACTCTTAAGTACCGGTATTAGCAGAATATTCATCCATTGCAGGAATAACAAGAATCAACCAATTCCTGCTATCGAGAGAAACGAGTATGAATCCAACAATGTCAAACTACTAAGAGTCAGTAGATAATCCCAATTGTTGACCAACAAGAAATATGAAATCAAGTCGTACAAATCATGAGTTCTCGAAGATAGGAACCAAAAAGTATATCCAATTATAGACAACAGAAAATCACTCAGATCAGCCAGTCATTTGTTAGGTGTCCGAAGTAAATAGCTACGTGAACGGGAGCCACACACCAATACTCAAAAACAAAAACACTTCATAGTTATGTTACTCCAAACAAAGATTTTGGCGGTAATCACAGGAGCAGTTAAAATAAAATAGCAGTAAATGAAATTGACATAAGCGCATAAAATGTAGAAAAGTAGACGGGTAAAGTAACAATCAAAATGTCAACATTATATAACTTACGACTTTTTCTGTACAAAGTCGAAATGTTAGGGCCATACCCACACAATATCGGCCGACAAAAAGGAAAAATACAGACGATAACAATCAAAGCAGTAAGTGTAGACTTTGGACTTGAACAAAACACATATCAAACAAAATGAAATATCTCAAAAAACTAGCTCCGGTGCTATCTAGACCTGTCGATGCCTCTTTCCATCGTTACCCTTCCCACCTTTAGCTAGAAGTTTCTTCTTCTTCTCAGAATCCTGACCAAGGGCACTGTCGCTACCCATGATATCAACTATCACCTCGATGGCGGCATCCTCTCCCTGCTCTCCGTCCTTCTCGGAAGGCCCCCCTTTTCGTCTTGCTCTTTCGGGATTTGCGGGGGCTCCTTGAAGATTTTATCGCTTTAACCTTTTTCTTCTTAACAACAACCAGATGCTATTTAGATTTATGCGGCTATTCAGTCTGGACCTCTTTCTCTTGAGATTCGACTACCATGAAGTCCCCCTCCAAAAATACAAAAGGGTCTCTAGACCATGTAGTGCAGCGACCTTCTTCGATTCTGGCCCCGGCTGCGACCCAGACACAGACACAACAATCGAAGCAGATACGGAGACAAGCATCGAGGCGATTGAAATAGCAGCGGGCTAAGGCATCGTGGTAACCGATGGATCAGTAGGCAAAGAAGATGACCTATAAGATTAAAAATGGAAGTGTTAAGTTTGTCTTGTTCTTTCGGCGTGAGCTGAAATTTCTCAAACTTGAAGGAAACGAGAGGGTCACCTACATCAGAGGAATGGTCGATAATGTCGATCTCATATTCTCCATCTTCTCCTTCTTTTGATGGCTGCACAATCTTCGGAGAAGTTTCGGGCTCAGAACTCGCTAATTGATTACGAGGCTGTTTTGACGATTGGCCAGACCCAGAAACGATCTAGCAGTTGAAGTCATAGCAGCAGCGGCAACCTCCTGTTCCTTCTCAATCCGCCAGACCTCTCTACCCTCTACATGTGCTCTCTTCTATTCCTCATTACGTTAGGCATCCTCCAACTCTTGCTCAGTACAGACATCCCCGTTCTCTCGAAAACAACTAGAATTTCCTTCCAAAGCATGACGAGAGTGCGCGGGAACTTAGGGCCCAAATAGCAGAGACTGCCCTGATGCAACAGGGAGTTGATATAGAAATTTAATATGGTATCGTCCATATTCTCCATCCTCTTTCCGAAAGTGTCCTATAGCTCTAAATAATCCGCTGTAACGACAGCCTTCTCAACTTCAACACTAGTTTTGTCGATGCTAAGCTGCACAACTTTTTCTTGGAGCGAGGCTATTGTCTGAGATTGATCGAAAATGGTCTTATCACGAAACTTCACGATCTCCTCATATTCCATAATTGTTTTGTCATGCCCGTCAACAATCTTCTTTGTGATCAGCAAATGTCTTCTTTCGAGCTTCAATAATCATGTCGCGAGCTTCAAGCTTCTCTTTACACTTAACTTCGTCTGCATGGACCTTCTTAATTTCATCTCGAAATATAGTCTCTATTTTTGCATGGGCCTCTTTCAACTCCTTAAGCAAGTTGGCACTGTCCATGCACTCTCGGAGTGCCACGTCCCTTTCTTGTATTAGTCCCTCAATTCTGGCGTCACGTTCCGCCAATGCCCTCTCGAATTCATCTTTCTCTGATTCAAAGGAGAGGATCTTTTGGTAATTATTGTGGTTCATGTCGGCCAGCTACTTGCATAATTTTTCCCATCCCTCAACCTGCTCTAAATCACTTTGTATTTCCTGAAGGTGGGGCATATAGGAAAATTTGCAGACTGGGCGAAGGTCTCAGTCAAACCTAAGTCCCTTTAATAACCACCCAGGAAGCACGGTTTCGAGTCTAGGGGGAGCGGATGGAAGAAGGTAGGCCGGCTCTTGTAAGGACCGAGGAACCAGAGTGGGTCAATGGGACTTGAGACGAAGATGAAGCGTGAATCAAGAAATCAAAACTTCAAGACCGACATAAACTAGGGCGGGAGCAAAGGCCCGATGCTCAGAAGGAAGAGAACAACGATCATCCTTTGACTTCTTGGATGGTTCCTCTCGCTCATCAGGTGTTTTTCTCTTCTCGTAGCCACTTCTGTATTTCCTACCCCATTCTCTGTCATCAAGGCGATGAGCTTCGGCCTCCAAGTCTTTTCGCCTTCTTGATTCCTCCTTGGTCTCAAGGGGCTGATGGAGGCTTATGGACCATTCTGACCAACATAGTGAATCAGTGAATTGCTAGAGATCGTCATAAAGACCATGACTTCTCATGGTACCTAACATGAAGTATAAATAAAGAGCTTTAACAACAAGAAATAGGTCCTAATAATGCATGTGTAAGTGAATGTAACCCTACTGAAATGTGTAATGTGTCTTAGGGAGCCTAAAAGGACGTCACAAACTAGATCGAGAAGCCACTATAGTAGAAATCGGGCTGACTCTGGGAACAATACGATCGGAGCGAGGATACATCCCTTTGAATCTGAAATCTTCATGAATATCCACGTAAACATTTCTCAAATCCCCAAAGCTATGTCGGCATCTTTAATTGGGTAATCCGGATGTCGCTCAGCCACTGGGGGAACATCTTTATTGCGAGTCTCTTGGGGAGCGAATCCGAAAGAAAAGGACCCATTCTAGGAGTTTCATCACACGATTCGGAGTCTCTGTTACCAGAACCTATGTTGAAATCATCATCACTGGAGGAGGAACATAACTACTTCTACTCTCAACTTCACCCTCCTTTTTTTTATTACCACTGTAGCCTTGCCTCTGGCTGCTTGAACTCTTCTTCCCCATCCTCTGGAAACAGGGGGCATTCTAGCCATAATGTTGGCTTCAGTCATGACACCCTTCCCTCATGAGTTTCTTAAGCAGACTCGCCAGAGAAGCCTTCCTTTTCTTGTAAAACACCCTCGTTAGACCATGTGACGAAGAAGCGAAGCGTGTTCTTATTTTGGAATGAGAAGGAGACGGGACTTCAACCGCTACGATGGATCTCCCATATTGCAATATGAAAGCGACTATGCTATAGGCTCGTGTAATATGGAGTATGATAAATAATTAGTGCAAAAAATAACTGTAAAATAATAATAGAAATGACACTAGAGATTTTTATGCTGGCTCGAACTCCCGTTCTACATCTAGTCCCAGACTCCTTCTGGAATTATAGCTAGCAGCCCTCACTTAACCCGGAGGAACATGTATTACACCGCCTGTGCAACCGAATGGACTTGGAATGTCTGAGCAACAGAAGAGGACTTGATCGAGTGAGCAACCGAACAGGACTTTCTTACAAACTGGATTTAACTTGACTTTGTATTCTCTGAATAATATGAATTTGTCACTTTTAGTACACCCTTCCTATAATCTTATCCTTAAAGTAGATGTGTTTATTTGTGAGTGTATAAAGAATAAAGCGCTTAATATTTCTTAAAGAATATGGAAATGAATATGTAAGCAATGATTGTATGAAAGCTTGTAGATATTGAACTCAAGAATGCTAAGTGCTATAGATCAAAAGACAATAGATAATTAGGTGATTGGATCTATGAATCTTGAGTGTATATATAGTGTTTGATGAGATATGACTTCTGGAAACTGACATCTATTAGAACCTAAGAGTTGTGACCTTCCAAGAAGAAGGAACCCTTTGATCAAAAGAACTGTCTTTTGGAGAAAATTAACATCTGAAGATTCAATCGACTGAACTTGCTTGGCCAGTCGATTGAACTTCAAACGTGCACAAAAAATGTACAGAGTCAGTTGGCTGAACTAGATAGTTCGATCAACTATCTACTGAATTTATAAAAAATTTCAAAACAGAATCATTCGACTAACATATAGTATTTAGTCGACTGAATACTATTTTTTTCCAATGCACTTGAAAACTTTATGTGTGTATATGACATATGCAAGTTTCACAAATTAATTTGTGAATGATGAGCTTTGAGGATATATTTTAACAAATTTCTATACTAGACTCTATACTTATTGACTCTAGTTATAATAATACAAACTATATTTAAGTCGAAGAGTCTGGATTAGCCGTAGTCGTAGATTCATGAACTTTTGTCTCTTATTAGCATTCTAAACCTTATGATCCAACATTCTCCTCCTTTTTGATGATGACAACTCCATCTGCTATGAGTGAATCTTCGACAAGATTTGTTAAAATATCTCTCCCCCTAAGTATATGCTTGCAACTTTGATATTGTATTCTCCCGCTGAATCTATGCTATATTTCGTGTAAATAATTTATGTTTTTCTCCCCCTTTTTCATCGACAAAAAGGAGAAGCACTCAAGGTATAGAATAGTTAAAGTACGAGTAATATGACAGAGGAACACACATATATATGAAACTAAGACTTAGCACGTAACATAGAATAGTCACAACATCCAAGAACAATAGCACATAGAGTTTTAGACAATTACACGATACCACAAGACATAAAAACCAAATTTTATGAAACAGGTTTTACAAGCATAAAAATTTAAAAGATAGAAGATATTCTTACCGATCCCCTTGGCCTCATATGTTTGAGCTTTCTTCGTCATCTTCAGTTTCTTCATCATTATCGGAGTCGTCAACCACTTCCTCGCCTTCTTCTCCCTCTTGTTCTTCATTCGATGTAGACCAAGTGAAGTGTTCCGCCGGTAGTTTCTCATGAGATGTAGGTACATGAACGAAGGTAGAAGATGGTTGGGAGCATGTGATTTCTTTCCAGATATTGTTGAGGAAGGATTTAATATGATTAAGCTTCTTATTGACTTTGGTGACATTTTTATCGACTCTAGAAACAGCCAATTCAACCAAAGATAGACGAGCAATGATAGTCATGACATTCTGAGGCCAAGCTTGAGGGTCTACTTCTTGAATCTCATAGACTTATCAAGTAGGTCAAGGAGGTTGGGATGATAAAGAGGCTTGCATATGTGGATTTTTTTGATGAGCTTATTGAGAGGATGGTTGAGCTTGACCCGCGGCTTGGTTTTCAAGCCAATGTTCATAAGTAATTATGGTGTGGTCAAGATACTACTTCGGAAGGTACAAGAGGCAAAGAGTTTTAGTATTTAAGGAACCTATAGTTGAACATTTGGAATTGAGAAAAGGAACCTCGAAATGTCTGAGAATGCGCATGATGTAAGCGCCATAGTAGATCATCCTCATGCATCCTTAGTTAAAAGTTTGGAACTCATCTAGAATAAACTTTGCTCGGTTAACTTGTCTTTCCCCAAATGGCATATAAGGATTGGAAGTCTCGCCAGTAGACCTTCTCATAGGTGTCAGTGGGGGCATTGATGGTGTGGGCACACATTCTATGCATTATGCGAGCTTTTGGCCTTAGTGCTACCGCTTTTAAATCCATCAAGTCATCCGAGAGAAATAAATGATTAACATGATCACGAATGTCCATATCAACGGCAATTTTAGCTAACTCGTCACCTACATCTGGACATTGTAGAATTTGAGCAAGTCGTTGTAGTGAAAGAAAAATCATTTTACCATATACAACCGTCTAAATGCAGTCATCCGGATTTGTAATTGTGTGATGATCTAGGTTTAAGTTGGCATAGAAAAGTTTAACAAGAAGATGATTAATTGTGATAACCTGGATTTATGGACACCTATTAATTTGTAATTAATAGGATTAAATTTATTAAAACACTGATTTATAAATTAAACAACTAAACCTGATAATAAATATATATATCTAGATATGTATATAGATGAATTAGAACTATAATAAATGTTGAATTACAAATATCTAGATAAATATTCATTTCCTAATCTCCTGATATAATTATTGAAATTTGATAATATTTGTTTAATGATCTTCTTTATAATTTTCGATTTGGAAAATTTTATCTTTTACAAATAAATATGTTTTCTATTATAATGTGTATATATATTATAAATGGTTAGCTATGGTTTAAATTCAAAATTTATTTTCAAGGTTATTAAAAATAAATTCTATATTTTTACAACAATAAAGATAGTATATGTATATATTTACTTGTTAAAGTATTAAAGCTCAAAGTTTAAAATAGAATTTAGTAAGATTCATACTTTATTTAAATATATATATGTATAAGATGTATATGTATAAAGTATTAAACATATAAAATTATAAATTCATGTAGATTAACAAGTGTAGATATTAAATTAAGACTTTAAACCATTTGTAAGCTTGATATACATACACTTAACAATCGTAACTTGAGTAAACATGCAAATTAACATGTGGCACTTTTGTTTTCTTTTTAAAAATTTTAATGTAATTAAATATGAAAGAATTAAACCAGGTTCTATACAATTAAAAGCATCTTCATCTTCTTTCATTCTCTAAAAATAGAACTGAAAATTAAATCAAAGGAAAAAGAAAATCAAAAGCTAAATCAACAACTTCTTTTCAAAAAACCTGAAGCAAGATAAGCAAGCTTCAGATCCAAATCCAACAACTCAAAATTGAAGCAGAGATCATCTCAACAAGATCAGATTCATGTTTCAGTTCTAAACCCAGGGCTGTACAAATCAAATTCAAATACAGATCGTCAAAACAAATTTCTTGATAAAAGTCAGAAGCAGGGTTCTCTTAAAAAAATTAGTGAGCAAATCTTTTAGAAATTTTGATTTTACATGCTGTTTGAATCATGTTCGAATTAAGTGATAAGTGTTGTATGTAAACAAATATGAATGTGTGTGTGTCTATATATATATATATATATATATATATATATATATATATATATATATATGAATGTGACTGTGCATGTCTGGAAACAGACATATGTATCATTTCCCAAGTTATACAGGTTTCAAACCTGTTAAAAATCAAAATCTCATCATTAGATCATCTATTGACTTGGATATCCAAATGAAACAAGTTCGAATTGGCAAGATCAAAATTTTAAAAATATTTTTAAGTGTTAAAAATGAATGGGTTTACTGGAAAATAGATTTCAAATAATTTGCAATATAAATTATGGTGACAAAGATTTGAAATTTAATTTGATTAACTTGAATAATTATGTATAAGGATGATTATTTAATGAAATTTATTAAAGGACAATTATTTAAAATAAATATTTAAAGGTAAATTAAATTATGAAATTAATTTATGTAAACAACTGAAGATTAATTAATAATAATAATTTAAGGATGGTTAATTAATCTCATTAGTTAATTTAAATAATAACCAATGGATTATAATTAATTAAGGTAAATTAAGCCAGTCATAGGAACTTAATTTATGTAATTAATTAATGTAATAAACTATAGTTAATTAATTAATGAGAGTAATTAAAGGTTAATTAATGTGGATGGTTAAGGATAATTAATCTACGGCTAATTACTTAATGTAATTAGAGGATAATTAATTAAGGAAGATTAATTAAGATGGATAGTTAATGGTTGAGTTATTTATTCGTTCGTAATTAACTAATGTTGAATAAGCAAGATTAGAGGTAATTAGAGTAATTAATTTAATTTAATTAGAGATTAATTAAATTAATTAGGAATTGTTAAACTTATAAGTCTTGCTTATGAATAGATAAGTTGTATCGAATGATTAGATAAATATCTGTCCGGTAATTTGTAATATTCTATGATATGATGTGTTGGGATTAAACTGTGAGGTGTGGGTTATCTGTTAATGATGAATTACTATGTAAATGTGGCAACCTATATTTTAAATTGAATTGAATTCACTCAAATAATTTGAATTAAAGATGATACTGGATCCGAAGAGAGTGGGGTCGGGTATCGATAAATACCCGAAACCACTTCGATTTGTAATCTAAATTCTTTATAAATTTGATATGTGGAATTAAATAGGCTGGAATGGGAATAATGGAGTAACATAGACTTTAAGTCTGAGATTTGCTGTGTGATAAATGATTTACAAAAATAAAGTAAGAACTCGTAGAAAGTACGAGTTACCCTGGTATTCACTTTATTTTTTTAGCTTGGTATTTCATATTATATGGGTTTACTCACGCTGGTTTCCAACCTGACCCGGGTGTTACTTTGTTGGAATGCTTGGGTCAGATCGAGTATTATAGATTTTCAAGTAAGGATGTTCTAGAGCTCAAGAGGCGAACTGGATGGCAGGAACCTATCAAGTGTATTCCGCTGTAATATATTGTTATTTATCTAGGACAAGTTATTTTAACTGTCCAGTGATTGTGCAATGTTGTAACTCTGATGTATTGATGTGAATTAACTGATACAGTTTTTCCTTGTATAACTGTTATTTTATTTGATATTATATTTTGATCCACTATGAATGTGAGATTCTGTGTTCCGTTTTTGTTTCTTCTTCTATCTCTTTTCTACTTTTCCTAACTATCTGGAATTTTCGAGATCGAAAATTCCGGGTCGTTACAGTTGGTATCGGAGCGAGGTTAAGCGTGAACCTTGGCTCTGGTGGGTGTACTCATTAAGGATAGGGTCAGTGGTGCCCTAGAATGAGTTGAGTGTGTGTGTGTATATATATATGAGTGCATACTTGCTATTTTCTTATATAAAGATTTTAAAATTGGTTTTAAAATTGAACGATTTTTATACAAGTAAATTTTTCCAATTATATATATATAGAAAATTTGTTGTTGGTTCTTCAAATTGAATAAGAATTTAAGGAATATATATACATATCCAAATAGAAATTGAATAGAATGAACCATACAAAATAAGATGAATTAGAACTGGTTTCAAAAAATAAAAAAATAAAATGGTTATTGTATCAAATATTAGGATGTTTGTTTTCTAGTAAACATTGATAAAGCAAAATGAAATGTGTTAAGGAAGTAAACTTTTAGATGAGTATGACTTATAAATTGAAATTGAAAAAGGATTTAAATTATGAGTTTTTAAATCTAAGTCCAGAAAATTTGAAAATTGTTTCAAAGTGATAAAGAAATAATAAATAATATTATTTATGTATTTGAATGAAGGGTCATGTTTCAAACAAGAGTTGTTTGAAAATTTAAAGAAATTTTTTTTGAATTTAAAACCAAAGGTGGTTTAAAATTTAAAGTAACTTGGTGTAAAGGAAATGAATATGTATATTTGAAATAAACTCTAAGGTTGAGTTTTGAATTTTCCTTGGAAAGTGATGCGAAAACCCTAAGGGATATAAGTTTTGAACTTATAAGTGGGAAAGAAAATTGTTAGAAATTTGCAATTTGATGTGGAAATTCAAATCTGAGTAAGGTTAACGGGATTAAACTGAATTTAACTTGGAGGAAGTTAAATAAGTTTGAATGAACAGTCTGATTTGGAAATTTCAAAATGAATTTGAGATTTAACTTAGGGAAGTAAAATGGGTTGATTTAGAAGAAAGTTATATAAGATCTCAAACGGGTTTGAGTTTTGGGAATGTGTGATGGATGTTTTAGATAAATTGGATGTTTATTTATCCTAATATAATCCTGTTATTATCAATACTTAATGTAACTATGAATTGAATTATTTGAAATGAATTTAGAAATGGATTGAGGAAATATATATATCCATTGTTGAATTCAAGTGAAAATAAAACTTTATTTTGAAATTATTTAAGTAATTTTGATTTTAAAGGATGAATTGAACTTGTGGAAATGCAATTATTTTGTACTTAAAATTCGAATGTTTAAAAGGAAATTGGTAATTTAAAAATTGGTTTCAAAGTTGAATTTGGGTAATAAATTGGTTTTTGAAAGATTAGATTGATTAAAAAGGGTTTGAACTATTAGTTGAACCTAGAAATAAGTTTATGGAGAAGTGAAGGTAATTTAAAATGAAATTCTAAAATTTGGACTCAGAATTAAATTATTTAAAGACTTTAAAAAAAAAGGTCAATTTGGTTTTAGAGGTTAAACCGACAATTGAAAATTTAACTCGAATTTATATAATTCGAGATGATTTAAAGTGAGATTGAATTTGAAATTAGTTCAAATTGAAATTTGATTTGAATAATTTGGAATTGTGATTAAAGTTGAATTGATTTAAATTCAAATGGAATTTGATTTGAAAATAATCAAGGATAATTTAACATGAATTGGGATTGAATAAATTCAATAGGATGGAAAGTGATTGGAAATGGAGATTGGAATTGAGATTAATTCAAACTGGAATTGAAATGAATTGAAACTGGTTCAAGTTGAAATTTATTTGAATTAATTGAGATTGAAATCGAAGTTGAATAAAGTTTAAATTCAGAATGGAAGTTGAAGTTATTTAAATTGAATTGATTGGGATGAAGATTACGAAGTGGAACAGTTTGGCTTTGAAACTATTTTCAAAACAGATTATTTTAATATAAGCTTTCTTAAATCTAATTTTCCAAGCTATTTACTATATACAACCTTTCTTTTTAAAGCCAAACTATTTTATACTTATTTTGCAATTATTTTTGAAACTATTTAACTATTTTACTACAGTTTTATAAACTAATTACTGTTTTTCAACTGTTTTATGACTAATTACTATTTAGAACTATTTTACAACTATTTAACTATTTTATAAATATTTTATCATTGCTTAACTATTTTACAGCTATTTTACAAACTAATAATTATTTTTCAACTACTTATCCATTTTTAACTTTTCAAGCTATTTTCTAAATATAAGCTGGTCAGAGTGCAAACTGTATACGATTAATTACCAATTGAGATAAGAGTTGAAGTGATAATCCCAATGGAAATTGAGGAAATTGTGAATAAATAAATAAGAATTTAAGGGAATGTGAATAGAAAGGACAAATTGATTTGGCTAATAATCAATGAAGATAGATACGTAGGATGTACGTATATTATTCTATTCGCATAATGATTTGATCCCGATTTGGGCAAAGAATTTCGAGATAGTATATCGATCCGAGTTGGGATTTTTCACTCGTTTTTCGACGGCGAACCGTGATGTGGATTTTTGATTGATTCTGGATATTCTCTATCATAGTTATGGCTATGCAAGGATAATGAGGTTTTTGATCAAGAAACCAGATCTGAGTCCGCACTAGAAAGTCAGGTGGACGATACTAGTTCGGAAGAGAAATTATGTAATCGAGTAACGATCAAATTGATATAGCGTACGAATGATATGTGTACATCGTATGAGTTTGAATGAAATTTATATTGAAAATTTGTGGATAAGAACTGTAAAATGGTTTTTGAAATGAAAAGTATATTTTGTGAAATATATGATGAAATAAAGTGGAAATTGGATATTTCTATAGTAGAAATTTACTTTATGGAAGTAAGTAATATGGTAAGTGACTTTATAGAGTAATCAAGCTTGAATATTGATTTGGCATAATCAAAGTTATGTATGTATAATTGATAAACTCCCCTTGTTGGATCTATAGCCAGAATAAAAAGGGTTTCTGAAAGTAAGTATAAAAAGGGAATTTATACAAGTATGAAGTGATCCGAAGATTTTCAAAGTTATATATATCTATATATATGAAGGATTTTATAAGAATGATTTTGGGAAAAAGGTTTTTGGAACCTATGGATATTGAAAGGCTTTTGATTTTTGGGGAAAAATCAATTTTGGAAATGTGGAACTAGTTTGAGAATTATCGATTTTGGGATAATCGATTTTGAGAAAAGGAGATTTATATAGGATTCATAATAGGCGTATGATTTAGATAATACTATATGTGTATAGTATAAAGTGTTTTTAAAATGGCTTTGGGGAAAAAGGCGCTCTCTTGAAATGAACTTCTTAGGAGTACCATAGGTTGGTACTGCCTTGAGCCCCAAGGGGAAGGCTCTAAAGTGGATCCTGGGAGGAAGTCCGGACAAAATGAAGGTCTTGAGGATTATTGGGTAGCGAAAGTCGAGGATGCAGATGCCTACAGAGGCATTTGGGTTATGCTATGGTGACAGTGTAACTAGATGTCGCTGCGATCTACTATGGACCATAGCGGAAATCGCATGGAGGTGAGTGTCAACGGTCTACGTTTGATTTTGTCGGGATGGCAACATAACATCGGTAGACTGTGATCTATGGTTGAATGGAGAAGTTTCATTTTTTGGCAGCGAAATTCGAGGGCGCTGATGCCTACAGTTACATGGGTTTTTTCTGTGATTGCAATTTAAATCCCGGGTGTAGCTGCGATCTGTAGCGGGTTCCATGGTGTAAATGAGGGGCGCGGAGGCCTACAGTTATCTATGGATTTTACCGGGATGGCAACGTAACCATCGGGTTAACTAGGACCAAGAAGGGGGTGATGATTTACAGAGCATTCTCACCAAAAATGTTCCCTCTACTTTCAAAAATGTTTTCTATATTTTCAATAAATTATTTTTCAAGTATTTTCACTGGGTGTTGAAACGGGTTTACCAAGTACTTATAAATTTTCAGTCCTACGCCTGATCAAGTCTGATCGAATTTCTTTAAGAACAAGGATGGAGTTGTTAAGACATCGAGTTATAAGTATTTTTATAAAACTATTTTGGTAATATTATATAGATTTTAAATTGTTTTAATAGAGATCAAAGAGTAATTTTTCTGATATTAAGCATTTTAATAAATTTTGGCTTCGTTCCTTTACGAGGACGAAAAGATTCAAAGGGGAGAGGAATGCGATAACCCGGATTTATGGACAGCTGTTAATTTTTAATTGATAGGATTAAATTTATTAAAACAACAATTTATAAATTGAACAAATAAACCTGATAATATATATATATATCTGGATATGTAAATAGATGAATTAGAACTATAATAAATGCTGAATTATAAATATCTGGATAAATATTCATTTCCTAATCTCCTGATATAATTATTGAAATTTCATAATATTTGTTTCATGATCTTCTTTATAATTATTCGATTTGGCAAAATTTATCTTTTATAAATAAATATGTTTTCTACTATAATGTGTATATATATTGTAAATGGTTAGCTATGGTTTAAATTTAAAATTTATTTTCAAGGTTATTGAAAATAAATTCTATATTTTTACAATAATAACGATAGTATATGTATATATTTACTTGTCAAAGTATTAGAGCTTAAAGTTCAAAATAGAATCTAATAAGATTCATACTTTCTTTACATATATATGTATAAGATGTATGTATAAAAGTATTAAACATATAAAATTATAGATTTCATGTAGATTAACAAGTGTAGATATTAATTAAGACTTTAAATCATTTGTAAGCTTGATATACATACACTTAACAATTGTAACTTACATGCAAATTAACATGTGGCGCTTTTGTTTTCTTTTTAAAATTTTTAATGTAATTAAATTTGAAAGAATTAAACCAGGTTTATACAATTAAAAGCATCTTCATCTTCTTTCATTCTCTAAAAATAGAACTGAAATTTAAATCAAAGGAAAAAGAAAAATCGAAAGATAAATCAACAACTTCTTTCAAAAAAACCTGAAGCAAGATAAGCAAACTTCAGATCCAAATCCAACAACTCAGACTTGAAGCAAAGATCAACTCAACAAGATCAGATTCAAGTTTCAGTTCTAAACCAAGGGCAGTAAAAATCAAATTCAAACCATCAAAACAAGTTTCCAAATAAAAGTCAGAAGCAGGGTTCTCTCAAAAAAATTGGTGAGTAAATCATTTAGAAATTTGGATTTTACTTGCTGTCTGAAATCATGTGTGAAGTAAAGTGATAAGTGTTGTATGTATGCAAATATAAATGTGTGTGTGTGTGTGTGTGTGTATATATATATATATATATATATATATATGAATGTGACTGTGCATGTCCGAAAACAGACATATGTATCTCTGTTCCCAAGTTATACAGGTTTTCAAACCTGTTTAAAATCAAAATCTCATCATCAGATCATCTATTGACTTGGATATCCAAACGAAACAAGTTCGAAATGGAAAGATCAAAATTTTAAAAATATTTTTAAGTGTTAAAAATGAATGGGTTTACTGGAAAATTAAAAACACAGTAAAATCATATTTTGTTCAAAATTTAGTTGATTTAAACTTGGATTTTGATTGCATGATCCTGTTCGTCTTCTTAAATAATGAATTTTTAAGGAAGAATCGAGATTTTAGTTTTGTATCGTTTGAGAAATTGGAATTTGAATGGGAAGCGGATTTTTGGCAATTGCCGGCGATAGGGGGAGAAGTGGTTGTCGTGGTCGAGGCTAGAGGTGGCTTGTGAAGTGAGGATCAATGGAAAAATAGTCCAAAATTTTCTGGAACGTCATGGTGAGCGGGCGATGGTAATCTAGGGTTTTTTGGTAGTTTGCCAAGGATAGAATCGCGAGTGGTTTGTGAAGCGAATATGCAACCGGAGGTTGGATGTTTTGGCTTAAAGGTAGCTGGATGATAGGGCCTTCATCGGAGGTAGGTGGCATGTGCTGTAGAGGTCGGTCGACGACGCAACGGGACGATCAATGGAGAGTTTTGGTTTTTGGGTTGAGTTTGGGTTGCGCCGGAGGTTGAATTTCGATAGGAGATGATTATTGTTTGGTAAAGGGGCGAATCTAGATCGGGTGATGATGAGTGACTGAGTGGTGTTGTCGCGGTGGTCAGATGGTCAGTAACGGAGGCATACACATGCACGCATGTCATCGTGCACGATGATTTCAGACAGGATGGGTTGTTCGTTGATGAGGTAGATGGTGTGAATCGGATGGCTTGGCGATGGTCTCAATTGAGTCGCGAGAGTTTTGATTTTCAAGTGGGGATGTTGTGTTGTTCGATTTTGTGTTACGAGCCTGGACATAGAACTGGAGAGGGATTCAGTCGAGGATTTAGGGGAAGATGATAGGCGGGTATCGGGTTTGGGCTTCGGCCCACTTAAATTTAATTGAGATTTTAGATAAGTTTCCAATATAGATTATTAATCAAGTTCTTTAAAGCATAAAAGAAATTTGTTAAACAAGCTTTTCAAAGTAAAGTGTAACTAAGATTTCAAATAATTTGCAATATAAATTATAGAGACAAAGATTTGAAATTTAATTTGATTAACTTGAATAATTATGCATAAGGATGATTATTTAATGAAATCTATTAAAGGACGATTATTTAAATAAATAATTAGAGGTAAATTAAATTATGAAATTAATTAATGTAAACAACCGAAGATTAATTAATAAGAATAATTTAAGGATGGTTAATTAATCTCATTAATTAATTTAAATAATAACCAATGGATTATAATTCATTAAGGTAAATTAAGCGAGTCATAGGAGCTTAATTTATGTAATTAATTGATGTAATAAATTATAGTAAATTAATTAATGAGAGTAATTAAAGGTTAATTAATATGGATGGTTAAGTATAATTAATCTATTGCTGATTACTTAATGTAATTAGAGGATAATTAATTAAGGAAGATTAATTAAGATGGATAGTTAAAGATTGAGTTATTTATTGGTTTGTAAGTAACTAATGTTGAGTAAGCAAGATTGGAGGTAATTAGAGTAATTAATTTAATTTAATTGGAGATTAATTAAATTAATTAGGAATTGTTCAACTTATACGTCTTGCTTATGAATAGATAAGCTGTATTGAATGATTAGATAAGTATATGTCTAATAATTTGTAATATTCTGTGATATGATGTGTTAGGATTAAACTATGAGGCGTGATTTATCTGTTAATGATGAATTACTATGTTAATGTGGCAACCTATATTTTAAATTGAATTGAATTCACTCAAGTAATTTGAATTAAAGATGATATTGGATTCGAAGAGATCGGGGTCGGGTATCGTTAAATACCCGAAACCACTTTGATTTATAATCTATTCTTTATAAATTTGATATGTGGAATTAAACAGGCTGGAATGGAAATAATTGAGTAACATAGACACTAAGTCTGAGATCTGTTGTGTGATAAATGATTTACTAAAATAAAGTAAGAACTCGTAGAAAGTATGAGTTACTCTGGTATTCACTTTAGTTTTTTTTAGCTTGGTATTTCATATTATATGGGTTTACTCACGCTGGTTTCCAGCCTGACCCAGGTGTTACTTTGTTGTAATGCTCGGGTCAGACCTAGTATTACTGATTTGCAGGTAAGGACGTTGTGGAGCTAATGAGGCTAGCTGGATGGCAGTATGGAGTGTATTCTGCTATGATATATTGTTATTTATCTAGGACAAGTTATTTTAACTGTCCAGTGATTGTGAAATGTTGTAATTCTGATGTATTAATGTAAATTAACTGATACAGTTCTTCCTTGTATAACTGTTATTTTATTTGATATTATATTTTGATCCGCTGCGAATGTGAGATTTTGTGTTTCAATTTTGTTTCTTCTTCTATC
This sequence comes from Allium cepa, assembly GCA_030765085.1. NCBI lineage: Eukaryota > Viridiplantae > Streptophyta > Magnoliopsida > Asparagales > Amaryllidaceae > Allium > Allium cepa. Next base: position 456,269,371 of record CM060928.1, read on the forward strand.
TCTTTTCTGCTTTTCCTAACTATCCGGAATTTTCGATCTAGAATTTTCGGGATCGAAAATTCCGGGTCGTTACATTAATCTTTTTGTTCTTTGCCGCAAAATCAATGAGTTGCTCTAATCCGCTACGTGGAGCCAAGTCTTGAATAACATATGAAGAAAATTCATAGAATTTGATAAAAGAACCTTCAAAACTCCTAGAGCTTTGCATTTTTTCGAAGCATTGCATTGTCTTGTCATTTCGTAGCCATGCTCTTATTTGTGAATCCAAAGAACTTGCTGTGGATTGAGAGTGTCGAGGTCTTTTAGGAGCCATTGGTAGAACTCAAGCTTTGGTGATGTAGTGGGAGGTTGTGAATTGGAAAAATGAACTAAAAGATGAGAGAATTGTAGAATACTGAGCGAATTTGAAGTGGAGAAAAGTTTTAATGGCAGAAGGTTAAAAAGATTGAAGGTAAAAAGTGAAATTGGTAATATAGTATATTTGAAGAGGCTGGAAGAGGGTAAAAGTTGGGTACCCAGTATCAGTCAACCGAACCTTCATAGGCAGTCAACTGGTTTTGTATATAAAAATATAGTTTCCTTGTTCAGTCGATTGAACCCATAGATTCAGTCGACTAAACTCTTCAGAGAATTCGTAACGTGAAATAGCAAAATTCAGTCGACTGTCTATGGGAGTCAGTCGACCCACTTCAGGGGAAAAAGTTGAAAGATAGGTTCAGTTGACTGGCACTGTTGAATTGTCAAACTGAACCCCACCTCTTTTTAAAAATAAAATGTATCGAACATAGCATTTTAAAACAAAAATTTAGAATAATGTTAATCAATCCAAACAATTATATACGAGTACAATATATATTTGAAAATATAGAAAAATATATGATGATTTGGATGAAGAGAAAGGAGTGTGGTCTTCAGGTTCCACCTTCATATTCTCTTGCAGAGGTTGTAGTGGTGACCAGCCATATCCACGTTCCCAAGAATTCGGAGAAACTGGTGGATGTTGAGGTGATGGTTCCCATGGATTACGACGTGAAAGAGTCGTTAGTTGACGAACCGCGTTGTGTGAAGACACACCATAGAATTTAAGAGCCACTTGTTCAAGGAAGCTTAGCCGCTTTGCATTCACCTTCTGCTCGTAGTATAGTTCTCGTTGTAACTCAAGAGTTTCCCGTTGATAGTGATGGATGTCATCTATCTTTTCTTTGGTAGATGACGCTAAAAAATTGAGAACGTTTAGCTCTTTAGATAGGAGGGGTATAACCATTGTGAATGTTAGACGGTGGAACAAGGGGAACGGGTTCGTATATGGGTATCGGTGTTGGAAGATTCACCGATTCTGAGCTAATGGAGGTATAAGAAAGTGAGGATGAGATAGTGTTGTTTTCTAAAGACATATTGATTAAAGAAAAAAAAACTTTTGTTGTTTTATGTGAATATGGTGATAAGACAATGAAAAAGACAGGCTTTTATAAGAGAAAGATTTGTAAAAAAGACAAAACAAAGAGTGGATTTCAAATGTTTTAAATATAAGCCTTTAATTTCCTAAGAATGAGTGGATTAGAGTAAATAAGAAGGAGAACCACAGACCATAAAAAAAATTTAAACTAAATCTATTTTTAGTAAACTGATATATTAAAATGACAGACTATAAAGTGAATGAATTGAAATGTATTAAAAAGTATAACTTTTGTACAAATAGAAATTATAAATCTTTTAAAGACAGTTCCTAATTCTCTTCGAAACTTAATAGAAGTATTTTCGTTCAAAGATTTGGTAAATATATCAGCCAGTATATTTTCAAAGGATTCAAATTCCAGTCTTACACAATATTCGTTTCACTGCTCGCATATGTAATTCTTTAGGATTTGCTTGAAATCTAGCACATAAACAAACACTCACCATTATGTTAGGTCTACTAGCAGTAAGATAAAGTAATGATCCAATTATGCTTTGATATAATTTTTGGTCGACAATTTTACCATCTTCATCTCTATAGATGTATTGTTATACTCATTGGAGTTGGTTTGGCAGAAATATTTTCTATACCGGAGCGTTTAATTAGATTATTACATATTTTTCTTGATTAATAAAAATACCATTTTCCAATTATTTAATTTGTAAACTGAGAAAATAAGATAATTCTCTCATATGTGACATTTCAAATTCTTTGGTCATTATTGTAGAAAATTCTGGATATAATTCTTCATTTGTGGAACCAAAAATAATATCATCTACATAAATTTGAATAATTAAAATATCTTTTTTTAGTTCTTTTAATAAAAAGAGTTTGATCAACCTTTCCAATCTAGAGTCTATTAAATAGCTCTTAAGACGTTCATACCAAGCATGGGGTGCTTGTTTTAAACCGTATAAGGCTTTCTTAAGTTTATAGACATGGTCAGGTAATTTTTCATGTGTGAATAGAGGTGGTTATTCAACATAAACATTCTCTTTTATATAACCATATAAAAAAACACTTTTAACATCCATTTGATAAAGTTTGAAATTATGAAAACATGTAAAGGCCAATAAGATTCGTATTCCTTCAAGCCGTGCGACTGGAGCAAATGTTTCTTCGTAGTCAATTCCTTCTTCTTGATTATATCCTTGTGCAATTAATCTCACTTTATTCCTAGTTATATTACCTTATTCATCTGCTTTATTTTTGAAGACTCATTTTGTACCAATGACTGATTGATCACTTGGTCTAGGAACTAGTTCCAAATTTTGTTTCGTTCTGATTGGTTTAGCTCTTCTTGCATAGCTATAATCCAATAGTCATCAGTAGAGGCTTCTTTTACATTTTTAGGTTCAATATTCAAAATAAATGCTACATGACCCATTTTATTAAGTTGATATCTAGTTCCAACATGTGAATCAATTTCTTTTATGACATTTTCTACTGGGTGATCTCGTAAAATCATAAGAGGAGATCTTACTTCATTTTCATTATGAATAATGTTATCTTCAAAACTATTTTGAGTAACCGTATTTGTGACCATCTTAGGTATAACTTCATCATCCTCAAAAAAATTATTACATTTGAAATTTTCGTCGAATGAAATATAAAGTGTTTCTTCAATTGTTTTTGTTCTTTTATTAAAAAGTCGATAAACTTTGCTTCATTTCGAATATCCTACGAAGATGCCTTCATCAGATTTTGGATCGAATTTTCCATGCTGGTCTTTTGTGTTTAAAATAAAACATTTTGAACTAAAAGTTTTAAAATAAAAAATGTTTGGTTTTCTTTGATATAAAAGTTCATATAAAGTATGTTTTGTTAGAGGTCGAATGGAAACATGATTTAGAACATAGCAAGCAGTTGCTACAGCTTCTGTCCAGAAATGTTTTGGTAATGTGCTTCCATTTAATAAAGTTCTTGCATATTCTTGTAACGTTCTATTTTTTGCTTTCTACAACTCCATTTTGTTGTGGTGTTTTAGGAAAAAAATTATGGTAAATTCCCTTTTTATTATAAAATGTTCAAAAGCTTCGTTTTTGGATTCATCTCCATGATCACTTCTAATATTTTAAATTTTTAAACTTTTTAGATTTTGAATTCTTTTTGCAAAGATCTTGAAATTTTCGAAAGCATCACTTTTATTTTTTAGAAAAATAGTCCAAGTATGTCTTGAGAAATCATTTACTATAACAAACACATATTTATTGTGGTTTATAGATTGAACTTGAGTTGGACCAAAGAGATCCAAATGCAATAGTTCTAGTGGTTGTATAGTAGAAATATTTTTCTTTGATTAAAATGGTGATTTTGTAAATTTTCCTAATTGATAAGCATCACAAATATTGTTTACTTTAAAATTCATTTTTAGTAAACCTTTAACTAAATTATTTTTAGATAATTTATCTATAGCTTTCAAATTAATATGACAAAATCTTTTATGCTATAAACAAGGATCATTTTCTTTGGCTAGTGAACACATATTTGTATTGTAATTTTATATGCATATTCAAAACATAAATATTTTTATCTCTAAAACCTTCAAAAATAAGATTATTTTTGATCAAAAATGCTACCTTATTTATAGAAAATGAAATATTAAATCCATTGTCACACAATTGGCTGATACTAAGTAAATTGTGTTTTAAATTTTTAACTAATAAAACATCAATAATAGGAGGTAAATTAGATATACCGTTATTACTCACATCGCCTTTTTTGATGACATATCCTTTGGAATTATCTTCAAATGTGACAGATCCTCCATCTAAGTAGATAATATTCATTAGCGTTTCCTTGTTTCTTGTTATGTGTTTTGAGCAACCACCATCCAGTATCCATTTTCCTCTCTTTTTGGGTGTTACCTACAAAATAAAGAATTAACATTGGTACCCACCATTGTATTTTGGGTCCTAAGAGTTAGCTCTTAAGGAAGGCAAACCCAAGAGGGTTCAGTATTTCTTTGAAACCAAAGAGGGTTCACTATTTCTAATCAAAGAGTTATTTGTTTTAGGAACCCAATTTTGATTGTTTTAGTAAAATTTGAAATTGTTGAACTATGTTTTTCAATTTTATTATTTCTTTTATACGAAGAACTCTTTTCTAAGGAATAATTTTAGAAGAATGCTTATATCCTAGTCCTCTTTTATAAGAAACAATTTGAGAATTTTCTATAATTTTGGAAAGATTTTCTCTACCTTTATTAAAATTAGAGACATTTTTAGCAATGTCTTCTAACTTTGTTTTAAGGCTAGAGTTATCTACTTTAAAACTTCACATTTGCTTTAAGGTCATGATTCTCAATTAATAAAGCATCATTCTTTTCTTTTTGAGTTTCTATCTCTTGACTTAGCAGGGAAAGTTAAGATGTCATATTAGAACAAGATTCTTGAATAACTTGAAGTTCTTCTTCTAAAAATTTTCTTTTCATCTCTTAGCATTTCTACTTCAATTTCAGTTCTATTCAATTTTTCAAGAATTTCTTTGTACTTTCTATTTTTTCCTTTTAATTTATGAAGTAGTTCTGAATTGATTTCCAAAAGATCATTAAAAGTTAGATCACTCACCTTGTCTTTTGTGGCCATAAAGCAAACGTTGGCTTGTTCTGAATCATTGTCCAAGTCACTATCTAATGATGAAGATGATTATGAATCATCTCACATGACAGAGAAACCTTTCTTATTGAATCTGTCTTTCTTGTGCTTATGTTTGTCTTTCTTTTTCTCAAGGTAGTTTTTCTTGATGTGGCCTTTCTTATGACATTCATAACATTCTAGTACAGATGATGATAGTTTGTTGGTATTGTTATTGTTGCTAAAACTGTTCCTGTTATTTATGAATTTGGTGCTCTTTCTATATTTTAAAAAAAATTGAAATTTTTAGCAATGAACGCCATATCTTCTTCATCTGAATCTGATTCATCCTTTTCTGCCAGGAATGCTATATTCTTCTTATTTTGAGCCTATACTCGTTTTGCCTAGAGACTAACTTCATAAGACATTATATTTCCAATCAATTCCTCTAGCTTTATGGTCAAAATGTCATTAGCTTCTTCGATTGCTAAGACTTTTCGTTCCCACTTATCTGTTAGTGAGTTGAAGATTTTTGAAACAATATCAAAATCTGTATAACTTTCTCCTAATGCTATCAAAGAAGGATATATTTCTTGAAATCTAGAGTACATTTCATTTATAGTCTCATCTTGCTTCATTTTAAAATTCTAGAACTGATTTTTAAGCATAGAAATTTTACTCTGTTTTACTTTCTCAGTACCTTCATGTGTAATTTTAAGTGTACGCCAAATTTCATGAGCAGTTTTACACATGCTTATTTTATTAAATTCATTTTTGTCCGATGCACAATATAACATATTCATAGCTTTAACATTTGCAGTAGCGTCTAATTTTTATGTGTTAGACCATGTTAAATATTCAGTAGTAGGAATAGTATATTCAGATTGCATAATATTCCAGGTTTTATAACTACTTGCTTGTATGTAGATTCTCATTCTAGTAGCCCAATAGTTATAGTTCATTCCATTAAATAGAGGTGGGCGCGCAGTAGATTGACCTTCTATAAAGGTAGTGTTAGCAATAGTGCTGGTGTGGTTTTCCATATTAAAACAATATTAGATAACTATGTTATGGTATGATAGCCTTTCTCTGATACCAAATGAAAGTGACTATGCTATAGGATCATGTAATATGGAGTATAATAAATAACTAGTGCGGAAAATAACTGTAAAATAATAGTAGCAGTAAAATGACACCATATATTTTTATACTAGTTCAAACTTCCATTCTACGTCCAGTCCCAAACTCCTTCTGGAATTATAGCTAGCAGCCCTCACTTAACCCAGAGGAACTGATATTACACCGCCTAAGCAACTGAATTGGACTTTGACCACTTGAGCAACAGAATAGGACTTGAGCGCCTGAGCAACCGAACATGACTTTCTTACAAATTGGATTTAACATGACTTTGTGTGTTCTAAATAACACGGATTTGTCACTTGCAGTACACCCTTCCTATAGTCTTATCCTTAAAGTAGATGTGTATATTTATGTGTGTGTGAAGAATAGGAAGTTTAATATTTCTTGAAGAATATGGAAACAAATACGTAAGCAATGATTGTATGAAAGCTTGTAGATATTGAACTCAAGAATGCTAAGTGTTATATATCAAAAGAGAATAGAAAATTAGGTGATTGGATCTATGGATCTTGAGTGTATATATAGTGTGTGATGAGATACGACTTCTGGAAACTGAATCTATTGATTCTAAGAGTTTGACCTTCTAGGAAGAAGGAACTATTTGATCAAAAGAAGTGTATTTTGGTGAAAACTGACAGCTGCAGATTCAGTCGACTGACCTTCTTAGGCAGTCGACTGAATTTCAAACTTGCACAAAAAATATACAAAGTCAGTCGACTGACCTAGATAGTTCAGTCAATTGTCTACTGAATTTATAAAGAATTTCAAAACAAAATCAGTCAATTGACATATAGTATTCCGTTGAGTGAATACTATTTTTTCTAGTGCACTTGAAAATTTTCTATGTGTATATGACATACGCAATTTTCGTAAATTAATTTGTGAGTGATGAGCTTTGAGGATAGATTTTAACAAATTTCTATACTATACTCTATATTTATTGACTCTAGTTACAATAATACAAACTATATTTGAGTCGATGAGTCTAGGCTAGCCGTAGTTGTAGATTCGTGAACCTTACTCTCTTGTCATCATTAAAAAACTTATAATCCAACATAGTAGTCCATACCGGAGCAAATTTTCGTCCATTAGAAAATTTTTAACTGATCTCCGCTCGACATCTACAACCTTCAGGGTATGGAAACCGGGTCAAGTGATAGATCTTTATTCGGCCTTGGAATAATTGCAGGAAGTATTTGACTTGTCAGAAATCCTATAGCGACTTATCGAAACTCAATAAGTAAAGAAGATAACTTGCAACCCGTTGTCCAAAGGCGAACCCTACAGGACATTTAATGAAGAAGTACTGAGATAGATTCCTCTGAAGCTGCAGCACGATCTTGCGATTCCTCTGGGCCTCGATGATGAGAAGGGACAGGAACTCGTCTCTCCTCTTAAATGAGAGAAAATATCTCAACTCGTTGAAACTTAGTGCACGATTAAATGTCTGCATAAAAAAACATGAAGGCAAGTTAGGATTGCATATCCGTTAGGATGAATTTAGAAGAGGAAAATTCCCAAGTTTGAAAAAGTTTCTTTCAAGAAGTCATTAAAGGGAGGAGCTGCTTGTTTCCTGGGGATTTGACCAAGCAACTTAGTATTTGGCATTTCCACCAGTCGGCTCAACTGGATCGATCGGCGACCGGCATCCAAGTTCGTTCGGCGTCTATGGAACGTTCGACATGGCAAAGCATTCAGCATGTGAGAACATTCGGCATGGCAGAATTGTCCGGCATCAACTACCATTCGGCCCAAACATTGTTCGGCCTAACTATTGACCGGCCTAAGAATCGTTCGGCCAAGATATAGTTCGTCCTGGGTAACGCTGGGCCAAAGTATCGTTCGGCCTAAGCTCTGCTTGGCATACAAACATCATTCGGCCAAGTCACTGGTTCAGCTTCCAGTATCGTTCGATGCAAATGCTTCCCACGACGCTCAGAGCGTTCGGCTTCGCTGTGCTCGGCATGAGGAGATTGTTCGGCATACCAAGTACGCTCGGCATAAGATTGTTCGGCATACCAAGGACGCTCGGCATAAGATTGTTCGGCATACCAAGGAAGCTCGGCATAAGATTGTTCGGTATACCAAGGACGCTCGGCATAAGATTGTTCGACATACCAAGGACGCTCGGCATAAGATTGTTCGGCATCTAGAGATTGTTCGGCCTCCTGAGAACGTTCGACAACCAAAGATTGTTCGGCACTCTGTCAATCTCGTCCGGCTTCGATTGATTGCTCGGCCTACTCTTCCCACGTAACACTGCATCTTTCGGCACGAAGGTGATGGATCGGCATTTGGCCGTTCGGCATGTTCGGGTCGGCACATAGAGTTTACTCCATTTGGGCCGTGATATCCATCTACTAGGCCCACCAGGGAAGTCCAACCCACTTTCGACTATAAATAGAGAGGCAGGGGCACAGTGAAAAGGATCGGTTTTTTGGGAACATTGGGGAAACTCTACCGCATTCAACACTCACTCAAGACTTAATTTTTTGTTTTGCAATTGTATTCAAGTAATTAGAAACGGATTGTATCTGTAATCAGCTATCAAGGAAATCAATAGAAATCAACTTCAAAGTGGACGTAGGCGGTTACGCCGAACCACTATAAATTTGGTGTTCTTGTTCTCTGCACTGAAATTTACATATTATTCTCTATTTTAATTTATTTTCTTCATTAATCTCTCTACACAATCTCTCTAAGGGTGTTAGTGACCAATTTTGATGCTAACATTTTGGTGCTTTCAATGAGAATTGAATTCTTAGGCTGTTAGGATCTGCTTTGTAGCTACTGGATTGCATAAATCTCCCAGAGGAGATCCAAGATCATTGACAAGGCATCTGTTGATTCTATTCAAAGTTATAACCAACAACTCTACCATGGAAAGACCACGAACCAGATCGGCCTCCCATAACGTAGATGTCCACGAAACTGCTAGCATACAACAAGTTGGACCTAGAAATCAACAAGCAACAAGAGGTGCAGGGCCCTCCACCCAAAACCAAACAGAAGTCGTTTCCCGAATAGAGTTCAACAACTTGATAAGAGAACTCAAGTAAAGTAGAAGGCAACTTGCTGAGCAGATTCAAGCCAACACTAACCTCATGACTCAGCTCGCTCAGCAGCAGCGCCAGAATGCTGGAGGTAACCCCGCCCTTTATTCTGATTCTGATAGTTCAACGTCAGCTAATGAACCTCCTAGGCGTAGACGCCGTAAGGATGAAGGTGCACAAGCAGGCATTGAGAATTAAGCCCGCAAAGAGGCCGGACACCCGAATCTCCAAGACCCAAATCAGGCGGGACACCAACCCACACGGTCCCGTGGAACGGAACCCAACCTTCCATCCTCCATACAACTCCGGACTTAACAGCTATGGTTAGACAGTTGATGAGAGAAAACCAAGGCTTGACCAATGAAGATTGGGGAGTGTCTAGAAGCCATAGTCCCTTTACGGATGGTATCCTACAGGCTGAGTACTCCAAGAAGTTCAGTATGCCGACTATCCCAGCCTACGAAGGGAAGACTGGTCCCAGGCAGCATGTGATGAGGTACGGATGGATGATGGATTCTACAAGAGCTAATGATGCAACCAAGTGTAGGTGCTTCCTAATCACTCTGTCCGGAATTGCCACCATGTGGTTTACTCGACTTCCCCCACGATCTATACCCAGCTTTGACGAATTGGCAATGAAATTCATAGAGCAATTTAGGATACACACCACTCGTCCAAAGGATGTGATGTCCTTATCAAGCGTAATCCAAGCTCCGGGAGAGTCGTTGAAAGCATACTTGCAGAGATTTCATGTTTCTGCTACCGAAGTGAGCAATCCAAACGACCATGCAATTTTGATGGTGGTAATGCATGGAGTGGATCCAGACTCTGAATTCGGAGATTGGTTGGCGGGAAAGCCCCCAGCCATGCTGGAATGTTTTTACTCGAAAGATCATTTGTTCATAATAAGAGAAGAAGCTTGATGGACAAGACGAGACAAGGCACCAGGGCCTGCTTAAGAGACTGTGAAGAGTACCATCACCATGAAGCAAACCGGCGATGATTTGGGAAAAGCTCAAGTCCACGTCCAAAACAAGCCTGGGCAGTCTAAAGGATCCGGAGGTGGAAATCCCGGAAAGAAAAGAAAGATGGGGAAATGGAAGTCAAGGATCCCGACCTACAATGAATACACCCCACTCAACGCATCACTTGAGAACATCTATTTGTCAACTCGCAACACTTTTCAGTATAGGAAACCATGCCCAAAGGAATCGACGGAGGAACAGAAACGGACTGGGAAGTACTGTCGCTTTCACGAGTCTTATGGGCACAACACAGAGGAGTGCAGACCCTTCCATGACGCTATAGAAGAGCTGATTAGACAGAAGAAGCTGCAGGAGTTCGTCAAAGACCCACAAGATGGAAGGAAAGAGACATCGGACCCCGAACGTAGGCCAGCTCCACGCCAACCAGAACAACCTGCTCGAACTATGGGTAGATTGGTTATCAACACGATTGCTGGCGGACCTCATCTTGCGGATAAGAATTGACAGGAGATGGAGTGATATGCTAACTCTTTAAGACATGTGGAGTACGAGTATTGTTCAAATGTGGAAGATGGGACCCCTGCAAAGCAGCAGCGCACGATTAATGATGATATTGTATTCAGGAGTAGAGCTGCGGATAAAGTGGAGGCCCCTACCATCGACCCGATGGTCATATCTGCGACAATCGGGATGGCATTTTTAAAGAGAATTCTAATTGATTGTGGAAGTTCCGTTAACATCGTCTTCAAGAAGGCGTACGATCAAATGAAGCTGGAGATTAAGGATTTGAAACCGTCTAAAGCCAGAATCCACGGCTTTAACGGCGCATCAACGGATGCAGTGGGATGTGTTGAGTTACCAGTTGAACTGGGGCAAGGCGAGCGTAGGAGGGTACGGATCCTACCATTCATAGTGTTGGATGTTGACTCTCCATATAACGTATTTCTAGGACATCCAACCTTGGCAGAATTTAGGGCAGCATTGTCCCATTGGTGTCTGACGTTAAAATTTCCCACAGACAGTGGTGTTGGAGTGCTACACGGTGATCGGACGTGCCTGCTATGTGGCTGAGCTGAGAGAGGCTCAGCGTAGAGAGAAAGGAAAGGTTGCGGACCGCTCCATCCGCATCCGAAATGCTGATGATTGACAAGTAGCGCCCGAGCCCTGGCTCGGGCAACATTCTCGGATCTATAGAGATAGATCCGAGAGACGATGATGGGGGACCCAGGGAAACAAACGCAGCATCGGCTGAACTAACAATTGACATCCAAGTAAGCCGAGATGACCTATTACGATTCTTAAAATTGGATCACAACTCGACCCCGTGGTAGTCGAGAACCTCACTGACTTCCTCCGAGCGAATCTTGATGTCTTCACTTGGACACATTCTGACATATGCGGGATTTCTCCTACAATCGCGAGTCATATGTTGAACATAGACCCAAGACATATTCCTGTGCAACAGAAAAGGAAAGGCATGGACCCAAAGAGGTCCGCACCTCTCAAAGAGGAGGTAGACAACCTCAAAGCCAATGGGTTCATCCGCAACGCCCTCTACCCTGAATGGGTTTCTAACCCAGTGCTAGTAAAGAAAGCGAATGGAAAATGGAGAACTTTTGTCGATTATTTTGATTTAAAAAAAGCATGCCCGGAGGATAGTTTCCTATTGCGTAGGATTGACCAATTGGTCGATTCAACTGCCAGGCATGAGTTACTATCATTTATGGATGCGTACTCCGGATATAACCATATCTCGATGCACCTCCCAGACCAAGAACACACCAGTTTTGTCACAAACGTTGGGTTATATTGCTATGTAGTGATGCCCTTTGGATTGAAAAACCAGGGAGCAATTTATCAGCGTCTGGTGAATCGGATGTTCAAAGACCAGATTGGTAAAACGATGGAAGTTTATGTGGATGACATGCTCGTGAAGTCGCGGCAGTCAAGCGACCACATCCGAGACTTAGCGAAGATGTTTGACATACTTAGACAATATGGAATGAAGATCAATCCTTTAAAGTGTTCATTCGGCGTAGCGTCGGGAAAGTTTTTGGGTTTCATTGTAAGTGCACGAGGAATCGAGGCTGAACTAGAGAAGATTCAAGCCATCCGTGATATACAAGTACCCAGAACCATAAAGCTGGTGCAAAGCTTGAATGGAAAGGTGGCCGTGCTGAGTCGATTCATATCTAGGGCCACAAATAAGTGTATTCCTTTCTTCGATGTCGTAAAGAAAGGAAAGAGGAATTACGAATGGACATCCGACTATGAGGAAGCATTCAGAGCTCTTGTAAGGCACTTAGAAAGTACCCTGGTATTGTCGAAACTAATAGACCACGAAATGTTGTACATATACTTGGTTGTATCCTAGTACGCTATCAGTACAGCCTTGGTCCACGAGGATGACCGGATTCAAAAGCCAGTGTACTATATTAGTAAACGTTTGATGGGGGCAGAAAGAAATTATCCAAAGATTGAAAAGCTAGCCTATTGCTTGGTGATTGCATCACGCAAGCTTCGCCCGTATTTTCAGGCATACTCGATCAGTGTCTACACTAATCGACCTTTGCGGCAGATACTCCAATGACCAGAAACTTCTGGGAGAATGCTTAAATGGAATATTGAGTTAAGTCAGTTCGACATTACCTACCTGTCGCGAAGGGCCATACAAGGACAAGCACTAGCTGACTTCATTGCTGAATTTACTGTGATAGACGAGTCAAACGACCACAATGTCATACCTCCCGTTCAACGGAACATGTACACTGATGGGGCATATAACAACCGTTGTTCGGGGGTCGGCTTAGTTCTTGTAACTCATGAGAGCCGATCAGTCTGCTACGCTTTGAAGCTCGAATTCACAGCAACAAATAACGAAGCCAAATATGAAGCGTTGATCGCCGGCTTGAAACTTATCAAAGAATTGGGAGTAAAATCGGTTGAAATCTTCAGCGACTCGCAGTTGGTGGTGAACCAAGTGCGAGGAGACTACCAAGTAAGGAGGCAGAGACTTGCCCTATATTTGGTTCGAGTTCAGGAGCTGCTAACGAATCTCGAGTATTATGATATTTCACATGTCCCGCGTGAGCGAAACAGAGCATCTGATTCACTAGCAAAATTTGCAAGCACAGATGACGCACAGCAAATGGGATTATTTCCTGTTAAGACCCTCCATGCTTCGAGTATAGATATGATGGAGGTAGATTTCGTGTTAGAAATAGAAATCGAGGAGGAATCATGGATGACCCCAATCAAGTAGTACTTGCTATTCGAGATCTTACCCAAAGAAAGGAGCGAAAGACGACAAGTCCTTCGTAAGGCTTCTCGTTATATAATATAGGATGGAATAATGTATCGAAGGGGATTCTCGACCCCACTACTCCGATGCATTGCCCATGGTGAGATAAAACGAGTCTTGGAGGAAGTCCATGAAGGAGAATGCGACGACCATACTAGGGGGCAGACATGGGCAAAGAAGATCCTCCGTTATGGATACTACTGGCCAACTGTGAATCGGGATGATGCAGACTATGTGAGAAGATGTGATAAATGCCAGATATATGCAAAAATCCAGAGAGCTCCGTCAACGGAACTCACGCAAATGGTTAGTCCCTGGCCATTTGCAATATGGGAAATTGACCTAGTTGGTTCTTTACCCATAACCAAAGGTGGAGCGAAATATGCAATAGTTGCAGTCGACTACTTCACCAAATGGGCAGAAGCAGAGCCTCTGACCATAATAACCACCAAGAAGGTTATTAATTTCGTCGTAGAAATATCATATGCCGTTTTGGCCTTCCACGGACCATCATTACAGATAATTGGACTCAATTCGAAAGCAAGGAGTTCAAAGAATTCTTCCAGAAGTATGGCATTGAAAAGAAGTTTCAAGCGGTTGCTCACTTGAAAGCTAACGGACAAGTGGAAGTCGTAAACAAGATAATCAAGTCCATACTGAAAAAACATATGGAAAAGGCTAGAGGCAAGTGGGTGGATGAACTTCCAATAGCGCTTTGGGCCTACAGGACCGCGACTGGCCACCCTCCATTCGCTTTGGCATATGGCGTGGAAGCTTTCATACCCGTGGAACTTGGAGTTCCATCACATCGGGTAACTTATTACGACCCCGAGTCGAAACAGAATCTTTTATTGGAATCATTGGACGTCATTGACGAAAAATGCGAAGAGGCCAATTTGAGAGCGGCCACATACAGACATAGAGTCGCAAAATATTACAACGAAAAGGTCCGACCAAGAATTTTTAGTGTGGGAGACCTTGTTTTGAAACGATTTTTTTCGATCCCGTCTCATAAGAATCCCGCATGGGAAGGTCCATATGTCATCGAACGGAAGCTTGGAGAAGGAACTTTCAAGCTAACGACCGTCGATGGTGCGACACTCCCCCGAGCATGGAACAGCGAGCACTTGCGGCATTATTATACTTAGTCTATTTGTTTCATGTATTAGTTGCATTTATTTCCAATACGCCATTATTTCTAGTTCTTGGCATGCAGTAAGACAATTCAGCTTGCTTTCACTAATAAAGACTTGAAGCCATCTTTTCCATAAATTACTAATGACTCTGCGTATGATGATCCTGCGACAGGCAAACGAAACTATATTATTTTGGTCGACGTACGAACACGCGCAAATGATTCAAAATCTCCAAGTCCCCGGAGTGCGGACTGGAGTACTCTAATTCCCCGGAGTGCGGACTCGAGTATAAACGATTCAAAATCTCCAAGTCCCGGAGTGCAGACTGGAGTACTCTAAGTCCCCGGAGTGCGGACTCGAGTATAAACGATTCAAAATCTCCAAGTCCCCGGAGTGCAGACTGGAGTACTCTAAGTCCCCGGAGTGCGGACTGGAGTACTCAAAGTCCCCGGAGCGCGGACTTAAGTATAAAAGACTCAAAATATCCAAGTCCTCGGAGTGCAGACTGGAGTACTCTAAGTCCCCGGAGTGCGGACTCGACTATAAATGATTCAATATCTCCAAGTCCTCAGAGTACGGACTGAAGTACTCAAAGTCCCCTGAGCGCGGACTCAAGTATAAATGACTCAAAATCTCCAAGTTCTCGGAGTACGGACTGGAGTACTCTAAGTCCCCAGTGTGCGGACTCGAGTATAAACACCAAAATCTCCAAGTCCCCGGAGTGCGGACTGGAGTACTCTAAGTCCCCGGAGTGCGGACTCGAGTATAAACGATTCAAAATCTCCAAGCCCCTGGAGTGCGGACTTGAGTATCCTATGTCCCCAGAGTACGGACTCGAGTATAAACGACTCAAAATCTCCAAGTCCCCGGAGTGCGGACTGGAGTACTCTAAGTCCTCGAAATGCGGACTCGAGTATAAACGATTCAAAATCTCCAAGTCCCCAGAGTGCTGACTGGAGTACCCTAAGTCCCCAGAGTGCGGACTCGAGTATAATCGACTCAAATCTCCAAGTCTCCAGAACGTGGACTGGAGTACTCTAAGTCCCCGATGTGCGGACTAAAAAATATTCTAAGTGCTTGAAGCGCAGAAGGAAGAATGAACAACTCTCGAAGAATCTTCGAGCTATATGAAGGTGAACCGAGAAGTCCATGTTATTCTCAACAGCTCGGATTTAAATCACAATCATACAAAAATTGAATGATAAGAGCCTTTTGAAAGACAGAAAAAAGGAACTAAACTTTATTCAGACAAAGTTTTTACTACAAAGTTCGGAGTAGACAATCTATTTACAAGACTACGAAAGTAGATGAAAATAATTACATAACTTAAACTAACTCTCGTTGAACAAGAGTAATGGTCACTTCTTGTGCTTCTTCGGCTTCCTCACCTCCATGGCCTTCTCGGACGGCTCCTTCCCCGTGCGTTTACCCTTGGTGCTCTTCTTTGATGGATAGGTAGCAGCTGCAGAAGTACGGGGAACATCCACGGGCTTGGATCTAGTAGGGAGAATGACCTTCAATGTCTTATGCAAAGGATCATCTGGGTCCATAACTCGAGGCTCGACCTTGATCTCGGCCGTCTCTCTCTTCTCCTTCTCGAGCCTCTCCTTCATACTCAGCTCAGATGTGTGCTCGAAGGCGCCTGTGATCTCTACTTCATAACTCCCCTCGATGGGAGAAGGCGCCTGTGAGCATCTGGCCCGGGAGCTTCTCCTGCCTGAATGGCCTCACCTATCTTTTCCTCCACCTCCTTGGCAACATCGCTCCTTGAAGTGGGCCCAGGATCAGAACGACCTACGTAAAAGCATGAAAAACAAGCATTAGAATACAATAGTCCTTCATAAATAATGACGACATTTGAAATCTTAAAGTGAAGAGTTATCTATCAGGTTCCGTCAGGCTCTCAGCCGTCAAGGGGGTCTCACCCTTCGGAATGGGAGACAGAATATGGACGCCAAGGCCGGGGTGCTACGGATTGTAACCAATATGCTGCTCAAATGGATCGAGTATCGGCTGATCGGCCGGTCGAGTAGGCGCATGAGCTGGAGGCACGACCCCGGATGGACCAGTAATAACTTCTTTCCCTTTCTTTGAGGGGGAGCCTTTGCCATATATAGCTTTAGCTGCAGACAAGTCCTAAGGCTCGTTTCCCTTGAGGAATTCTTTTATCAAGACCCCCTCATCAATCTCTTCGGTACCATGCTTGGCCTTTCTGATTTCGATTAAAGTCTCCCACGCCTCGTCCAGAGATTCAAGATAACCCTCGCCCAAGAAAGTCAAGTCTCGATGCATGAGAATGCGGGCGTCGAACTCAGCAATTAGTGGATCAAATATATTTTTGACCTCCTCCCTGTCTTCTTCTCTAGCCGCCTCGAGACGCGAGTCGATATCAATGGACGCTATCTTCTTGCCCACTTCACGGGCCTCACTCTTTAAAGCCTCGACTCGGGAAAGCTCGCCCTCAAGTTTTTCTTTCAAGAGTCGAGTGGCAATGATCTCATCACAGTATCATTGTGACTCCTCCTAGGCTGCCGTTTTCTCTTCCTTCTCTCTGCGGAGCTGCTCCTCAAGTTCTCTGACTCGGAGGCTGAATGCGTCTCTCTCCTTTTGAACTGAGTCCTTCTCTAGAGCCAAAGCCCCACAGCGTTGAACAGCCTCGTTAAGTTCTTTCTCGTGAGTTGATTCCAGACGAGTGACGGCCTCCACGGTGTCCTTTGCGCTCTGATGGGCGACTTCAAGTTCAGACTAGTAAGTTGCGATTTCTTCGTCCTGAGCCTTAATGATGTCTTTCTCGTGGATAGCCTCGAGCTTCAGGTCATCGATTTCATGTTGGCGATCCATGGAGACTTCGGAATGTTTTTCAGCCAAATGAACAAACGCGTCATGTTGAACATAGACGTCGTTGGTAAAGGCGATGGCGCTCTGCTTGACATGACCGGGGATAGGATGAATCGTCGGGAGGAATTTTAGGCCGTCGAAGCAGAATTTTGAAAATTTATCTTTAAGCTCGGCCAGCCTCTCCGATACTGTTGGGTCTGTTACAGGAGCGGAAGGAGACGGCTTTGAAAGTTCGGCTCTCCTGTGAGGATCTCGGGGCTGTTGAGTGGTAGAGGAGTCAGAGTGTTGATCCCAGGGGCCATCGGATTGCGACCCTTTATGGCCGTGTTTGTCTTTGCTCAGTTCCAACTGTGAAGAGGGATGATGGTGGTACTTGGGCTGATAGTATGTTTTCTTTCGAGATGATGAGTCCCAGGAACGATAATCCCTATCGCCATCGTCGTCTCTGTCCCGACGTCTCTCGGAACTTGAGTCACGCCCGGATTGATAGAAAACAGATGACCCACGGAGGCGATCAATGCCGTGTGTACGTCCCATTCCACCTGTACGAAATTTGAGAAAGAGTTAGCAATGACAAGAGTAGCGCGACGATGAAAATCTAAGTGCAAATTGAAGTGCAAGTGTTTGTGCACGTCCTAGTGTTTCCCCCCGATGGACCAGTTGCTTTACTAATAGTAGTTTTCTCTCCCTGACTCTAGGCTAGAGCGCCCGCATCTCCTCTGATGGGCGAGTGAAGTTGAAATGCTTCCGGATCGTCGAAGTCATAATTGAGCAGGTCATCGGGAATGGAGAGGTTCGATAGGCCCTTTAAAGAACTTTCTACATGCTGTGAAGATGCATCTTTCTCCATTGGAATGAGTGTAACTTTTGAAGTTCCGCCAACCTTCTCCTTTCCAATCTTGTACGTCAATCCCTTTTTCCTCTTTGAAGGGGAAGATGACGTTTCGATATCGTGTACTTTGACTATCGAATCCTGAGTGGGACCCAAGTTCTCACCTTGTGCTTTGGGTGTTTCATTCCCTTGAATTTCCCCCTCTTCCTGTGCACCAGGGGTGTGACGTGATGACGACTCAGTTAATTTTTTCCCTTTACAGGATGCAGGCTTAGGTATGGATACGCCCTCGGGGAGGCTTACCCGACGACCTTCTGCTAACAGTCCGAACCCCGATAGTGACTCTTTTGAAATGAGAGTTCGGATGTCTCATTCTTCGGCGGGAAGAGCTCTAATAGCTTCAACGGCCTCAGAATATCCACGGCCGTCAGGACATGGGTTGATACCTGAGAAGATGAAACAAGAGTTAGAAAAGGCATAGCTTCGACCAAACATGAGTATCGTTTCAAGAAGAAGACTTACTTCCTTTAACCCATCTCCACGCGAAACCAGGAGGGCAACACACATAGAACCATTCCGTTTGTACAAGGAAAACTTGCTCCACGCCCCGGTTAAAATCTGGCATTTGTGGTGCGGTTCGAGGAACACAAAAGAAGGGCTATCTCTCCGCTTCTTGATCATATAAATGTATCTGATGTCGCCAGGGGTTGGAGGCCTAGAGAGGACGGTCATGAAGAGGATATAGGTGCCGTAGATGAAAGCGTGGCTATTCGGGTGCAATTGCGATGGGGCAATGTTAATGTACTGCAGCACATCCCGAAGAAATAAACTGAACGGTGGCACGCTGCCAACCCAGCACATGAATTTATTACACGCCGTGTATCCAACCGGGGGCAAGTGTGTACGATCGTGCCCCGAGGGAACCAACACGTCATCAAAAGGGATCCCATGAATGGAGCATATTCGCCGGAGTGCAACTTCATTAACCTTCGAAGCCTGTGAATCAACAGGATTATCCAAGAGAATTGCTGCCTCCAAAGCGTCGGGGGATAAGTTATGTGCAGGGGAGGTTGACGGATTTGCAACATCCACGACTTCTTGTCGGGTGGGCGGTCCCGGTCTATCTGAAATCGTGGCGGAGATAGATCTCTTAGACATTTCCAATAAATATTGAATCTTGCAGAGTACCTAATTGAACTATACTCGAAAAACAATCGACGTCAGAATTAACAACACAAGAATTCCCCTCGTGTGGTGTGTGAACTATTGCGATCATTATGTGTAAGGGCTAAGAGATTATGAGTCACAGAATTAATGATATAAAGTCAAGCTTGGGACTGTCGCCTTCGAAGACCGTCATCGCTGACCATCTATGAAAACCAGCCTTGCGATGCTTTCAATTTTAGACTCGGGCATTGGCACTACGAGTTAAAAGCTTTTATCTGTTCTTGTCAATTTAAGTTATCAGTTCGGATCAATTCAATATGCTAGTATGCTGGAGTCTCTGCCCTTGTTTTTTCATATGATTAGGCAACGAAAATGATCGTTCGGCCTAAGTTCTCTTTGGCTAAAAAGTGGTTCGGCATCCATAAGTGTTCGACCTGTAAAACATGGTTCGGCATTTATAATTGTTTGACTGAGATATGGGTCGACGGTCATGATTGGTCAGTCTAAATATTATTTGGCCTAACTGTCGGCCGGATAAGCTATCGCTCGGTAAAGCTATCGTTCGGCCTATGTAACGACCAGCCTAAGTTCTGCTCGGCCAAAGTAACGTTCGACATTCTACCTAATTCATACTTCCGCCCTAACACTCCATCCCACTGCTCGGCATGTGGCGAGTCATGCCGAACCAAAAAGTTATGCCGAGCCCCAACACTCGGCACTCTGACCTTAACTACAGTTTCATTTTTTCCTCTCTTCCTCCAACCACGCCGAATAACAGGGACAGATCGTTCGGCGAATCATGCTAGTCCATGCCGTACGGCATCCTAACCACCTCCTGCTCCCCCTCTATTCTTTTTCCCTCCAATCTCGTTCGGCACAAGGGAACCATGCCGAATCACAATACAACTCCCAACAGCTCCCTTGTACGCTTGTCTCTAGTTACTCCACCTTTCCTCCTCATCATTTAACTCTAAAAACTCTAAAAATATCTTAAACCGAGGTTCGACTCTTTCATACACCTATCGGCTATGGTCCCTATATGAACTTGATTAGTTATGGAAAGGATTTAAATAGAAGAATCGATACCTAGTTAGTAGATCGAGACTTGGAAAGGATTGTTGAACCTTTGGAGGCTGTGAACTGGCAAGTTTAGCAAGTGCAAGGTCACGGAGGTAAAAAAAGTGGAAAGAGAAGAAGAAGGAACGTGCTGACTTTTATAGGGAAGAAGAAGTCGAAGCGACAATGACCGGTAGAACTGGTCAAAGCAGCATCGTTCGGCATCAGCTTCGGTTGTATCGCTTGGCATTCGCGTTACGCTCGGCACACACCATCCCAACCGATACTCACAAGAAAACAACCTCCAAGAGTAATCGGCCAAGGTTCGAGGCAAAGCACAAAGGACTCATAGTTCAAAGCGTATCATGTTTGGTCACGCGATACACTTTGGGGGGGGCAAGTGTTTCTTGGGGATTTGACCAGGTAACTTAGTATTCGGCATTTCCACCGGTCGGCTCAACTGGATCGATCAGCGATCGACATCCAAGTTCATTCGGCGTCTACGGAACGTTTGGCATGGCAGAGCATTCAGCATGTGAGAACGTTCGGCATGGCAGAATTGTCCAGCATCAACTACCGTTCGGCCCAATCATTGTTTGGCCGAACTATCGTTCGGCTTAACTATTGACCGGCCTAAGAATCGTTCGTCCAAGATATAGTTCGGCCTAGGTAAAGCTCGGCCAAAGTATCGTTCGGCCTAAGCTCTTCTCGGCATACAAACATCGTTCGGCCAAGTCACTGGTTCGGCTTCCAGTATCGTTCGGTGCAAATGCTTCCCACGGTGCTCAGAGCATTCGGCTTCGCTGTGCTCGGTATGAGGAGATTATTCGGCATACCAAGGACGCTCGGCATAAGATTGCTCGGCATACTAAGGATGCTCGGCATAAAATTGTTCGGCATACCAAGGAAGCTCGGCATAAGATTGTTCGGTATACCAAGGACGCTTGGCATACGATTGTTCAGCATACCAAGGACGCTCGGCATAAGATTGTTCGGCATACTAAGGACGCTCGGCATAAGGTCATTCGGCATTCAAAGATTGTTCGGCCTCCCGACAATGTTCGACAACCAAAGATTGTTCGGCACTCTGTCAATCTCGTCCGACTTCGAATGATTGCTCGGCCTACTCTTCCCACGTAACATCGGATCATTCGGCACGAAGGTGATGGATCGGCATTTGGCTGTTCGGCATGTTCGGGTCGCACAAAGAGTTTACTCCATTTGGGCCGTGATATCCAGCTACTAGGCCCACCAGGGGAGTCCAACCCACCTTCATCTATAAATATAGAGGCAGGGGCATAGTGAAAAGGATCAGTTTTTTGGGAACACTGGGGAAACTCTACCGCATTCAACACTCACTCAAGACTTAATCTTTTGTTTTGCAATTGTATTCAAGTAATTAGAAACAGATTGTATCTGTAATCAACTATCAAGGAAATCAATAGAAATCAACTTCAAAGTGGACGTAGGCACTTACGCCGAACCACTATAAATTTGGTGTTCTTGTTCTCTGCACTAAAATTTACATATTGTTCTCTATTTTAATTTACTTTATTCATTAATCTCTCTACACAATCTCTCTAAGGTTGTTAGTGACCAATTTTGGTGCTAACACTCCTCCATTTAAGCACATGTATCACCGGCAAGCAGTGTATCCCAGGGCGGCATATTTGCAAACTCATTCATCTTCAGAAGGCTCACGTCGTCCTCGAGATTGGCGTGTTGCAAACAAATATTATGCAAGACCTTAGCAGAGATTACAGAGGAAGCGCCCTCCGGTGGATTAAGCAAAACTCTGAAATATGGAGGAATCTGGTCAACAACTAGGCCAACCAAAACTAGTCGACCGTATTCAGATCGCAAAGCGGAAGAGGAAGGGGCAATGGTCGATGATTCAGCTTCTTAAAATGCTAGACTTCCTCTACTGGACTTACGAAGAGAAGATGAGTACTTCATTCTATATGGAAGAACTTGTGTCCAATGCTGTCAGGTATTTTATCTTTAACTAAAAATTCCCCTACGACACTTGAATTCTGAAAGAATACTGGAGCAAGTGCAGTGTGTTATCTATATGTGAGGTGTGATCGATGTCCTAAGCACTACAAACACTCTATCCTGTATAGTTAGTTCGCTCACAGTAAAGAATGAAAAGGGCTTTTCGTATCACTTTTTGAAATTATTTCTTCTCAACTAGCCCGTTATCGATCAACGGCCAATAACGGATTTATTGTCTGAAGCAATGCGGAAAGTTCTTCTAAGTTCGGGTACACCGAGTGTGCAAAAAAGAGACCAATCTGAACTCTCCAAATGGAGATAACAACATAAGCTACTTGCGAGATGCTATCCTAAGTCATTATTCCCCTCCAGAAGGATTAAAACCAATTCATAATACATCGTGTTGTATCAGCAATGTAACTTAGTACAAGTTAATTTTGATTCTGTGGATGAAGACAGCAAAACATGTTAAGCAGCAGGGGTAAGGCCCAAGTGTCATTCCGCGAAGAACTCAAGACTCGATCCACCATCTTCTTCCGCAAAATCACAATCAACTCAAATTTTCCACGATAATCATCACCAATACAACCCCGTAGTCGAATTGCTAAATGAACGACATAATCTGCATCATCCACCTTGAATCAAGAATCAAAGGGCAAGGATGATTGGAGTTTTCTACAGCAGCGACCCAATGACCTATAGGAAGTAGATCGGTGGCGATCCAAAGGAGAAAGGTTGGAAGCAATTCAGAAAAGAAGGACTGTTGGTGATTCGAAAAGGTAGAGCAACAAAGTTGTGTGGCTAAGTCAAAGCGACGACACAGTCAAGGTTGGCCTAAGGTGAGGAACTCTGGTGGTGTTAACTGGTGGTGTTAACAAGAAAACATGTTAACACCCCAAAGCAGAGTTTAATGTGTAGATGCTTCCTTCGAAACCACATTTGGAACAGATAGAGATTGTAAAAACTTTTTGATTCCCTTAAGACCTTATGTCGAATATATTGTAGCAGACGAAGCCCCTTCTTTTACAACCTTTCGACATGGTTGGAAAGTTTGATTCTCTTTTATAGTACCTTTCGAGCTTGTTCAATTGGTTTAAGACTCTGTCGGAATCACCTTTCGAAGTAGTCAGGGTGGTTGAAGGTTAGGACTTGACGGTTTAAAATATCGGTTGAATTAAATGGTTTCGACTTACTCAAAAGGTAGCCCTTTGAACTTATTGATGCAAACAAGCCTTTATCAGAGCCATACATAACCATTAAATCCATTTCTATATTGAAGAATCCTACAAGCTTGATTTGAAAATACTATTTTTTATTACTTGAAACTCAAATGTACAGAGTAATTTATCCCTAATCTGATTTGGGAATTAAGGATTACAAGTTTTAGAAAGTACTAGTAAGGAATGAATGTAATTGGCCCCTCAAAATAAGACCCCTAGGGTCTTATTTATAGGCGCTGGTTGACTGCCTTCAGCCTATATCCTTTCAACATGGCCGGAAGTGTAAGGAACTGGAGATAGTGGTTTTGATGACAACAACCTTTGTAACCTATTTTATTATAACTTATATACTAACACTATTGTCTAGATATTTTTGAATGTTATTATGCAGGATATATAAGGAAGGTACTGATTATTGAAGACTGTACAATATAAAGATCAAGAACAAAGAAATCAAGTTTGAAGACTCATGAGTATCAAGATCAAGATTTCAAGGTAAGTGTCTAGTTTTGTTAAAACTTCATAATAGCATGGAAATCTTCATTCCAAATTTCATTATGGATGGAACCCATTTCTACCTTCTTAGTGGCTTACAAATCAACGACAAGTAGCTTACAAACCTACGACTACAGGCTTACAAACCCACGAACATCCTGCTTTGGTGCAAGTTATCGAGTCCTGATGTAATGAAATATTCTCAGGAAGAAGCTTGCAAAACTACTTCAAAATGGATTTTCAAAACTGCTTTTCAAAATGTTTTAGCCATAAAAATTATCTTTTCAAATGATTTTCAAAAAGATGCTTTAGCCTTAAAATATCTTTGCTTTTGTTTTTAAATAAACTTTTGTTTTAAACTTTGTTTGTTTTTCAAAAACTATCTTCTAATTTTTAATTATTCTTTATAATATATATATATATATACTTGAGATTAAAAATCAAATTTATATATACATTCTAAAAATATATTTTTCTACTCTTCTTTATTTTAAAACATAATAAAATTAGTTTATTTTACTTAAGAATCATTTTATCTTGTTTTCCTTTCAATACCATTTTCAAAACAAATTTTACATTGTTTTTAACTAAGGGATGTTAACATCATAGGGTACCCCATGTCGGCATGGTAGCCGTTAAATTCAAAAGTTTCAATTTTCAAAAGAAGTGTTTATTCGTTTAAATCTCTTCACGAATGGTTATGACCATTACTGGTCTATAAATAACTTTTACAAACGAATTTTTTAACTAACAATTTTCTTATTTTCTTCAATCCTTCTCCCTCATAAATCCATATTTTAAAATTTTCATATTTTTAAGATCGTGCCAAAATTCTGCCGAATTCTCAAGTGAATCAAATTAGAATCTCATTCTTGTTTGATTCTCTGCCCTCTCTTGAAGATCAAAGTGCTATTCATAGTTATAGGACCAATTTGTAATCACAAGTTTATCGAATCTCTCTATAAGGTATGGTTGTGCCTAGAAATCAATTAGGTGATCTTGTGTTCTGTAAATCAAGAGAGTTTCCCCTGGACTCGAAGACAGGATGGTACCTCAAGGCCTTCAAAAATTGAGGATTGTAATCTCGACATTGGTATAATAAAAATCTGTACGAGGTGTTTGCCTTGGTGCAGGACTGGATGTAGGGTAACTCCGAACCAGTATAAAATGCAGTGTATTCTTTCCTTTTACTGCATTTTATTTAGTTTCTGCATTTGTGTTTGATTATGTGATTGTTCGGTGATTAAGTTCTGCATTTGTTTTGTATCATAATTTTTAAATTAGTCCATATATGTCTTAGAATCCATTAAACACTATTTACCCCCCCGCCCTCCCCCCTCTTGTGTTAAATTAGCATTAAGATCCTTAATCCGCACTCCCTTTCAGAAAGGCCTTCCTACATCCCTTTGTGCGCATCCCTTTAATGTAGTCGAAGGGATTACCCTTACGACCTTCCGCTGCCATTAAAGTTTGGTCTTTCCTCTATCTTGATTGATTGCTTTCGACTTCATCGAAAGGTATAGAAGCGCCCTTCACCTAGTTGTTAACGTGCCGTGTAAGTTGGAAAGGGCTTAAGCTTTCGATGCTGTCAAAACGTGTAACTTTTTAGGTTTCGATTAAGTTGAACCACTGTAGAAAGTTTAGCTACAAAAAATTCGAAGGCATTCTCTCTAATTAGTGCAGGATGCTATTTTTTGTGTTTGAGGAAGTTATATTGAATTCATATAATCCTTATTTCATATGCGTGGATGGTTTCAACCAATTCGAAAGGCTAATGTATGCTTTCGAAAGGGTTGCTTTGGTCGAATATTCTTCTGATGGAGGTAAATGAAGATGAAATCAATCGTTTCGAATGGCTTGGCACACATGCAGAAAATATACTATCCATTGCCTTTGAAAGGTACCCTTAATATATTCAAAACTTTTTTATGCATGCAAGAGTTATTGTTTCGAATGGGGGTTCCTTGAAGCCAAAACGGGGATCTCTATAACCTTTTGACTTCTTCGGAAGCTCCTTACTTATCCAACATTTTGCTGAAGTACCTTTTCGACCTCTTCTGAACTACCTTTTCGACCTCTTGAAAGGCTTCGTGACTGTTGTTCCTCTTTGTAAATCTTTCCTTTATATTCTTGTCAAAAGCTTTGTTTTATGCTTACAGAAACCATTCTAATGCCTTCTGAACCTCACCAATGTTATTGCTCCTTCTTTAATCCCTTCACTCTAGAAAAAGTTTTATGGATAACATTTTGCCCCTAGTATGAAAGAAGTTTTTGTTCTTTAGGACAAAATTCCAAGAATATCTTTCAAACTGCTCAAATTTCAATGAAATTCCTTTCTTCGTTTTCTTGCAAAATAGGCAATAACTTCTATTAAGATTACAACTTTACTATTAGACCTTAATGGGTAACTCTAAGATTCAAGACATTATCTGCTAATATTATTGGGCAGAGCATTCAGAAAAATACATGATCAACCCCTTTTATTACTAATAATAGAAAGTGAAAATAAGGGACACATCCCTATAATCAAACTTAATACATAAAACATCCTCCCCAAAAAAAGATATAAATTATATCCTTATTTTCAAATACTCCAAATTTCTTTCCTAAAATACCCCTTTATTCCATTGCATTCTTCATACGTGCATATTATTCTCACGTGCGTGATTAAATTTTGCACCTCATATAATTATCGATCCTTAAAACGCAACAACTTTTTATAGAAACGACGGATTAACAAACCGTTTTCTCCATTAAATCATAAATTTTATTATCTTTCTAATGAGTGGCATTGTGCATATGTAAAAACAACATATGGTATGATTCCAGACAATTCTGCAATTATGTGCAATAATTGCAGAAAAGTCTGCAATTATACGCAATAATTGCAGAAATGCCTGCAATTATATGGTATAGTTGCAGATATTCAGCAATGATACGCAATAATTGCATAAATATCTGCAATTATACGCAATAATTGCAGAAATGTCTGCAATTGTATAGTATAGTTGTAGACATCTATCATCCAGCAATAATTGCAGAAATGTTTGCAAATATATGCAATAATTGTATAAATGTTTGCAATAATAGCAAAAATGTCTACAATTATATGGTATGATTGCAGAAATGTCTACAATTATACAGTATGACTGCAGACAATTCTGTGATTATTTGGAATAATTGCAGAGTTTTCTGCAATTATTCGACATAATTGCATAAAAGTCTGCAATTATTCCATATAATTGCATAAAAGTTTGCAATTATATGGAATAATTACTGATATTTGAAGAAAAATCGAGAATGTTCAAAAGTTGCAGAATTCTTAGCAAATATGTGGAATAATTGTAGCAATACTGGAAATATGGTTTTTTGGTATCAACGTAGATCTTATTTTAAAGATGATATTTTTTTTGATTTCTTGGTGAAAACGGTATGTTGATCCAATGTTTCTACAAAAAGTTATACACGTTTGAAATATTGAAAACGTAAAGGGTATTTGGGTCTTTTTTCTCACATGGATTTGAAAATAGGGACTGGAAATAAGAATTTAGTTTGGGGAGGATGTTTTTTTCTTTTTTGAAACTTAGCAAGGGATGTAAGCCAAACTATCCTTAATAGAAATATGGAACAGTATCACCTAGTTAGCAGATGTTGGCTTAAGTAAATAAACCTTTCAAGAAAGCTATCACACTTCAAATCTTCTTTCCTTAGGTTAAGTTTTCTTCAGTCAGTGGGCATTAATTTCTTGCTTTTAGGTGGCTTTATCTCGTCTCTTTGAAATAATTTTATTTTCATCCCCGTACTTTATGTTAGTAACTTCATCCATTTATTTATAAATTAGTAGATAGTTTGGTACTGATGCTGCTTGATAATATGACGATTAGAAGACTCCCTTTTCATTTTATCCCATTCTCTAATAGAAGCCCATCTGATGCCGAGAAAATATTTCTTAATTTCAAATCTAAAAATTCAATGGGAAGTCCACAAATCATCATAAAATTTCAACAAGGGAATCAAAAATTCATAAACCAAAGTTCTATAAGAAACCATTACAAAAATCCAATAAGGAAACCAAGAATATGAAATCCATAAATCATCATAAAAGTTAGTAAGGAAATTTAGAGTTCACAAAACCAGAAGTTCGATAAGAAATTATCACAAAAATTCAATAAGGAAACCAGGAATCGGAAACCCTCAAATCATCATAAAAATCAGTGAGGGAATATAGAAACTATAAGTCCAACTGTGAATCATCACAAAAATTTAAGAGAGAAGCTAAAAATATGAAATCCACAAATCACTACAAAGATCAATATGGGAATTTATAAACTAGAATTTTAATATGAAATCTTTATTATAAGAAACAAGGAGATTTAAAGTTCATAAAGTCAAGGGACTAGTCAAAAATTTGTTAGGATCCCATCTGGTGGATAAATTACTTCAAAATTCTATCTATTGCTAGTACAAAGTCAGAAACTCAATAAGAAGCCTACAGATCATCATGGTAATTAAGTAAAGAAATCAAGAAATCAAAAATTCATGGATAACAATAAGAAATCATTAACAAAAGAAACAAGGAAATTGAAAATTCATCAAATCAAGGATACAATCAGAATCTTATTAAGATATCTTTCGATGAACAGACTACTTCAAATTTCATTCAACATAAGTACAAAGTTAGAGAACTGTCTAGTAATGATAGACTTAGTAGGCTTAAACAAAGAATACTTAAGCCTATTAGGTCCTAATTCTAAAGTTATTCCTAATATACCATGCCAGAGATTCATTTAAAACTTATGCCTTGAATAGCGATGAGGATTCTCATTATTTAAAGGAAAGTATCATATTAACAGATGTGTAGTTCCTATAGTGCCTATAAGTTAGTAGTATTATTGTATAGTGGAGCTGAGTAGTCCTGTAAAGCCATGCAATTATTCGGAATAGTATTCTATAATACCAGTCAGTCATTCGAAGTAGTAGTTCCATAAGACAAGTCAACCGTTCAGCAGATAGTTCCATTCGACTGTTCAACTTCTCAGCTGT